>OZ004347.1:1950142-2616142 GCA_963924445.1 Philereme transversata
CATAATTATTATTATTATTATCCACACATTTATTACTTAACACAGGCTTTAGGGCTGGACCTTTATAAAGGCATTACCGGGGCCGAAGCCAACGAGTAAGAGGCCTGTTTGTTTTGTAAAAATCACTCTGACAAGATGGAGGTGAGACAGATGGTAGTACTATTGCAACACATGGATTAGAGTTTGGGCTATTGTTAGAGTAATGCTTATGAAATAGAGTAAGGGTTATCAGAGATATGAGATACGGCACCTGCCAATCCTGTAATATTTAGAATGATTGATGCAGGTGGTGACTAGCCGTCCACTAAACGGGCCCCCATAAGTATTATTTTATTACTAGTTGACCCGCCCGCGGCTTCGCACGCTTGAAATTTCCCGTTCCCGCGGAACTTCGGGATAAAAACTATATAAAACACTCTTGTCAAAGTGACGCGACACTTCATGTAAATGAATTCACGTCAATGAACGACGGTTAACTTATATGGATACATAAAAAGTTTCCGCGCACTTCACGAATTCACAAACACAAATTATAAAGAAGATATCCAAGGATTCACCAATATTTGACAACAAACATATATGTCACGTTTGTCTGCGGTCAAATATGTATAGTGCGTGCGTGCAGAAATGAAATAATTAAAATAACGTTTTGATTACAAATGAAATAAACGCATCCACTTTGACAGGTACGAACAAATTGTATGGGAAAATAAAATAGTTTCTTATTAAACTTTTTTTACTACTTTCATTGCAATTTCTTTTTGTTTTTTTTTGGAATTGGATGAAATTTGGTGTGTCGATATATTATGACCTGGATTCAAACATAGGTTACTTTTTAATGTCAAAAAACGCGTGTGCAGCTGCTGGCGGAAGCTAGTAATTTATAAATGTATAACAGGACATCATCAGCAAGCACTGACCTTTAACTCTGCCGACTTCAAGGTCGGCATGTCTCTCAGCGACGGCAGTGACGGTGGCGGAGACCAGCTGCCCCACGCGGAGCTGCTCCAGGCTGAAGTAGGGCTCGTTCACGATGTGGGGCTGGTCGGTCACTGAGTACACGTAGTCGGACATGTTGTAGCATAGAACCCTCACTTTGTGCTTGCTGCCTGAAACATTATCCCACTAAATATATTATTTATTTATTCATTACAATACAATACAATTATTTATTTATAACGCCAAGTTACAAGTCAAATACAAAAGTAATAAATTCAATATTGAGCATTAATAAATATATCTAATGGAAACATAATTAATTAATTGTACTTATATTAAATTCATTGATATCAAAATTAAATAACAGGCAATGTGTAGAACTCATCTACGGAGTAAAAAGAACTCTCTATGAGCCATTTTTTTAATCTTTTCTTAAATATTATGGTGGAAGTTGCATCCTTTTTAATCATTACAGAATCGACAGCGCTTGATATCAATGTAACCAAACTCTTAAAGCTAATGATTAATGTCAATAACAGATTCACATTAAATAGACATAACTTACGCGATTAAACAGCTAGACCAATTTCGATGAAATATGGTATATAGATATAACCTGGATACATAAACTACTTATTAACAAACCACGCGTGCGAAAATGTTTGTTTAAATTGAAATTTACTTCGTAATTCAAAAAGTTAAATTGAAATAGATTTTAAAGCCAGTTAACACGATCCCAAAACGTATTTAGCGACTAAACTTGTTTAAGTTTGACAACTCCTTAAATTATGTTTAGCCCCTAATTACGTCGGCATAGTTGTGCAAGTTGCTCTTAGTGTGTCTCTTAAAAATATAAACACGAACATCTCGTACCTACGTAATGATGTGATGAAACCGCGGATGGATTCGTACGATATTCTTACCGACTGGATAAGACTTGGAGACGACGTCTTCATCAGTGAGCTCCTCGTCCACCTGGATCCGCCTGACGCTCAGGAGGCCGAGGTTGCCGTCGCCCAGCTTGAAGTGAACTGAGCGACCGATGATCTTCAATACCTGCAATATAGAATAGAAATACTACGTGTTTTGTAAATGATATTGATAACACGGGTCTATTGTTAGAAAACAGGTTTTTTCAAATTTATAACCATAAAAAAAATTCAATCAATCTTAATATCAAGTCCTAAAATATCAATAAAACAGCCTGTGTAAAATAGATAAACAAATCATATTCATTAATCATGGAAGTAGTTACTTGTTAAACTGACTAAGCGGCATCGTCGCAAAGGCGCCGCCGATTTAAGTTATTTATTTTTATTGTAAATATTACAATTACTGGATAAATATTCGACATTAATTTAAAACACACATCTGGAATCGTATTAGAGGTGGGTTTAATACCTGTAGCTTGAATATTTATATAGTAATCAATACATTTCCAGAAACAATTTTTAAACATCAAATCGGTAGCGATCAGGCGGTCAGGGCTCCGACCACAATCTTTTAGAAACCCATCATGTTTCAGGAGCGTTATGTTTCAAGCTTGTAGTAACATTACTTCGATTTGAACTACAACACTTTTAAACATTGCCGTTATAATCCTAATAATGTTGTATATTTAGTGCTTTCTAGTCACTACACCACGTTCAGTATAAAACATTACGAAAATAAACACGATTTAGTTACTTTTTAGGATAGTTTTACGCTTTATTTGAGCTCTAATGTGAAACGTTTTGAGTGAACGATTTATGGTGACGTCACCAAAACTGCTTCGCCTTTACAATAATAAAAAATCTTACTAATTGAGGGGCATGGTACTAAATGTCAGTATAATATTATTATAATATTGCTATAAGAGATTAAGGTTGGCCCCGTCAGGCGAAAGGCTCTTACCTGTGCCTTTTCGACAATGTCTCCGTCCTTGAGGGTCTGCTCCGTCTCCATGTCAGGGTACGTGCTTTCGAAGATGTTCTTCATCGTCAGGAACGGCGTATTCCGCGTCGGTAGCACGTACAACACCCGCCCTCGTATCTACGGACAAATATATTTATTGATAGTTTCCGCCAGCGGCTTCGCACGCGTTATTTGTCAATAATAAGTAGCCTATATTTTAATCCAGGCTATAGTCTATCTGTATACCAAATTGCATTGAAATCAGTTCAGTCGTTACAACGTGATTGAGTAACAAAAAAACATCCAAACTTTTGCTTCAACTTGGGCAAATCGGCGTTGTATGTATGTATGTTTGTTTGTCCGAGGATAACTTTCGAAGCGTTGATCCGATCATCGTGAACTTTGATATATAGGTAGGTAGTGATGGCACAATTTTGGTGTGACTAAATCAGCTACAAATGTGGGGGGCTATTGAGATATTGGGGTGCAAGAGGGGTAAAAAACTGAAAATGGGGCTATCTGGTCAAGTGGCACGTCTAATAAAATGTCTTTGTGAGTACATTTCGACCCCGTTTTTAAATTAATTTTAAAACTTGTTGTTTTTAAATTATTAGCCCTAATAATAACTGAACTTTGACAAAATTCACAGGGTGCATCAGTGACCCCACAGTGCTGTAATTTGGTATGCGTGTAGCTTTAGTGACACAAATATAGGCAAAAGTCTGAAATCCAGTATAACTGAAATTTCTACCCCAAAAAAGTTAATCCAATTAACATGAACTCCCATTACCTGTAATTTGAGTGAAACTGTAGGTCAAGTTAAGTGGTTATTTATTTCGTGGCACTATTTTGATAGTTGAAGATTAGGAATAACATTTTTTTGTTTTTATTGGAGACTCGCGAGATCTCAGCTCGGGGCGAACCACTAGTAATATTATAGTGTAGAGCTTCCGCAAGCGGCTTCACACGCGTTGTTCGTCATCAAAAAGTAGTTTAGATGTTTGAATCCAGGTCACAATCAACACACCAAATATCATCGGTTCAGCCATTACGACGTGATTGAGTAACAAACAAACATCCAAACGTTCACATTTATAATATTAGTGTGATAACGACCTCTGTGGCCCAGTGGGCGAATAGCCGGCTGAGACGCAGGAGGTAGCGGGTTCGATTCCCGCTGCGGGACAAATGTTTGCATGGTCTACAGATATTTGTTCCGGGTTTGGGCATTTTTGTATATACTATAAGCATGTAAGTATTTACAAAATAATGTATATAAGTATTCTATCAGTTATCTGGTTCCCACAGCTTTGCTAGTTTGGTTAGATATCGCTGTATTCATTGCTATTTTAGAACTTCATGTTAAGGACGTTTGAAAATATATTTTTTCTATGGTAATTAATTTAAAAGAAAACCCATTTTACAACAATAAGCAACTCAGCCTACGCGAAAAGGACAAATCAAATCAAACATTATTTATTGAATGAAATACATGTATTACAGAGATGTTAGTATTATATAGAGTTTCAATGTATTCTACCGGCTAGAGCGCGCAAAAAAAAACAGTGTAATATAAAATAACAAATTAAAAAATTAATCAATTAAAATAAAATTTTGACACTACGCGAATGAATGTAAACACTTTATTGACGACCTCCGTGGTACAGTGGGCGAATAGCCGGCTGAGACGCAGGAGGTAGCGGGTTCGATTCCCGCCGCGGAACAAATGTTTGTATGATTTACAGATATTTGTTCCGGATTTGGATGTTTTTATATATATTATAAGTATGTATTTACAAAAAAAAAGTATATAAAGATTCTATCAGTTATCTGGTTCTCATAGTCATAGAAATGTCCAGCAATATTTATTTATTTAAAGTACACCTTGAAGAACAAAAATTACAGACAAAATAGAAGACACAAACCAAATAGTACAATGGGTGGTCTTATCGCTTAACAGCGATTTCTTCCAGACAACCTTTGGATGGCGAGCATTTAGTTACGCGAGTTCGAATGATGGCGAAAAGGTCGGTTAAAGATGGTATTTTATTACCTTTTGTCCAAGAGTAGGCTTCTTCCCCTTGATCTTGTCGACATGTTGTCGCTGGACGTAGCAAGTCGTGTCTCCGAATATCACACCCTCAATGCCGTTTCCTAATGGCTGAAAAATATACAAAATAAATTATATTTTCACACCACCTGCTCGCCATCGTCAAATTATATGTCATCTATGCCTCACCGAAAGTAGGTGATTAAATCCCTACGGCTGAGCCAGGAGTAAAGTTGTACTGAATTTCATTTGATTTGAATTTGGAACCTCATCTGTATTACAATTTGAACCAAAGAGACCCACACAATAGGAACTTATTCGTAAATCGAACTAACCTCTGCACAGAAAGCGCTAACCTAGATTTGGTTTTTATTGTCTCGCAGAAAGTGTGCAAAGTGGTGTTCTCCTCGTGGATAAAGCTGTCTGCATCTTGGGTCGTGCTTATATCCCTCTCTGCACTTAAGATTCTAGTAAGTCCCTCACTCCGCACGTGAGTTAACTCTAGAATCTTTCGTTACGTTCGGGATTCAATATAGCGCCCGTGACGCAAGACACCGCTTTATCCCCTCGTTTAATAATTTACTATTATTTCACCAAGACTTATCATCGTCATCAATTTTTTTTGTCACCTGGTGATGAAGCAAGCATATGTCTCACCTGATGTTAAGTGGTTACCATCGCCTATAGCGCCGGTCCGGGCCAAAAGCCTGAGTTTAAGAACAAATATGTGGAATAATCTATAAAAAATATGTGAAGAGATAAATTTGTACTCCTTTTTAAGCTTATTTCGCGCACGGAGGAGTATAAGATTTGGCATAGTTAAAATTTAAATGGAGCCGGTTCGAAAGCTAAGAAAGAAAAATTTTGTTTGATATTTTGATCACTGTACTTGACCAAAAGTAATACTAAATGATTAATTTGAGGCAACAATATTACAGTTACACTCACCGTGTCGACCGTAAACTCGACATTAGTCCCCGGCAGCAAAGCTCCAGCGGGTTTATGCTTCAGCAGCACGCCTTGCAGCGCGCCCTGCGTCGCCGACACCGTCACTACGCTCTTACTGCTCGACGGAGCCACGGACTTCACCGCGCACCATTTCACCATGCCGACCTCTGACCGAAAAATGTACAATTTAGACAAATTGAGATATGTTTTTATATATTTACGCAAACTAAAATTTTATAAAATATGAATGTTCTTATTTTTTTCAGACTAAATATTAAAAAAAAATTCATTGATAGTGAGGGTGGTCCAGCTTGACCACTACCTCACTTGATGGTAAGTGATGGTGTGATCGAAGATGGAGCACGCTTGCCTAGAAAGAACCTCATTCACTCTGGACTTGGAAGACTCCGAGATTATACTGGTTCGGATAAACATACGCCGGGAGTGACTTCCACGTTACTCTTCCTAACCAGAAAAGTTGAAGCAAATCGTTTGGTACGGCAAGGTGGTATGCCGACCAGGTATGGGTGGTACTTCTCGGTACGTCTGCTTATCCGGTGGTGGAAGAGGGAAGGAGGGATAAGTTCATGACGATCTTGCGCACATTGACCAAAATTTATCTTCTAAAAAACTGAAAGTCTGGCTACTCGGCGTCTGTGCTCTGAACTTTGTAAATTGGTTTCCACTAGGGAGTCTTCGCCAATGAGTCTAGCAGCACGCAAATTACAATGAGATAAAAAGTGACATTTCTGAAATGAAGTATTTTTTATTATCATGGTGTGTTTGCGGGTGGAGTTAGTTTTAGTCAGCAGTCAAATTGGTGTTGACCTAAACTAGCCCGCAAACACGCCATGTTATAAAAAAATACTTCATTTTAGATGACTCTGTGTGAAATGTTTATTAAACCATTATTAAAGCATTATTTATTTATTAAGCGATCTATGTGATCATTAAATCAAGTTACTTTTAACCTTAGAAAGTACCTTGTAAAAATAAATCCTAGCTTTCTTCTGCGAAAACGAAAGTTTACAAACCTAATTCTAATTCTGGGTTAACATCTTTCTTGGGCAGGAAAGTGGTTGTGTTGGGGACTCCAATATCCATCACATATCCATGGTCTTCTATTGACACAACAGCTGCTTGGAACAGGCAACCTGCAGAAAGGTTTAGATGACAATTAATTCTTGATATTTATTTTGTGATGAATTTGTTTAATATTCGTTCTTATTTATTGTTAGAGTTTTAGAAAAACTTAGAGCTAGTTTAAAAAAAGGTATCTAAGTAGATAATAAACAATAAATGCCACTTATTATAAGGCCAGTTAAAAGTTTCCTCAGAGGTAAGGTAGACGTTATTATTTATTTATTTTATCAATTAAAACGTCACTTATACCAAATTACACTAATCGAGAAGACAACACAAAAAACAAAAAGAGAACACCAAATTATAAAAATTAAACGAAACACACATAAAGGAATATACAAATCAGTAATATTATAAAATCAATTATACATAAATATTGTAACATAAAAAATTAAATTAACATAATAATAATAAACATGCCAAAATAATTATAAAACACTAATAAGATTAAATTAAAATTGTCAAACTCTTTCTGACTGTACTCCAAACAATCAATTAGGATCTTTCCCAATGCATCCGCAAACAAATCATGGTCCGGGTTAGTCTATAGAAGAGCGTTGAGCGCCGTGGGGGTGCGGCGTGCGAGGCAAGGGTGATTAAAGGTCACAGCTCACTACATCAACCCGGCACCCGACTCGCACCGCCTCGCCGCTCGGCGTTCACTCGTTGACAGCGGGTGGGCCACGGGTGGACGCCTCGTTATTACCAGTGAACACCGCGTGGTCAACCAATGGACCTCGCGCGGTCAACGGGTGAACACCGACACGTTAGAAAGAAAGGCAGGCAATGACGGGTAGGCGGGGAGCGAAGCATCGCCGCCGCATTGTGCTCGCGTGAATCAATCGCGGGCCACGCGCGGTCAACGCGAGGGCCACGCGGGGTCACCAAGTGGTCAACTGGTTGTTCACGCGTGAACGGCATACGCCCGAGGCGATCCGGAGGTGATGTAGTGAGCGCACGTCCATACAATTTCATATAAAGAATAACCGCTCGAGGCGAGGAGGTGCGGATCGGGTCCCGGGTTGATGTAGTGAGCTGTGACCTTTAGAGTGCGCGAGAGTTGTACACAAAGGCACAGCAAACAGTCTATGTTTCCTACTCTAGCAATAGTTGTTTGGAGTATAGAATCGAGCCTGCTCGTTGTTGAGATCAGGAGCGTCAATCAATCCATGCAGAATTTTACAGACAGTCACAATCTGCTCATTAGCCCGTCTTGTCTCGAGCGAGTTAAAGTTCAGGCAGCCCTCGAGAAACTTAGTGGGGTACATAAATGTATAATATCCCAAGTTGCGCTTGTATAGGTACCTAAGAAAAGCTTTTTGTACCTTTTCAAGTAAAAGCTTATAGTTATTTTGTTTTGATTGTTATAATTAATTGTATAGTTAGTGTACTTGGTTATTGTACTGTTCTAATCATCACTAATCACTATAAATGCGAAAGTTTGGATGTTTGTTTATTTGTTTGTTACTCAATCAAGTCGTAACGGCTGAACTGATTTCGATGAAACTTAGTATTTTTGTATATTATAACCTGGATTAACACATAGGCTACATTTTATCCCATAAATCAGGTCAAGTCAAGTTGCAACAGCGAGTTTAGCTTTATTTCTAGGTTATCTACACACTTAGTAGTGTAACGCGTACGAAGTCGCGAGCATCAGCTAGTTTGTAATATTTTAATCCACTTTGTATGAATGCAATAAAATACAGAATACTGAACACCACAAACTAAATGTAACTTTTGGTGGTAGGATAGACACAAGCATTTCTTATTAATAATTTAAGAGCTGTGGATTTTGTCAATAAATAAAAATAGGTACCTTTAACAACATCAGCTAGGCCCTTCCCTCCATTCACATGCTGCGGCATCGTGGAGAGCATCAGACTCTTATCTTTCACCTCCAAGACCTTCACTGCGATGTACTGTCCCGGTCTGAACATGCTTGAGAGCTCACTCACTTTATCCACCTGAAAATATCCATGTACTAAGTACTTTTTTATTTTTTTTATTTAAGGGTTCCGTACCACAAAATATAAAAAGGAACTCTTATAGGATCACTTCATTGTCCGTCTGTCTGTCAAGATCCTTTTTCTCAGGAGCGCGTGGAGGTCAAGTTGAAATCAATATCAAATACTTAGGTCTACGGTCAATTGGAGCAGTAAAAAAATCAAACTCCTAAGTCAAAGGAACCAAAGAATACGACCATTTTTGGAGCATATTTCGCTCGTAAATAAATCAATACCTATAGGGTACTTCCTGTTGACCTAGAATCATGAAATTTGGCAAGGAACAAAGTCTCACAAAAATCGTTAATTTGTAGTTATACAACTAAAATATTTTTACAGAACCCTCATTGCATGAGCCAGACTCACACTTGTCCTTTATACGTTGGAGTTGTCATCATCTGAATGTGATGAGAGTGATTGTCGTAGATGTATTAAACTGTTGGTTCATCATCAAATAAAAATAATAACAAGATCTTAATCTGTCAAAGCCCTGGAATAAAATACAATACATTTGCAATCTTTGTGGTTAAACATATTTATTCTCAAAGAACGGGTTCAGTTACAGAGAACATCTAATTACATTATTGTACGTAAACAATGTACTGGATTAAGTCCAGTGATATGACAGTAACATTGTATGTGTTTAACTTAATATAAAATTAGGTTAATATTTAGTACAAAGTTTCATACTAGTTAGTTAGTGGCTTCTTTAACTGTGTTAGGCAACTATGTTTGAATTTGATGTATTTGTATTTGACTATTCTCTAAATCATATTTAGCCACTTAATATGTTTAGGCATCATAGCACAAGTCACCCTAATTCTAATATTAGTGTTCTAATTGTGTTGAATAAATTGTAAGCAATATTCAGTCTTACCTCATCATTAACATAAGCCTCTAACAGCTTATTGTAAGGCTCGCTGATATGACAGGCCATCACGCTGCCTATCAGTTTGCACGGCAGCATCACTATCAGCTTAGTATCATACACATAGCGCACACGGCCCAGTACTAAGACTCCTTCTTTTATTGTCTAAAACAGAAGTAAAACATTTTTCTAAGGTTTCTGTCGTAGATGAGTACTATGAACGGATTTTTCGAAATTCATCCCCTGAGAGGATGAAATGGGTTGTTTGGGTATGAAAAACCAGTCTTGAAGTTTGTCAACTTGAAACGTGGAAAAAATATTCTACAAAATAATAAGTACTGATCTGAACAGTGGCAATATTCGCTAGTATTTTATTAAATGTAAATCCATTATTGGCTGTAAGTTTAATTTTAAGTTCCATCTGTATTCATTTAGGAACTGTGGATTTTTGATAAATAAAATAAACTAAGCCCGACAAGAATTAAGCCAATACATTTTTTGTAGAATTGTGAGGTGATTAAATAAGTGCATTAGAGCTCTATAATTAGGTCATCTGAAAAAGGGCCTTATTTTATCTAGTACCTACATATTTATTGTAGGACAACCTCCATGGCGCAGTGGGCAAATAGCCAGCTGAGATGCAGCGAGAGGTAGCGAGTTCGATTCCCGCCACGGAATAAATGTTTGCATTATTTACAGATATTTGTTCTGAATTTAGATGTTTTTCTAAAATATAAGTATATATTTTATTTTTTATTTTTTTATTTTTAACCTGTGTTGTCCCACTGCAGGGCAAAGGCCTCCCTTCCCTCTTTCCAGTTTTTTCTGTCCTTTGCTGTAGTGGACCAGTCTGGTAAATGCACATCTAAGTCGTCACGCCATCTCCGTGGTGGTCTGCCGCGTGGGCGTGTTGCGTTAGGAACCCAATCAGTTGTGATCTTTGCCCATAGATCTTCGGGCATGCGGCAGACGTGGCCGGCCCAATCCCACTTGAGCTGCGCTGATTTTTTGTGACATCCATTATCTTTGTTTGCGAACGTAGTACGGAGTTCCGTATTCGGTCTGATATCCGGACACCTAAAATACTGCGCTCCATAGCCCGCTGACATACCTCGAGTTTGGACCTTTGTTGAACAGTCAAAGACCAAGTCTGTGCACCATAGGTGAGGATGGGGAGAACGCACATGTCCATGAGTTTGCGTTTAAGGCAGAGTGGTTGTTCGCCTTTCATTAATTGTTTCATCGACCAGTATCTTCTCCAGGCATTTTCAATGCGTCGAGCAACTTCTTTTTCTTGTCGCGCCTGGAAGGAGACAATCTGGCCAAGATACACATACTCATGGACATATTCGATCTCGACCCCCTCGATGTGCAGCCGTTGTCGTGTGCTGTTGGTCATAAGCTTAGTCTTCGACATATTCATCGCAAGTCCAACCTCGAGGCTGGCTTGGTTCAGATCGTTCAGCATGCAGCCTAGTTCTATGGCTGAGGAGGAAAACAGAACGATGTCATCGGCGAAACGGAGATTTGTTAACCGCCGTTCTCCTAAGATGATCCCCTTGTCAGCCCAGCTCGGTGTCAAGGTCTTAAAGACTTCCTCCAAAGTTGCTGTAAAAAGTTTCGGGGAAAGCAGATCTCCTTGCTTAACACCCTTTTCAATAGAGAAGGAAGGACCAGTGGAAGAAAGTTTAATCGCTGCTGTACTATGACTATAAATATTTCGAAGTAGTTTTATATACGTTGGTTCTATATTCTGATTGGTAAGGGATTCGAAAAGGGAATGGTGTTTAATACTATCAAAGGCTTTTGAAAAGTCAATATATATTAGTATATATTTACAAAAAATAAAAGTATATAAGTATTCTATCAGTTATCTAGTTCCCATAGTACAAGCTCTGCTTAGTTCGGCGCTAGATAGCATTGTGAGAAATGTCCAACAATATTAATTATTTATTTATTGTACATATAAGGTAATGTCTGTTAGGTAAGGTAAGCTTAATACTTACACATTTTGTATCAGCCAGATGTGGTGGTAGATATTATGGTTTAGTATTGCATCCACACTTGTCACAGGTCGTAGTTCTGCAAGGACAGCATGTAATATGTTCAACTTACTTGGTAACTTAAACCGACAGCGCAGTTTTTCGAGGATTGGTCAACTTCTCTGGTAACTTCGTCTGATAAATAGCCATCATCGCCTTCGGACTTCTTTTTTAGCTTCTTCTTTTTCTTATCGCCCTTTTCAGGTGCTCCTAAAAACTATTATTCAAGAAAATTAGAAACGGTTATATACCACTAATTTGTTGATTTTCTGCTAAATTACATACGTTGGCACTTTGCTTGAATACAGTTGTGGGTTTTTTCCCCCCTCGGGGAAAGTATTCTTCTGTATCTGCCATATTACTAACAATATTTATAATAAAAACAATTATTTAACTGCAGTCTTCACATCTGTTTACGCATGACTTTTTGAGGTTATTTTTGTTTGCGTTTCGCTGTTCGGTATTTTGACAGTTCAGTTGACATTCCTGAAATAGACCGAAACGCAGGTGGTAGGTTTGAAAGAGGTTTGAAACCATAGAGAAATACTACTTTGAAACGTAGATAGCGTACAACCCAAATACGACCGATCGAGACGGCACGCACGACCGACGCTAACGCGGTATGATCGGCACACGCACGTCACCGGTTAGTACTATTTGTACCATTATTGCATATTATGTATTGTAACGCCAGTTAATTACAAGAAAATACCATAGTTTTACTTCAGGTCGACTGACTTGTAAGGTTGACGCTGTCAACCTCGTACTCGTACATTTATGTAGGTACGAGATTTTGACATAGCTACATAGGGCATTTTTCTTACAAAGACTCATACTTATACAATATACCTATATGCATATGAAATCAAGGAAGTCGTTATGGAAAACCGTAGAATGACCTTTTTTCAGCTCATTCGTTAAAATAAGTTCTCTTGGCCGTTTAAAAACTACGAAACACGGAGTGTATTATAATTTTAGACAAGCAATTAGTGTATGTTTAATTTCCAATTCCATAGACAATAATTTTTTGAGAGTAACTAAATCCAACCCTGCATGTCACTGTCAGAGCCAGTCAGTCAGTCGCAGTCAGTCGTCTCAGATCGTATTTTAGAACGAAAGGTAGGTACGAACCTTAGTACGAACCAAGGCGAAAATAGGAAAAAAAAGTTTCTCAGAATTACGTAGGTACCTACACTCTATAGCATATATCCACCGATACCAGTAAGAAATTAATTTATTGTAATTAAATTCTATATCCAAACGGCGTCAAATTAAGTTTTTATATAAATGAATTGCTGTTCAAAGTCGTTGCTATCAACTTGATTGAATTGATAAACTGCTATCATTGCGTAAAATATAGTCATTTCGCTACTTTTTACTTACTAGTTGCACGGTAAGTAAGTAAGTGCCTATTATTTTCGACGCCGACGGTTCTATTAAATAATTAAAGTGGTTCTCTCGATTATCTCGTTTAAACGATGTGTGTAATCTGATGCTTCTTATTTTTTGAGTAATCGTAGCTCTTACAAACTATTCGAAGCCATGTTAAGATAACGAAAGCCAAAAAAGTTAGCCCGATAACCAATAAAACCAGTTGCGTTTGCTTGCCTGTCCAGTAACTACAAAATAACTAGTGGTTCGTCCCAAACTGAGATCTCGCGAGTATCCCATAAAAACAAAAAAAAATATTATTTGTACCTAAACTTTGACTATCAAAATAACGCCACGAAATGCATAACCAACTAACTTGACCTACAGTTTCATTCAAATTACAGGTATTGGGAGTTCATGTTAATGTACTCACAAAGACCTTTTATTTAGACGTGCCACTTGACCAGATAGTCCCATTTTGTTTTTTTTTACCCCTCTTGAATCCAAATATCTTAACAAGCCCCCACATTTTTAGCTGATTTAGTTACACCAAAATTGTGCCATCACCTATGTATCAAATTTCACGATGATCGGATAAACGCTTTGAAAGTTATCCTCGGACAAACAAACATACATACATACATACAACACTGATTTGCCCAAGTTGATTTATAGATCTCGCTTCACTCGATTACTTTGTTTAAATTTTATGTTATTTTTACAGGAAATATGAAGAAGATTGTGATTTTTGGTTCAACTGGCATGACCGGCCTGTGTGCTGTGGAGGCAGCAGTCAAAAAAGGTAGTTACATACTTCTAATTTTTTAACAAATTTTTCATGTCATTAGTGCAGTTAAGATGTTTCAATTGTAAAAAGTCAAAAGGTCACATCAGCGCCCTCAGGGCGGCCTTAAAATTTTGAAACAAGGGTTAATCATTCAGGTTTTTTGAACTAGTTTATTAGTGCAGTGAAAGGACAGATTTTGCTATTTTGATTCAGGCCAGGGCACAGGCAGTTTCAGGTTCTTAGCATGTGCAAATAATAAATAAATATAGCTGGACATTTCACACAGCGCTATCTAGCCCCAATCTAAGCAGAGCTTGTACTATGGGAACCAGATAACGGATAGAATACTTAAATACTTTTTTTTGTAAATACATACTTACAATATGTAGAGAAATAACCAGACCCGGAACAAATATCTGTAGATCATGCAAACATTTATTGTGAACCCGCTACCTCCTGAATCTCGGCTGGCTATTCTCCCACAGCACCACAGAGGTCGTCGAACTGCTTAGCATTAAGTGCTCGTCAATGCTAAGTATTTAGTAATATAAATAAATAAATAATAAATATTGGCGGACATTTCACACAGTGCTATCTAGCCCCAAACTAAGCAGAGCTTGTACTATGGGAACCAAATAACTGATAGAATATTTAAATACATTTTTTTTTGTAAATACTTACAATATATAGAGAAACAACCAGACCCGGAACAAATATCTGCAGATCATGCCACAGAGGTCGTCGAACTGCTTAGCATTGACTGCTCGTTAATGCTTAGCATTTAGTAATATCATTCTTCAATTCACCTCATACACACGAAGAAGACCTGAGTAATCTTAATTACTTCTTCAGGCTAGTTTTCAACTACAATGTAAAACTTAGGCATAAAAGGAATAGTGTTTCTAATTATTATGAACTAACTCTAGCTGATGGGTTAAACACGCTTCGCATGGGTTTGTGGTTACGAGATAGCCTCAGGGATAGGGTAGCTATGTGACAGTGAAAGAATTTTCAGAATTGATTCAGCAGTTTCTCAGATTACCCTACCTACATACATACAAACTTATTTCAATATAATATTAGTACTTTTCTTGACCAAAATAGGTGTCACTTTATTTATTTTACTGGTATACTTTACATCTTTTACGTATAAATAATTACTAGGTACCTTGCATACTTAATGTAAAGTAATGCAAATTGATTCATGATTGTAATGTATTTGTCTAACAAAATAGCTTCATATTAATGTTAGCCAATTATAGTACACTGCATACATACCTCTTCTTCTTCCTGCCCTTTTCCCACATCACGCGGGTCGGCTCAACATGTATTCCTCCTCCACATCTCTCTATCAGCCATCATCTCCGTTGTCACTTCCTTCCCCATATCATTCTTCATACAGTCCATCCATCTCTTCACCGTATACATACCTATTTCCTTACCACATGCGTTAAATCATATTATAATCCAGTGGGCTAGATAAATTGAAAATTGGGGAAAAACAGAAATTGCTTTCTTTCTATGACATTTTTGTATGATCTCAATACCATAGGCTATATTTTATTTTAAATCCGTGAGGGGGGGCCTGGGGGGGGGGGGGCGTTTTCACAACACTTTTTGCGCACTGTAATTGTTTTTTAAGTCTAAACACCGGCAGAAGTCAAATTCTCCAAAATAAGACCTTGCCTTCCTCGAACGTTTTTTTGTAGATGTAACAATTCTAGTTGCTGTCCTATGTGTCCCATCTCAACTTTTCACCTTGTATAACTCGGTTATACATGGCTATTTGGTACATAGACAAGGTAGATTATGAGCGAATTGAGACGACACAGTCTTGTATTAATTTACAAACCACGCGTGCAAAGCCGCTGGCTGGAGCTAGTTATAGTAAAAATACGTTGAATATCTAATAATTTTCACAGGTTTGTACGGAATGGTGCATTTTTTATTTATTGAATATTTTACTTAATTTATTATTTACATAATTTAATTTCTAGTTTAAATGCAAGTAGGTATCAATTTACCGACTGTCATTATCACGTCACTAGTGGTTTAATGTCAATGATATATTCTAGATCCACACGTTGGACGTTGGTACCGGCGGCGTTGGGGCCAACGTTTGGAGGCCGCATTATCATATCAGCTTTATGAAGTTCACTGTTGGATGTAGGCCTCCCCATAGAATTCCAGATCGACTGATAACCTGCGGCCCGCACTTACCGGCTCACAGCAACCATTGTTAGATCGTCTTTCTATCTAATGGTGATCGTCTTACGCTGCGCTTTCCAGTGCGCGGTCTCCACTTTCTGCCCCAACAGCCGCCAGTTCTTCGAGCTATTTGCTTCGCTGACTGCCACTTCAGCTTACTATTTCTCTGGGGCTAAACCAGTGACTTTGGGTTATCTCTAAACTCCTAATGATTCGATCTCTTAGACTAGTGGTTCGCCACGAACTATGTCAGTTCGTGGCGAACCACTAGTCTAAGTATCGCGAGTCTCCGATTAAAACAAAAAAATATTTGTAATCTTTTACGATCAAAATAGTGCCACGAACTAAATAACCAACCTACTTGGCCTACAGTTTCATTCAAATTACAGGTAACGGGAGTTCATGTTAAATGGTTACGTTTTTTGGTGTAGAAATTGCAGTTATTCTGGATTTCAGACTTTTGCCTATATTTCTGTCACTTAAGCTACACGTATACTAAATTATAGCACTGTGGGGTCACTGGTGTACCCTGTGGATTTTGTCAAAGTTCAGTTTTTATTATGGCTATTAACTCAAAAACTATAAATACTACTAAAAATAAAAACAAAGTCTAAATGTACAAATGAAGACCTTTCATTTGACGTTCCACTTGACCTAATAGTCTGATTTTCCTTTTTATTTACACCTCTTGAACCACAATATCTCAACAACCCCACAACATTTTTAGTTCATTTAGTCACATCAAAATTGTGCCATCATTACCTACCTATGTATCAAAAATTTCATGATGATCGGATCAACGCCTCGAAAGTTATCCTCTGACAAACAAACATACATACATACATACAACGCCGATTTGCCCAAGTTCATTTAGAGATCTCGCTTCGCTCGATCAATAAATAGTAAGCATTGCCCTGTTGCTCAGCACCCTTGACCCTTATGAGGCCCAGAATGAGCTCGCTCACAATTCATTACCAGGTAAAATTAGAAGGCAGTAGCCATTGGTAAAATATATTTTCCAAGGTTAACTGGAAAAGAATGCTTGCTAGCATTAAGTTCGCCAATCAATCAATCGGTTAGTATCCTCTGGTATTCTCATAAGCGGCGCTGGGCTTGCAAACTGTCATGCTAGCATATGGATTTATGGGGACCTAACATGAGAATGTTTTACGATGTTTCGAAATTTTATGTTTTAGGGTGGTTTCGTACTCGAACTGGGAACCCTTATAGTTACGCCATGATGCCCACCTGTTTCTTCTTGCTGCCCTTTTCCCACATTGCTACACATATCATTCTTCACACAGTCCATCCATCTCTTCTTTGGCCTTCCTCTACTTCTATATTCATCCATATTCATATCTAACACTCTTTTAGTCACATGATTATCTTCCCTACGAGTGACATGCCCATACCACGCTAGCCTCTTACTCCTCAACTCTTCTATCACTGGCGCTACTTTCAAACTTCCTCTAATATGCCTACTCATTCCTTATCTTATCCATTCTAGTTACCCCACACATCCACCGCAACTTTCGCATGTCCGTCTGTCTATACAATTAGTAACATTCATTATATTCATAGACTATTAGTGTTGTAAACCTGAAATTTGTCATGTGACGCCGTTTTTGTGACGCCAGGGCCCGTAGCCAAATTACATTCGCTTCGAATCGATTCTTTTTCGAAATCGATTTTTACATAAGTTTGTCGTCGCTATATCACGTGATATTTCCATAGCATGTGTCAAATCCCATACATTTTCGGACTTTCGACTATCGTCATCGCGAATGTAACTTGGCTAAGACCTGAGGTAAATTATAAAATTAATACTAAAGAAGCTTGGTTTTTAGAAACTCCTATACGGAAGTTCGAGTTGTTTTTATTTTTTGAGAATACTGTTACGAGCTGAAGGTTCGGGATAAAATAATGGGAATCGATCCAACCAAAATGACACTTTTATTCAGCACTAAACGATGAATACACGAACTTGGTCACACGTAATCACAACACACTAATTCACACCACTGTTGCATCACTTAAAGTCACCGAAATGATCGCACGTATAGCTTAATCCAGACTGACTCGCGAGCAACTACTGTTCACGCGAGACCCTTCTCCACGTCAGTCCTCCAGGGCCTCGCTGAGACTCACTCACTGCTCACTCACTGACTGAGACTGACTCAGACTCGAGACTGCCTGTCCGGCCATCTCTCCGGCCTATTTATATCGCACACATTTCGATTGTTCGAGAACGATGTCGATCCTTCCAGGAAAGGGTCGGTCCCTCGACACAATGGCCACTCCCCATTCTGCGAAACCACAAACAATAGCAACAATAACACAGCAAGACAAAAGCGCTCGAGAAACTTCGATTATTACTCATTGTTTAACAGCCTCGGCGTAACAATACGTCTTAAAATCACTACGGTTTTCTCAGCATATTTTCTGTACGAGAGGCAGATAACGAAATATAAATTTCAATTTATTTATTGTTCAGATACTAGGTATATCCATAATTTGATAGTTAAAAATCAAAATATTAAAACAACTTCTGTCATAACTAGTCCTAAGTCATTTAAAATTTGGGGTCCAAATGATCAATAAAATAAATTTAATAATTGAAGGTCAAAAGCGAATAAAATTAAAAAAGTCAAAACACTATCGCGCTAAAAGGTCGAGTGAGCCTTCACCCAAAGCTTCAGTGATTATTTTCGTAATAATAGCCTAAGGCTACTTGTACACGCTAAGAAAAGTCGCTGGGTCTACGCAAGAATTCGTGTAGTTTCTACGCACGAACTGTGTACCAGCGTTGCCAGACGTCCCGATTTTTATATCAATATTAAATGTCCCGCGCGGGACAGGCTAAGTCCCGCTTTTTGGAGACTTTGATTATATACTTTGGAGATAACTCGATCGTGCCTGCAGCGTGCTGAGGAAACTAAAAGAAGTTAAACCTTCACAGAAATGTTATGAATAAGTACTTTTTATAAATAAATTATTCTCATATTGTAAGTTACATTTTGTAACACTCACTTCTCAGACACCACATTTTTATAATAAACAAAACCTTTATTTGAATTTTTTTTATTCAGAAGACAAAGAAGACTCAACTACCTAACGATAAGGTAAACCTGATTTCAAATATCATACTTTTATTAAAATACATTTTCTATGACTATTTTTGAAATATATTGTCATGTAACCGTAATTTAAAACTCAAATAAAAACATAAATATTTAAAAATTTCTGATTATATACTGTTTTTTTACAATGTCCCGCTTTTGACGAAAGAATCCCGCTTTTTTCACTCAAAAAGTTTCAAAATCCCGACTTGACAAAAAAAATCTTGTTTACGCTAGACACGACGTGCTCTGGGTTGTTGCGTTTTCAGTTAGCGCGCTAGAGTTAGAGTTACGTTGCGCGTTGAAAGAAAGAAAGAAAGAAAATACATTTATTTGCAGACATAACAAAACAAGGACATACACAGTTACAAAAATAACACGACAATAGGAATAGCAATATAAAAAACAACAATATGTTGTAATAAAAACAGAAAAGAAAATATATGTATAGTAGTACGTCCGGGTTATGAGCGTCCGCAAACTAGGATCCGGCTCAGCATTATGCGCCACGCACTAGTAAATACGAGTAGGTACGCAGCACGCTGATCTTCCGCCGGCTCCTACTATACATTCAGTACCGAATAATCAATTAAAAAAGATAATTATAAAAACTAAAGAATTTGAAATATAAAGGACATTAAATCTATATGTATGTATGCTGGTAAGTCGTAGTCGTTTTAGATTGAGGCAATGTGGGTGTTTATGTGTTTAGTGTAGTAGTTAATAAATGTTAGTGAAGGTATGTGAAGTGGGTTTCCGCTAGCAGGCCATTTGCAGAGACTGGAGATGTATTTTAAGTTTGCGTTTAAATGTAGTATGTTTAGAAATAGGTTGACGCAAAGGTGGTGGTATATTATTCCAACACTTGGTGGTTTGGTAACGGAACTATCCCTGTAGGCAGTAGTTTTATGGAGTTTGGTTATAAGAAGATAAGATGATGCTCTAGTGGGATAAGTTTGTAATAACTATCTATTTTTTAGCTATCTAATTTTTGTAGTTTTTTCCTTTTTCATTCTTATATACATACATATACCTCTCGCGAGCCAGGTCCTAAAAACAAAAAATCTATGACTTGAAACGACACTTAAAAATTAGAACGCGAAAAATGTGCGAAAAGTACCGCGCTGCGTTTGAACAAAGATTTATCAATATTTTTCTATAAACAATGTACTAACCTTATTTTACTAAAATCTAAATAAAATAGGCTTTTTGAAATTATAACTTTCATGCCATTTTGTTAGTAAATTGTAATCAAAATCACAGGTAGAACATGAAAATCTTATTATTTTTTTCCGAATTTTAGATGAAATTGCTTATGGTTTAAAAAATATTACTATTATTTATGTAAATGTTGTTTGTTTTTATAGCTAATATATTATTAAAAAGGTTTTATAAAAAAGTTTGTATTTTTCTATTCAAAAATCGAATAGAACTAAAACTATGTGAAAAGCGCGTAAACGCATGACCCCGCGTGAACTTTTGGTTATTGTTGGTATGTGATTATCGCAGGAGTTTTGATTTAGGGATTATTTATAATATTAGTGTGCTAACTAAACATAGGAATACATTTAATAGGTATATCATATACTAAAGCCAAATAAATAGGTACCTGTCGGCGCCGATCACAGCACGAAAGTACCTAAAAAAAATGGTTATAATACAAAAACTTTTAATGTTATTGGCGTCTAAAATACTTATTCCACAAACTACACACATACCTATAAAAGAAAAGCAAATACGACGGTAAAATTACGTAAGATGAAAAGAATAACAAACAATTAATTTGACGTAAAAAAAAAAACTGCCGCGAAACATAAACAATTTTTATGTTTCGTTTCCTGTAAAATTTTCTGGACTCAGCCTTATGGCATTACATTCAGTACCTAACTTTGTCGATGGAAGATAGAAGTCCGAAAGAATAAAGAGATCGGTCCAGTAGTTTTGAAATAACAAGCAACATTCCACGCATATGACATAATGCGGAAAAAACCCGTCTGCGCTCAAGCGTAATTTGACAGTTGAGAGGAGCAATAATCATTTTTTTCTTCATAGGTAACATGATTATTTTCTTTACAAACAAACCTGACTAGTACCATGCATGACTGCCCGAAAACAATTTAATTATTTACACACTCCTATTTATCTTGTCTGGAGCAGATATGACATTAGTGGCTAAATCTGACTAAATTCTAGTCGTGTACATTATGAATGTACACAGTTCGTGTGTAGAAATGACACGAAATCTTGCGTAGACTTAGCGACTTTTCTTAGCGTGTAATAGTAGCCTAAATAATAAAGATTTCAAGGCTTGTGAGTAGGTATTAACACAGACAAAAACTATAAACCTGCCAATTAAACTAACCAATTTAGTGTGTTTCTACAACAATTAACAGAAGACAAAAACAATACGTTAATTGCGAGTTACCTACACTCAGAATTCCGTAAAAGCGTAACTTTATTTTGTTCTGTTTCTTCCACCAGGCTTTAAGTAGTGTACTGGCGAACTGTTCATTTCACATGTTTATGTTTTCGTATTCACGACTAAACGGCTGGACTTATTCGATGAATTTAGGTATATGATAGATTATAACCGGGATTAGGGCATCGGCTACTTTTTACCCGACTGCGCAGGAGGTTAATGTTTTTATTGATAAACTATGCGTGCGAAGCCGCGGGCGGGTCAGCTAGATAGGTGATCTGTTCATTCCTACCTACTATGTATCTTAACCAGGGTTCTGACGTAAACAGTGGCAATATTCGAACACAATGTATATATATACTACGTGTTTTGTTATTTACGACATTAAATGAAAACACGGGTAGGGCTAATGGGTAGTATTGTTGTAAAATAGTTTTTTTTTAATTCATACCCATTAACAATCTTAATAGTAGTTCTAAAATATCAATGAAACAGCCTGTATAAAACAGGTAAACAAATCATATTCATTGATCATGTAAATAGGTACCTGTTAAACTGACTAAACGGCGTCGTCACAAAGGCGCCGCCGTCGCTGATTTACGTTTAAAATTGTTTATTGGAAATGTAACGATTACTGTATTGTATGCTAATGTAGTGAATAAATGATTGTCTACGTCTATTACTGGATAAATATTTAAGCTACCGGTATTAACCCCATCTCTAAAATCAGTTAATACAATTCCGGATGTGTGTTTTAACTAATGTCGTACATAACAAAACAGGTTGTATATTGTATAATATTTTTCCAGGTTACTCAGTCCGCGCCTTCGTCCGTGACCCAGCAAAAATGCCCGATCACCTCAAAAACCAAGTAGAAATCTTCGAAGGCAACGTCCTCGAACCAGACTCCGTCCACGACGCCGTCGAAGGCACCGACGGGGTGGTCATCGCCCTGGGCACGAGGAACGCACTGGAACCCACCTCAGACATGTCAGAAGGGACGAAGAACATCTTAGAAGCAATGAGGGCTAAGAACGTAACAAATGTGTCTGCTTGTCTGTCTGCGTTTCTTTTCTGGAGTGCGGAGAAGGTGCCTCCGAGGTTCGTGAGCTTGAACGAAGATCATAAGAGAATGTATCAAGCGTTGAAGGACAGTGCGTTGAATTATATTGCCGTTTACCCGCCACATATCGCTGGTAAGTCCTTTTATTATTAACTTAAGTAATGTTTAGTTAGTAAAAGATATATTGGACACACGATAACACAGCAGATAACATAAAACAAAAAACATATTTATGAAAGTAAAAAACACCTTTACTCTTGAAGATCCAGGCTGAATACATGACATTTTTTACGTTTGGCAGCAGTCATAATGTCAGTTTGACAGTTATCAAAATTTAGTACTACTGGTAAGAGTCTGGAATTGAAGACTTGAGTATCAGTAGTTCAATCAAATTATGTATTTCATTGAACTACTGGGAATAGACTGCCAGTCGTTTGGGATCAGCCCAAAAAAAACCCAATGACAAGTAGTAATAACATTAACAAAGCCGTGGAGCACATCTCCATCAGGCGGAAGTGTCCCCAAGCATGCCTTGCTGAATTGCACGTCTGTTGTCCGCGAGGAACATGTTTTTTGTTAAAAAAACTTTAACTTTCTTTTGCGCAGTCGGGGAATAAAATGACTAAAATTTCATTATATGAGTAAATAAAGATTTTAAAAAGTCGGGTTTTTTTCTTCCAACGCGTCATTAAAATTTTGCGTCATACATATGCTTTTTTTATGAATACAACTTGTTTTATTAAAAACAACAAAAACTTGATCGATTAAAAACAAATTGTAGATATTCCTGTTCAGACAGTGATGTAACTAACCAAAGTTTTAAGTAAGTTTTTGTGGGCTTGTCAGCGACGGATTTACACATTTCCCAAGTATAGGCTGTTACATTTTTGCCGCTCTTCAATCCAACAATTTAGTTGAGATTGCACAAGAAATAGTTTTTTGGTATATTTCAGAGCTAATCAAAGTCATGTACGATAAGGCGGGGTAATGTAGGTACCTATGCTACTGGTTGGGGCCGCAAACTGGGTGTTTTCCATAGGATATAAAAGTTTGTGGCTTGAATGTACAGTGACGGAATGAAAAGGTTCGTCACCTTAAGCCCATCACAGACTAATATAGGTACATATAGCAATATGAATCATAGCAAGGCATAGCGCGATATCTTCTGTACACATTTTCGAGTGACCACACACGCAGCTATAATTTATATTTCTATGACGTAATGTAATTTATATTATTGCATAGCATAGCATGGTATATCGCTATATATTATAGCTACGTCTGTGATGGGCTTTAGAGTCGGTTTTCGCTTGCACCAGTAATGCAAGAACCAATTAATTCGTTTTGACAAGGTAAATAGTGACTTGACACACCATTTTTATCCAATGTGAACTGATTTATGGAATAAAAATAGTATATCCAGTTTATAATCTACGTACATACCAAATTTCATCGAAATCGGTTCAGCGTTTACGACGTGATTGAGTAATAAACGAACATCCAAACTTTCGCATTTATGACATTAGTGTGATCAGTGTTTAGTGTGATAATGGGATTCGAAAGTACCTAACTCGGTCTTTCCGTTTGTTACGTTTTCACGACTAAACGGCTGAACTAATTCCGATGAAATTTGGTACCTATAATAGATAGATTATGACCGGGATTGATACATTATGCTACTTTTTAAACGACTATACCGGAGGAAGGTAATGTTTTTATTAACAAACCATGCATGCGAGCCGCGGGCAGGAATCGTTTGAATCGCGTGAGCGTTGCGGTATACATTCCTTATTTCTTTACTTTCAGATGAGCCAAGCCGCGAGTTGATCATCGAAGTGAACCCTGCGACCAACCCGGGTAGAACCATTTCTAAATGGGACTTGGGAGCGTTCCTTGTAGATTGCCTCGATGAACCCAAATATTACAAATCTATTATTGGTATCGCCAATGTACCCAAACAGTGATACCTGTTATTTTTATTAGGGGTTAAGTCTGTATTTGTAATGTAGCTAATGTTAAAGGTCATATGAGGGTAGCAGATATTTTATGCACTAAGTTTAATTTGTAGGAATGAGAAATTGAATGCATTTTTTACATTCCGTATCATCCACTCAATATAAATATTTGTTAGCAAGCAACGAAGCATTACTCTCAAGTGTGTGATACCGTTATCTGTTAGATATCTAGTACTCTCCCTTTAGGTACATAAAGACCCATTCCCAAAATGTCTGTTAACAATATACCCAGTCACATCCGTAATTGTCAGTTTCCCAATGTGTGTCTCAAAATATCCGTTTCTTATTGGAAGTGGTTTATATGTACCTAAATGCTCTGCCCCAACGTCCGTAAAGGTACGTTATAGTTCTATATATTACCTCATTTTGTAATCAGTACTTTAGACAAATAAATCTGTTTTGTTGCAAATAAAATATGTTTAATGTTTTTGCTATTTTTTTATATCATTTTCTTTCTATTGACTATTCCTTTTTTGGTTTACTAGTATCCAGTCTTAAGAGAGGATGATCTTCCGTAGTGACAACGTAGTTCATATGATGCTGTGGTGGGTATTTGGCGCCAACCTTTTCTACTCCCTTTTTGCGAAATCAACGTCAGCGAACTGGGGTAGTAGTCTGTGTCCGTATTGCTGTAAAACGTACAGGGACTCCAAGGGTAATCCACTTGTAGCACGTTAGGGTTACTCGACACCAATCCTGTGTTAGTATAGGTTTCTAACGACCACGATGTGTACGTGGCAGAGGAACCAGTCTGTAGACGCATCAGAGGTTGCACGAACCGGCTAACGGATGGCGAAGGTAACACGTTTCCCAGTGAAGTCACAGTGAGTTCGCTATCGGTGTTTAGTTCTGGACTTGGAATGTCATAAGTTGTTGTCGTTTTGGATTCAACAGATAAGGACGAAAATGACGATCCTGAATGAGTCCAGTACAACGAATCCTCTGTGTCAGATTCTGATTTTAAGGATTCCGTAGCCCAAGGTGTGCTAATCATGCTGAAAGTATCGTCTGTGAATGAAGTGGCGCTGAAGGTTTCGTCGATCGCCGAGATCAGCAGCGATGTTGATCTGGTGCTATTGGCATAAGGTGGTGGATCGGATTCGTCTTTTATCACAGAAAGTTCGGGGATTTGGACAGCAAAATTACCCACGATTATTCTTCTGTCGGGGTTCTTATGATTATTCATTGCGATTTTATAAGCAATGGCGTTTTTGTGACAAATTGAAGTCACTGGTTTAATTTTCTGATAGCTGTTTGGGATTCCTAATTTTTTAGTATTATTGAATACCAGGTATTTTTATGTTTGCACTTATTTTAGGTGTTTTTCTTCGTAGTGTCACACATTATGCAGTTTAGACATGGCAGAGAGAGGGTAACAGGCATCAGCCAGCTCCAGCAGCCATCTATACTCTTGGACGGCCATGACGAGTGCCTCTAAGTACTTCATTGGGTTCATGATGATGCAGTGAGTCTTGGCCCCCCTTTACACTTAGATGGTTAAAACATAGTATTTAATAAGTAAATTATTGTTATTATTTTTCTTTTGAAAAATGTTCCTGGGTTTTTGGCGAGTTTTAGTATTTTGATTTTGACAGAACTATGATGTTTTTGTCAAAAAATATTTTGTATGGAGTGAAACTTTTTTTCGTGGCATAGGTTTTATTGGAATATAAGGGTGCCGCTACGGCAGTGTCGCCATATGTAACGCCCCTTACAGTAGGCCGAACACAGCAGAGAAGGATTTTGATTTGAGTAATTTTTCGGAAGAACGAAGACACTTGTCGACCGTCTCGAGCACGGCGATTGTGAGAGTGAACGGAAAGAAACGTCGACAATTCTTAACAGTAGTCTACAACACCGAGCACGATAGCCATCGTTCTCTCTATCTTTGAGATATAAGGATAGGCAACTTTCTTCTGAAATTGTCTAGGTCTTGCATTGCCTAGACAACGCTGCCTTCTCAAGTTGTCTCTTTCGCACTCTTCTCAATCGCGCGCTTGCCAAATTAGTTATATAATTATATATACAACGCTATAGACAGAGTATTCTTCTCTTGTTTAGGAAGAAATCTTATTGAGCCTGTTCGGGGCAAAGACAATTTCGGAAGAATCTACAGAGAATAGAATAGAATAACGCAATAATGTACATCGCACTTAAGTTTAAAAACAATATGAAAACAACAAATAGGTAACAATACACGCAGAAATAAGCAATGCCCAAAACATTCCTATAATATTAAGAAAAATGCCATTCAAACATTGTTTTTGCCTCAGCTGGGAATCAAACCGCCACATGCAAAAAATAACATACTGTGTTTTATGGCACCAATAGAGATGAAACTAATAAACATTGCATCTAATAAAATAAACGATTCATTATTTTTTAATAATTTATTAAGTTGAATTACACCTACTTATATCAGAAATACCTACCTAAATATTTACAAACCTATCTCTATATTTACAAATTCTTTACATGAGATATATGAGATTTTATGCAAATAATGATCTCTGTATATATATGATAGCGTCGCCATTGAATTCGGTAGTTTCAACTCTGCCTTAAAACCTGTCATAAAATAGTCCTAAATATGTAGTCACAAAAACCACAGAAAATAGTCAGTTATACACTGAGGCTGCTAACACAAATTCTAACTTGATGTCAAGTTGTTGCTAACTTACTAAGAACGGCTTTCTTTCACTACTTAAATCTATACGTCAAAAAGTTTACAATAAATAGTCACACACTCACAGACACAAGTGAATGACTATATTCAGATCACGGTTTGTCACGTGACTTCATCGTGGGGAGAACCCCACCATTAGAATAAGGATGCCTATCACAGCAGTAAAGAGAAATTAGAAGACCTGATAATAGTTGTTGGGAGTCATTGGGTGCAGGCTGTACAAGATCGGTCTATGGGGAAGTCCTATGCTTAGCAATGGAAGCCCTATGGCTGATATGTGCTAATCCTAGCAGTGATGAAGATGAAATAGTAATCGTATCTATGCCATAAGCAGTTCCTTCTCCTGCCGCCTATCATTCTCGACTAGTAGATCCACATCCAGCATCATCTTCCCCAGCTCTCCCGTTCTGAAGCCCTTCACCATAAATTTGGCAATTTCAACCAGGTCAGGAACGTCCCTGACTCTGCCGTCGTAGTCTCTCGTCTTACGAATGCGATTGTACTTAATAGCCCCTGCTAATAGCACCTGGAAAAGATGGTAAAAACAAAAGTAAGTACTTATACTATTGATTACTACTTTGACAAGTGCTGAGATTTCTCAGCAGCAGCCTATGTAGGGTAGTTTTCTATGTATCTCGCGACAGGTTTGCAACAGGTTTTTTTTTTATAAATTATAGGCTAGCGTTGGAGCACGATCTCGCCTGACGGTAAGCGATAATGCCGTCTAAGATGGTACACGCTTGCCCAGAAGAAACCTATTCACTCGCGACTTGAAGACACCCAGGTTGTATTTGTTACAACCTGTTAATTATTGAAAATACTTTATTGCACTTATAAAACTAGTACAAAGGCGAACTTAATGCTAAAGAGTATTGTATTGAGTATTAGTATTGTAGATAAAGATGTGTAGGTAGTGCACAGAAAAGGAAACTAATGAAAATATGTACAGGATCAACAAAAATAGTATATTATAGGTACATACTACATAAATAAACCTACTTAAATACATTACTTGAAATTGTTATAAACAATACTAGCCCACCTCTATTGAAAATAAAAAAAATAAAAAAAATCAAAGACATTTTAAATTTGATTGCCAAGGGGACAACATCTCAAAATAGGGTTAGTATAGTACGCGCGACTTAACTGTGCATTTCCCTGGAATGCGACCCCACTCCCGCTCCCCCGCGCGGTGCCCCGCGTTTGCCTGACGCGCTCAGTAACTATTGCATCACTGTGACGGTGACGTCCCAGTGCAGACTATAGTTCAAAGAGAACTCTTTTTTTATCTTACCTTGTTGATATCATCGGATGGTTCATTCAACCCCATATACTCGACATACTGAAACTTGCCGTGTCTGTTAAGCCAGTATAGTAAGTAGTCAGCAATGGCCTCCTCGCCCACCAGGTGATCCTGCAGCGAGGCGCAGAGGGCTAGCTTCAGACCCATCTCAACATTAGTTACTGATGGCTCTAGGATACCTACAAATAAGAGTCATTTAAGATTATGCATAGGTACTTTATCATCATCATAGCATAGTATCAGCCAACATCAACTACTGAACATAGGCCTCCTATCAAGGCTTTTCAAAATAGGTAATCCATCTTCTGTACATATTTAGAACTAAGGTAGGTACTTAAGTTTCATTTTTCATATCAGCCAAAGCATGTCTCTGGTTGAACAAAGACCTTTCCCATAGATTTCCAGAGTGATCAGTCTAGAGTGGCCTTACCACCTGTACCCATACTACGTGACATTTAAAAAAAAACCACCCCCCCCCTCGGTGACCAACTGTAGTATATGTCAAGACCCTGTAGTATTTGTCGTTATTAATATGGTGCTTGCCGCGTGATGCCAAGAGTGTGTGCATACCTATAATTACAAGTTTAAAAAGCTCTAAATGCTGCGCGCCATATTTGAATATAGCTTGAAAAAGCGCAATATTTCCCTAGAGGATATTGACTATGTGACGAAAACCTAAGCCCCCTTCCCCGCCCCTGTAACCAAGCGTGGTATTTTGAAGAACCCCCCTCCCGTCCTGTACAGGTCACGTAGTTTGGGTATGCTCCCTTAGATACTTACTTTATGATTATTAGTCAGTAGCTACTCTTTGCTACCCTAACTTAACAGCCCTACCCTAACCTAACTTTACAGTTGCTGCCCTGCACACACAAAAATGGCACCACGGAAGACCAGCGCTATAGTAGTATAAATATGCTACTATAGCACAATGCTGAATGGTGACCGTTTTTGCTCACAAATTTGTTCATTAATTTATACCCATTTGTCTAAGCCATTGTACACTTGTGATGCAAAATAAACGTTTTTCTATTCTATTCTACTCTCATTAGTATTAGAATTTTAAAATAACTTTAAATACTAAATTTCAATATTTTTAAGAGACTTTAAAGATGGTTGAGAAAACTTAAGCAGCTTCGTACCCAGCATTGAGACATACATCTCCAAAATTATAAAACAAAACTGCACTTCACAAATATGTTACCTGGTGTATCAAACATGAAGATAGTAGGATCGTTGTGAATCCGTATCTTAGTCATCAGACTCCTCGTGATTCCAGCGACAGCCCCCACCGGCAACGCATGTCCTTTTCTCATATTCCTTGATCGCAGCATATTGATCAAACTCGACTTCCCAACATTTGGCACTCCGATAATCATCACATTATAATCCACCTCCTGGCTTCTATTAAACCGGTTGGAATCCTTGATCAGATCCACCATTAGAGGCCCGAGAGCCTTTAAACCTCTATCATGCTGGTCCTTACTATTTGTAAACACTACATTGTTTATACCTTGCTCAGCTTTCAACTGGTCTTTTACTCGAGGTATGAGTGACTGTACGGACAAGTCTTTCTTATTCAGCACCAGTATATGAGGTTTAGCACCTGTTATAGTACTGGTGAAGATAGGATTCCGCCCCGAAAAGGGTAATCTTGCATCGTGAACTTCTATGACGCAGTCTAAGCTTTTCAATTTCCTTTGCATTTGTTTTAAACCCTTGTTCATGTGGCCGGGAAACCAGCGGAGCAGGTCCTTGCCAATGAAAGGGAATTTCTTGCGGAAGCTGTAAGCAGCTGCGTCGAATTTCGTTGCCATTTTGAAGGTTATGTATTTGTTTTGGTATGATATTTAGATTAGGTTCACAGTAGTTTATCCAACCGTATTTGTTAATGCGTTTATGAAAGTTGTAAGAGAACGTATGTGAATTTACTAACTGCAAGTAATCACGGATTTTTTTGTTGAACTGTACGAAAAGTAAAACAATAACAACTAAATGTGATCACGTCAAAAACGGAAATCAGCTGATTACGATAACTGACACTGACATGCATGACAAAACACCATAACACAGAAGTGAACACTGTTTTTACAGTAAGATGCGTTCACTATATCGTCCACAACGTTGCATTCGTGATTTTTTATATTAAATCTTTTTAGTCCCAAACATTGTTTTATTTTTCTTTGGCATGTGATGTGTCTAGTGTAGATACTACTATACCTACTAATGATTTTACAAACTAGTAGGACTTTTAATTTTAAAACAAAGATAAAAATCGAAAAACAATAGTAGATAATTTTAATTTTCCATTTATAAGAGCTTAAAAAAATGTCGCATCAATGTTTTCTATTGGAACCGGACATCATAGCCGCTACAGAAAATGTATTGCCCGATCTCAACAACGACTTGGTACTTGCAAAAAATTTCTTGAAGCAGCAGAGTGCAGCTACAGGTGACTCATTGTAAGAAATAATACAATTCGGTTGGCTTCTAATCTATCCTATTTTATATGTAACTACATAATAAAATTTTCTAAATAAATAAAAATTTAAAAAAGTAAAAGTTCTTTAAATGTCACTGGAGATGATGGCGTAAACCCAGCAGTATAGGTCCAGATTGATTATGTCAATAATGATAATGATGACGATGAGATATCACTTTTCTGTTAATATATTCTCACTGGTAGGTAAATAGATAGCACAATGGATGCAGATCATACAAGATCGCTCTTTCTGAAATATGGGGGAGGCCGTTGTTCAGCAGACGTCCGAAGGCTGATGATTGAATGAATTACCTAATGAAAATTCTTTACTAAACCTTAGGTACAAGCTAGACTTCTCAAATAAAAAGATATGATGATGAAACAGATGGCGTCAGTGGTAATTTATAATTTCTTCCAAGGTACGACCACCTAGGCGATATAGTGCAAAAGATCCTGTCCCAGAAACCCTCAGATGTGGTGGATAACTTTGAGCAGTACTCGTGGGAGGTGAAACAGGACAAATTCCGGCCTAACTTCGATTTATTGAATGATTTGTACTTATCACCGCCGCAGTTAGCTCTTGTTAGAAGAGTGGATGAGATGTTTAGGGTAAGTACTCATAGATGACGATGAGGATGAGTGAGCTGGAGGAAGATTGCAGATCCTAAATCGATGTTGATTTAAAAACATATTCGCAGCTGGTGGCTTGTAAGTCGGAGATAAAAGAAGACGTAGGTGAAGAGGAACAAGAACTAGACCTTGAGGAGGAAAACGCAAAGCCTAGAATTGCTGATCTCATCGACAATAATAATTATTTTCGTGAGGTACGCTAATAGCAAAGTTAATATTAAAATGAGCTTATAACATAATAGATATATTAACAAGAGACCTTCGTCTAAACAAACTATGTGACAAGATAACTTTAATTAATGCTTCTAGACTGGCTATGGACTTCCAGACAGCGAGTGCTACGCCGTCTACATCTCCCTGAACATGCTGGCCATCAAGGAACCTGTGGCTACCGTCAGGTTCTTCGGCAAGATCTTTGGCACTAAGGCTAATTATTACGTAGCTGAAACCGATCTAACGATTGAGGAGTTGGATAGGAGGATACGGGTGATGGTTTTTCTAGTTATGATTGTACGTACATACATGAAAGAAAGATCTCGGCACATTAGTCTTTTCTCAAAGCCAGTTGTAGCTCATAACTGGTTCAGACCGAACGCAGGGAGTCTTAGGATTAGGAAAAACTATTGACACGAAGAACGAACTGTAAGAAGATATCAATGCATTACAGTGCTTTGAAGCGCAATCTTTTTACTATGATCGGTCCTAATCGTACCTAGTTGTATTAATACTAATGAGAAAATCACCTGAAAAATTATTATAAAATAGGGTACGTACGGCTAAGTTATGGAACACTTTACCGTCGTCTGTTTTTCCTAAAGAATACAATCCTCTCCTCTTTATGATAAGAGTAAATATGTTTCTTCTAGATCTTCGTGCTTCAATTCATCTTAAACCACATTATCGCTTACCATCAGGTGAGACTGTGGTCAAACGAAGATCTATACAGTTTAAAAAAAATGTAACTTAATGATTTAAGGAATTTGATATGAAAGACATGCCGGGCGAAGGCGACGGCGAAGGGGAAGTGCCAGCCCAACAAACTGAGGAACAGAAGGAACTTAGTAAGTAAATATAGCTGAAAAATCAACTTTAATATAAATTGTAGAAGAATTTATGCGTGACTTGTATGAATGATGCATTGACTTGGTTAGGGGCTAGATAGCAGTGTGTGAAATGTCCAGCATAATTTAGGTATTAATTTACTGACTTCAGTGGGTGAAGGAGAAGCTGGAGAAGTTAAAGTGAAAAAGCTGGTGCCTCCGAAGCTGCCTCCTGAACCAGTCTCGACATGGCAACCACCACCGCCCATACCTGTTGAAAGACCAGGCCAAGGAGTCAATAAGAAGGTAATCCAATAATTAATTTAGTAAACAAAACACTTGAAGAAGCTTAGAACTAAAGTGACACGATTAAGAAGGGCATTCAAATTCTATAATGATCAACAGAATTTGATTATAAAAGAAAAAAGGCAAGAAAATTCATAGGTATATTTAATGAGTTCGTTAAAGTTTGAATGACATTTTCAGGTGTACTGGGTGTGTAACAACCCTGGCGAGCCGTGGGTATGTCTTCCGGATTTAATTCCCAGCCAGATTGTGGTTGCCAGGCTGAACGTGCGATGTATGACCGGGAATTTGGATACTGAGGTAAGTCAATATGATATTTGGATAATTTATTTAGATTTATGTACTTCATAAGGCAATTTTTAATTTTTGATAAGGCAAAATAAAATCTTCATTAAATGCTTTCAGAGATCACAAACACTTTAGTAACTATTTTAGAGAGCACCTCAGGGACTACACTTGGGTCCGTTTCTATTGATTCACTTTAAAAATATTCTCTATCTCTAATGCAACAGTTATTTCGACTACTTGTCATTTCTTTTCACCTACAGATTCAATCCTTCCGCCCATTCGAGGGCACGGAGCGTAACTATCTGCGCGCGCAGATCGCTCGCATCGCCGCCGCCACTTCAATCTCTCCGCAAGGGTTTTTCACCTTCGGCTCGGGAGAGGAGGAGGAAGATATTGATATGGAAGAGGGAGCTGGTAGGAGTGCTCAATTTTACAATACAATCTATTACAAATAACCAACTATTAATCAACTCGTCTAGTGTAACGTGGTTATCTAGTGAATCGCCACCGAACATTTGTATAGGAATCAACCTAAAGCATGGTTATGAAACATTATCCGAACTGACCACTAGGTCTTTCAAGACATTGACACAATAAACGTAATAAACGAACATTAAATTGGAAACTAAAAAAAAACTCATAGGTAAGTTTAATGATCAATTCTACCCGTTATAAGTTTTCCTCAACTTCTAGGTGACCTCAACTTTAACCCGAACCCGTTCTACCAGGGACATACCCTGAAAGATCTTCTAGATGCCAACCTCACGTACTGGGTGCACCACGGCCGGCATATCCTCAAGCAGGGTAGGACTATCTGGTGGAATCCTAATGCTGGGATGGTAAAGTTGCTTTTACAAACATGCTTTTTTACGATGTTTTGCGACGTCCGACGTCGATAGGCGACGTCGGGGATGACCGAGAATGCTTTGGTGGAAAGATCTCGACACCATCGAAAGAGAATGCTGGGAGATATCGAAGGATAGAGATGGTTGGTAAGATCTGAGGGAGAACTTTGCCCAGCAGTGTGACAAACGGTCTTAAACCGCCTGTTTCCACCGACTTCCATTTGAAAATTGCAATCTTTATTGGTCCATTGAGCGTGACTTACACTGCATCTTCCGTTGTTATCTGATAAATCTTTATTCTCCAGCGATTATCAGTTTTAGATGTTCCCTGCTTCTCCAACAGTTTCTCAGTTACTTCATGGAGATTTAGGCCGGTCACAATCAGTCAAGAGTTTCGTTAATAATCGAATCAGAATTTCGAAGGCAGCAAATCCAAACACAAAATCAAAGACCTTATTACACACGTGTAACAAGGAATTTTGTATGATTTTGTATGGATTCGCTGCCTTCTAAATTCCAATTCAATATTCTGAAACGGAATTCCGACTGTATGTGAGCGGGTTTTAAGCAGGCTGGCATCTCTGGCTGTTAGGATACATTTTTCACACATTATTTACCATTAATATTCTTCTTAATAAAGGAGGAAGGTTTGGAAGAAGAGGATGATGAAGGTCCTCTCCCAATAGAACCTGAATCAGGCCCACCGCTGTTCACGCCACTCTCCGAAGACGCCATGGTTGAGGGTCTGAATGCCTGGACAGCCAGGATCAGTTCGACGCTAGTGCCGGATAGAGCGGTGGCAGTTTTAAGAAGTAATGTGTGGCCTGGAGCAGTGGCTTATGCTAATAATGGAAAGTTAGTTTTCGTTTGCCACAAAGCGTCTTTATGATTCGAGGTAGAGAAGTAGTAAGTAGAACTTTTGAAAGGGTTCCCAATAAATTTCAGCCGCCAAATAGCATTGCTATTTCGGGTTCAAGGGTTTGGGAGCCGCTGGTGAAGTTACAGGCACATGAGGACTGTAACTCCTTTGCCCTTCCATCACCGGATAAGGAGACGTACCGAGAAGTACTACCCATACTAGGTCGGCATACCACCTTGCCGTACCTAACGATTAAGGAGTGGAACTCTCTTCCGGCGTATGTTTTTCCGGACCAGTATAATCTCGGTGTCTTCAAGTTCAGAGTTAACAGGTTCTTTTTAGACAAGCGTGCTCCATCTTTGATCACACCATCACTGACCATCAGTGGACAAGAGCTTGACTATCATCAGTCCCACTTGAGTCACTCGATTTCTCTTCTAGAAACGAATAATTATGTTCTTTGTCATTGTGTCCTCAGGAAATCGGAATGTCTCTACATAGGCTGGGGACTTAAAAACCAAACCCCAAACTTCAGTCCCCTGCAGCTCCCGCGGCCACAAGACGAGTACCCTGTCGGGCCTGAGGTCATGGAGATGGCAGACCCCACCGCTTCTGATGAAGAGGTCTGTTTATTTAATATAACCTGGACAAATGTTTAACAAAAGTTAACATAAAGAGGATTTGATCACCATCATCTGTTACAAATACTTAATTCATAGCACGGGTAGAGCAGAGTATTTTTTTACTGGTTAATTTCATCATCATCATATGAGCCATAGAACGTCCACTGCTGAGCATATGCCTCCTCATTAGATTTTCAGAACTTCCTGCATGCTTATGATGGGTAAGTCTGGTAGTGGTCTGGAGCAGTTACGAATTGTATTTTTAGCTCAATATTATCTGAACCGAGGTAGTTGGCAGACTGGTTTGTTACATCATGTTCCTAGAGTTTTTAGTCTAATCGGGTAGAGATATTGCTATTTTGTAACGTAAGCTACTCTGAATTGGCAAACCACGCGAACGTAGCCGCGGGCGGAAGCTAGTATACAATAAATAAGTACATAATTAGGTACACAAAATAATGTAAATATTTGTACTTATATTTATTTAAGATAATGAATGTTTATTTCGTAGGCCTATCGTATTGCGCATTTGCCACCCCCACCGCCGCCTGAGTTGCTGGGGGAGGAAGAAGGCTTCCCGGAAGAAGAGGAAGAAGACTGAAGAATTGTAGTTAAAGAACACTGATTGGATAATTTTATTTGTAACCCGCGCGACTTAACTGTGCACCTCGCACTGTGACGTCACAGTGATGCCATAGTTACTAAGCGCGTGAGGCAAACGCGGGGCGGCGCGCGGGGAAGCGGGTGTTGGGTCGCATTCCAGGGAAGTGCACAGTTAAGTCGCACGTGCTATATGTTTGTTTTCTTTAGTTGACTGAATAAATGTATTTATTTTTTCAAATGATAACTGTGTATTTAAATCGTTGGTGGGGCAGAAAGCTCCCATCTAACGGAAATACCTAATAAACGTTTTTTTTTCGAACTTCACACAAAACAGAGTACCTACCTAGTGCTAGGGGGACTTAATGCTGATAAATCTACCATTCATCCTTGTGGTGGTAAAAGGTGATGCGTGAAACAGGAATAAAAGTTAGAAAAACAATTTCTAAACATTTATATGTCAGGCAAGGATTAATCAAGGGGGAATGCTCCATTAATATTATTTTAATCTTAGTAATACTAAGCAGTGGTCTAAATGGATTTATTATTATAATTACGTAAATAAAACCTAAACTTACATAAATAAGTACCTACATCTAAGTACCTATATCTTCTAATATATAAAAATCTCGTGTCACAGTATTTGTAACAAAACTCTTCCGAAACGGTTTGACCGATTTTTATGAAATTTTTTGTGTAGGTATATTTGGTAGCTCTAATAGGACGTAAACTATTTTTCATACCCCTATGTGATAATGATAAGGGTGGTCCACCCCAATTTTTTGGGCAAAACAGTTATTTTATTTTTATTTTTTTATGATTCGGCATTAAAAAATACATACAACCATAAATTTTCACCCTTCTACCGATATTAGTAAGTCTTAAGTCTAACACTGATAGTATTTTAATAATTTTCTACTTTGAATATAGAGATAGTTGATTACAGTGGGGAAAAGGACATTGAACAAAAAATTAAATTAGCTTAGCAACACAAAATTTATTGATTCTAATGCGGTACGAAATTCGCGGGGTCAGCTAATAGAATACAGGGTGTTTGGTAATATACTGACTATATTCAAGTGACGGTTTCTCAAAACATAAAAAGCCTTCTCGAAAAAAAAAACTACTAGTTATTAGTATTTTTTCAAACTTTCGCGATAACTGTACATAATTATTGATTAAAACGGGTATTTATCGCGTATGTAACTTTTTATTTTATTATCCCGACGTTTCGGCTGTGTTGCAACATCCGTGGTCACTGGTTACGGGTTGACTGATAAAAAATAAAAAAGGTACATACGCGATAAATTCCCCTTTAATCAATAATTATACTAGATAAATTATAAAATTTTAATGAAAATCGACTAAGTTTAGGTGATTAATTCGATATAAAATTTACTGCCTACTCTTGCAATCAACATCCGAGAAGAAAGGCCGATTAGTTATCTCTTTCGGAAATGCCTACGGGTTTTGGGTTAGAAAGGGACAGCAAGAAATATCTCGAGACGTCACCAATACAGTATCTGTGGTTAGATGGCAAGCATTATTCAATAGCACAACATAAGTTTAATAAAGTGTTTGTTTTAACATGCCTAAATAAATTTCATATTTCTATGGTAAACATTTCACAAATTTATTTATTATGCTCATCAAAATAACCCCTTGCATCCTTAATATTATATATAATATTAAGTTAGTACTTACTACGGTTATTATAATAAGTAAATAATTGTTTAAGTTGAGTCACAATTGTTGTGCACGTTGTGGCGTCCTAACATTTGAGGAACACATTAAATAAATAAATATTGCTGGATATTTTATACAGCGCCATCTTTTTTTTTATACTACTGGAGATGGAACAAGCCTATGGCCCACCTGATGTTAAGTGGTAACCATCGCCTATAACAAGTTTGCCCTACGATGGACATCCCTGCGTCCATCAACTTGACGCATACAAGTATAAAACCTCATGTGCCTGTAATTTCACCGGCAACCCTTCAAACCGAAACACAGCATCTAGCCCCAAACTGTACTACGGGAACCACATAACTGATAGAATACTTATATCCTTGTTTTTTTGTAAATACATACATAGAAAAACACCCAGACTCAGAAGAAATATCTGTAGATCATGCAAACATTTGTTCCGCGGTGGGAATCGAACCCGCTACCTCATTAACTTTAAGATTGCATTAAGCTTCACAAGACGTCCTATACCTATTATGATGACTAAACTTATAACATAAGCGAAGTAAAAATGAATTTGTTTTTAAAAATCTTTATTGCAAAATGTAACCAAATAAAAACTCGCATTAATTTACAACAAACATTATTTTACAACATTTAAGGCGACTTGCGGAACGATGCCTAAACGTATTTAGTGGTTAAATATGATTTAGAGAATTGTCAAATCATACAAATACGTCAAATTTAAACATATTTAATCGCTAAATACGTTTAGGGATAATTGCAAGTCGGGCTTAGTTACCACCCATTGAAAACCTGTTTAAAAAATTCCCAAGCAATAACTGGTAAGGATTTTTAAAACAAGTGTTCGACGGGTTTAACTATTTGCGGTAAGGCCCTTAAATTTTATTTTGGACAAATAAAACTGATACTTAAATTACATTACAATAAAGTTCTTTTGAGTTTTCTACCTAGTACTAAAAATAATTATTAAGAAAAATAAGTAAAACCCTTATTTTTTGTGTTTATGTAGTTGTGGTGCGGATAATTTCACTTTCCCGGGGAAGTTTCTTGCTACATTCTCCTCCTGAAAAGCAATTTACGAGAGTTCAGATAACAGGATGTAAAGATTAGTATGAGGGGAAACAGCCTGTCCATCCAAACGTTGCCTGGAAGAGATCGTTTTTAGCAATAAGACCGCCACTTGTTTTTCCGCGTGTCTTGTTATTCGTTTTTGATATTGTTTTAAAGTTTAAGTGTGATCACACTAATATTATAAATGCAACAGTTTGGATGATTGTTTGTTTGTTACTCAATCACGTCATAATAGCTGAACAAATTTCAATTACATTTGGTATGACGATAGGTTATGAGCTGGATTGACACATGAGCTACTTTTTAATGACAAACCACGCGTGCGAAGCCGCTGATGGAAGCTAGTATACAATAAAGCTTTATCTATCGAAGAGATGATGCAGTCAACGGTGATGACTTGATTGATTGAAAAACTTTATTGCACTAAACAAATAGTACAATGGCGAACTTAATGCTAAAAAGCATTCTCTTTCAGATAACCTTTGCGTATTACCACAGACCAGTATAATTTAATAGACTGACAATGTCCTACAAAATATCGTAACTCGATATCTGATTACCTGCTAGGACGCGAGATGTCGCTAGGAGTTAAGAATAAAAAAAAAGATGGAGAAACCATCCAGGTCCAGGTCGGATACATTCAAATCAGATTGGTCAGATTTGGCTGTGGACCGTGATGGATGGAGGGGAAATGGGGAGACCATTGCCCAGCAGTGGGACAACGAATCGTTAATTATATAAAATTGTCACGTATTTATGTGACCTCTAGCTTATTACCGCTCATAATAGTACGATAAAAAATCTTTAGATGGCGCTATTTCCAATTTGACGTGCACGATAAACTTATTGCGACGTGGTCAACACGCCATCTGTGATTCAGCATATGAAAGTGGTAAATAATCAATAAAAAAAATCGTTTATTAAAATTTTATGGACAATTTTTTATTAAAAAAAAACTAGGTATATTTTGGTGTGTTTTAGTGAAAATATTATTTTAATTTGTTGATTACAATGGCCGCTATGAATGTTTCCAGGCTATGAGTCAGCGCCATCTAGGCGAGCTTTTTGCGGGTTACGATTTGATCTATGGACATTCACAGTTTAGTAAATTTAACTGGTCTGTGGTATTACGGATGTCGGTGTCTAAATTGGTTGTTTAGAAGCACCTTTTCTGCAATTTATGAAAGTAATTGTAATTTATTTACTTCCGTGAACTTCATCAGTTTTTTTTTTCCAGTGCCCGTATATACAACTAAATGAGTTTGACGTTCCTGATTAAAGGTATATAATTCACACATTTACAATATTGATTTAAATAGACACATAATAATAATTTAAATAAATTTATGTTCTATGCCCTGTTAACCCTGCTTTTTTGTGTGTATGTGTGTGAGTGAGGGATAGATGGAGTTTTCTGCAGTTCATATTTTTGTTTTATTACTGCACCAAAACGAAGTTTCTTAAAATAAAATGTTAACCACGGATAAAAAAAAAACCACGCCTTCTCAAATACGCATCCGCAAATGTCAACTAATCTGCATCCGCAAGATTCGTGTAGATGTGTGTAGTTGTAAAGTGACCGTACCTTAACAGCTTTAAGCAGGTCTTTCTCTCGGTTGGATGCGTTCTTGTCTCGCAGGAACACCTGCACGGCGGTTTTAGCCGCTTTTCCTCTTTTACTGGTGCCCGGAGTCAGTTTCACTTTGTACCTAATATATAAAGTTTAATTTTATATCCAATAGCGTTTTTTATTTATAAATAATTCTTGACCTTTCACAGCGCCATCTAGACCCAAACTAAGAACACTTATATAATTTTTTTTTTGTTAAAAAATACCCAATCCAGGTCCATATATCTGTAGACTATACAAACATTTGTCTCGTGGCGGGAATCGAACCCGCAATCTCCTGCATCGCAGCCACTGCGACACTGAGATTTTTTTATACGACTTATAAATGGAACAATCATATGGCCTACCTGATGTTAAGTAGTAACCACCGCCTATAGCAAACTATTGCCTCGTAGGTCACGCACTTTAGGAACGTGCCCTACGATGCGCTGCCCTGGGCCCATCAACTTTAGGCATGCAGGTTTAAAGCCTCATGTGCCCTTTCACAAGGAACTTTACCAGGTGGTTTCTTCTAGATTATTATTTTTGTTAAAATTTAGGCTCTTTTTTATCCTTGAGTTTACGAGCTCGTGGATCTGGATTAATAAATATGTTGATAATAAGTTATTTCACGGAGGTTACATTTCAAATCAACTACTAATTTACGAAATAATCAAAATTGTAGGTTGCGAACAATGACAAATTGTGAGAACAACGATTAAATCCCTACTAAACTCCTGACGTTCTAGGCCCGATTTGACGTTGTTGTCAAAATCGCAACAATCTTAAGTTTAGTAAATGTTTAGATTATTTGTAATAATCGATTTTGTTTGGTTCCGAAGTATTTAAAAAACGATCTCAACAAACCCAATGATACATTGGAATAGCGTCGGATATCATATTTGATTTTTCGACTTCTTGTGTAGACGTTCGTTCAAAGTTATCACGGCAAGAAAATTGACAGGCGTCAAATCAGGCCTATTGAAAGTTGCAAGTTTAGTGTTAAAAGTGTTGAGGTAGGGTTGTTATAAAGTAGTGATTACTTGTAGTTGTGTAGTGCAGAGTAGGGCGCGACGACGGGCACCGCGAACAGCAGCTCATCATCCGTGAAGGGCGCGCCTGTTAGCTGACAGAGCAGCTCCGTGTCAGCGTCCACGTCAGCTGCTCCACCTTGCTGTTCCACCTTACAAAGATAAAGACAAAGATTACAAGACGATCATAAGACCTGTCGTAATGTTATGAGTTAATTCAGAGTGTTGGCCACGAAAGGGACGGATGAAAGAAGAGCGCACGCGGTGAAATGCGAATGTTGGAGATGGATGTGTGGGGTCACGAGAATGGATAAGATAACGAATGAGTATATTAGATCAAGTTTGAAAGTAGCGCCAGTGATAGAAAAGTTGAGTAAGAGGCTAGCGTGGTATGAACATGTCAAGCGGAAGGAAGGAAATTATGTGAGTAAAATACTGTTAGGCATGAGTGTGGTTGGATATAGAAGTAGAGGAAGGCCGAAGAAGAGATGGATGGACTGTGTGAAGAATGATATGGGTAGGAAAGAAGTGACAACGGAGGTGACGGCGGATAGAGAGATGTGGAAGAGGAATACATGTTGTGCCGACTCCGCGTAATGTGGGAGAAGGGCAGGAAGAAGAAAAGAAGATAAACAACTTTTATTTTTTCACCAATACAAAAGCAATGAAATCTTAAAACTAGTTTAAAAAACACTCGTCTGTTCATTATGTTTCACGACTAAACGACTAAACCAATTGGTATATAGATAGATTATGACCTAGATTAACAAACCACGCGAGTGAAGCCGCTGGAGGAAGCTATTAAATTTATACATTACTAGCTGACCCAAACAGGCGTAACACGAATTTAATAAAAAAAATTGTTTATCATCAAAATTATGAGAAAATCGATAAAATGCTGCTCGACGAAATGTTAGAGAACTAGCGTATTGTGTGATGCCACAAATTACTAAACTGTTGTTTGATTAACAAAAACATTAGCCAGACTGTAAAATAAAAGCATTTAAATATTCAACCTGTTTTCTTATGTACGACATTAATTTAAAACAAACATTCGGAATCGTATTAACTGATTTAAGAGGTGGGTTTAATACCGAACTTGAATATTTATCCAGTAACCGATACATTTTTTAATAAACAATTTTTTACGTCAATCGGCGGCGCCTTTGCGACGATGACGCTTGGTCAGTTGAACAGGTACCTTCTTACATGATCAATGAATATGATTGGTTTACCTATTTTATACAAACTGTTTCATTGATATTTTAGGACTTAAGGAATAAAGGTTGTTTAAAAATTCAAAATTTTCTATGCTAATTAATATGAAAAAAAAAAACTATTTTACAACAATACCAGCCCTACAAATGTTTTCATTTAATGTCGTAAATAACAAAACACGTAATATTTTACCTCTGGTTCTGGATTTTCTTCAGCATCCTCAGGTTCTGACTCCGCCTCTAGGATGAGAGGCGCTGGTTGTGGTATCTTGGGTCCTTGCTTCTGTTTGGATTTCCCCCCCTTCGCAGCTGCCTTCTTCAGCGATTTCTTAGTGTCTTTCTCGTCTTTAGCCGACTGGAAAAGGAGTTGAATTAGTCATACGTCATTAATATGGGCCCCAGAGAATCATTACGCAATAAGTTTAAAGAAATAAATATTATGACATTCCCTTGTCAATACATCTATGAAAATCTAATGTATGTTCACAAAAATATTAATTTGTTTAAGAAAAATAGCGATAATCATAATTTTAATACTAGAAATAAAGATAAACTCGCTGTTGCCACTTATAGACTCCATAAAGTTAGTAAATCGTTTAAAGGGCAAGGTGTACGCTTTTATAACAAACTCCCAAGGGATGTACAAAAATTGACAATTAACAAATTTAAAAACGTAATTAAACAAAATCTTTATAAAAGAGCCTACTATAAAATATCGGATTATTTAGATGATAGAGAAGCTTGGGATTGAAATTGCTCCAACTCGTTCAAAATGTTACAATTTAGACGGAATTTATTTTCTGTATGTATTGTAAAAGGATCATTAAAAAAAACAACCAGCCTTCCTTGCCATTCTTTCCTGGCTTGGTCGCGAAGGAACAGGCAGTAAAGTTGACGTTTCAAACTGATCCTTGTGATTTTAATGAATACAAATATTTGACTTGACTTGACATAGGTCAAAGGAGTTGCATTAGTCATAGGTCAAAGGAGTTGCATTAGTCATACGTCAAAGAAGTTGCATTAGTCATAGGTCAAAGGAGTTGCATTAGTCATAGGTCAAAGTGACCCTTTCTAACCCCCAACGCAAAATTGAGGGGTCTTATAAGTTTGATGCCCGTCTGTGTGTATGTCTGTCAATGGCATCGTCTCTGGCGGAAGAACATTATTACAGATGAGACGCGAGTTCGGCGACATACAAACCTTGCGTCTGATTTAGCACAGGTGGCTAGATGAGATTTTTTCTCCAGTGAAAGTGAAAAAACCCTCTGGCAATAAAGTTTTTTTTTAAACACACTGGCAATAAAGGTTATTTCTTTAAACACACTGGCCATACATATTATTTCTTTAAAACACTGGCAATAAAGGTTATTTGTACCTGCAGTGTTTCTATCGCCATCATCCGATCCTCTTCATCCTGGTCCTTATACTTCTCTTTTATTTTCTTCATCTTTCCTTTCTGACCGCGTTTCAGACCCTCCTTCTTTACTTCTTGCTTCGGTTCCGGCTTCTTCTGAGGCTTCTTTCCCCCCTTTTTGGGGAGGGCGGGGAATGATAGAGGTCTATCGTCACCTGATAAATAAAATACTCTTAAATAATAAACGAAAGTTATATATAAATTTTCAATTTATTTATTATTCAGACACGCTATCCATTTTGTTTCATATAATTTGACCGTCGTTCATTGACGTGAAGTAATTTACATGAAGTGTCGCGTCACTTTGACAAGAGTGTTTTATAGTTTTTATCCCGAAGTTCCCAAGGGAACGGGAAATTTCTGGCGTGCGAAGCCGCGGGCGGGTCAGCTAGTATTTTTATATACATTTGTTTGTACTAAACCTATATGTTTAATATTTTATTGTAGGTACCTATTAACTAAGAAGACACTTCACCTCCTAGTGAGAAATTGCAGTCTCCTTGCAATGTTCACGGTTTGAAACCATAAAAATTAGATTAAGACCTTTGTAAAACAACATGTACGTAATAATAAAACATTGTTGTACAAGGGGCGTAAGCGATCACCTACGAGGACGCTAATGAGTCGAGGGTGCACCCGAGAATAACACATAACTTTCCATCACGCTCCCGGTATCATTTGTTTTTTTTTTTCAACACTAATCTCTTTTTAACTATCTTTTTTGATAGAAATATGGATTTGTCATGGAGGTTGTATTTAATTTCAGCATGTATACATGTAACCTCTTTTGTTTAAATAGAAAAAAGGGTTTTGTCATGGAGGTTGTATTTAATTCCAGCATTAATGCATGTAACCTCTTTCGTTTAAATAGACATAAGTATTTGCCATGGAGGTTGTGTTTAATTTCAGCATTTATACATGTAACCTCTTTTGTTTAAATAGAAATAATGATTTGTCATGGAGGTTAAATTTAATTTCAGCATTTATACATGTAACCTCTTTTGTGTAAATAAAAAAGGGTTTTTTCGGTGAGGTTGTATTTAATTTCAGCATTTATGCATGTAACCTCTTTTGCTTAAATAGAAATAAGGATTTGTCATGGAGATTATATTTCATTTTAGCATACTAAGAAGGCAATGAGCATCATTCTTTTTTCAAATTTACTTACGCCCCTAGGGTCGTAAATTTCAGTTGCGTTAGTACTTACTTCGATCGGAAGCTTCAGAGATAGTCCTAACTTTAGACTGCAGTATCACTTCTCCTGTTCCGTGGTCCACCTTTATATGTGTATCGGGGAATTCATCGTCAGACGAGTCTTGCCTCTCACTCTTTCCTTCCAATTGCGTATCTCCCATCTCTTTCTCAACTTTAGTGCATCGTTTATCTTCGTTCTCTTCCGCGTCTTCTTTTTGAGCTGGACTTGCTTCAACAGTTAGTGTTAGTGTGTGTTTGGGTGTTAGCTCTTCGGCGATTGTGTTTAGTTTTGGTATGCTTGCTTCGCCTTTTTCAGAATCGTCTGTAATAAAAGCTTAATTTAAACCGATATTATAGACAATTTAACTTCTATGCAAAAGGTAGGCATTTATCAAATGTAAAATTCGGTCTTGCCCCTGTCTACATCCTGTGGGAACTCCTCACGGGTCTGGATACTGAATAAAAGATCCGAGGATGTCCATAATGGAGATTAATATAATTGTGGGTTATATTATATTTTATTAATTTATAATATTAATATTACTTGAACTGTGAAATTGTGGTAAAGCTTTATGACATCAGTTTTAGGGTTCTTGTTTCTCATGTAACTTGTGTACCAAATAAACGATTATTCTGTTCTGTTTTACAAAACCGAGTGAGATAATGTACACAAAAACTTAGAACAAACTAGTCACAAAAAAATCTGAAATGTATTATTATTTTAATTTTTTTTCTCTAACCTATCTCGTCGCACTGCTGGGCAAAGGTCTCCGCCAATTTATTTTAAATAATAAAATATTGACGACCTCCGAGACGCAGGGGCAAATAGCCGGCTGAGACGCCGGAGGTAGCGGGTGCGATTCCCACTACGGAACAAATGTTTGCTGATATTTGTTCCGGGTCTGAATGTTTTTCTATATAATATACGTATATGCTTAAAAAAAGTATATGTATAATCTGGTTCCCATACTACAAGCTCTGCTTAGTTTGGGCTAGATAGCGCTGTGTGAAATGTCCAGCAATATATATTTATTGTAATGATCACGTCCAGTGTAGTTGCCTCACCATCATCGTCTGAGACGAGGATCTCCTCGTCGGGTTCCTGCGCGGATGTGACGTCAGACGCGCTGTTTTCCACCGCCGCGGCCTTCCGCTCGTCGCGATGCCTCTCTATGCAGCTGTCTTCTAGCTGAAATACAATAAATTGCTTGATCTGAATATCTAACTTTATATTTATCATTCATAACATCCTCCCCCCCCCCCTTCTCCATTTGTACCCCTTTTTAAGCTTATTGCGCGCACGGAGTATAGTGAGATTTGTCATCAAGGAGAGACGAATGCAAAAATTAAGCTAAAAAAAATCGACCACAGTGCACTAGTTATTATTAAAATGTTTATTTGCGACTTTTCCGTTGACATTATTATAACAGCACCAATTCCGAACTGTACCTAAAATTATTTTTAATAATTAATTTGAAATGAAATCTTATTCGTTTTTAAATATATGTATCTAATTTTTTCAGAAATTTTTTTAATAATTCACCAGCTGTTAGAAACTGAAAGGTATTCTTAGGGATGATAACTCTGTAAGGTTAATTTCATAAATTCATTTATTTCATCTAATGACAAATTACATGTTATTATAAAAGTGAGTATTTAATTTCATTTATTTATTTTGTATAGACGAGCAACATTATTGCAGATATATCTACATCACACAATAATAAATAATAATAAAGGCTGTGTAAAAGTTTAAATTAAAACAATAATAATATTATGTATTCTTTACAATAGAAGTATCTGCATAGCACTAATTTAATTTATTAGTCTTTTTCAAATAGCTAGGTCATCTGTGACACAGTTTATTTATTTTTGTGACACGTTTATTTTAGTAGTTTTTCTTGTATGTTTGCCTAATATTTTCACTGCTAATTGAAATATTCAACTTTTGGTGTGACGTCACATGATGTATTTACGTTCTATGGACCTGTCATAAGTGACTAGGTATTTGTAAAAGAATGTAATGTTGTAAGCACTTACTCTAAACATGAAAGTGAATCCGAAGCTGAGCTGGTCGGTGAGCAGGTAGTGCTTCTTGCCGCGGATCATGAAGGAGCCGGTGCCGAGGTACTCGCCCGTCGGCGCGGACTTCGACACCTGCGTCGCGGACACCCACCACGCGCGCGTCACCACCTTCGCTTCCCACGCCACACTGAACCGCAACATAGCTCAACACAATTATTATATTAAAAGCTTCCGCACGCGTGGTTTGCCAATTAAAAGTAGCCTATGTGTTAATCCAGGTTATGATCTACGTATATACCAAATTTAATCGAAATCGGTTCAGCCGTTTTGACGTGGATGAGTAACAAACATCCATATATACATACAAACTTTCGCGTTTATAATATTAGTGGGATAACAAATCACTATTAAAATTTAAGAAGAAAAAAGAAGAAGAAGAAAGAAAATACATTTATTTGACATACACACAGGACAGAACAAACATACATACACAGATTATAAATGATTAAACAGAAAAGAAAAATTATATAAAGAAACAGGAAAAAACACATGATTTAAATTTAGTACATATACATAGGTAGGTACATATACGAGTAATATGGTCTTCCGTAAAACAAACGTATTCCTATCTAAAGCTGAGGCAGGACCGTTTGGGCACGTGCGACACGGAGCGGGACTGGTTAGTACAGGTCGCGTCGTGTAAAAAGAACGCTGGCGGTGAAGCTGCGCATTGGGCGATTTATCGGTCTATTTGGTAGTATAGGTGCGGCGCGGGGCGGGCGCGGGGCGGGTGCGGGGAGGGCGCGGGCGGGCGGGTCACGCGCCACATGCTTGCCGGTGCGCTATTGGTTCGACAGTCGGCCAATGGCCTAGTACTTTTGTGCGCGAGTGTACCCATGCGCAAAAACCCCCCCTTTTTCCAGCGTTCTTTTCACATGACCTATACCTACCTACCTACTGGCTATGTGGTACTCTTAATTGTAATAATTTGTCTAAATAAAATGTGTAAAAATAACAATGCAAAGGGAATGCCATTGCATTTTTATTTTTTTCCTGCTTGTGTACTCTTTTGGTTATTGTCTGTTGTGTGTTTCATTGTGTGTCAAATAAATATAGGTATTGTATTCTATCTAGTAATTAAAAAAACACTACAGTCTACTAGCAATACATTTAAATGGATTCATTTAGAACGTCCGCGAGTTCCGTCCGTCCGTCCGGTCCGAGAAAAGTGAGTAAGCCGAAATCGGCGCTTGCCTCGACCGGCTTAGCGGTACCTAGGACGGCCACGCCCCTTGTTGCCATGGGCATTACGTTACAATATTCATAGAATAGAATTAATGAAATAATGTGGTGCCGCCTTTGAAGCTCGCTGGTCACTGACGAGCCATCATGAGCCGCGGGACGGCCGAACATTGGTTGCTTTTTTTTGACCACAACCTCACCTGATGGTAAGCGATGATGTGATCTAAGATAAAGCACGTAGATCTAGAAGAAACCTATTTTCTCTAACTGCATAATCGTACTTATTCGGAAACACGAACGTTGCCGAGGCGTCTAATTTAAATCGTAGTACTGTTAGTAAACTTCGCTTGCCTAGACGTGGTCTCCACTCCAGAACACGTTTACCCCAAAGGTTATCGGTTCTGCGGCAGATATGACCGGCCCACTGCCACTTCAGCTTGCTGACCCTCTGAGCTATGTCGATCACCTTGGTTCTCTGTCGGATAACCTCGTTTCTGATTCTATCCTTCAGAGAAATTCTGAGCATAGCCCTTTCCATAGCTCGCTGAGCGACTTTCAGTTTGTGGACCAGTCCCACCGTAAGTGTCCACGTTTCGGCTGCGTAAGTCATCACAGGTAGGATGCCCTCCGGCTAGATGGAGTGACGATTTGCGCGCTGTGGCTGGCAAGGATTGGATGAGAAGAGCTGAGGATCGGGCTCAATGGCGCACCCTGGGAGAGACTTATGTCCAGCAGTGGACTGCTATAGGTTGATGGTGTGACTGTTAGTACGGTTACCTCCTCGTGCACGTACAGGACAGATATAGTCAGTAAGGATACCTCCGCGTCTACATACAGGTCAGGTACCGTCAGTAAGGATACCTCCGCGTACGTGTACAGGTCAGGTACAGTCAGTACAGGTCTGTTAGTGTTACCTGTAAGCGACGGCCGCCTGTCCCGCCTCGCTGAGCGTCCGCGGCGGCACGGGCGCGCCACTCGGGTTCTTCACGAGCACGGAGGCGGCACCCGACACCTCCGCGTGCACGTACAGGTCTGTACTCCGCATGTAACGCTTTACTAACAACTCGTTCTGTTGCTGGTCGCGACCCGCTATTATCTAAAATTATAATAAATAAATAATTCTGGACAGCGCTATCTAGCCCTTAACTAAGCCAAGACTATACTAAGGGAACTGGATAATACTTATATAATTATTTATTGTAAAACATACTTATTATACATAAAGAATCACACAGAACCGGAACAAATATCTGTAGATCATGCAAACATTTATTCCGCGGCGGTAATATCAAACCCACAACCTCCTGCGTTTCAGCCACTGCATTCGTCCACTACGCCATGGTGGTAGGTATATTAATTTTAATCCATTACACAATCACGTTTTTTCTCTCTGTTTTTATGTCTAGATTGTAAGGTATAATAAAGAACTTTCACGTTGAAAATCCTCCTTTTCATACCTTGCGGTACAATTTACAAACCTAATATCAAATCCTAAAAATATCATTGAAACAGCCTGTATGAAATAGGTAAACAAATAGAATTCATTTATCATGTAACATGTTAAAGTGACAAAGCGGCATCGTCGCAAAAGCGCCGCCGATTTGATGTTTAAAAATGTCAAAAATGTTTATTGGAGATGTCTCGATTACTGGATAAATATTCAAGTTAACCGTATTAAACCTACCTTTAAAATCTGTTAATACGATTCCGGATGTGTGTTTTAAATTATTGTCGTATATATAACATTACAGTATGTATATTTTTATTAAAATCACTTACCAAATAGTTATCAGAGGATATAAACCAGTAGAACTTTTCAAACCAGTACGTCCGTCTCGCCTTGATAATGTTGCTAACAGTATTGGCCTCTTTAAGCGTCTGCTTCGTCTTGCGCTCAGCGCTTTTAAGCGCTTTATCCGCTGATTCCAGCGTTTTTTGCTGCTTTTTAGCTGCGCCGCGTTTTTGGTCGTAATATCTGCAAGTAAGATTGGTTCATCAACATCATCATATCAGCCATTGGACGTCCACTGTTGAACATCAATCCATACTAATATTATAAACTCGAAAATAACTCTGCCTGTCTGTTTGTTACGTTTTCACGACTAAACGGCTGGGCCGATATCGATGAAATTTAGTATCTATATCAATTATGACCTGGATTAAGACATGGCTACTTTTTATGAACAAACCAAACGTTCCAAGTAGCGGGTGGAAGCAAAAAGTAGTAGGGTGGTAGTAAAAATAAAATTAAACTTATCGCTATAACCTCTCTTCTCTCTAAGGTCTTGGAGCGTGTTATTAGCATATAACTCCTCAGATACCTAGAAGGACATGACTTAATCAGTGACCGTCAGTATGGCTTTCACCACGGTCGCTCGACTGGTGACCTTCTAGCTAGTGTATCTCACACAGCGATGTTCCCAGGCTATTGAGAGTCAAGGTGAGGCTTTGGTTGTAAACCTGGACATAGAGAAAGCCTTTCATCGGGTCTGGCACCGCGGTCTTCTGTCGAAGTTGCCATCTTACGGACTACCCTAGGGTTTGTGCAAATGGGTCGCTAGCTTTTTGTCCGGCAGAAGCATAAAAGCCATTATTGACGGCAGTAGCTCTGGTTGCATGGACTTCAACGCCGGCGTCCCGCAAGGTTCTGTACTGTCCCCAACGCTGTTTTTGCTGCATATCAATGACATACTATCCACGGAGAGCAATCATTTATGCGGATGATAGTACTGGGGGCAATTTTTTACGGGCCGTGCCAACATCCCTCGTTCCGGTGTAGAGAAAAGCCAAAGACAAGTTGTGTCTGACATCGAGGGTATTTTAACCAGAGTTTCCGATTGAGGAGAATTAAACCTGGTTCAGTTCAACCCCACAAAGACACAGGTTTGTGCGTTCACCGCTAAAAGACCCCCATTTACTGTAGGCCCACAGACATAGGCGTCAAATTAATAACCCCCCTCTTTTTTGCGTCCTAGGTTGAAAAGTGAGGTAGATATTATCTTACCTTCTAGCATTAGCAAACGCTGTCAAAGACAGGTCAATATCCACGGTCATGGGTTCCAATTTCTCCCCTCCATCATCACTATCATCATCGGCAGGCTGGTACGGGTCAGTAAGCAGTAAGGTGATGTGGTTGGTGTTCAACTTGAGGTGTTTGATGCAAGATGCGATGGGGTCGTTGTTCTCTTGAGCCGTTTTTACTAAGAGCTTTATATCGTCCCAAGACATCTGTGGGAATAATATTGTATTAGAATTTCTATGTATACATTTATCAGAGGATTAGTCAGTGGTCGGGGCACATAGCTCAAACCGACAGCCGTTGGGGCAGAAAAGTTCTCGAGCAGATACCACGCACGGGAAAGCATAGCGTAGAATGGCCGCCCATTAGTTAGGTCACTTTTAAAAATATATACATTAAATGAAAACACGGGTAGGGCTAATGGATTGTATTGTTGTAAAATAAGTTAGAAAATTTTAAATTTTCAGACTATCTTGATATCAAGTCTAAAAATATCAATGAAATAGCCTGTATAAAATAGGTAAACAAATCGTATTCATTCATCATCTAAGTAGGTACCTGTTAAACTGACTAAACGGCATCGTCGCAAAGGCGCCGCCAATTTACGTAAACAATTGTTTGTTTGAACTGGATTACTGGATAAACATTCAAGCTACCGATATTAAACTCACCTCTAAAATCTGTCAATACGATTCCAGATGTGTGTTTCAAATGAATGTCGTTCATAACAAAACAGGTTGTATAGAGAAACAACCAGACCCGGGACAAATATCTGTAGACCGCGCAAACATTTATTTCGCGGTGGGAACCGAACCCGAAACCTGTGCCATGGAGGTCGTACGTGCCAGGGGCTTTTTAAATAATAAATTTTAATTAATTATTATTAATTTTTTATACTACTAAGGTAGCAAACAAGCTTACGGCCCACCTGATGGTAAGCGGTTACCGTAGCCTATGGACGTTTGTAACACCAAAGGTCTCACTCGCGCGTTGCTAACCGTTTAACATTTTTAAAAAACCCTTTTTGAAGAACCTCATACTGTAGTCCCTGGGGAAAACCTCGGCAGGGAGACCATTCCACAAGCGAAGTGTTCGCGGGAGGAAATTCGTCTGGAACCTCACGGTGCGCGACCACATCGTCTCCAAGGTGTGTGGATGGATTCCTAGCCGATGGTAAAAGGAACCTGCAGGCACCATGTCAAACAACTCCTCAGAACACAAACCATTATACAAGCGGCAAAATTTCTCCTGAGACTTATGGGCTCAATACCACTTGTGAGAATGGGATCGTCAACAATTCTCACAGCTCGTCTTTGAACAGAGTCAAACGGCCCTAGTTGGTATCCAGATGCTCCTGCCCATAACTGACAGCAGTACTCCATGTGAGGCCGGACTTGCGCCTTATAGAGCAACGAGAGACTGTGCGCCATAATTATATCCTGAATTAATGCTCACCTGATTAGCAATAGCAGCTTGTATAGCCATCCTGCATTGTTCCACGAGCGGTTCATTCCTGGCTATCATTTCCGCTGCGTGTTTGTCTTTCACTTGGACTTCTTTAAGCGAGTGAACGCGCTTCTCGTGGTCCTTCCGCACGTTTTGCAATTTTTTCATCGCCTCTCGCTCTATTTGAACTGTCTGTGAACGATATAAATCAAAGGTTAATATTTTAAAACCATCTTATTTCTGAGCCTAGACTTGAACCCGCAATCTTCCTCTTGATACGAGTTTACACCACGGACCCTCTTCACCTCAGTAGTGTCGTAAAATTTGTGAGATGATTCATTTTACGGCTCAAAGCTCTATTTACGGATAAACATTTACAGTTTTTCATCTGCTCAATGATCCTTGTCAATGTACCGAATTGTAATGTCAAGATAAAGGTTGCGAGTACAAGTCCCGTCGGGCTCAAAACTTTTGAGATGCTTTTAATATTTTACTTCACTTTTATAATTGATCGAGCGAAGCGAGATCTCCAAATCGACTTGGGCAAATCGGCGTTTTATGTATGTATGTATCTATGTTTGTTTGTCCGAGGATAACTTTCGAAGCGTTTATCCGATCATCGTGAAATTTAATATATAGGTAGGCAATAATGGCACAATTTTGGTAAGACTCAATGAGCTATATTGTGTATATAGTGATATTGGGGTTCAAGAGGGGTAAAAAGAAATGAAAATGAGACTATTAGGTCAAGTGAGACATCAAATGAAAGGGCTTCATAAGTACATTTCGACCCCGTTTTTACTTTTAGTGAAGTTTTTGTAGTTTTTGAGTTATATCCATAATAAAAACTAAACTTTGACAAAATTCACAGGGTACACCAGTAACCCCACAGTACTGTAATTTAGTATGCGTGTTGCTTAAGTATCACAAATATAGGCAAAAGTCTGAAATCTAGAATAACTGCAATTTGTACCCCAAAAAAGGAGAACCAATTAACATGAACTCCTGTTACCTGTAATTTGAATGAAACTGTAGGTCAAGTTAGTTGGTTTTTATTTCGTGGCACTAATTTAATAGTCAAAGATAACGAATAATATTTTTTTTGTTTTTATGGTAGACTCGCGAGATCTCAGTTCGGGGCGAACCACTAGTATAACATAATATTTTACTTTAATAAGATTTCCAGCAATTATTGGTTAATACTGTCAAAATAAAAACATAAACGTTTAAAAAAATTCAATTATTATTTATTAATTAAATCACAAGGACCACTTTGATACGTAAATTTTACCGTCAGTTCCTCTGCGAAGCTAGGAAAGAATCAGGCAAGAAACAAGGCTGGTTATTCTTTTTAATGATCTTTTTACAATACATAATGTAATAGGTTAAATGCATAAAATAAAATGAATAATGATACAAATGTTTCGTTGGTTGAATTGGGGCTGTAATGATAATTGGGTGGGTAGGTTATAATTATGTATGAGTTAAAATAATCAAATTCAGATTTTATTTATTCCACTCAGATACCACAGTACACTTGAAAATGTCAATATTTTATATTATAACAATTTCGATATCGCAATAAATAAAATAAATTTACTTAATTTCAACTAACATTAAACATTGAGTACATCGTACAAATTTACATTTCAAATAATACCAATAACTTAATTAAATAATTGTTGATTCAGGAACATCAAAGAATTATGATAATGCTTCCGCCAGCGGCTTCGCACGCGTTGGTTGTCAACAAAAAGTAGCCTATGTGTTAATCCAGGTTATAACCTACGTACATGCCAAATTTCATCGAAATCGGTTTAGCCGTTACGACGTGATTGAGTAAGAAATAATCAAACATCCAAACTTTCGCATTTATAATATTATAGTGTGATAATGTATAGAGGCTCAAAAAAAGAATGAAGAAAGATGTAAGTAGAAATACCTTGAGGTCTATCTTCTGTCCTTCCAGCGCGGAGTAGAACTCGTCGACGGCGCGGTCGAAGGTCGGGTGCTCCTCGTGCGGCTGGCTTCTCATCTGGCTGTACAGCATCGGGTGGAACTCCACGTTCGTCAGGAGGTAGGTCGGGGCACCACCTTCAGGGTTCGGACGCTCTTCATTCTTCTGAGTTATGTAGCCCTGGAAATAGAATAAGTTATGACCCAGGCTGATCCAAAATATTTCATTGTCTTATGACGACCAGTAGGCCAAGCACAGTAACTGTAGAGAAGTGTTTGGTCTTACGTAATTTTTCGGAAGAAGGAAGACACTTGTCACGGCGATTGAGAGAGTGAACGGGAAACGTTGTCGACACTTCCTCGACAGATTTTCTCTATCTTTGACATTTAAGGATAGACAACTTTCTTCTCAATTTCTTCTCAAGTCAACGCTGTCTTCTCAAGTCAACGCTGTCTTCTCAAGTTGTTGTCTCTTACGCACTCTTCTCTATCACGCGCTTGCCAAGCATTTTTGGTTAGATATTTAATTAATTATATATACAACGTGCGTTGCTATAGACAGAGTATCCTTCTCTTGTCTAGGAAGAAACTATAATGAGTCTGCTCGGGGCAAAGACATTTTCGGAAGAATCGACAGAGAATAGAATAACGATTTGATGTACATCACACTTATTTAAATTTACAAATTAATAAACAATATAAAATAACAATACACGCAGGAATACAAGTGGCGGTCAGAGCCTTGTTGTCTCTTCGAAGAGTAGACAAGGAAGGTCTTGACTTGCAGTGTGTTTATTATCATTTTGCATTTTTAAGTGGACATACTTTTTCTCTCTTTCTGATTGTACTGGACTCCTACTTTACCTAATAACGACATATTTTTGAGAAAATAATTTATAAAAATAGTTAAGATACCTAATTAATAAATATAATGTGGGCATATTGTGTAAATATAATCTTATACAGGGTAGCTGGATAAAAGATGTCAAAAAAAATTATTTAGGTCCGTGGGGTATCCGAATTACCCCCATCAGCCCCCATGTACACTCCGCGACAAAAGTATAACCCACCCCCCTAATTTTTCCATATCTGATAAAGAATTATAGTTATATTGATACATTACTAATACAAAAAATTTGGGCGTTAATAAGTTTTTAATACTATCCATATATTATTTATTGAATACATAATTAACCAAATACAAATGATTTTGGGTTTTGCGGTGCGACAAAATTATAACCCAGCTAATGAAATTTAGATAAAAATTTAAGAAACATACATACAACAATCAATAATCATTCATATAATTTAATATTTAGTAGATCCACCACTTTTACTTATCACCTCGATCATTCGATCTGGTAAACTATCATATAATTTTTTGATTACGTCTTGATTTATATTTTGCCACTCGTCAATTATCACTTTCTTCAACTCTTCAACAGAAGTAAATTGTCTTGATCCACGATAAACAGCTCGTGATAAATGTCCCCAACAATTTTCAATTATATTCAAGTCAGGGGGATACGCTGGCCATTCAAGAACTTGAATATTTTTTTCAGTAAAGTAGTCTTTTACTATCTTTGCTCGATGAATGCTGGCATTATCTTGTTGAAAAATAAAATTCGGACCAGCAATTCGCATTGCATGAGACGTAATCTGTTCATTTATCACTTCTATATATCGTTTACTATTTATTTTTCCCGAACAGAATTTTATATCCATTTTACCGGAGTATCCAATACCAGACCATATCATTACACCACCACCTCCGCCTTGCCGACGGCTCAATATAAAATTATCTTTTCTTAAATCGTGAAAATAGTAATTAAAACCATCAGGTCCATCTAAATTAAACTTTTTTTCATCAGAAAAAACAACTTTTCGCCACTTTTTCTTCCATTGAACATGATCTTTTGTAAATTGCAATCTAAGTAATTTATGTTTATCAGACAATGGCGGTTTTTTTCGTAATTTCTTACGTTTTAAATGTTCACACTCACGTATAATACGTTGAAAATTTCTTAAATTAGTGTTAACACCAGCCTGCACTGCAATTTGTCTCGCGGTAAGCGTAGAATTGGACGCAACTCTTAGGATCGACCTTCTTTCTCTTGGTGTAGTTGCTCTAGGTCGACCTGTCCGTTTTTTCTTACCATAATTTTCAGGATTTTTTAAATAATTTCGCACAACACGATGACTTCTGTTAATGATTTTTGCAATTTTGGCCTTTGAATAATTTTCAGAATGCAATTTTTTAATTATAGCAGTTTCAGTTTCATTTAATTGTTTTCCCCGTGGCATTTTGATAAAAAATTAAAAAAATATGAACTCAATCAATTTATTTATGCGTAAAAACTCACAAGTTACTCAAAACAAGTATAAACATGAACTGACATGTCCAGTGCACTGAGCTGCTTGAGTCAATTAGACGAATGGGTTATACTTTTGTCGCGCTATGAAACGAAGAATCTCTCTGCTGCGTAACAAAGTAGCATCGGCTCGTAACTATATACATACCATAATACTAGAATTAAGTGAACAATGCTGACGCGTTAGTAATATATTTACTTATATTTAGTTTTTCAGTAGATATGAAAAAATTATGGGGGTGGGTCATACTATTGTCGCGGAGTGTATGTTCCGCGACTTTTCATAGTTTTCGAGTTATGATTTTTTTCCAAATTTCTAAATTTTTTTGAAACAGAGCAACTTAAAAAAAAAAAAAAACGATTTTTGTTTAGAAACTGAATTTTCCTTAGTTGTACTTTTATGCGTAAATTAATCAGCTTGGTAACTTTGATGAAAGTTATGAAAATATTGGTCTAAAGTAAAAAATTTGAAAGATGAAACGCTTAGGTTGTTGCCAATTTTTTTACAATTTCTCGCGACTCAAGTGGTTTTATCGTCAAGAGTTGTGAATATTCTGAAAAAAGACACCTGTACGTTGCCTGTTATACTCGGGACAATAATAACCCCGCGAGACCTCGCACTGGAAAGCGCAGCGTAGGACGGTCTCTATACAATAAAGGTTGCCGTGGGAGCCTTTGGGTGCAAGCTATAGCGGAAGCCTATATTCAGCAGTGAATATCCTATGGCTGACATAATGACCTTATAAACTACCTCGATATAATCAACCAGGTGAGCCACTGTACCTTAGAGACCTGTGTCTTGGCATCGTCCAGCATCCTCTCAGCCTGCTTCAGAGCTGTCTCCAGCTTCTCCAGGTCTTCGTCGATGTTGAACCCTTTGCCGGCCTCCTTGGAGATCTTCATGTTACCAGCCAGGCTGTTTTCTTGGAGAACGTGGTCTATGATAGAGGAACCATATTCTGAAAGGAAAAGATTTCTATACTAGACGCCAATGCTCCTTGCGGACGGGACATAAACGTGGGATAAGCGATGATATTGCTATCTCGCTCTCTCTTGCAGCCCTTACGGGAGCCGTTAGTGATGCACCGCGTACTTATCGATAACACTAATTACCAGTATTTATATTGAAAAGGAAACAAACATGTTTATTGGTTGGCCCCGTCAGATACGAGTCTTGGCGTATACTTGTTTTAAAAATAGCATTATACATATTATATTGGTTTTACGACCTACGTGGCGGTGTGGGCAAATAGCCGGCAGAGAAGCAGGGTTCGATACCCGCCGAGGAATTACTTTATTCTAAATTTGTTTCTCATAAGTGAAATTTAAATTTATTTTGAGAAAATAAACGTTCTGTTATCTCTCAGCTCCAACAGCATTCTGTAGGTCATACCGGATAGATATGATCTGTGTCATTAAATCTTTCATTCAGATCCTGATCAAATAGCCTTATAACTATTGGGTCGGGATGCGAATGAAAGTTTCAACAAAATCACTAATCTAGATATTTAAGTTTATATACCTACTAACAGAAATGGACTTTTAAAATTATATTGATTGAATTAATTAATTATATATTTGATCGAGCGAAGCGAGATCTCTAAATCAACTTGGGCAAATCGGCGTTGTATGTATGTATGTTTGTTTGTCCGAGGATAACTTTTGAAGCGTTGATCCGATCAATGTGAAATTTTATACATAGGTAGGTAGTGATGGCACAATTTTGGTGAAACTCAATGAGCTAAAAATGTTGGGAAATTTTTGAGAAATTGGGGTTCAAGGGAGGTAAAAAAAAATGAGACTATTAGGTCAAGTGGTACGTCAAATGAAAGGTCTTTATTAGTATATTTTGACTTCGGTTTTTTTTAGTTAAAGTTTATGTAGATTTTGGGTTATTAGCCATGATAAAAACTGAACTTTGAAAAATTCACAGGGTACACCAGTGACCCCACAGTGCTGTAATTTAGTATGTGTGTAGCTTAAGTGACACAGATATAGGCAAACTTCTGAAATCCAGAATAAACAAAAAAGCGCAACCAATTAACATGAACTCCCGTTACCTGTAATTTGAATGAAACTGTAGGTCAAGTTAGTTAGTTATTATTTCGTGGCCCTATTTTGATAGTCAAACATTACAAATCTTTTTTTTTTTCGTTTGTATGGGAGACTCGCGAGATCTCAGATTGGGGCGAACCACTAGTTTATCATATATAAAAACAAATATTCAATAATTCTAGAGCAGTCTCGGAGTCGGACGCGAATACAAGCAGACTAAAGTTCTAGACGTTAGCAAGCGTATATTGGGGCTCAAATGGAGTTAACCAGGACATGTGGCCAGGCGCGGTGATGACAGGTAGAGCAGAGTGCTGAGTGAGTGGTGGCCCCAAGATGGAACCAGGAACGCAGCTCGTCCGTCAGCAAGATGGATCGACGACATTATAAAAATCACGGGTTGTATGTGGGTTAGAACAGCGCAGGACAGAGGCGAATAGCGACAACAAAGAGAGACCTATGCCCAGCAGTGGGATGAGAAGGTCTGACGATGATGATGACGATTCGTTCAAGCCAAGTTAAATTTCATTATATCTTGCCCAGCATCCAGATAAAAAAGTTATCATACCAAGGTTAGGATTAAGTATCTTCTTGAGATTGTCCCCTGGTTTGCTCTTAGTGAGTATCTCCCTCAGCGCGTCTCCAGTCGGCGCCTCGTAGCTTGTCTTCGCTCTGTCTAACGGGTACTTCTCTTTTACTGCAAATCTAAAGACAAGATTAAAAAATAGATCATGAGGGTACTTTTAAAAGGTTTTTGTTTTTGCATGTTTAAATTGAATTTATTGGTGTGCCTAATAATACGTTTTAGCTCTATTTGTTAAAACTAAAAGCTGTTATCCTATATAATACTACTTTTTATCTGAATAATTACTATTAACTTTTGTCTTACCTTACTTTATCCCCTTCAACATGAGGTCTCAGGACATTCAAGATGGTCCAATCGCAGTCAGTCAGCACTATGTTCCCTCTATCATACAGCTCTAGTATAATATGGTAGGCTGCTTCTCCACTGCCGAACTGCAGGTCTACGACACGGTCAATGCCGATTTGTGAGAGCTTCTCTAGACGCTTATTTTTGAGGTGTTTACGGAGCTGGAATAAATAAGCATTTTTAACACATAAACTGTTAAAAAAGGCATTTTTTTCCATAGGCCAACTGTTGTTATGAAAATATATTTTGATTAAATCATCCAGGGTTCATTTTTTCATAGCATGATATAATTCCAAGGTACTATAGCAAAAAAATAACCCAACGACCTACTCCCATCCAATGTCGTAGCATCTATTTTTCACCCGGTCTAGTTCAGGTTCAGTGTTTTATTCTAGTTTATTTAAAATTGTTCTTTATTTTTATTTTATTTTCTGTGTGTTTTTTAGATATGTTGTCTGAAATAAAATTATTTTATTTTATTTGTTTCTTTTAATGTGGTAGTAGATGGCAGTAGGTCGTTAGGTTCTTTTTGCAATAAGAGTACTTTTGACCAGTTAAGAGAAAAGGTCGACACAAAGTAAATAAAATGTTTTGCCAGCCACCTACATCCTCTTAGATGGTCTATGGGAAAAAATATTTGCCCATGGTCCTAGGTGGAATCAATTGGTGGACCACAGGCAAGTACCATTCAGAATTTGATTTTACTGTGCAGTAAAGGAATATTTAAGTACATATATGAAATGTATGTGATGGATGCATGATACAATTTTCATACCGTTAGGAACAATTGCTGCTGTAATTAAGCATAAAACATATTGCATGGCATAAGAAAAATCCTACTTTTGTATGATACAATATTTTAACTTATTATGTCACACAAAACAAGAATACAATAAAACAGATACAAAATATAATTATCAACTTTTAGAGCATGTGTACACAGCTTGACAATTCTAGTTCTGTGTGGACTAGCTGAAGGGAAAAATGTACTTAAATAAAAAAAATATATTAATAAAACTGCATAAAAGAATAAGATATATACAAAAATAGAAATGTTTAGACAATTATTACATAGAGATACTCTCTTTAATAATACAATATTGTGATCAAGTAATTACAATAGTAATATTGTACTGAATAATATATTCTTAAATATTTAAGAGGAAAGACAGTAAATATGTGGATTTGGTAAATCAAAGACCAGACCAGCTACCATGAGCTTATCCAGTAATCTTTGACATCAATATCACCCTTCTCCACTACTTCGAGGAGTTGGGATGGTAGGGCTCATGATAGAAGGGGAGTATATATACACTTCTATGTGGTTCTTCAGTGCAGATCTTATTCCCCCTCACCTACCTTCATAGTGAACCCTGATGGAGCAACATTCTTCGGCCACTCAAACTGAGTTGTATGAAACCTGTTCCCTGACTCCAGCAGCAGTATGGCCTTCTCCTCGGTCTGCTGCAGACGGATCACATACGTACGGTTATCTATATCGTACACTTGGTTCACACGCATGCCAATAAGCCTGAAGAAAGTATGGTTGTTTATAGAAACAAATAAATATATTATCAAAAATTTAGATTTTCTCACTTGATTTGTAAACTCTTCATGAAATTTGACTCCGATGATACGTTTAAGATTACGTGTATAAAGACAAAGGTTTCAGAATATTTAGTAGTAAAAAAATGATTTTTGGTTGGAATGGTGTTCAGAAGATTTTGAATGTTACCTTTGCAGCTCAGTGACCATGCACATGATATCGTAGGTACTGAATCGCGTCTTCATCTTGATTTTTGTATTTTCACAGCATCTGTAGAATAAACTTTTACTTCTTGAAAACAAAATAAAAACACTGCAATTCTTTCACCACGGAGTGCATTCATTCATTTCATTCAAGTTCCTTGAATTTTTCCAGCTGGCTGGAATCAGTGACAAGCATGACATGAGACAGCTGACGGACCGGACTGTCAGAAGCAGCGTTGCCAGCTTGAGGTTCCGATAAAGTACGACAGGATTCCCTAAAAAGTACGGTTTTCAAAAACTGAGCAGTAAAAAGTCGCTTGCAGAATTGAATCAGCAAAAAAAAAAAGTCATTGGTATAATGACACAATTATATGAATCAGCATTGCCAGAACGTACCAAACGCGAACTACGCACGATAAGGATAAAGTACGGTCAGATGTCAAATAGTTCCTTTTGGTACGTTCTGGCAACGGTGCAGTGGTCAGAATTATGGCAGCCCTAAAATTTCGTTCAAAATCAAAACCCAATTTTTAAGGAATGTCAGAAATCTTGATAATAATTTTGTTATGTCAATGTCATTCGTCGCACTCACTCGCACATGTTTGCTTGTGTGAATGTTAATTGTAATTTAAAATTTTGTAAACACTGGTATTAGAAAACTTCTTTGTGAGTGTTCTATTATTAATTACCTATCAGAATGGTTATCAGATTTGATACCGAAGATTTCAAGCTAAAACCTTTGAAGTGCGAGTTGAATTTCATAAATAAGTCTGATGGTTCGGCAATTTTGTCACAAGGTAAGTATTTCGCAATGAATCCTTTGTTTTACCTGTAATTTCAAGTCTACCTCTAGATTATTCCTAAAATCAAATATAATTCTATAATAAATATCAAAACACAAAACTTTCGTACAAAATACGAATTTTGGGGCAAAAATATAGTCCATACTAGGACAATAACTAAAGAATATCTTGTCTATTCAGGAGACACAGTGGTGTTAGTCAGTGTAAATGGACCGCTGGACATTCAGATGCAGAAACAAAACACAGCAAAGGCCACAGTAGAAGTAATTTACAGCACTAAAAGTGGAAGGCAGGCAGTTTCTGACAGGTTTGTAAACTTTATTTGAAAAATTATTTTAATTGAATCTAAAGCTCACATTTGAGATCACTGGGGTAGTGTAAGGCTCACCTTTCTAAAGAATGTAGTGAGCTAAGACTCTTATTTGTTTTAATGTGTAAGATATACGCCAAGGAGGCCTACAAGGGAAGTGACGATGTGCAGAAACCTGTATGATGTATACATTTTTGAAAATCCATTTTACCACCTTACCCCCTCTCCCCACCCCTATCGAGTTGGACCTAGAGGAAATTCTTTCCTAATATAATAAATATATTTATTGACATGAGTACAGTATGTACATTAAAAGATAGTAATGAGTTCAAACTATTTGTTTTTTTCCAATGTTCTGCTTAGTTCTAACTAGTTTATTTTTATTTGATTCTGTTGTTAACTAACATTTGTAATATATTTTGGACATACCAATATTTTAATTATGTTCTTATATTTTATTCTGAAAACAAACAGTACTTATATGTAATAAAAAACAGCTTCAAACACTTATTACCATTTACATGTTTTTTTCGCATATAATATTTAAATAGAGCTTGTTTGTTTAGTTAGCTAAGTATTTTTAAAATAAGGAAAGGTTATACAAAAATATGAAAGTAAAAGTGAGAGCAAATAGTTATTGAACCAATTCAACCAGTGTTCCAAAAGAACGCGCTTAAATTTGGAAGGTTTTAAGTTGAATAAATCTAACTCAGGAAAGTCAACCAGTTTATTATAATACTTAACAGATCAGATAAAGAAGGTGTATTGCCAATAGTTTGTCTTACAGTGAGTAGATTATTTAATGTAATTAAATGGTGACTAAATGAATACTGAATACTGAGACATCCGGGTTTTAAACCAATATTTCACTGTTAATTTCAGATATAAAGAGCATGCAGTAAGGCAGTCATGTGAAACCGCAATCCTCGGTAGTTTATACCCTCGGACCGGCATCACAGTCACCATACAAGAGTTAGAAGACTTTGGAGGGGTAAGGAAACTGAATAAAACCTGGCTGTGAACTTACAAGTGTAATGCCAAATTTATTTTGATAGAAATCCATACTAATATTATAAATTCTGCCTGCATAGGCTCATTTATATATTTATATTTTTGATCGAGCGAAGCTTTATCTCTAAATCAACTTTGGCAAATAGACGTTGTATGTATGTTTGTTTGCCTGAGGATAACTTTCGAAGCGTTTATTCGATCATCGTGAAATTTGATACATAGGTAGATTGTGATAGCACAATTTTGGTGTGACTAAATGAACTAAAAATGTTGGGGGTTTGTTGAGATATTGGGGTTCAAGGGGGGTAAAAAAAAATTAAACTAAGACTGTTAGGTCAAGTGGGACGTCAAATGAAAGGACTTCATTAGTATATTTAAACTCCGTTTTTATTTGTAAGTTGTAATTACCTGTAATTTGAATGAAACCGTAGGTCAAGTTAGTTGGTTATTTATTTCGTGGCAGTATTTTGATAGACAAAGATTACAAATAATATTTTTTTGTTTTAATCGGAGACCCGCGAGATCTCAGTTCGGGGAGAACCACTAGTATTGTATACACTCATGCCCACCATTTGTCTAACCTAATCTGTGGACAATGGTGCTGGTTATGCCTGTAGTACATCCTGTAATAAATAATATAAATATAAATTTGTACTCATAATATAAATATAAACATAAATTATAACTCTGTCTGTCTGTTTTTTAAGTTTTCAAGACTAAGTGGCTGGACCCATTTAGTATAGATTAAATTATGACCGTGATTTGGACATAGGCTACTTTTTCCCGACTGCAGGAGGGTTATGTTTCTATTGACGAACCATATGTGCAAAGCTGTGGGAGGAAGCTTGTATGAACATAAACTAAGAGTTGTTGCACAAGTGCCAAATACAAATACTGCAGACAAAATTGTATTTTATTTTTACTGTGTTATCGACCCACAAAATGGGACACGTCTAGGCTTGAAAGTTTTTGAGATGGTTTTAAAAATCTTAGAATTTTCCGTAAGTATTCAGATAACTGGGCTTCGAAGTAGGGGACGACCACCAGTGAGATGGTCGACGACATCAATAAGACCGTGGGTGGTACGTGGTTCAGACTGGCACAGGCCTATGCCCAGCAGTGGGTCGCACGGGCTGAGAATGATGATGATTCAGATAACACTATAAAAATGATATACTATTAGAACTAGTGGTTCGCCCCGAACTGAGATCTCGCGAGTGTACCATAAAAACAATAAAAATATCATTCGTAATCTTTGACTATCAAAATAGTGCCACGATATAAATAACCATTTAGCCTACAGTTTCATTCAAATTACAGGTAACGGGAGTTCATGTAAATTGGTTACTCTTTTTTGGGGTACAAATTACAGTTGTTCTGGATTTCAGACTTTTGCCTATATTTATGGTACTTAAGCTACATTTATACCAAATTACAGCACTGTGGGGTTACGGGTGTGAATTTTTTCAAAGTTTAGTTTTTTTATGGTTAATAACTCAAATACTACAAAAGCTTTACTAAAAATAAAAACGGGGTCGAAATGTACTAATGTAACCTTTCATTTGACGTCTCACTTGACCTAATAGTCTCATTTTCATTTTTTTTTACGCCTCTTGCACTTCAATATCTCAACAACCCCCAACATTTTTAGCTTATTTAGTCACACCAAAATTGTGCCATCACTACCTAGTATGTACCTACATACCTATGTATAAAATTTCACGATGATCGGATCAACGCTTCGAAAGTTATCCTCGGACAAACAAACATACATACATACAACGCCGATTTGCGACATCTCTTGTCAATGTACTAAACTGCAACGTTTGGCATTGAGCAGCTCAAAAACTATAAGTTTTCCGCTTTGAGTCGTAATCTGAATCATCTCACTAATTTTGACCCTGACGTGACGAGCCTCTAGCACAATTGGCTGCTGACGAAAATATCCATGGTATTAGTTATTTTTATGCAAAACAGTTATTTTCTATCCAGCTATGCATTGAAGACACCAATTGAAGCACTGAATCCTCTCACCACAATTTGTACTCGCAAGGGCCCCAGGCAAGAATTAAAGAAAAGATGAAGGTGTAATTTAATGCGGAAACCCCGTTATTGTAAGGTAGTGCATATTTGGTAGTGGGTAAAATGTTCCAAAACCCAATCTGTTTTCTCCTCAGCTGTTAACATGCTGCATCAATGCGTGCTGCCTAGCCCTGCTGAACTCCGGCGTGATGATGCGGAGCACCTTCGCCGCTGTCTCTTGCGGAGTGGACGATAAGGGCAACATTATGCTGGAGCCGAGTGGAGATGAGCTAGTTAAATCAAGGGCTATCATGAACTTTGTATTCGATGGACGAGACAAGAGCTTGATTTCTGGTGAGTTTGTATAGTTTAGGGGTAATTTTTATATGACGAAATTAGCTAGTCAACCCTTTAAAATGGGCTATACCAATTAAAAAAACTAACTACTTATATATTTTATCCTTAAAGAAGTTAAATGTTGATAAGGTGACTGACACGAGCGTAGCGAGCTGCTTTTGATGTTAAAGGCGAGCTAAGCGATCTCGAAAAATACTTTCATCATCATCATCATCATCATTCTCAGCCCGTGTCGATCCACTGCTGGGCATAGGCCTCTCTTTGTTTCTGCCACTCTTCCCGATCCTGTGCCAGTTTGAACCACGTACGACCCACGGTCTTATGGATGTCGTCGACCCATCTCGCTGGTGGACGTCCCCTATTTCGATGGCCAGTTCTCGGCCTCCACTCTGTTAGTGCCTTAGTCCACCTGTCGTCACTACGTCTGGCCAAGTGTCCTGCCCAACTCCACTTGAGCCCCAATATTAGCTTGCTGACGTCTTGTACTTTAGTCTGCTTGCGAATTTCGGTATTGGGAACTCGATCTAAGAGTGTTATGCCGAGCATGGCGCGCTCCATGGTTCTCTGTGCTACACTTATTTTGTGCACAGCCTCCTTCGTGAGCCTCCATGTCTCGGCACCATAAGTCATAGTTGGCAGGACACATTGGTTATAGAGACGTGTTATAAGACATTGTGGAATATGCGTGGATTTTAGTATAACATCTAGTTTGCCGAAAGCTGCCCATCCAAGTAAAGTACTTTAATTGGCCCAAAATATAGCTATAATCTAGTGTATGGCTAATGTAACTGGCTGTAATCCTTTAAAATTGGCCTTGGCACTTATAAATGGAACTTACAACCACATTGTTAACCTCAGTTAAGCAAAAGGTTTTAAAAAAGTATCACGAGCGTAGCAGGCTTCTAAAGGCGCCAAAGGCGATGAAGCGAACTCCAAATTTGCGACAGCAGCAAAAAGTGAAGCGAGCTCATTAAAAACTCCGACGAGACGTGAAGATCGATAGAAAACGCTTTATTGTACACCACACTTATATTAAAAAAATATATTTAAAACATATAAGTAGGTAACTAACTAGACACGCGGAAATACAAGTAACGGTTGTACTGCTAAAACAATCTCTTCTAGACAATCTTTTTTTTTAAATCTATTGTTTAGGAAATTTGCGTCGCTCTTTACGACGATGACGAGAAATAACTCAAAGCATCCTCCTTCACTATAGAGAACCTTTGGATGGACAGATTTGTCGAGCACATTAAAGGACAGGTAGCAAGCAGCACTACTGTGTTTCGGTTTGAAGGGTATGGTTGCCGGTGAAATTACATGCACATGAGGCCGTACTCTTGTATGCCTCAAGTTCAAGGACGCACATCAGTGCATCGTAGGGCACGTTCCTAAGACGCGTAACCTCGTGGCAATACTTTGGTATAGGCGATGGTTAAATACCACTTGACATCAGGTGGCGGCATAAGCTTGTTCCATCTCCAGGTCGTAAAATGTGCCCTTTGTGCCCGAACACCTGCACAATGGAAGACTTAATAAGTTTATTGTTGGAAAAATCGCTTTTTTAAAACAAGCTTTCATAAAATTCATAATCGGAACCGCAAGCAGAATCAAATGAGCCCAAACACTAGTAGCCTACTATAATCCATTCAGAAGTTCCGTTGTCTAGCATCCGTCTCCATCATGAGATCACCTCCATGGGACCATATTATTGCAAGTTACACATGTATTCCAAATTTCAGCTCAATCGGTTGAGGGGAACGGGTTTAAAATTCAGTTCCAAGATTCCACCCGGACATACATACATACATTGCAAGTTAATAAAAAGCTTGTAAAAATGGCTTCTCCTGACGCCATCCATGTAGCCAAGTACCTATCTAACATAATATAAGTAGAGCTATAGATATGCTAAGAAGGTCGTAAAAAATATAAGCATGGTTTTGCTTTGTTCCAGGGTTCACAGAAGGCACTTTCAGCGAGGATGCGTACAAAGAAGCCTTGGAGCGATGTCGCGCCGCAAGTCACCTCATCTTTGCTTTCTATAGAGACGTCGTCAGCAAGTACTCGCACACATTGTAATCAATAAAATACTGTAAGATAAAGTTTACGTTTTATTTTTTAGCCTACACATAGTTTCCTACACATAGTAGCTTCGATGTCGACATATTGCAGGAGGATCTGAATAGACTAGATACTTGGTGCGATATAAATGACGTGTTTCTAAATATTTCGAAGTGCTACTCTATACTCTTTACGCGAAAAAAATCGTGGACCTTCCAGTATACTTAATCAAAGACAGCAATTTGCAGGATGTCTCTGAGATACGCGATCTGGGTATTACCCTCGACAGTAAACTTTGCCTGAATACTCATGTGGATAATATTGCTCCTGTGGGATTCAAGTGCCTTGGATTTCTGTTGCGAAATTGTAAAGATTTTAAAGCCAGTTAAAGTAGAGCAAGTGGGTTGAAAAGAAAATTACTTAACCATAAATACATAATTAGACAATGTACAGTACCTACAGTAGCTACCTAAGGTGACCATTTTCCCTAGGATCGTGAATGGTGTGACGTTATAATGCAGAAATACGCGACGCGCAGCACGAACGACGCAAACTTTTGCGTTGCGCTCTACGCCAATTTTGACGTTGCGGCGAAACCGGTTTACTCTAATGCTGTCTAATGCACGAAACTTTCGTGCATTACACAGTAGCAATTAAAAAAATAGGGAAATAGATAAACACAAAACCCGGGAGATACCTACAATACGGCTTTATGTGTGTCTGCTCTAAGCGGTCTGTGCTAAACTGCCAGGTGTGTCTTTTTTAGAACGGAAGGAATTTTGACTTCAATTTTAAACCTGGACAGTTACAATGGCTACAAAATAAAAAAGTTTTTGTGAATTAATAAATTATTGGTGAAAAACTAAGGGGAACAAACCTATGCAATAATTTTAGGTAGGTACATTCATAGAATAAATACAGACTTAGGAGTCCTGAAAAATCAGGACATTCGGCGTCCCGATCAAGGGTGAATCAGGACGTGTCACCCCAGCAGACCCCTAAAAATGACACCTGATAACACTAGTGCTTGGCTTCCAGGCAGTGGTCGCGTATTACCAAGAAACCAGTTGTAGGTACATAGGTAAAATAGATGTCCAGACAGGCATTTATGAACTACATAATAAATGTCAATATTTTAAAATAATACAATTAATTTATGCAAACAAAATAACGAAAACCATAATTACCGACGTCTTTGGTCGGCGTCCCAATTAGCCACATATTTGGCCACATGATAGGCATCACTCCGCCAGACGCACCTAAAATAATAGTGGGAATAATTGAATGCACTGCCTTTGCCGAGCCGCTACCGAAAAAGTAAAAAAAAATAATGTTTATGTAAGTTAAGTAGGAGACACACTGGGGGTTGAATTCATATTCAAGCCACTATTGATAGTGGCTAATTGTGTTGCTAATTTTATGTAATAATTGTCTAATCATTTCTATCATTTTCTAGGCTTAATTTATTATTATTTCAAAACTTTTCTTTTGTTAATTTTATGCACCTATTTCCCTTTAGCTAGTCTACACATACTATCATGCTGTATTCACATGCGTTGGGATTTTGGATACAATCTAGGTCTATGATGATTTTTATATTTTGTATCTGTTCGACTGTATTCTGTTGTGTGTGCTACAATTATTTAAATAGACTAGTCGGCTAATAATATTAATCGTCTCGATCGTATCAAGAGTAATGTTGCGGGTTCAAGTCCCATCTAAATCTGAAGATAAATTAAAAAAAAATATATATATTATTACCTCAATTCTACTCTCACTGTGCCCCAGACCTGAGCAACGTTGTCCCGCCAAAAAAAGCAAGATGGCCGATCAACGCGATCTCATGCAAATGGCAGACGCAAACGCGCCGCCGGCACATTTAAATGTCGCAAGATGAGATCCGCTGAGGTTTTTGCTCTATTTACCGGGATATGCCATTGTGACGATACTGTAGGCAGGTAAATACTGTGTGCCAGGGTCGCACTCAGGCAATAGCACTAGAGACTACAATACGTTTTAGCGGTTTACACTTTGCACTAAATTCAGACAGACTAAACTTAGTGTCGAGTCTGATGTAAAATTAGTGTGTCTAACGGCTAAGTATCTTTACCTACACTTGTTTGAATTCAGAGTCTTTTTATTCTTTATTTACATTCAGATTCTCATAAAACTTACAGCCTAAGCCTAAGTTCTATGAGCTAGGTTAGGTATATAAGTATAGGGGGGGGGGGGCATAACGGGGACGTGGGGCGCGACGGGGTCACCCACACATACAAGTAACCAGAAGTACTAGGTGTGTGCTTAAATTATTATTAAGCGGCCATTTTAGATAGACACTCAGTGCGGAAGCGACCGGAGGTGAAAGTGCACGCATGCATTTATTACGAGCGAAAATATTTTTTCGTGCTTTTTGATCTAAGTTTGTGTCACTACTTAAACGCCGATAAAAAGGTAAGCATTCACATTTTGTATTTTAGTATTTTGTTCAGATTTTTTATAGATATCACTTGTTGATTTGTATTGCTCAAAACTAAGGTATCATGCATCTTGTTTTTTTTATTTGTCTTCAAACACAATACTAGGCATAGAGGCATAACGGGGACATGACTACGGGGCATGATGGGGTACCCATCGAGCCCCGTCCCCGTTATGTCCCTTCGATAGGTAGATAGTCTGTAGGTACTCTTTTCTCGGTTAATAATTGTATTTCTTTTTGTTTTAGGTATGGAAGATGGTGCGAACTTACAAGAAAAAATTTACGAGAGGAAGTTGGTCTGTAGAGAGTATGAAGAAGGCTGTAGATGCTGTGTGATCCTCGATTGAAAAAAATGCAAAGAAACAAAAGAAACCTATTTCCGAAACCGAAAACGAAGACGAAGATACCTTATGCCTGTATTGTGTAGATGCAAATAACACATATCTGAAGTCTTCGGAGGGTTGGGTGGGCTGCCAGCTTTGTGGATGCTGGTCTCACACGGCTTGCGCCGGTGTGGATGACGATAACATCGAAGAAGTACATAGCATATATGTACTGCGAACATATATGCTAAGTAACAGGTTTAAGCGTACCCCATAATGCTCCGTTTTTGGGTACCCCATATTACCCCTACCCCGGGGCATAATGGTGTTTTCACATAGTCGCAGTAGAATTAAAATATTCAAGATATTTGAATATTTAACAAACCAAAATATATGTCAAATTGTAGTTTGATAAGTTAAGATTGTATTGTGATTAATGATAATGACTAAATACAGGTTTTTGATACTTTTATTAATGGTTTCCCTTAGCGTCCCCGTTACGCCCCCCTTCCCCTACTTACTTACGCAAAAACATATAGGTATTAACACTCGTGTGGAATATATTCACCTCACATTACATTACATCACATCATCACTTCACATTTAGTCTATCTGGAATAGGATGATTATTGCAAAGTGTACCTACGTGCATATTGTTTCACGCCTAATCACAGTGTTCTTGCGTAGGTGAATGGAGACCAAAGCGTAGGTAATTTGACCATTTACAAACCATGTAAAAACTATGATTGTCGAATCATATTTTCATGAGGAGAAAGCCTACGAATATTCCGGGACGTAAACTGAATCATGGTCGTAGGTCGTAGAAAATTTAGTGTTTTGGACTATAAAGCTGCCAACAAGTAGGTAGGTATATAATACATTTACAGACTAGCGAATCCTTGAGCTTGAAGAAGTGCCCCCATTACCTACTTATTGCAGTCCCATCCTAGCTCGCCCCTGACAGCTTTCCCCTTACTACGGCCCCGCTTTACGCAAAGTAGGGCGGTGTCCATAGAAGTTACAATGCCACGATGCGATAGATGTGCTTGATTTGTGTAAACTGTCGTTACATTGTTATTTAGATTCAATGGCCATTGAACGGCCATATTCGGCGATACCTTCAATTCCATCATCGGAAGATTACATTACTCTAAGAACTGACGGCCGTTGGGTCAGAATGGGGAGGCCTTTGTTCTGTTCTGGACTTCCTATGGGTGACATAATGATGATGTTTCAAATACATATCTTGAACCAGCAACTCTCGCATAATACTTAGTCAACGATATAGAGGTCGTATGGGGTTTCGTCAGCAATCATATCAGATAGATAACTAGGCAAGTAATCATTTCAGGACAATGCCGGACTAGCCAGCAATGCCAACATCACTTTCCGTATCACACACTCAATGTAGGGGGCAGATGCAATTTATCTCCGACTAAGGCGATGGTTACCACTTAACATCAGGTGGGCTATAAGCTTGATCCATCCCCATGTAGCATAAAAAAAATGTATTGTCAACTAAAAAAAAAATAGTTGGCGTGCATTGCTCGCAATTAATTGCTATCTAATATTGCCCACGATTTGATATTTTGTTTGTGCTTTTGTGTCAAGTTGGCTAGGAAAATTCGATATAAGCGGTAGGTACCTTTATTATGCGCACCGCCATGGAGTAGAACGCCTTGCCTGAGTCTGTTTTTCCTGATAACTTTTTTTTTTTTTTTTAATATGACTGGACATTTCACACAGCGCTATCTAGCCCCAAACTAAGCAGAGCTTGTATTATGGGAACCAGATAACTGATAGAATACTTATATACTTTTTTTTCTAAATAAATACTTATAATATATAGAAAAACATCCAGACCCAGAACAAATATCTGTAGATCATACAAACATTTGTTCCGCGGCGGGATTCGAGCCCGCTACCTCCTGCGTCTCAGCCGGCTATTCGCCCACTGCACCACGGAGGTAACTACAACCTAGGGGTCTTCAAGTCGCGAGTGCATAGGTTTCTTCTAGGCAAGCGTGTACCATCGTAGACTGCATCATGGACCATGATGCAGTCTACGATGGTAGATGATTCATGGCTTACCATCAGGTGAGATCGTGGTCTAACGCTAGCCTATAATTTATTTAAAAAAATATACCTATTCACGAGCATTGTAAATATATTGCCAGCAGTTAGCTTGTCAGCAACACATTATTTCCACATTACACAAAGGTTAACTGGAAGATACTTCTTACTTTCTTTAAGTTCGCCTTTACTATACACTGGTATATTTATATAGTGCAATAAAAAAAATTCAATCAATCAAAACATTTCCGTGCAATGTTAGGTATGCACCTAACCTAACCTTCTCATGTCGGAGCAACTTTAGTAACATTTAAATCAATGCCAGCAACTCTCGCGCAACCCGTCTCCCTCGCATAGCAGTCGTGGCATTCCCACGGTCACCTTCTTCTTGAATTAACGTGTTAAATGGGCATGTCTACTGCCTGTAACATTCTTCAGCTTGATCGTCGCTTTTTGAAATTCTATCTTTTCCGCATTAATATGACAATTTATTAACAAAATGGCATAAAAGTTTACCTCAGAAAGCCTATTTTATCTAGATTTTAGTATAATAAGATTTTATTAAATTGCTACTAGCATCATATTATTGATAAATTTTAGTCCAAATGCAGCACAGTATTGTTTGCGCACAAATTTTTTTTGGCGGTGGCACTCAAGTTTTTTTTTGCGTGAGGGCCGACCGTCCTGTAGATTTATTGAATAATGCTACATTTCACACAGCTCTATATCTATGACTTTCAAATTAAAAATATGTAGAAGAAATAGGAACTTACTAGCTGACCCGCCAGCGGCTTCGCACGCGCAAAGACCAACATAATTTTTCTATAGAAACTTTGACACCCTATTTTTATCCCATCGGACCTGACTTTGGCATAAAAAGTAGCCTATGTGTTGATCCAGGTTAACAATCTACGTAAAAACTAAATTTTATCGAAATTGGTTTAGACGTTACGACGTGATTGAGTACCTAACAAATAAATAAACAAACATCCAAACTTTCGCACTTATAATATTAGTGTGATGTTACACTTTGCAATATTCAGCCAAACTCAATGAAAAAGACTCTGAATTTAGATAAGATACTTAGCAAATTAGACTCTAATTTTACATTAAAAATCAATATGCTGAATTTAGTGCACTGAATATTGGAGTGTTTTTTTTATTAATTCATTACAGAATCAACATCACTTGATATCAATGTAAACAAACTCTACAACTCTATCAACGTAAACAGATTATCATTTTATAGACATAACTTTTTAGAAATTAGTCATTAGTAAAGCCCGGGAAATATCGAATCACTAACTTTATTTCCTCACCAGGATCCTCCATGTTCCTAACTACACACCGTTTGAATTTTTTCCATAAAAAGGCGGGAACATATTATTCACCGGCCAATGATGGGTTACTCCGAACAAGTTACTCCGTTCGCGTTCGTAATGACAGAAAGGGTGATTTTTTACAATAATTACCAGTTGTCTTGTCAAACGATTCTCATAGCCAACGCTGTGCTATATAGTCACAGAATACAAAATACATAGTATTTGACTCATAATTTTTTTTTAAAGTGGACAATTCGATTTCAGATAGATAAGAGTTTTACAAAAGAAGTCCCGTGGCCGTTTGAAGAACTAACGGTTCTCAGATGGAAAAAAGATTGAAAACTATGTTTTCGGTTCTTATAGCGTAGACACTAGCGCCAAGGCCAGGCACTTCTTTTGTGAAACTAATCTCAATCGAATAACTAAGTCGGTGTAACTCAGACGCCGACGACAGTATTCCAAAGATTATTTGAATGCATAACGCGAGTTTGTAAAATTGCATCCACTGCTAATAGAACACTTATTTTAACTTTTTATAATATTGGCAAGAATTCAGTTGAAACCCGGACCCGGGATAATAGCTGGGCGTGGCGAGCGCCTACTGGCCTGCGCGCTCGTAAATCGAACACCTCGTTCCAATTTCAAAATTATATCTTTTCAAACCGGATCATAGGTGGATGGTGGCTTATTTTAAAGATTACGTTAATTTAGGGAACCTCCTTAAAGTTGGGGGTAATTTTTTAACCGTTCACTAGTTATCGTTGAATAGGTCTTCCAAAAACAGTTTCATCAACGCTTTTCAGATACAGGAATCCGTTTACGAAATATAAAGTTTCAATAGTGATCATTTTTGCAGTCATGACGTGTCTCTACCAGCTAAACAGCTACTTTTGTGTACGTACCTACCTACTGTTATCTAAAAAGTATTTGCAATTAAGTATCTAGTACTTATCACATTAAAGTAGGTACCTACCTACTAATAATAAATTCTAAAGAAATATCAGGGCTATGTAGATTCTACTAGTTTGCTACTAGCTAGTAAATAGTATAGACTCAATATTTTTAACCTAGATGTACTTATTTTAGATGAACAAATATATTTAAAACATTTTTGTTAAAAATAATATAATTAGCCCATAGTCGATAAATTCAGACATTTTACAGCAGCGATAAAACGTTGCACGAACCGCATGGGGCTTCTAACGTGTTTTACCGGTGATGGATATATTTTTAAAGTAAAACTTCTTTACGCACGCTTGTCTTGGGGAGTAAGCTGGTGAATGCGTGACGAAAAGTCTGATCGGGCAAGGCGAACGAAAATTAAGAGGGAGATATAAGTTAGTGAAGATAGAAAGAGAAAGAGTTACGTTTCGTATATAACTGTAGAGGCAAGAGAGAGTGCTAAAGAAGTTTTACTTCAGTCGTGTGGTCTTAAGCACACTCGTTTTTTTAAATTGCACATTGTTATATTATACTCATTTTACAGAAGTGCAATAGGTTTTTTTATAAAAAGCATTTTACTACAACTTCCGGTTTGTAATATCCATTTGGCGGTAATATTAGAGTTGTTCTTTTAGCAAGCTCATCCTATTTTATTAAGCTTACACATTTATAGTAAAAATTTAAACAAAACTTGTTGTACAACATAACTCTATTTAAAAAAAATCGAAGCTTCGTAAAATGTCACCGGAAGCGACATACGACCCCTGGATGATACGATAAGTGCGCGGGAAATGTGCGAACGGATTCACATTGCATTTTCAAGCGTGTCATTTTGCAAGTGGAAGAACAGTATATATTTATTTCACGGTAGGTAGGTATGTAAATAAATAAATTTATAACTAAATACGTTCCCTTTTGTTTGATATTGGTAGCAAATTCTGATAGCACAAACTAAATAATTACTTTTACACAAGCTAAATTTAGATTAGACATCACTAGAATGACAACTGTCACTGTCATCACTAGAATTTCACCCTCTGTCCTTAGAAAAAAAAAAAGTGCTGTCAAATCTTTCCACTCTGTTCAGCTTGGTTAATGGACTGAGCCTATAAGCTGAGTGTACTCGTATGTAATATATACTGTTTTTTGTACTGTCAATAATGTATATTTCAAGGTTTGGTTGGTGGCCGCAGGGAAAAAATAGACGCCACCTATCATTTAAAAATGGTCATTGTGATTTAGTTTGTGCCAACGGAATTGCCGCCATTGAGCTCCATAAACTGGCTTTTAATAAAATTAATAAGCAAGAACTCGCGACGTATTATGCACATTTTCACCGCCCGTAGCTCACTGCAACGGGCGTGTTTGAAATTAAATCGCGACATATTATTACAGGACGCCCCGCTGTGATTCTGATTAGATCTTATACCTACAGCACACCTAGTAGACCTGTTCCAAGGCCTACCCATAGGGCCTAGATATTTAGATATACTTACTTACTTAAATACCTACCTAACACTACTAAGGTAGGTAGATGTGCCTACCTACATACGATAAAAAGTAGTATCTCTATGAGTGGTAGAGTTCCTTGTAAAGGGCTCGCCCGGGAAGTACTACTACCATATATATTTCCGCCGCAAAGTAGCATATTCTACTTAACATCAGGTGGGCCTGTTCGATCTCCAAGTCGTATAACAAACAAAAAAAAACTATAAAAAATACCAAATAACCAAAATTACATACCTACCTACTTACCAAGCGCTAAAAGTGATCTATGCTTGAAAAAATTCGGGGATTCGAATTCAGAAGTTAGAATTAAACTTTCTGAATTGGCATACCTAGTATGAATTTTTTTAATTCAGATTTCGGCAGAATAAAAATAAACTCCTTGCTTGAGTCCATAAAGAAATATTAATAGACCTTGAGTCCGGCGTATTGTGACATCCTCTTGTTCAGAAGTCCCGTTTACTGAAAGTCTCTGAAAAGATTCACCTATATTTCTCTAAAAACTGTATAACAATGTTATCAATCAAAACGGTCCAGTTTTTGAAATCTACGCATTGTTTGAATAGTTTGGTTTATCTTTCTGATTGTGGTTCTTACAAAACGTTTTCTATAAAATCGTGGTTTTGCCCAAGGCTGGTGCAGTAAGTTTCTTTCGATGTTCTTAACTGGTTAGGTACCTACCTATATTTAATTTGGATAATTTTAGTTGCGATCATGCGTAGAAAAGAAAGCACGTGTGTTAATCCGAGACCCGTGTGCCCAATATTCTTATGCCGGCGCCACACATGTGCGTGAAGTTTGAATATTGCACTTTGCCATCCAATGTTGGTTTTCAAAGAAAACAAAGCCGCTGGCTAGGTTTTGGGTCGGATTACCTGGAAAACAAATAAGACCGATGGGTAACAAGGAAACGGCGTGTTATAGACAGTGTTATTCTATTACGGATATCTACACCTCTGTGACGCAGAGGTAGGGTTGCCACCTGCCGCTAGTTGATTAAAGGGTTACCAGTATAAAAATACGGGGTTTAGATTTTTTACGGGAGACAATTAAAACAGCAATGTATAATGAAGATAATCTGTTTTTAAAATTTATATTTATGGTTAGAAGAAACAGCTTTTAAAAGCACTTCATTTTGAGAAGCAAATATATAAAAATCTTTGCAAGATAACTTAAAATTACATTTGACTTGTAACGCACGCCAAACAAACAACGAACTCAAAAACCACACACGCGCCAGCTAGCCAAAACGTTAGCATATGGTGTCGCTAACCAGCTCCAGTTTAGTTTGTAAAAAATACGGGAGCTTTATTTACCCCGTATTTTATTTTCGAAATTATGAATTTTTGTAATAACTTAGCCAGAAAAAAGGGGTAACCCGTAAAATACGGGGCATCTGGCAACCCTACGCAAAGGGTAAAGGTGCGATTTCGAATACAATCAATCAATCAAACAGTTGCTTCAATTAAGGGTTACAAAGTTCTTAAAATTCTACATAAATGGGTCCAACTTATTTGTACCACAGGCATAGAGTCACAGAGACATGCAAATAAATAAATTTATGGAAAAAAAAACAATTTAAACAAATTACAAACAACATTAAGTCAAAAAAGAACAAACAAAAAATATAATTATGAATTCAATGTCAAAATTAAATAAAAATAATTAATAATCAAATTCACATGTCAATATTAATTAAACAGTACGATTAATTTATCTACTTACTTTGAATTACTGCTGTGGAACTCTGAAAACGGTTGGTTGGGGGTTTATAATATGATGGTACCAACTCATGGTTTCAACCCTCAACACAGGGTATCTCAGAGAATCCCAGTGTGGGGCCAAAACTATGTTTGTGACTTCTATGAGTTTTTAAAAAATAATAATTAGTTATTACATATATAAACATTGTACCTACCTAAATTAATTAGTATAATAAAATGTTCTTAAACACAGCTCTCGCGGTAGGATTCCCTGTGTTTACGAGCGCTAATCCTCATCAGTCTTTATTTATTGATTATGTTCCGGTTTCCCAGATCACGCAGCAGTTGCAGCGGAGGCCTCGGCTTGGGGAGACGCGAACAGCTGGACTGGAAGGACGTGGTCTCCGAGGCTGAGCAGATTGTAGGCTACCCCCCATCATTCCTAAATCTCCGGTGGTTATTCAATGATGAGATCGCTAATACTGCTATACATTTGAGGAAACTTGTTAGTTTGTGTTTGACTAACTGATATCTTATTTTACATCCCCAGGCCCAGGGCACAAAAGTTAGGGCTTTATACAAATGTATGCGAAAACGAAAAGAAAAATGTTCAGAGTCCTAGGACTCTGAACATTTAATTAATTCCACAATTTATGTTAGCAGGCCAACCTTTTTCGTCAATAGAGAAAGTGACGACATATCTTATGATGGTTAAGGATCAGGCTCATGGTGGATAGAAGCCACCATATTTTTTTTTCAGTTAGTGTAGTCAGGATTACCATGATTTATGGTGTATATTTATTTTTATACTTTAGTGCGATTTACGCAACGATGACTAAACGTATTTAGTAGCTAAATATGATTTAAAGAGTTATCAAATCATGCAAATACGTCAAATTTAAAAAGCTTATAATTATTTTAAAGTACCTATTCAACAATAACAAACAAGACGTGGCGCGTGATTAATAAAAAAAAGTGGTACTCCGGGAGTGCCGACAGAAATGAAAACTTGAATAAAAGCAGACTACACTACACATACTTATATATATACACACACAGAGGTATCGGTAACGGTAACAGTGTCACGAGTTCAATGGTTTTTTCCCATCTTAAAAAATGCCCAACGCGCCTAAAGTAGTTTTCACTTTAAAAATCACCCCCAACTTCAAAATAGGGGGAGGCCCCATAAAAACTTACTAGGCGTCACTAAAACGTATTCATAATGCTAAATTTTAGCTTTACAGCACAAATAATAAATTAAAAATGTTATAAAGGGTCAGACAAACGGATGGACAGACAAGACGGACATGCTGAAATTCTAAGGATTCCGAGCTCGACTATGGAACCCTAAAACATAAAGCCATAGAGCGACTAGCAAAACAATTCCAAAACGTATTTAGCGACTTGACATATTTGTATGATTTGACAGCTCTCTAAATCCTATTTAGCCACTAAATACGTTTAGGCATCATTGCGCAAGTCGCACTAAAGTATAAAAATAAAATAAACATCATAAATCATGGTAATCCTGACATGGTAACTGAAAAAAAAATTCAGGTGGCTTTTATCCACCATGAGTCTGATCCTTATCTATCTTAAGATATCTCGTCACCTCCTCTATTCGCCATCATGTCTTACTCAAGTGCTCCATACGACTTACCTACATCTTAAGCTCCCGATGTCATGGACGAGGTCACCTTAACTTAAACATATCACACCTAATCCTATGTAGGTATCATTTTTTTTACTGCAATAAAGAATTTTCTAATCTAATCCTTATTCCTCTAACCCAGGTTGGTTCCAACCACCCTCTCCTCAAATCAGCCAAGAACCTCCTCATCGGCTCCAAAAGCAACCTCCAATCCGTCGGCCTGATTATTCTCCTAGTCGCCAAAGCCGCTGGTCTCAACCCTCACGATTTTACCCGAGATCAGTACGATTCGGGAGTTCTCCACTCGCAGCGAGCACTGGCTGAGATTGTGGAGATGAAAAGAACAGGCCACATGATTCACAAGACGATGGTGAATCTGCAGGAGAAGAAGAAACTGGGAGAGAAGTATAAGGATTTGCTTTATGGGAATAAGATCTCATTGCTCACAGGTAAGAAACTCACCATTGCCCTCATCAAAATTTGGCAGGTGTAGTTGGATAGATATAAAGGTAATTATTTATTGTACACCATAAAACAACTAAAAAGAACAATGTGAATTTATGTGATACAATTGGCGGTCTTATCGCTGAATAGCGACTTCTACCAGACAACCTTTGGGTGGAATGGACTGTGTAGACATTACCTGGGGTGTTGTACCTACGGATATTAAAAAAAATGATAAATGTATGAACCAAAATTATAACTACATATTCATGCCTAAGTACACATAAGTACCTACTTGTACGAGTATCCACCCGCCAAACACTCACTACTGCAAGATTCTTGGGAAAGTCTCGTTCATGACATTTCAGTGACGGGCATACTATTTAAATTGGGGATTACATACCTATATTCATATTATCTATATAAAAAAAATATTTATGAAAATGTAACCTATCTTCATCATCATCCAAATGCCACATTACATCACACTAACATTTCCTCTCTGTAAAACCGCTTCTTCTAATAATTAATTCGCAACTTCAGGCGACTATCTCTTGGCCACATGTCTACAAAACCTTGGAGGACTACGCAACAATGAAGTCACGGAGCTTATATCTACCGGTCTGCGAGATCTGGTCGAAGGCGACGCTCTGGGCAAGCACGACCCGAAAGATAACAGCCCATTGCCGACTATGCCGAAAGGTGAGACATCTTGACAAAAATATTCTTTGATATTTTGAGGAGTGCGCCTTGTGCATGTTTGCTTATCCAAACGGCATTCGCTTCATGCCCTCTGTGCTAGACCCTCTCGAGTTTCCATAATGACAAGAGAATGAGTTTAATATCAGGACATTCATGGAAAGAACGCAGAAGATTGGTGAAATTAGAGCTTGGAACTAGGTATAGATGCCTTCTTAAAGGAAAAGAGCTTCTTGCAATTTGAAACTTTTGTAGCCAACGACTGTCAGTTCTTCGAGCTATGTGCTCTGGCCACTGCCACTTCAGCTTGCTAATCCTGTGCTATGTCGGTGACTTTGGTTCGTCTACGAATCTCCTTATTTCTGAATCGATTTTATAAAGAAACATCAAGCATAGTAATTGGCAGTAGTAATCCCTGCTTTTTCTTATAGCCAGCAATTACATCGAACGGCACTACGACTGGGAAAACGAATATAATCTGAACAAACTAGGCTCCAACGACTTCCTCGGTCAAGGAAAAGACGAATGGATCCTCAGAACCATGCTTACTTCTGGCAGTATGCTTGGCAAAGGCTGCCAAGGAGCAATGAAGCTCGCAAACCGAGGGGAGGAGATGGAGAAAAACGCGTACAAACTCGGAGGACACTTAGCGTTGCTTTGGCAGCTCTATCTAGACGTAAAAGACTTTTTCACACACCCATATTCGTTCTCATTGGTCAATGCTCCTGTGATATTTGCCGTTTGGGAATACCCACAGGTGTATGGCCATATCTTAGAGGCAAAACTCGAAGATAAGCAGGTGGAGTATAAACAGCTGTACTACGCGATTCTAGGGACGAGAAGCCTGGAGTATTTGAGCATATTTCTTGATGATGAGCTGGCTGCGACGTTGAAATACAGTGATATGTTCCCGGTGGAAGACGCGAGGAATGCGATACAGAAGATGGCGTTGACGATTCATGGCGAAGCTGTACAGTATATTGAGAAATGAATAAAGTAAAGTTTTGGAGACAATTTTGTTTTTTCATCTTAAGTTTTATCACAAGGTCTCTTTCGCAAAAAGAGGCGTTAGTTAGATCACATCATCGCTTACCATCAGGAAAGATTGTGGTTAAATGAAGACCTATTCGTGATTTAAAAAAAAATATATATATTTTGATGCCTAGGTCTATCCGGCTGTGGCATTCTAGTTCCAAAATGGAACGGATGAATGGGCCGATTCGAAAAGGTTTTTTTATTAGAAAGCTAGTTTAACTGGGGCGGTTTTTAGCTATGTCTATTTTTAACCCCGGATGCAAAAAGAGAGGGTAGAGTTTTTAAAATTTAGTAATAATTCACTTGTTAGTAACATAACAGAATTAGCGTGACACAAACAAAAGTTAGTCTTATGTTGTCGTTTGGATGCCACAAGGAGATTTACTGGGACTATTATTAGTTAATTGTTACATAACTAACATTTTGTTCCATTTAGGCACCTGCACACGTCTTAATCTGTTTAGATGATCAAAATTAGGATTATTTTTAGCCTATACCACTGCAGGACCTCCCTTTCGTCTTTCCAATTCTTTCTGTCCCTTGCTGCAGTGGGCCAGTCTGAAAGGTGCACATCCAACCCGCCATCTCCGCTGTGGTCTGCCGCGTGAGCGTGTTTAGTTAGGGACCCACTCAGTGGCCCACAGATCCTTAGATCCTCAGACATGCAGCAGACGTGACCGGTCATTAGGTACATTATTTCACTAACGACCTTGCTAGTGTAGTGACCTTTGAAATCGGAAGTATTGGAGGTAATCAAATATGGCGGAAGTAGTGGGTTATTAAATAAGCAAATATTGATATTCAAATACGAATTGTAAGTTCTGAGAAAATGATATATTGTGTTTGAAGTTATATAGTTTACACACTTTGTTATTGGAATTTATAGGACTATGGCTATGAGACTATGGCTCAGTAGGTCTAAGAGGTTCATATGTAGGCCATATGTACCACCACACTACCACAGATAAATAAGTACTGGTAATACTTCATTAAAATAAACATTTTTGGACATATCACAATTCAACCACATTTATTTAAATAAAATTAAACTAATGGTAACAACTAACAATATAACAAACATAATTATAAATACATGTATGCAACAATACTCTTCTAAAAACAAATGCGAGGTAGATTTGTTTTAAACTACCTTCAAAATATATAACAAAAATTCACAGAATAGCTTCACATCATCATCATGTCAGCCACATAGCCTGCACACATTGGCTCCCAGCGACCTTTAACACGCCGTCTTTCCATCTAATGCGCTTTTTAGTGGATGGTCTCCACTCGAGAACCTTTCCACTCCAATGGCAATCAATTCTTCGAGCTATGTGCCCTGCCCACTGCCAATTCCACTTGCTAATCCTCTGTGCTATGTGGGTGACTTTGATTCACCTATGAATCTCTTAATTTCTGTCTTACAACTTATAGGTAACTTGTCCTTAAAAATACCATCTTTTAAAACATTATTTGGGGCTTGGGGTTCAATAAATCTGTTTCAAACTAAGATCAACTGTGAGTTGTCATGAAATAGTCATGAATATAAACTTAAAAATGTCCCACTGCCACCAATTATAAAGTATTTATTAACCGTTTTATGGTTTCAATAGGTTCACTGCTCCCAAACATTTCAACATAACTTTTTGCTTTATTTGCATTCTCTAAATATAACAACCTTGTCTGTTCCACTGCATCCGTCTTCAAAATATCTGTTTTAAATGCTTCAAAATCTATTTCACTTACATTATTAACATTTTCTATCACACTGTACAAGTTAGGATTATCGTTTATAGCAAACAGAACTGGAGCACTAGTCAGGGAGAAATTATCTTTGCTTGAAGTGATTTTCTGATATTCTGTTGCAGCTTGCCACGCTAAGCTAAGATGGCTGCCAAACTTATGAGCAATCTCTTGTTCCTCTACTCCTAAACCTGATAACAAAACTGCACCCTGACAGCCCCTTCCAAATAAAGAACCCCCATTATACATAGTCCGTAAAGTCCACTCTCTAATTGGCGACCCCAATGTGTTCACAACATCTAATGGTAAGGTATCACTGCAAATTGTGTATGAATCAGTAGTTTTAGCATTAGGCCTGCCAGGTAACGGCATGTTCTGGCTATCTCTGTGTCCAAAGAACTCCCCCTCACTTAAGTCTCTCAAAGCGGTGGATATTATGTATGATAAGTCTTGGTTTTTCAATCGTGCCAGCATCCCATTTGCTGTTACGAGTAGATAGTCACCAATAAGTATAGCTATTTTGTTGGCAAATAATGCTGTGTCGTTGTTGTTAGCTTGTTCACTTCTAGGTATGTTAAGTAAGCCTCTGTGGACGTAATGTCCTGTCCGTATCATTTCAGTTAACTCTGCAAGTATTCTCTGATTATTAACTATTGTGTTGGACTGAATAGTGAGCTTTTCTGGTGTGGCCGCTTTTGACAGCAGAAGGATGACCAGACCCCAGGGTTGTAGGTTATTGTGCTCGTTGTAAAGAAGTGTTTTGACGGTTTTTACGATGGGATGATTGCTGTCCACCTAAAATACAAACAAAAATTAAGGCTTTGATTCTTGGTTTCTATGGGTGATGCATGTACTTATTTAAATTTTTTAGTTAACAGAAATGATATGATTTTTTAAGTATGTACCCTTGAAAGTTATTTCCTATTCAGTCAAAGTTAAGGTCAGCAACATCATTTTAATGATTTTACTTTATGATAATTTATAACCTTGATTTTAAACCACACTGTTGCATAATAAAAAACATTTCATTACACAAAAATACAAAATGTATGGATCTAAAAACGGTATTAGGATAAAAAAAAGATTTTGTAAAATGCTGGTAGTGTTATTGTCTTTTTTGTTGACCTTAGAATAATATTAGAGGGGAAAATTGTACTTACGACTTTGCGCAAATGCATGGCTAAATTAGCGAATTCATCGCTCAATAACCATCTCAAGTTCATGAAGGAAGTCGGATATCCAACTATCTTCTCAGCTTCCTTGATAACTTTGCTCCAATTGGCTATTGGAGGCCGAAATACGAAGTCTTCCTGAGTCAGGATTGTCATGGTCGATTCGAAGCGAATTATTTGGGATAACACAGCCGTCTGACGTAAATGCCGCATCAGAGTATAAGACATGGTTTCTAATTTATCTTCTATTATGCTATAATTACTCTTGCATTCAATTTAAAAACGAATTTATATTCCAAAACACTGTTTACTCACTATCATGCACACCGATGACTGATTATGTCATTGCGTAATTTGAAGTTTTATTTATCGTTCGGAAATTAAGTTATAGCATACTTCCATAATTTATCGTTGGAAGTATTATCTTATTCTGGAAGGAATGTGAAATATGTACAATATCCTAAAAGATGTATCTTTAGTAGAATATTGTTTTAAAAATCGTTACAGTACAGAATAGTTATATATATACTACAAAACGTGCATCGGGCAGCTACATAGTTGTCTTGACTGTTTCTGAACGAAATTATTTGTAGATCCGTTTCCTGCCGCGTATTTCAAAATTATTGACGGACGGAAGTATACATCCTTTTTTTTAAAGTCATTATGAAGTAGGTAATGGTGATCCATTGATTAGTCTAAAAACAAAACAACCAACAGATTGAATAGGCACGCAGTTTCACTTTATTGTGTAGGATCTTTTCCTAATAGTATATATAACACACTTATATTACTGCTCTGTACTAAGTAGTACTAACTTATAAAGACAGGACGATAATTTTATTTTAATTATTATGACAACCTCCCCGGGCGTGGCGTGCCGGGGAGGACTGAAACGCGAGAAGTGTAGGTTGATTCCCGTTGTGGGTTAATGATCGCAAGATCTGCAATTACTACAGAATATCGGTAGAGTAGGGGTATGATTATCTACTTTGCATGTTATATGCGCGTAGGTATACTTAATAATTATGTACACAGGCATGGTAAAAAACGAATGTAGGTGATTACATGTAAATATAGTCGACCAACAGTGGTATTTACACCATAAATAAAAAAAAGTAATAAAAACTACATGGTAATTTTAAAATCGATACTCAAACGTCCGAATTTAGAACACATCCACACCAGCCAATCACGTGCCGTCGCGCTATTAATTCAAAAACAGTGCCTGGGCGGCCCCCGGCCAAGACGGTGGCATAGCAATTAAAAATAAAAGCAGCGTGTATAATTTGTAGGCAGTTTATGGCCGAGCCGCAAAACGAACAAAATTCCGACATTTGCATTTTGATCGGCGCATTTCTGATTGAGTGAGGTCGCTCTGTAGATGCGGGGTGCCTACTTACAAAGTTATTTTAAGGTCCTCTCAAAATTGTATTTATTTACTTATAGCAGATACTGTTTGAAGTCGAGCATTTTACGTTTCGTGATATGACAATCACGAGAATCACGACAGTAGATTCGATAGAGATCTAACCTAACCTAACCTAGGCCATTGTCGCTTCATACCTCTGTGCCTGATTAGCTATGCAAGAGCTAACTAAGCGGGTTTCCTGGGCAAGCGTACTCCATTCTGATTAGTTCTAGGGATTCTTTATCCAGCTAATGGTTCACCTTGACACCAGGTAGGTACTGTATCTTTTTACCCGACTACGGCAAAGCCAAAAGAAAGGGTTATGTTTTTAGCAGTGTAGGTATGTATGTTTTTGGTGTACAGTGTTCCACCGGAGCGCCAAAACGACTCTTCCGATTTAGATCGATTCGAATCGATTCGTTACGATGTGCGGATGATATAGGCTACGATCGACCTAGGTAGGTATTACGGAGTCAGGTTTAAGTTGTTAAACCTAATAGCTTGTGATGTAAAGGCATTATACAACATGGATTCTAACCTGTTCAGAGTCTCAAGAAACCGTAGCCATTGGGTAAGCATGACGACCTCTGTGGCGCAGTGGGTGGATAGCCGGCAGAGACGCAGGAAGTAGCGGGTTCGATTCCCGCTACGGGACAAATGTTTGCATGGTCTACAGATATTTGTTCCGGGTTTAGGTATTTTTATATACCTATATTATAAGTATGTATTTACAAAAAAATGTTTATAGGGTAGACCGAGGCGAATCGGATCCAATTAAGATATATTTAAATAATTCAAATTTCGCGCCTGTCAATCTACAAGTAGTCACCGTCCAAGGTCATACTTCTCGATCCGCTCCTCATGTCATGCAAAGTGATGGATTTCGGTCGTAGGTACATCAGTTCAGGCGCCGGTCGCCAAAAACGCGGTCGCTCGAGTGTGTAGCAATTTTGGCGTCGAAGGTAGTAGTAAGGTACTAAGTACTTTTGAATTTTGGTAGCCATTTTACAGAATTACGTCGCAGAATAGAATGCATTGTTTTTTATTAGTAAGTATGTATCTCTTTAGGTAGTTTGACTTGCGTTTTAGTATAATTTGAATTAGTATTCGAGTAAACTGTTTATTATGATCTTATGTGATATGGGGTGAATCGGATCATATTGCTCGGGGTAAATAGAATCACTACAATATACATTTTGATTCCATTTATTGTAGTACTTAATATTTTTTTTTGGTGTTTTAGATGGTTTGCACTTATGTAAGGAAGACCAAACAAGGGCAGTGGCTTCCTGAAACCATGACAGAAGCTGTCAATAGAGCCCTGACCAAAAAACTAACCGTGCGTCGGGCGGCTGAGGTCTTCGGAGTACCTACCGTCCACGAGTTGACAGAGGAGAGTGATACTATCAAGGAAGGGGTGTAATTAAACAATGTGGTGACAACCAACCATGGTTAATTTTTGTTTCTCAAACGATTTATATAAAGATTTTACGAACAATTTAGAATAATCAAAGAGATTGACTGCCTTCGTGGCGCAGTGGGCGTATAGCCGGCTGAGACGCAGGAGGTAGCGGGTTCAATTCCCGCCGCGGAACAAATGTTTGCATGATCTACAGATATTTGTTCCGTGTCTGGGTGTTTTTCTATATATTATAAGTATGTATTTACGAAAAAAAAGTATATAAGTATTCTATCGGTTATCCGGTTCCCATAGTACAAGCTCTGCTTAGTTTGGGGCTAGATAGTGCTGTGTGAAATGTCCAGCGATATTTATTTATTTATTTATATATTTTTGTTTGATCATATTTCCCATTTTTTATTTTTTTTACTTATAAAGAATAATGTTCAAGTTTAATTTAAGTTTGACAATGCCTAGTCGGTACCAAATATGTGTAGACTGTAATTATTTCATTAAATATAATATTTTGTGCAAAACAATGCTTGTTTTTATTGCTTGAAAAAAAAATTATCCGATTTGCCCCGGTCTACCCTAAGTATTCTATCAGTTAACTGGTTCATAGCGCTGCTGTGTGAAATGCCCAGTATTATGTATTTATTATTTATTAACCGATTTCATTCGTATTTCCCCCACATTCCCCAAAATGCCATAAACAATTTATTCCTATCTTGATTCACAACTGCACCTGACTTGGCGTACTTTGCAATTACAACCTAATTGTCGAGTTGATTTCCAAGAATAATTTACTAATGCATCGAAGCCACGCCCCGTTTCAACGTATCTTTGTAATTTATGGAGGGTAGCCATGTTTTTTTACAAACTCCCTAAAGGGGTAAGGCTTTCAGCACCTGTTAAATTAGGGAAGGGGGTTGGTAGAGTAAAATATTTTAATTTCATTGTGAGCTTTTAACAGAGTCTTTTCAGTTAGATACATCATTAACTTACTACATAATAAATTATTAGATTACTTCCTGGCGCAGTGGGTGAATAGGTTCGATTCCCGCCGCGGGACAAATATTTGCATGATCTTCAGATATTTGTCCCGGGTTTGGGTGGTTCTCTATACATGTGTATTATAAGTACCTATGTATTAAAAACCAAAAAAATTCAGTAAGTACCTATTCTATTAGTTATTTGGTTTTATTGATTAAACAAGTACAAACAAACTTCCCGTAGTTTGGGGCTTGATAGTGCTGTGGGAAATGCCCAGGATTGTTTATTTTATATACCTAGTACTTATTTAAACAGAGCCTAAGAAACCTAATTAGAAGGCCCCCAAGTTTCTTTAGCATGCCAATCATCTACATATCTACCAACACTATGTGTTTGGCTGGTAGATAATATGTATTTTAGGCTAAGGGGGCGTCCATTAATTACGTGAGACGTTTTTGACGATTCTTTGACCCCCCCCCTGGTGAGATGTCGAGAGATTTCCCCTCCCCTCCCTTTATCTCACGTGAGCTTTTTCTAAATTTGTATTCATGGGTAAATGCGTTGGACTTATTTAAAAAAACACAAGTGGCTTCATTATTATTATTATTATTTCAAGCTTCTCTCGTAATCTAGATTTAGGTACAGAGATAAAATAAAAAAAAATTACGTGATATTAGCCGAGACCCCCTCTCTCCCTCTCGTGAGATTGGGCGAGATTTGGTTAGACCCTCTCTCCCCCCTGAACACCTCATGTAATGAATGGATGGCCCCTAAGGTTATCTCTATGGGCCGTAGAATAAGTTATTTACTAACCTGTAACTATTTTATTGTTGCCTGAATTAAATGATTTATTATTATTATTAAGTCCACCTATTGCTATATTTAATTACTTATACAAAATAAGGAATATTGTAAGGTAGGTGAGGTTCCTACTTTACCTAATCAAAAATGTTCAAAACATCAAACTCGTTCCAAAGCTCTAGTCTATGGTCACCACTTATTAATATTCATAGTATTTTTGAGCGGGAACTTTAATATGTACCTAAGGACGGTAAAATGCTCCTCGGTATTCTCCCTCGCCAATCCTATCCATTTAAAACCAATTATCTTTTATTATAACCTGAAAACGAGCAACGAGAGAGAGAAGGATGGAATGACCACAGACAAGTTATCACTACCTTTTTATTTTGATTTTTTTGGGTTCTCTATCTCTTATGAAAAAACCCTTGATAGAAGGCTATTGCGTCTGTTTGTCGTAGGTAAATTCCGAGTAAAAAAAACGTGTATGTGTTCTTTACGCACGTAAGAAGTTATACTTCTTCGGTGTAACAGAACAAAAACAGCTAAAGATTTCATCCCGCGTATCCCACAACTCTTTATTTGTAGCTAACTTCCTCATGTCCTTTTTTGGCTGTCGGTGTACGCGCGCATTAGACAATTATCAGCTAACTTCATCATGTCGCCTTTTGGCTGTCGCGTCGGTGTGCGCGCTCATATTTTTTTCCAAACCCGCCAAACCAAGTATAACTTCAAAAAATCACTTTTCAGGGTGTCCTTAAAATTTAGTCAAGCGGAAGTTCAGAGGTGGCGCACCGTTTCGCTAGGGCTACCCGAATTATCCCCAAATTATATTTATAATCTTACATTTTAACAAATGATACTTATGTACCTAACCAAGTAAATATTTTTATGAGGGGCTAAGAAAAGTCCTCTTATTTGTATAGTGTTATCTGAAAGAGTTGCTTCGTGAATTCCATAGTATTGCTTTTAATTTTAACTTATGTAATATCTATACACGCGGCGTATTTGAACGTGCAGACGTAGCGTCTTATCGACATTAGTTTAAAAGCTCCAAATGTGAGATGTAAATACCATCTATATTGGGTCCCACAAGATCCAATTTCCCAAAACTGAAACTTGAAAAGGGAATGTCAATAATTTTCTTGGAACCCTGATTGCGCGCGGCCTCCACGCACTTGACCGGTTACTTTTCTAGAAAGAGGCACGGGCGCGCTGTCTCATCGTGAAGGAGGCATAATGGTTAGAAAATTAAAATGAATTTAATGAGTTACATAGGCCGTGAGTTCGATGGGTCGCGGGCATTTGCTTCGTTCGTTGACCTGGCTTTTAATTATATCGCGTTTTTTGATTAGTTACCTAATGGATTTTTAAAAGCTAGGGTTTTGGAACATTGCTGTTAATTTGGTGGTGATATGAAGTCTGTCGCGGTACCATCGTTTGAAGCGGCCGTTATTTTAGTTTCAAATAATATACCTGTATAAAATATATGTAAGTAATACAGAATGTCGAGTTTTCATTCAAGAACAAAATAATGTACGTTTAAGTATGTATAATTAGCTGAGTCGCCCGCGGCTTCGCACGCGTGGTTATTCAATAAAAAACATTACCCTCCAACTGCGCAAAAGCGCAGTCGGGTAAAAAGTAGCCTGTGTCAATAATGGTCATGATAAATATCTGCATACCAAATTTCATTAAAATCGGTCCAGCCGTTAGGACGTGATTCAGTAACAGACATCCAAAATGAAAGTGTCGAAGAAGTCGACGTACAAGTATTAATTTGCTAGCGTAAAATTATTAATTAAGCCTTTTTATTTTCCAAATATCTAAATTAAAAAAAATCAAATAAAAAAACTAGGTTTTTTTTGTTTATTTTTGACTTATTTTATTTTTTAATATGATTTACAGGAATTCTAAATCTTAACTTCATATATGTATATATATTCAAAAAAATTAAATATTTATTTGTATTATAAGGTTTTTATTTTTCGTTATGATTATGTACTCGTATGTTGCCCATTTGCGGGCAAAGACCAAGACGTACAATTACGCGTACATTTTATTACTTAATTTTTTTGATACCAAAATAAAGGGTGTTTTCCCTGTGATGAGTCCTTGTGATTTTGATTACACTTTATGGACTTGTTTGTCACTCAATGCCATAAAACATTATTTCCTAAGGTTCTTGGACCATAACTTGGTAAGTAATTAAAATGTCGCCGCGGGCTGAACTTAATAACTACTTTCGACTCAGTTTAAAATACTTCTATCTTTCTAACGTTTATTCCTCTCGGTTTGATGACAAGTCAGTATATTTAGGGAATCGAAATTACTTTTATATATCACCAGAACAGAATCATGAAATAACGTGGCGCAGTGGGCGAATAGCCGGCTGAGACGCAGGAGGTAGCGGGTTCGATTCCCACCGCGGAACAAATGTTTGCATGATCTACAGATAATTGTTCCGGTCTGGTTGTTTTTCTATATATTATATGTATGTATGTATTTACAAAAAAAAGTATATAAGTATTCTATCAGTTATCTGGTTCCCGTACAAGCTCATCTTAGTTTGGGGCTAGATATCGCTGTGTGAAATGTCCTGCAATATTTATTTATGTTTTTATTTTTAACACTATGATCTCTTTCATCATCATCCATCAGACTATGGTCTGACTTCACCCATTGTTGTCCTCCCCAAGTTTGTGGCACCCACCTGGATCCTGCGCTAGTCTCGCCCACTGACGGCCCGCGATCTTTACGTTGTCGTCCACCCATCTCGCTGCCGGACGTCGTACCCTTCTATACCCGCTCCTCGGCCACCATTCAGTCGCTGCCCTGCTCCATCTGTCATCACCACGTCTACCCAAGTATCCCGCCAAAGACCATTTGTTATGGCTAGTAACAGTACGAAATTCGCACTCAGCCTGCCGATGTTATAATGTCTGACGCACTCTTTCTGTATGTAACCCTACAAATATTATTTGTCTTTTTTCTTAAGCATGCATTAGGCACTTTTTATGACCTTATAATTTGTCAACACGAATTCTGGACACGGGGGCTGAATACATAAAGCATCTTGTTTAGTATTAGTATTAAGTAACCTAATGTATAATTAATTTGCATGAGAACTCTTACGTAACTCAATGATAAATAAATAGTCAATCAATAATGCTGGACATTTTAAACAGCGCTATCTAGCCCCACACTAAGCATAGCTTGTACTATAGGAACCAGATGACTAAGTAATAAATACTTATAATATATATATATATATATTGTAAACACTTTCTTTACTTTACAATTTTATAAATAAAACGAATTAAGGTATGTACGAGTATATCTGTTTGTCAATAAAAACATTACCCTCCTGCTCAGTTTAGCCTATGTCCAAATCCCGGTCATATTTAATCGAAATCAGTCCAGCTTTAGTCGTGAAAACGTAACAAACAGACAGAGTTACTTTCGAATTTATAATACATATTAGTATGGATAACTCAGGGATAGAATAATAATTTTCTGAATCCTTTCAAGTTTTTGAGATTACCCCCTACAAACGTACAAACAAACTTCACTTCTTTATAATGTTAGTATTGAATTAAATTAAATTAAAATAAATATATATAAGTATATTTCCTGTCACCACACCTATCTTTTTAATAATTTAATCTGCCATAAATTTAATTCTATCGATATTATATAATATTATATATTATAATAATATCTACATATAAAAATGCAGTCTGACTGTCTGAATGCCGCATTAGCGTACAATGTAACAATACCCTTACATCTCACCGACATCAAAAAACTAGTACCCTACCTACCTAACTTTGATGCGTTTAGTCAAAGAATGACTATTCATAAGCATCTAATGACTTTAATAAATAACTAGCTTCCGCCAGCGGCTTCGCACGCGTGTTTTGTCAATATTAAGTTGCCTATGTCTTAATCCAGGCAATATTCTATCTATGTACCAAATTTTATCGCAATCTGTTCAGCCGTTACGACGTGATTGAATAATAAATAAACAAACATCCAAACTTTCGCATTTTAAATATCTATTAGTGTGATAGTGCATATTTATACAAGTGCTGTAAGCGGTCTATTGTACACCAGATATATTTTCCAGAGTCAAGAAAGATGGTTGAAACAAATACCTGTGAAGTGCTGTGTCCCTCGCGGTACGAAACTGAAGTACTAGAAGAACAAAGGATTCGCGAAGGTTTCTTGGAACGAGGGCATCGGTGCTAGGTGGGTCCCGATTTATCCTATTCCTGCCTGTCATTGTGTCTTAAGGAAATATTAGCATCTAGGTATTCGATCACATCATTACGAGCCCGCGCGCAATCAAGGTTCCACGCTCGCGTTCGCTCGCTCGTACGCCATTCAAGGGCGTTAGTTATCGCTTACACGGGTGTATCTAACATATAGTTAAGTATAACATACTGATAACTTCGGTATCCATTGTTCTTTTGTACTACTGGACTATGGGTCCTTTCATTTAATAAAACTAATGTTTTCTCATGGAGATTGTCTAAAAAGTCGAACATTGCCACTTCAGCTAGCTAATCCTTTGTGCTATGTCGGTGACTTTGGTTCGTCTACGAATCTCCTCAATTCTGATTCGATCTCGTAAAGAATCCAAGCATAGTCCTCTCCATAACACGCTGAGCGACCTTGATTCTCTGATTTTGATTCTAGCTCTGATTTTTATCTTAAACTTTGAGATGTGTTTTGAAATGACAACTAGAACCTTTTTGCTGTTTTGCACTATGACGGGTTCTTAGAACAAATTAGAAAGTTCAGCTATTCCATACTAGATGTCGCTACCGGAAGCGAGTTTGTATAAAGCCGATGAAACACGAATAATATTTTACTTAGAAAACTTTCGTGATTGATTTCAATCATTATTATAAATACAGGATTTATTACGTATCGTTTTATCGGTGTTTTAAGAGTAATATGTGTTTAAAAATAACTTTGGGTTGTATTTTAGCTGCAGTGCAACGAAGTTTACCTTGGACGGAAATTGAGAATCTAATAATAATGTGACTGAATATCTATCTGAAAATGTTTAGTACCTACCTAAATGGTAACATTTTTTTAGATTACATGCGTAAGGCCTACGGCCCACCTGATGTTAAGTGGTAAACATCGCCTATAACAAAGTATTTCCTCGCAGGTCACGCACCTTTTTAACGTGCCCTACGATGAAATTAATATGTATTTGTAACTTTGTCATTTTAATCTATATTATTTTGACTAAAATGACTGTTTTGTAATCACTGTTGAGATGATATTGTAAAGCATGGTTCTATAGATTTTAAGTATGTTTTGTTAAACTTTGCATGCTGTAAAGGAGACCATGGCTGTACGTGATTTATACCTTTTTGTCTACTTTTTTACAACCCATGTTTTTTAAAATAAAATATTATGATATATGAATATTTTATATTGGACAAGACTCCTATCCAAGATCCAGAGGATTGTATGTAATAAGTTGGTCATTATGTGATTTTCATGAGGCAAAAAATCTACGTTTCTTTTTTTTACTTCACTCGATGCCGAGATTATCGATGGACACGTACAAAAAGCTGCAACAGACATAGAAAACTAAAAAACATATAAGGCGATTTATGCAACGATGCCTAAACGAACTTAGTGGCTAAATATGATTTAGAGAATTAGATACCTTCTTACTAGATTGTATGATTTAGATACATTCTTCAAATTTAAACATGTTTAGTCGCTAACTACGTTAAGTGATCGTTGTGCGAGTCAGGCTAAAACGTATAAGAGAGTTGTCAAATCATACAAATAAATCTTTAAACATGTTTGATCGCTAATTACGTTTAGGGATTGTTATTCAAGCCAGGCTAAAAAATCTTTGTCAACGAACGAACAAAAAGCGGCCACTAAGTACTGGCCGTCCATTTTGAAGTATCGCGATCAAAGTCGTAAAAAAGGCCCCGCCTTCAGACTAAAGTACTCACAGCTACTGGTTATATGAGGTGGGTAGGTATTACTTGGTGATTAGTCCTGCCTGCCACATGTAATAGAATAGAAAACCCACACACACTGTACACCACACTTTTTACAAATAAAAAAAAATAAAGTGTCTTGTGGACACTTCCGCCTGATAGTAATCTAAAGTAGTTGAGCTATCTATAGACCGTTTGTAAGTCTAGTGTTGCCAGGTCCAGTGTATCAAATTTCGGCACAGAAGGTAAAAATAATCGGGATTTAGGTTTTCAAATCGGGATAGCTACAATGGCTACAGAAAAAAACAGATTTTTGTGAATTATCATTTATTTTTAACTGCTGGTCAGTTTTTTAATAGTTAGGTTTGTAAATAATAGTATTTCTTAGTATTTCTAAATGAATTTCTTATAAAAGTAGTTATTTCTTTTCCGCCCACATATCTCGGCAACAATTTCGGTAGATGCATAGAATAAAAAAATAAATACGGACTAAGGAGGTTACTGTTAGTGTGTCCTGCCAACAATGATCACTGTGCCGAAACATGGGCGCTCACTAAGGAAACTGTGTACAGAGTACGAGTTGCACAGAGAGCCATGGAGAGCCATGCTTGGCATCAACCTGCTGGATCGAGTTCCTAAAACCCTGCTACTTCCTATTCTGGATTATGCTGATGCCTGCTATCCAGATATTACCAAGAAACACCTCGATAAACTTGAGCGTCTTCAGAACGTCTGTATTCGATTTATTTTTGGCCTGCGAAAATATGACCACGTCTCTGAATTTCGCAATAAGCTCAAGTGGTTACTCATTCGCTGCCGCAGGGATACTCATATTCTCTTTCTCTTGTGCAGTATCATGTTTACCCCTTCTAGTTCTTCTTATCTCAGAGAGCGCTTTGAGTATCTCCATCACTCAAATCCTCGAGCCTTGCGCTCCTCTGAGACCTTGCAACGTAAAACTCCTGTACACTCTTCTAACTTTTATCATAACTCCTTCACTGTACAGGCTATCCGTCTATGGAACTCTCTTCCTCCACATATTAGCACTGCCAAATCTGTGTTGATGTTTCAAAGTGATCCTTGTGATTTTAATGATTAAAATATTTTGACTTTGACTTTAGAATGCTTGCTAGCATTTAGTTCGCTTATGTACAGTTTTGATAATATTGTCTAAAAAAGAATTTTCAATCAATCAATACTTGTCCAATCTGACTTTTAGATTTTCATGAGTATATGAAAGTTTATTGAAACATTAACAAACAATACAATACAATGTTACATACAGTTAGCAAATATCTTAACGAAGGAATAATCCATTATAGAACCTCACTAGCTCCCACCCTAGGTAAAACCTGTGTTGTGGGAGATAGTCTCTTTGTCCTGTTTGAGAGTGTGAGTCTGTGTCTGTGTATTTGTGTGTTTGTGTGTGTGGGTATGGTGTGTGGGTGTGTGTACCTATGTAAGTGTGCGTGTGTGCTTGATGTGTAGTGTGTACCTGTGGTAGTGAGAGAGGAGAGCGATGTCTTGGGATCTATTTTACTAGTGCTAGGTACATAATTCTATTGATATAGAGTTCTGAATCGTGTGTAGGGAGGGAGGGGGGGGGGGGAGGGAAGTTCGGTATATGGAATAATGTTTATTTATTTTGGAGAAATATATTATATCTGATTTATCGTGTTTCTTATAAATTATTACATATTTTTGTTTTTATGCTTAAGTTCGTTTTCGTTTATTCATGTGTGACTATCACGTTGAGTTAACGTGGTTGTTTTAAATTTAGCTGTAAATATCACTTCATTATTATTAGCCATTCGTGTCCCTGGGCAAATAATATTAATATAATCATCATTAAAGTTCTTTATATTCAATCTAATAATAGGTCTCTTTACCTATGAAATTGCCGTTCTTCAGTACATCAAAATTCAACAAACAACGTCATTTCAAATAGAAAAAAAGTTTGGAATGGCTTTGTATTCTAAATTCAAATTAATTTTGTTTTAAAAACATGACATTCTTTTTACAAACTCAGTCTTTTGTTTATTGATTAGCGTTGTATTTTCATTACATTTGAAAATTTTTCGTCATAATGGATACTTTAAAAATTCGTGTAATTATGGAATATGAGTTCCGTCGTGGCACCAACGCGACACAAACGGCACGTAATATCAAAAACGTTTACGGAGAGAACTGTACAAACGAACGCACAACCCGTTATTGGTTTTTCCGGTTCCGTTCTGGAAATTTTGGCTTGAAAAATGAAGCTCGTGGTCGTCTGGAGACTTTGGTTAACAATGATGAATTAAAGGCGATTGTGGAAGCTAATGAAACTCAATCTACAGCTGAGCTAGCAGCAGCTTTTGATGTTAGCATCAAAACAATTTTGATCCATTTGCGACAAATAGGCACGGTAAAAAAACTTGATAGATGGGTGCCCCACGAACTTAACGATCGCCAGCGCAACGTACGCGTCGAGACCTGCCTCGCACTGCTCAATAAGCAAAGAAATGAAGGAATTTTGAACCGAATTGTTACGTGCGATGAAAAATAGATTCTGTTCGACAATCGAAAGCACTCAGCAAGTTGGTTAGATCCTGATTCAGCACCAAAGCAATGCCCTAAACCAAAAATGACCCCTAAAAAGGTGATGGTCACTGTTTGGTGGTCTAGTGCGGGTGTGATTCACCACAGCTTTTTACACAACGGCATGAGCATTACTGCAGATGTGTACTGTGAAGAACTGGAGACAATGATGGAGAAGCTTGCACATCGGCAACCAGCTTTGGTCAATCGGTCGTCCCCACTGTTCCTTCACGACAACGCGCGACCCCATACTGTACAACAGACAGTCTCCAAGCTGCAAGAGCTGGGGTTGGAAGCTCTCCCTCATCCGCCATACTCACCAGACCTTGCAACTAACGACTATTACTTTTTCCAAAATTTAGACAACTTTTTAGTGGGTAATAAATTCAATTCCCGAGAGGCAGTACACAATGCCTTTGAAGAGTATGTTGCCTTCCGTCCAGCTGATTTTTACAAGAAGGGCATCAATAAACTGCCAATGCGTTGGCAAAGATGCGTCGATTGCATGGGTGATTACTTTGAATAACAGAAATAAAAAAGTAAAAAAAAAAAGTACTTTCACTTATTCCATACAAAACGGCAATTTCATAGGTAAAGACCTAATATATAAAAATCTCGTGTCACATTGTTTGAAGCGAACCTCCTCCGCAACGGCTTGACCGATTCTTATGAAATTTTTTGTGTCTATTTGGTAGGTCTGCGAATAGGACGTAAACTATTTTTCATACCCCTATGTAATAAGGGTGGTCCACCCCAAATTTTTGTGTTTTATTTTTTCACCAAAACTTTAATTTTAATTTTTTTAGGATTTGGCAATAAAAATACATACAACCATAAATTTTCACCTTTCTACCACCAACCCCTATTTTTTAATAGCGTTATTAGTACTTTAATAATTTTCTACTTTGAATATAGAGATAGTTGATCATAGTGGGTACGTGCACAGAAAAGGACATTGAAAAAAAAAATGAATTTAACTCATTCTCACAAAATAGATTGATTATAAGGCAGTACGAAGTTCGCGGGATCAGCTAGTAATATAATAAAGAGAGAAGATTTGTATGTTTGTAACGAATAAACTCAAAAACTACTTGTTCGATTTCAAAAATTATTTCACCGTTAGAATGCTACATTATCCCTGAGTAACATAGACTAAGATAGAACTATTTACCCAACTGCGCAGAAGGAGGGTAATGTTTTTATTGAAAAACTACGCATGCTCAGCTGCGGATTGGTCATCTAGTAGGTAGGTACCTACTTAATAAGTAGGTGGTCACTGAAAAGCTTAATAATTAGTATTTTTTTACAATCTGCAGATTGTACTTACCTGATAAAATACTTCATGTAATTTATTTCTCTTTTTAAAAGCTTTTTTGTATATTCACAATAGATAATCACACTAATATTATAAATATGAAAGTTTGGATGTTTGTTTGTTACTCAATCACGTCGTATAGGTGAACCGATTTTTATGAAATTTAGTTTGTCTTATTTTGTCGTAGTTGAAATTTAATTTAGACTATGACCTGGATTCAAATAAAGGCTACTTTTTATAACGATGCATGCGAAGCCGTTGGCAGAAGCTAGTAATATCTTATAGATAATTAAAAATATCCAAATGTCAAGTTCTCCACAACTATACCATAGAGCACAGTAACTTCAGTAGGTACGCGCGCATAGAGCGGATTCCTGAGAACTAAAGTTAAATTCGCCTGTGATAGATATGCGAGGCGCTCCCGGAATGTAATTTTCACACGAGCGACGTCACTGCAACCCCCCTCCGCCTGCTAGCCCCCACTTGTAGTGCCGGAGCTGGTGACTGATTTATACATGAAATTAAATACATTTACCACATCCCACTAATATTGTAAATGGGAAAGTTTGGATGTTTTTTAATTTGTTACACAATCACATCACAACGGCTTAACAATTTTCGATGGAATTTGGTATACGGATAGATTGTGACCTGGATTGAAATGTAGACTACTTTTTGGTACACTCACCAAACCAATAGAGTGAAGTGGGCGGACTCCTACTCGGATATGTACAGGTTGAAGTGCGGGGTGAGGCAGGGGGGTGTCTCTTCTCCGGGTCTTTTCAATCTGTACATGAACAGTTTAATTGAGGAGCTCAGTGGCACCTAAGTTGGCTGTCACATAGATGGGGTCTGTATAAATAACATTAGCTACGCCGACGATATGGTGTTACTGAGCCCTTCGATCGGAGCCCTACGTAGGCTGCTAGAAATTTGTGACTCCTATGCGGAGGCCCATGGGCTCAGATATAATGCTAGGAAGAGTGAGTTTATGGTGTTTAGGGCTGGCCCCAAAAGTTATCAAAATGTGCCACCTATCAATCTAGACGGAACTACTCTCGAGCGTGTTACTAGATTCAAGTATCTGGGCCACTGGGTCACCGAGGACCTAGAGGACAATGCCATAGACAATGACATAGAGAGAGAGCGCAGGGAGTTGGCCGTCCGATGTAATATGGTGGCTCGCAGGTTTGCTCGCAGTTCCAGGGAGGTAAAGGTGACGCTTTTTAAAGCCTACTGTCAGTCACTTTACACCTGCAGCCTGTGGGTAGCCTATACGCAAAGGGCGTACAACGCGCTGCGCGTACAGTATAACAATGGGTTCAGAGTGTTGATGGGGTTGCCACGTTTCTGCAGTGCATCAGGTATGTTCAGTGAGGCGCACACGGATGGCTTCCACGCCATTATAAGAAAGCGGTGTGCGTCGCTCTTGAAACGCCTGCGTGGTAGCCCCAACATCATTTTGAGCACATTTGCGGACAGGTGGGACTCTCCGTTTCTGGGGCACTGGTTAAGCCTCCATGCAACCCCCTTATAAGGGACGTTGCCCCAGTCACTGATAGTCCCTCGTGTCCGCGAACGTGTATGTATGTATGTGCGTTTTTGATTATGACTAAATTTTACGGTGTAATTTTATTTTTATTTAATTTTATTTGATTGAATTTAATTTTGTTTGATTTAATTTAATTTTGTTTGATTTGATTTAATTTATTTTGATTTGATTTTGTTTAATTTGATTTTAGTAATTTAATTTTAATTTTATTTATGAGTCAATGGCTTGAAATAAACAATTTTTTTTTGTTGAAAAACCATGCGCGCGAAGCCGCGTGTGGCTACTAGTATTACTATTACCCCCTTGTCCGCCCGCGATCACGGCTGTTGCAATACAGTCGAAACTTCGAGATAACAAATAAAAAAGTATATACGCGATAAATACCAACCTAACTAAAAACAGAGTATCACAATCACGTATTTTGCTTGTCACTCCGTACTTATGGTCTAGTTTGCATGGTAAGCAATGAATAAATATATAAATTAATATTTAAGATCCTAAGGGACCGTTGGGAGTGGGCGGGTCATGTCACTCGAATGCATCCTGAAAGGTGGACTAAGATCTCCACCGACTGGCAACCTACAGGACGACGGCAACGAGGCAGACCACGAAAACGTTGGCGCGACGATCTGGATGGGTTCCACTCTGACTGGCAGGAGATTTCTGGAGAACGCAAGGAATGGAAGGAAATGGGGGAGACCTTTGCCCAGCAGTGGGACAGTATAGGTTATTGAAAAAAAAGGGGGACCGTTATATCCGTTCAATCACAGTAAAATGAAGATTAGAATCATCTGAAACATTTCTTAAAAAAAGATTGGATTTGTAATTGTTTATTAACAACTAAACGCTTTACCTCCTCTTTTTGCGTCGGGGGCTAAAAACTGGTATAGCTAAGAACCGTCCTAATTAAACTAGCTTTCTATTTAAAAAAAACCGAGTCCGAATCGGTCAATCCACTTGGGAGCTACGATGCCACAGACATACAAACAGACATAGACACCCCTTTTTTAAAAGTAGTAATAATAATATTGATATGTCCCTGAAGTGTCCCTGATGTTGTGCGTTTTCTTCCCGCTAGCTCCTTCACCGCCACCCCCGCGGCTCTCACGACGGATGCTCCGGAAAATTGCTACAATGATTGTGAGAGGGAATTCCGAAATGAAGGAAATGTACTTTAAGTCGACTGTGTCACAGTCCTTCAGTATCTGTACAGCTGGCACTTTTACTTCAATACAATACTATAACATTTCGAACATACAGATAACTAGAAAATAAAACAAAAACAGAAGAGAATTATGTATTAATTAAATATTGTGTGTTCATAAAAGGGCACTCAACATTACACCATTACATATAGTTTTCTTCCTTTACCTTACATAAAATGATTTTATTCATCATCATTATTCATTTTATTCATGGATTCCGAAGCGTAAAGGAGGAATTATACCTATTATTGTTGTGTGTGTATTGTGATGATGTATTATTGTGACATGACACAATAATAATTCCATCTAGACGGCCTAGACCGCCGACGGATCTCTTGAATCTCTTGAGTGGAGGGCCGGCTTACGCTCTTACGTCATACGTACTTACGCCTCTCGCAACCTAAGTAGGTCGTCTTTCCATCTAGGTTCTAGATTAGACTTAATTAAGCCTGCTGGGATCTGGACTTTAAGACGTAGGTATTCTACGTGTAGGTATTGATCATAATTCATTAAAGACTGACTCCGTGGCGCAGTGGGCGTATAGCCGGCTGAGACACAGGAGAAAGCGGGTTCGATTCCCGCTGCGGAACAAATGTTTGCATGATCTACAGATATTTGTTCCGTGTCTGGGTGTTTATTCTATATATTATAAGTATGTATTTACAAAAAAAAAGTATATAAGTATTCTATCAGTTATCTGGTTCCCATAGTACAAGCTCTGCTTAGTTTGGGGCTAGATAGCGCTGTGTGAAATGTCCAGCAATATTTATTTATATTTATTCATAATTAAGAACTCTTTGTTCCTAACATCTAAGTGTACCAGTTGCTTTGTTTCAGACTGTGATTCTACGCTCCGCCGAACAGACTTACTCATAATTGTAACGTGTGTAATGGCCTTATATGGAGTGTGGCAATCGGAACGTTCGGGGTTACAATTAAAACGTGTGCAGGTGCCCTTATGAACGACATGTTGTGACGGGCTTGTAGACTCCTTCGTGTCAAAATTATCGTTTAAAATTCCTTTCTTGTTTGGTAAGAAGTAACTCACTTCCACGGTATAATCTTGCATCCTAAACTTCTTTGGACACGTGACGGGGCCCACCAAACGTTTGCACCAGCAAGGGAAGGTTTAGGGCAAAAGAGCGCGTGGCAAATCAGATCACTCATGAGATGGAGGCATCAAATAAAAGCTGCCATACATGTTTAGCAATTATTTAAATAAATAAATAAATATTGCTGGACATTTCACACAGTGCTATCTAGCCCCAAACTAGGCAGAGCTTGTACTATGGGAACCAGATAAGTGATAGAATACTTATATAATTTTTTTTGGTAAATACATACTTATAATATATAGAGAAAAAACCAGATCCGGAACAGATATCTGTAGATTTTTCAACATCATCAGGCATCAGAGAGAGAGATCAGGCAAACATTTGTTCCGTGGCGGGAATCAAACCCGGTACCTCCTGCGTGTTAGCCGGCTATTCACCCACTGCACCACGGAGGTCGATTTGTAATTAAGTACTAAATTGTATAATTTGACGAGGACTAGTCGTCCAATAAGTTGAACATAAGTTGAACCCGGTTGAAAACATGAGTAAGAATTTCCTTAGGGGCCGCCCATTAATTACGTGAGGTGTTCAGGGGGGGGGGGGGTGGGCGGCTAATATCACGTAATTTTTTTTTCAAATTTTATCTCTGTAAATCTACATTACGAGAGAAGCAATTTTGATATAATGAGGGGCGAGGGGGGGAGGGGGGGGGTAAAAAAATCGTCAAAAAAAGCCGTTTCGCGTAATTAATGCACGTCCCCTTACCATGATTGCTAAGAATTTTTATAAACATTGTTCAAGATCTCTTTTTTGTGGTAAGTCCCTTTCACAGACCAATTAGATGTACCTACTACATAGTCCCTTTGACTTTTAACTGTGATTTCTGTTACAAGTTTCATGTCTACCTTCACCTTTATTTATAATTTGTTGCTCTGTGAGTGTAAGATCCAAGCTATTCAAGATTATCCCATAAATCAGCGCGCCAATATCTTTCAATAATCCAATCAAAACGGCTCGTACTAATGTCATTGTCAAACCTTACTTGTGTCAGATTCAAGCAAGCTGCAGGGTAAAATGAATTTTATTTCTTTTGATTAGATTTCAATATTGGACTGCAAAGAAATTCAAATTTCGAAACTCTTATTGATATCAGGCATCAGCACCGCAGAAAAACTATAATAATAATTATACTATGTACATACATAATTTTTATTAATAAATCAAAAATTAAAACAACCTACTCACTTAGTAGGCACAAAACTAATTTGAAATTGTTTTGGATTTGTGATTCTTTAAGTTTCATATTATTAAAAACACTTTATCTCTCTTCAAAATACTTTATCTCTCTTCAAAATACTTAGTCAATAAAATTACGAACTTTATGTTTATTTATGTATTTCGTTTAAGTATGCGTATTATTGTGAACTTTTGTGAGTTTTTTATAGTAGGTAATAGGTATCTAAGTTAAATGTTTGTTATTCTATTTTTTGGAAAGCACGATCACTTAATTTAAACTACTTATAGGTTAGGTGAAAGAAAATACTAATTAGCATTAAGTTCGCATATTTATTATTTTATTAACGCAATAAATAATTTTCCAATATAATATAATTATTATATCTGCCAAGGATCGTGATAGGTGGAAGGAGTTGAGGGAGGCCTTTGCCCAGCAGTGGGAAAATGTAGGATAGTTATAAAAAAAAATAATATAATTACGTAGGTAGTATCATAGTGCAAATTTTCATATAAGTACTTATCTAAGTACATGAAAGAACTGTTAATTCTTCTGTACCATTATCGGGGAATATAGCAAGAGAGCAATTGAATGTCCAGTCACGTATCCGTGAACGAGACAGCAATACACAGAAACCAGCAAGTGTGACAGAGACAGGCGATTCATGTAAACAATCGTCATGGTCATACTTCGCAGCGAATGGCAGTAATTCAAATTAGGAACGGTTCAAAATTTTACTTAATTGCGCGGGGAAAGTTTGAAAATCGAACCTTATATTTGTTGATCGGATATTCTTAAGAAATATTTATGATTTTTACTCTTAGCGAGATGGATATAGAGCTGAGTTTTCTTTAATAGTTTTTGAGGTTTATGTTTTCAAGATGGCGTTCATTAGTCAAGTGAGGCGAGTGGCGACATCTATCTTGTATTGTATTGACAAGGCCGTCGGTACTGAATCGGAATGAGCTATTAGATATTGCAATTCCTTTTATGTTAAACTTATGGGTTCTGTAATAAATGGATAATTAATATCAAAGATTGCCGATGTTCGAGTAATATAAATGCATAAAAACTTTTTCTTGAATTAAGGTAGGTGCGGGCTAAAGGAGATTTGATATAAAATAATTAACCAAATCAACAAATTTTAATGTTTTAACCCTAAATATTAGTTACTATTAAAAATAAACAAAAAATGGCTACTTCTGCCGTAATCAAAAACAAAATTAAAAAAATTTTAAAACCTTGTCAGTAGGCCTTAATATACTATAGTAGGGTATTAAGGCCTAAGATTTTAAAATATATAAAAATTAAATTAGTTAATTATAATATCTTAGTAACAATACAGGTTGTCTGAAAAGGGTAGGTAAACACTAAAAACGGGGGCAGTTTTTAACGTTATTTCCCTACCTATACTTCCCCTATCCAACAGCTGGGTGAAGTTCTTTCTCATAAATTCTTTCACTTATCCCATTTTATAGTTATTATTTCTCGTAGGCAAGTCGACATAAGTTATAAAAACTTTAACTGTAATTTTATACTAAATTCATTTATGTCAGACAATTTCATAATTCTACAACCATTCAGTTACTTAGGATCTTGTACCTAATTACTAACAATGTAGTACTTACAAGTATGTACATACCTACTTAGTAACAACAAAAAAATTTATTAAGTACTTACGATATAAAAGCGTTTTTTAAATTTGACTGCGTGTGCCTCACTTACATATACAAATATTGTAATAGTTGAGTATGAGTTAGGTAAGTCGGAAGTAGAGTAGGTTATGACATTTTGCCATCGGTTACGTTTAAAAAAAAAATACGTTGACGTTTCAGTACTTGAGTATTCCTAGCGCCATCTATGAGCAACACCAGAAGCTTGATAATGTACTGTCATGATACCTTACGCAAACAAATAATTCAATTAATATTTTTGACGTGTTAATAGTGACGTGAACAAATAAACAGGTGATCTGACGACTGATTGGCTTAGTAAAATGGGACTTAAAATGCTGGGACATTACCTATAAACGCCATGGTTAATCGGGCCTGACTAGTAGTGGCCTGACCTAGAATTTTATAGTTTTTGTTTTAAATTAAATGTATTACTAAAAAATATATATATTGCTGGACTTTTAACACAGCGCTATCTAGCCCCAAACTAAGCAGAGCTTGTACTATGGGAACCAGATAACTGATAGAATACTTGTACATACTTCTTTTTTTGTAAATACATAATATAATATATAGAAAAACAAGCAGACTCGGAACAAATATCTGTAGATTATGCAAACATTTGTTCCGGGACGGGAATCGAACCCGCTTCCTCCAGCGTCTCAGCCGACGATTCGGCTATTGCGCCACGGAGGTCGTCAAAATGTGAAAGTTATAAAGAAAATTGAACTGTCATTTAGCTGAATATAATCACTTGATCATTAAAATCTGAGCTGTAACAACACTAGCGTTGGGATGTGGCAACATTATTACGCATTTTAACATTTCTTAAACGTCAAAAAATTTAATTGAATTGTCGAAGAATAGTACCTACTTACTAGTCGTCCCATTATGGTTATAAAAGTAGTCTAGAAATTCAGTAGGGCTGTGACGATATACTCAAAACAGTAACAAACCGTCAAATACTCATATAAATAGAAATCGCGCACGGCCCGCCCGCGCCCGCGACGTATATCACCCGCGCGCGATGGACGGCGCTCGGTCGCGCGACTAACGGCGTGTCGCGTCGCGGACCGATGCCAAAACATCATAACCTATTCTACTTTCGACTTAACTGACTCATACTCATTTATTCAAACCACAGGGACACAATTCACCACTTGGTTACGTCATTATTACTTAAATAATGGCAAGACGACCTATTAAAGGTTGCTGGGAGCCGTTGGGTGCAAGCCACAGTTTGCACCCAACAGCTCAAAAGCTGCGACAAGAGCTGTCACTCTGAAAATCTATCTATATCTGTATAATCTATCTATAGGGAGGGCCTCCACTATAGATTTTAATATATTTTGAATATATTCAAACAGTGGACCATAGAATTAGAACTGTGTTGCGAACAGTACACAAACAGATCGCTTTCCGCACGGCCGACTGAAAAATGTAGTTAAATGATCACACGCACACATCAACTAGATACAAGCCGCGAACTGTAGCCGAGCTGGACGGCGAACGTGTGCCTACACCATTTCTCATGACAACGTGACGGTACAATTTTGTTATAGTACATAGATATTTATACAATTATTTATGTAGGTATTTAGTTATAAAATATTTATATTGATTATGTTGTAAATCCTTGATTTGCCTAAGAGATTTGTCTATGGCTGATATGATGAAGGGGGGAGTGGGGGGAGGAGGAGTTTTTGGCTCATCCATAACCTTCAGCTTGTTAGAAAGAGGTGTCCCTACATAAATTTGGTTCATCTTAATCATAAGAAATCATTGAACTCTTTTTCGACTTACTGTTTGCTGAAGTCAGTTATATTTTGTTAAAAAGTTACTTTTAGGTAACCATGGTACAATCGCAGACCTGAGACAATTATTTGCAGATCGTGCAAATATTACCCGCACTAATTATTCAGACGCGCAAACCTTCAATGCTTTTCATTTCAGTGCACAATTCATTCAGAAGGCGCATCAATTTAGCAATCAAGGCTTATCTTTTTAGCAGTTCTTTTTGCAGGTTCCTAGTACTTTATGCCAGGTACTAGAGAACCTACTGAGAATCGAAAATCAAGCCAGCTTAAGCAGTGACGGCATAATAAATCGTATTTTAAAACCCTGCTCTCCTAGTTACTAGTGATGTGCTCGTCCCCCGCTTACGGACAAATTATTTGTAAAAGAATTTAAAAAAATGTAAAGACTGGCACTACATTATTATCATCATATGTGTGACAAAAAGACCCTGCTAGGCCTCCCCCAAAGATCTGTAGAGAGATAAATCATGTTCGGCCTGCACTCAAAGGCTCCCAGCAACCTTTATCAGGTCGTTTTTTATCTAATGGGGGGCCGTCTTAGTGCGTAGTCTCCACTCGAGAAACTTTCTGTCCCAACGGCCGTCAGTTCATCGAGCTATGTGCCCCGCTAACTGATACTAGTTTGCTTATCCTTTGGGCTATGTCAGTGTCTGTTGATTGTCTACGAATCTCCTCATTTCTGATTCGATCTCGTACGATACTGCATGATAATAATTCCACCCACGAAAGGGGAGACCTTTGTGACACTGCTGGAAAAATCCAGCAGTGGGACACAATCTTTACATAGTATAAAATAAAGTCGCTTCCGCTGTCTGTTCGCTTAGATCTTTTAAACTACTCAACGGATTTTAATGCAGTTTTCAGCAATAGATATATTGATTCAAGAGGAAGCTTAATATGTATAACTAGCTTCCGCCAGTGGCTTCGCGTTGTTTGTCAAAAAAAGTAGCCTATGTGTTAATCCAGGTTAAAATCTACGTACATACCGATTTGAAAGTAACTCTGTCTCTCTGTCTGTTTGTTACCTTTTTACGACTTAACGGCTCGACCGATTTCGTTGGAATTTGGTACCTATATACCTAGATAGATTATGAATGGACTTGAGACATAGGATACACTTTACGCGAAAGCACAGAAGGAGAGTAATGTATTATTGACAAACCACGCGTACGAAGCCGCGGGCGGGTCAACTAGTAGGTTTAAAAAAAAAGTTATTGTAAGATCCAAGTAGTGGTGCATTGTCGTGAGTCTGCGATTTTTTGTCAAACCTAGTGAACAATTAAACCTTTTAAAGTTAATTGATATAGACTATCCACTCTCACAACAGCTTTAAAAATATATAAAAACATCCGTAGAATTTCAAGAATATCTCCGGATCGCACGTCTCTAGTGCACGGGTGCAGCAATTCACGTTAAATGGCCCAAATAACTGCTTTGATAGTGGACTCTGTCCGTTCCGACGATTTTTACGGAAAATTCCGGGTTAGCGGGAATTATTGTTATTGTGTGGTGAACTCGGCCAGTTGTCTTTGAAGCGGCTTTCTTAGAAATAAACTAATGTTTACTTTTACGGATGTTGCCATCCTTTTTAACCGACTTCAAAACGGATGAGGTTCTTAATTTGTCAAGTTTTTTTATTATATATGTTCACCGATAACACGACGTGTCTTGGGGACACTTCTGTGTGATCTGCAGTCGGTGAGCTATCTATAGATCGTTTGCAACGGTATTTAGATGATATAACTGTTTCTTATGTATTTTATAGTCTTGTAAATATTTATATATTCTTTCTGTTAGTAAATGTATATAAGTTATACTTCCTTACATCTTCTCACTGGTAGATGCGTGTCAGACGCAGCGTGGCGCGTGCGGGTTCGAATCCCGGTTACACCGCTCAACAGGGTGTGCCGTGTTTAGTCTGCTGCGCTAATGATAGATAGATGTTGCTACAGTTGTATACAGGGTGATGCTATGTTGAACCACAATTTTTGCAACCTCTTTTATCATGTACCTACCATTATCGACATACTGATTACAGATAATACAGAAATTGTCCTGGAGCGGAAATCGAACCAGTATCTAAAGTCTCGACTGGGTGCTGGTCTGCCTTTGATCGCTAAATCGAGTATAAATTTAATATTATCTATAAAACTACGGAGCAAGCGAACATTTAATCAGCAACCTCCCTCTTACAAAAATAATTAATTTTATTAAATAATTATTAATAATGTATACTCCTTAATATCTTTACATACCCATACTTCCATAAATAATGTCTTCTTTATCTTCCGCTCGTGTATGTCAATAAAAAGTAGTCAATGCCAATCCAGGTTATAATCTATCTACATAACAAATTTCATCGAAACCAGTCTAGCCGTTTAATCGTGAAAACGTTACAAAGTCTCTCTTGTAAAGTCTTTCGAGTATAACATAGCTGGACCAATCAGCAGCTTCGCACGCGTAGTTTTTCAATTAAAACATTACCCTTCTTCTGCGCAGTAAAAATTAGCATAAGTCTCAATTCCGGTAATAACCTATCTATATACCAAATTTCATCGAAATCGGTCCCGCCGTTTAATCGTGAAAACGTAACAAATAGACAGAAAGACAGAGTTACTTTCGAATTTATGATATTACTAGCTGTTGCCCGCAACTTCGAACGCGTTATACTATTAAATGTGTAGGTAAGCTAGAAATAAAGCTAAACTGGTTATTGCAACTTGTCTTGATACCCCATTTATATCCCATAGGACCTGATTTATGGGATAAAAGGTAGCCTATGTATTAATCCAGGTTATAATCTACATACATACTAAATTTCATCGAAATCGGTTCAGCCGTTACGACGTGATTGAGTAACAAACAAACAAATGAATAAACAAACATCCAAACATTCGCATTTATGTATTAGTGTAATAGTTTCCGCAGTGCATGCGATGAAAGACATTTTATGGTAATTTTTTTTACACTTTGGGTTACATTATTGAAGTTTTAGTTTACAGGGTTATAGCATCCTAATGATTAAATAATTTTTGAAATCGGACCTGCTGGCTTAGCTAAGTTACAGTCGATTAGCGTTAGTCGATAAGTCCGAAAATGTATGGGATTTGACACATGCTATAGAAACAACCCAGGGCCCCTGTATCACACAGGGGCCCTGTATCACACAGGGGCCCTGGGTTCTGAGCCCTGGGCCCGTAGCCAAATTACATTCGCTGCGAATCTATTCGATTTCTACATATATTACATTTGTTGTCGCTGTATCACGTGGTATTTCTATAGCATGTGTCAAATCCCATACATTTTCGAACTTATCGACTGGTGTAGTGTTTGAGTTTATTCGTTACAAACATACAAAAATACAAATCTTTTCTCCTTATAATATTAGTGTAGAAGTGTAGATATAAGTATGGATTTAATCAAATGTAGAAATAGGAGCACCCTTTAATGTTGAATGTTTAGGAATGATTCATTAGCGGTCAGTTGGAACACGGTTACTGTTCTAGAACTGGAATGGCGAACTAGTTACAAACCCACTAGGTACCATACTTTTAGTATTTGTTTAACGGCACATACTCTTAGTATTTGTATAATGGTAAAGATTTTTGAAGCTATACTTCTTTTGGCGCGTTATAAAAAATTATGCGAGTGTATTGATCACGTGTGAATGCGTACATATTTTTTTCAATCCTTGCACAGTCTTGTTTGAACCCAAAATCTTCGGATCCTATGAGTTATAGTAAGATAGATCACACATCACACATCATCATCATTGTATATCACACTTAAATTAACAAACATTAAGGTTAAAATTAGCAAACTTAGGTATAACCATAGATAATAAGCTTCAATGGGGCCCTCACATTGATAAGTTGTCGAAGAGACTTAGTTCTGCGGCATACGCAGTCAAAAAGATCCGTGTTTTTACAGACGTAGACGCAGCTAGTCTAGTTTACTTCAGCTACTTCCACAGCATTATGTCATACGGTATACAGCTGTGGCGGATGCTGCAGATATAAACACCGTTTTTGTGCTGCAGAAGAGGGCTGTTCGTGCAATTTATAATATGGGCCCCAGAGAATCTTTACGCCATAAGTTTAAAGAAATAAATACTATGGACATTCCCTTGTCAATACATCTATAAAAATCTGATGTATGTTCACAAGAATATTAATTTGTTTAAGAAAAATAGCGATAATCATAATTTTAATACTAGAAATAAAGATAAACTTGCTGTTGCCACTTGTAGACTCCATAAAGTTACTAAATCGTTTAAAGGGCAAGGTGAACTCTTTTATAACAAACTCCCAAGTGATGCACAAAAATTGACAATTAACAAATTTAAAAACGTAATTACAATTCCTTTATAAAAAAGCCTACTATAAAATATCGGATTATTTAGATGAAAGAGAAGCTTGGGATTGAAATTGCTCTAACTCGTTCAAAAATGTTACAATTTAGACATGTTTTATTTAATATATTATATTTAATATAATATATATTAATATATATTATATGTATTCTAAAAAGATCATTAAAAAGAACAACCAGCTTTCTTTCTTGCCTTTTACGAAAGAACAGGCTCTAAAATTGACGTTTCAAAGTGATCTTTTGATTTTAATGAATAAAAAGATTTTGATTTTATGCTTAAATGTACTTTGTGGCTAAATATGATTTAGAGAGTTGTCAAATCCTACAAATAAACATATTTAGTTGCTAATTACGTTTAGGGATTGTTGTGCAAGCCGGACTAAAACAAATAACTAGACACGTGGAAATGCGAGTGGCGGTCTTATCGCTAAAAGCGATCTCTTCCAGACAACGTTTACAGGCATTACTTTAGACAATGATAATTTTTTTTATGTGGCCTGTTAATGAAGCAAGCATATGGCCCACCAGATGTGAAGTGGTAACCATCGCCTTCATAGGCGATGGTTACCTCTGCCACTGTTACCTGCGTGACCTGAAGCACGCGCACCTTAGAAACGTGCCCTACGATGCACTGCCTTGCCTAGCAACGTGTGTTTGTTATTTCCCCAGCAACCATACCTATCAAACCGAAACAGCAATGCTGCTTGGCGGCAGAAATAAGAATGGTGGTAGTACTTTCCCGGGCGAGCTCCATTACAAGGAACTCTACTCTTAAAGTATATATAGGCGTTAAAATTCTAGCACTCCTCTTTTTGCGGTTCATAAAAAAAAGCAACTTGGCATCCAGATTCCAGATCTGGATGCCTTCTTCTCCCAGATTACCCGAATCAATTAGTTATGATTCCATAAATCTCTAGTTCTCATTAAGGCGCAGTTGTCCATTATTTCGTTAATTACATCCCTCGAGAGGGAGCAAACAGATAAATTGTGAACTTGGATTATTGTTCAGGTGTTTTTGATATTGTAAGGTTAGCAGGTTAGTCTCGAGATTGACTTCTTTATACATTAGATAAGATAATCATAATATAATTTAAGCATTGCATTCAGGGGGGCATTGCAGCCAGTGTCTTGGGGACACTTCCGCCTGGTAGTGGTCTGCAGCAGTTGAGCTATCTATAAATCGTTTGCAACGGTCTTTAGATGATTCAACTTCTCCGCTTACAGTTTCTTCTGTATTTTATTGTAAATCTTTAATATATAAAACAAAGTCGGGTTTGTTTAAACACTTATAACTCGAGAACGGTTGGACCGATTTTCATGGTTTTTAATTTGTTGTATTTGTCTCTGTCCCGAATAGCAGAATAACTATTAAAATATTGTGAAAATTCACGCAAAAATAAATTATGAAGAATTTTCATTTTCTCATACATAATGATGGCAGGTTGACAATTCTACCGGGGTGACGTACATTGTCAGTCCGCGTCATATGAATGTCAAGGCGGTACGAAGTTCGGCGGGTCTGCTAGTAATTCTAATAATTCTAATATAGCAAATATTATTTCTGTTATTAAAGGCATTTTTGTCATATAATTTGATATAATGAATAAATAGTACCAAGTATTTAATTTACTTACATTATATACTTTGCCAAGTGGGCAAAATAGGTTAAAGAAAATATATCATTAAAATAAGTTTGATTACGTCCACTATGACAATTATTGAGTTACATATCTGGTTTTGGTTTTTAATTGTATTTATGTGTTTTGATCAAATAAATAAATTTAAATTGTGAAATGAAATGATGAATGAGATGGGAGCAAAAAGACTAGTGGCTAGTATTTTTTGTAGTTTTTTGTAGTAGACCAGTATTTTTTGTAGTGTGTAAAATATATTATCTAATTTGAAACTTCTTTTCTTAAGTGAAGCATATATTTATTTACACGGAGAATTTGTTTTCAAATAATATATGTATGTTTGTAGTAATTGTCCTGTTAGGTGGCCTCTATACAACAGTGGGGACTTAGGAGTGGGCATTTCGATCATAAACCGTGAACTTTTTGAAACAACTCCAAAAAGAACAAAAAAAACCTCCCCCAACCAACTAACAGTTAAAAAAACTGTCGATTCCTTAATGATCAGCTAATCCACCGCTAATTTGCAAACGGTCCTGTTGTTCCCGCGTAAAACTTTAATTAACCAATAAACATGTCCCCGCTTCGCCTTAAATTCAGCCCTCGAATTACCTCCTCACGGCCATGATAGCCTGGTACCTTTTGAAATGAAGTAGTTTTGAAAAATCGATATTAACTGGTACGTGCAAATGGTTTTTTCTTAGTTACACTGACTTTTTTACTCTTGGGAGTTCTCCGTTGGGAGAACGGTAGGCCTTTGGTGTGGGATGCCACGTGCTTTGCGCCATTTTATTATTGCTTGCGTTTGACCACGATCTCGTCTGATGGTAAGCGATGATGCAGTCTACGATGGATCACGCTTGCCTAGAAGAAACCTATTTATTCACGACTGGAAGACACCCAGGTTGTATTTATCAGGAAACACAGACTCCGGCAAGGCATTCCACTCTTTGGCGGTTGCGCATAATCTCATCTGTCTTGGACAGCGGGCAAATGGTGAAAAGTCTCATGTGTCTGTAATTTCACCGGCACCATTGGTGGCAGAAATAGGTACTGTGGTAATACTTCTCCTGTACTCTTTTAAAATTAGGTCTAATACTAAGTGTCCACGTTTCGTCATAGGTCATAAAGAAAGTACTCATTATGATCACATAAAAAAATGTTTAACTCAGGGTGACTTGAACAACGATGACTAAACGTATTTAGGGGCTAAATATTATTAAGAGAGTTGCCAAAGGGATCGTTGTGTAAGTAGGGCTTCTCGGTTCGATCGGCTGTAACAATCCCCAAACGTATTTAGCGAATTATCATGTTTAATTATGAATTATTTGTATGATTTGACAACCTCTAACTCATATTTAGCCCGGCTTGCACCACTATCCCTAAACGTATTTAGCGACTAAACATGTCTAAATTATACGTATTTTTATGATTTGACGACTCTCTGAATCATATTTAGAATAATACGTTTAGGCATAGTTAAAAGTCGCCCTAGAGTTTAAAACCGCTGACATTCAAACTGTTCTAAACATTCAAATTTGAAACAGAAACCGCTGACATTGGAACAGTAGTCCGCATCGCGAAGGCTTCGACGCAGCATCTCCCGGCCCTAGGGTTGACAAATGGCCGCTCCCGGCATCCGCGATACAATCGGTGCGTTGCTTACTGTGCTCCCCAGAAAAAACATAGGGTTGTCACAACGCAACGGGTTGTAAAAATGAGCCCGGGTGCAAAATGCGTTTTTGCTCTCTTCGGTCCTTTGTCAGAAATGGACAAACACGAATTTTAGAACGAACCAGGGGGTATATAAGCACTTTAATTTTCTCTTTGTTCTTTAGGTCTTTAAAAGAATGTTTAGCTCGGGACCAAAACTGTTTGGGTAGGATTTAGTTGGTCAAAATACTATAGAGGTAGCCCTCTAGTTACCAGTTATCTATTGATCCATCACTTTCGGAACTACGATGTCACAGACAGACATACTTATAACCCCCTTTTTTGCGTTGGGGGTTAATATATATTCACGACTGTAATATGTTAGGTAACTAAATGAGCGAGAAGAGACGACTGGCGTAACCAACCTACGATTCTGTACGTAGTATTTTCTTACAAAGAGATATTTAATTTATTTATGTTAATATTTGTATATTATTTCAGTTAATAAATATTTGTTGAATACTTTGAGAAAGTGTCAGCCCTACAGCACGCGTCACTGGCCCCGTCCCAGCGCCATTACTCACTGTCGGCCGCCATTTTCGAGCCCCGCCCGCTACGAGCCGCTAGGAGCTGCTACGAGCCACTACGAGCTACGCCGTAGCATCGCTACGATCCTTTTCATTCGCATTCACGCATCGCACGATCAAACTGTGATCAAGCATCATTAACGGCCAAACGACTTGCTTCATTATATCCTTTCATTTAATTTATTCATGAAATTATAAGCTAGGTACAGGTCCTAAAACCAATGTAAGGTTCCTGATTAACAATGTTTTTTAGATTGTTTTAGTTACTAGGTAAATTACTTTAGATATTAACAAAATATCGTCCATGACTATATCTATCACGGCCAAATAGTACCCCTCCAGGCAAACAGGCAAGATAAAGAAGTCGCACGACGCACTGAGAACGCCTGGAGGAGCTATTGGTCGATGCAGGAGCTAATGAAGAGCAACCTTTCAATGGTACTGAAGCGCAAACTCATGGACATATCTATCTTCCCCGTTCTAACATATGGCTCGCAAACTTGCTCTTTGACTAATACCCAAAAATCAAAACTCAAATCCGTCGCGTCCGTAACACGCCACCAGGCTGAAGTGGAACTGAGCCGGTCACGTCTGTTGCATACCTGACAAGCTGTGGCCCAAAATGACCACGAAGTGGAGCCCTGAAACAGCAAAGCGGTGCCGCGGCAGACCACGCTGGAGGTGGGGGGACGACCTAGACGTCTTTGAGAGGGACTGGCATATGGTGGCACTGAACCGTTGTGAGTGGCAGAAATGGGGGGAGGCCTTTGCCGAACAATGGGACAATATGGGCTAATAGTTATAGTAATAGACAGATTCTTTTTTCACTGACTGATAAGAGTGTGTGATCACCCGAGTACACTTACATACGCATCCAGTGTCCCACAATCGTATCTATAACTACTGGGCGAGTTTACTCACTCATATTCAGCTCTAGCCAATTCTGAACATAGGTAGCCCTTATAGATTTCCAGAGCAACCGACTTTGCAGTACCCAACGGCTCCTAGAAGCCTTAGGTTTAATGTATCTGATTTGTATAAAATGTGTACCTAATATAATGAAACATAAGTATTTTTATTTGAATTAACTAAATAAATAAGATTTTGATGGACGCAGGGCAGTGCATCGCAGATCACGTTTATAAGGTGTGTGACCTACCAAGCAATACTTTGTTATAGGCGAAGTTAATTATTAACATCAGGTGGGCCATCCATACGCTTGCATGGTCTCAATACATGGTCAGTCATCAGTCATACCGACCGTGTGTACCGGCTATTGTCAGTATATTGTTTTTTGAATCTGTGGCTTGTGTCAGGATCAATTACAGAATGGAGCTTTTTGTAAATTAATTGGGACATACGAGTAAGTATGAATTAAATATACATAACATACAAAAAGTATCTACATGCGATAATTTCGTATATTTTAGATCATCATCGTATCAGTTATCCAATGCTGAACATAGGCATTCCCCAACGGTTCCCATCATTCTTTATCAGGTCATCTTTACATACAGTGGGGGGGGGCCGTCCTACACTGCGCTGCGTGCGAGGTCTCCACTCGAGAAACTTTCTGCCCCGACGACCGCCAGTTCATCAGCTATGTGCTCAGCCCACTTCCACTTAAGCTTCCTATACATAATATCTTATATATATATAATAATATTTACTCGAACTGCATTTAAAGTTTCATCACAATTGGTTAAGCAGTAGCAACTTTTAGTTACTAACAAACATAGTTTTACGTTTGCACTAGCAGCGGTTTAGAAACTTAAAAAGTATATAAAAAGAATCACTCATGCAGAAGCGAACCATCTTTTTATTCTTTTGTGTAAATTGCCAACTTCGCAACTTGGGGTTCACAAACACAAAGTTCCTACGTTTTTCGGTAGTTTGCGAATAATTTATAAGTTTTGCCGGAAAATATGATTGAAATGGTGGAGTAAGTGATAGGTTTGTAACTTTTACTTATTTAGGTAGTTTTTGGAAAAGTGATTTGTTAAATACTTAAATAATATCCTTGTTACAACAAAAAAAGTTAAACTACTGTTTAAAGCATGTTTAATAAAATCCTTACCAATTTTGATTAGGAATTTCTTAAACACGCCTTAATTAGTTTTTAAATTTTTCAAGAGCCGTATCATTTTGCAATTTATCTACCTTTTGTCATAAGTCGTAAAATCATAAAAAAATAACAAGCCTTGTTTCTTGTCAGATACTTTCCGGGCGTAATCGCGGAGAAACAGGAGAATAAATTGACGTTTGAAAGTGATTCTTGTGATTTTTCTGACAAAATAAATATTAATATATTGAATAGTGAGATCGGCCTATTCAAGTGTGGCCATCCTACAGCTAAATATGATATTATAATATTATTTATTTTATAATAAGTACTTACCGGATATAAAGTAATATAAATTAACTATGCCTCATATCATTGAACGTATTTTTTAATTTTAAATTACTTTACTGTAATTGACTCCCAGTCTGTTCAATTTTTTTTACTCTTGTCGTGGATCGTGGAGGCTCAATTACCTCCTCAAAAATTGTCACTGTTTATGTCATTACCAGTGATCGGAATAGGTAGATTGATTTTATGTACGTGCATTATAAACATAACATGGACATTCCTTTTTTCCCGGAATTTTCCGTTATTTACGGGATTACATACTTATAAATCACTCATAAAATCATGTCACAACTATCGCCACATAGAAGTCATCAAAATAACCTACAGAGCAAGCGTCAACATGACACTGAGACGGCGACATCTAACGGCAAAAGAAATAACTATCCTAGATCCCGGAGACATGCCCAATATATACATTTGAGATCATTGATCCTCAATCAATCTAACTACTCCCATTTTACACCCAGCTCCACGTTATAATTTAAAAATCCCGGAATCCCGGAGGCATGTCTATATTAACATGTACGTTTGAGATCATTAACCCCAAATCAATCTACCTACTCCGATCACTGGATCACCCTGTATATAAAGGTTGGAGAAATAAAACAATAAACTTTTTTTAGGTTTTAATATTTTTTACACAATTCGTAGCATTCATAATGCCGACACTGTTTCGTAATCGTCTCGCCAGCTCCGATGATACTATAACTCACATTATAGACAGGTCTGCTAATGTATTTGTAATTACCTCGCCAAATTATACAATACAAATATATAATTACAATTTTCAAAATTTTGCTGACAGACGAACAATGCTTTTTAGTATCTATATTTACAATACCTTGATGACTTCGAAATAATATAAATGTACATATAGTAAAGAGAAAAATCTAAATAAAAATCTTCAATCAATACATTAATACCTAACAACTAGAAATTAAGATTTTTCTCTCAATAAAAATATATTACACGCGATGCAAATAACAATTATTTTGAAAATATCAACAGAGATTGGTGTTGCAGGAAATGTGCTGGAGAAATTTATTAATACTGAAATTAATGGAAACGGCGGTTTACAAATTAAAATCAAAATGGTTGCGTACATAACTATTTACAAAACGCTCAAGATGAAACGCCAATGGCGCGGTTGCTTCTAGTTTCTAAGTCAAATTAAAAATAGTAATCTGTGTAAGTAAAACAATATTTTAAGGCGAGGTTTGACTTAGAGCGACTTTTCATTTAAAAACTACAAGACTCAATGCAACACTTGTCAAGAATAAATGCACTGACAATAGTCGGCGATTATTAAATCGCTCTCAGTAAAACTCCGCCTTAAATTATATATATATATATTAACGCAAATAACATAATTTTATAAAATCTATATACTCAGCGTATATTTAAGCCAGCGTTGTAACAACCGCACCGTGACAAGACCAGGTGGTAATTACGTTTTAATATAAAGCTTGTTTTCATATTTTTTTCGTAATTTTATAGTAGCTATATTAGGCTTCTATGTCAAAATATCTGGTTTATTGACAGAACACCTTAAAAAACGTATGTTTTTTATCGCTGTCATACTAAATTGTAAATTTTGACAGGTATGTTGACATAGCCCAATACAAGACAAGACTTAGGTTCAATTATGTTTTCTATAGCTTTTCATTCGTATACATGAGATAAGGCTGCAATGCATCGCATCACTTATAATAAAATTCTTGTGATTATTGAATTATGTATACTAAAAGTACTATGAGTGTTAAACTGTGAATTGACATATCAATTTTACGATTTAAAATATTCATAAAACTGTGGCACCAATATTTATTTAATATCTATATCGTATACTTGCGTAGTGTTGGATTAAAATGAAATATTCAGTTAATGATAAATAGAATATTAAAATATAAACGAATTAAGTTTAGTTGTTTTCAACACTCATAGTAAAGTTCTGCAGTGGTATTATTTCGCTTTCACCGACATCAACACCACAGAACTTGAAAACGATGAAATTAAAGTGTAGGAGAAGCTCACATGTTTTCAGTCATTCACACTATTCCAATTAAAACAATCGTGCGAATAAGAGTTACAGTTTAAAAATATATTTTTATTACTGCTTAACTCTCGCTGAACACGATTCTATTTTAAACTGTACCTCTTTGTGTTTATGGTCTCCTGGTAACGTAGAAGGCAATATCAGGTATCGTCTGATAAAATATACCTTAAAATCTCTATAACATTGTAAAATATCTCATTTATGATCGTATACATGGTTACAATGTGCAAAACACCAAGGCAAGTGAAGAAATAATGGTACATTATTATACAAAGACTATCAAATTCAAAGATATGTATCTCGAATATTACCTGTAGATAATATAAATAAGGGAAAGTGCGCGGACATTTAAAATTGACATCAGATTTAGAAGTACGATTTGAGCTTTAGGAATTACCGAATGGTTTAAAAGTATTACAGTTGCAACACATCTAAAGAAATTTACATTTGAGTAGTGAGGGTGGTGCTGAGGCGAGGCCGAATTCGGCAACAGAGGCAACAAGGCCGAACATTACGCGTACATACTTATTAGACTGCTTTGTTTTGTTTTCCGCCTCGCTCGCACACTCTCGTGTAACAAAATTGATGTTTCAAAAATGATACCTAAGACCTACTCCTTTACAAAAATTGTCTCAAATCTATTACCGTTCTGTCGACAACGCCCCAAGTACTTCCAATGATAGTTACAACTTACAACTAATCAATTATTTATTTATATTACGTAATAACAATACACAATTAGCTATAAATATTTATACGATAACTATCAAACCACTTTATTGTTACATTCATCAACTTTGCTCCTATTGTTCCGAGTGATAAAACCGTTTCTTCGTTACTATTATTTATAATAGGTGATTGCACCGGTTATTTTACAGCGTCCATGTCACTTTTACATTTACATTTAATTTTAATATTAAAGTTGACTTTAAATCTTAATTTTAGGAGATCGTATACTGTTTCAAATATTACAAAATGTTTCGCGTTATTGTATGTATGTACATAGCATCGTTCTCCTAGTATCACGTGCCTCGAGGGTGCGCGGGCGGCGGTCGGCTACCGGCGGCCTGCGCCGGCGGCCGGTGCCGGCGGAGGCCGGACGATGTCACCGTTACTCAAATCTGAAACCAACATTCATAATAATTACATTTTATTGTTATTGGATTCCGAAAGCCTTGGCTCGATGAGTAGGCCGTCATTGGAATGTATTGTGTCGATCTGAGTGCTTTAAAGTTGTGTAACAATCCCGGTGTAAGTTATACGATAATGGTTTGTCATTTACATACTTTAATTGGATTTCTAAGAATGGATTACGCGTATGAATTATGGAAACCATAAAGGAGGCTAACACATTTCTGGATAAAGTTATTGAGATAGTTGAACGGAGTATGTCGTGTTTAATTATTATGATACAATACAGTATACAACAAAAAGGCTCTGTTCAAGGCCTACGTACCTCAATCTGGTCATCGATCTAATAAAAAGTGACCAAGATAGAATATAAGTGAAGTGTTTTTTTTTGTATATTTAGCAATACTTACATGTACAATGCGGGGTGCATTAGAGGTGGTGTCCATAGTATTCGGCCGGGTAGTGAGCATAGCCCTGGTGGAAGGCGGGGTCCGTGGGAGGCCTGTGCATCATCTGCTGGCCGTCCATCATGTAGCCCATGGTGGCCTCGGGGCTGTACGCGCCGCTCGGTCCGGCGTGCGGGAACACTGCGGGGTAGAAAACTGGACGGTTAATTAGGCCGGCTGTTGTTGGTGACGCGATTTTAAATGACATGTTTTTAATTGTATGGAATATGTAACATTTGTAAACATATTGCCAACCACGGCTTCTTTTAGGTAATGTCTTTATTGCACACCATTAAAAATAAACAAACGAAAACAAATACATTTTTAAATAAATAAATAATGCTGGATATTTTACATAGCAGTATTATTAATACAGTAGTATTATTGAGAACCAGATAACTGATACAATAATTATGTACTTTTTTATATACATAATTATAATATATTGAAAAATACCAACATTTATTGAATTTATTATTAAGGGTATTTTTCACCAACATTTGTCCCGCAGCGGGGATCGAACCCGATATCTCCTGCGTTTCAGCCGGCTATTCGCCCACTGCGCCACAGAGGTCGACAAATCTCGCTATTAACCATAGGTACAATGGGCGGCCTTGTCACTAAACCTCCCTTTGGCAGTTAATATATAATTATTTGATAATATAAGTAATATATATATATATATATAAATCACAGTAGCAATACAATATTCTATGAAAATAATAATAATAAAACAGTATTGAAAATATTCTCATTAGTCATATCTAATTGGTCGTTTTCGGTTTCCACTGGCCGAAAACTGAACTGGTCGAACTTTTTGCGGACATTTTCCAAACGCAAATATTCGCACCGAAGCCGAAAACCGAAAGTTTTCTCTGATACATCTCGTTACTAAATATCCTCATTAAAAACAAAAAATATTTTATTGTGTAAATATCTAAGCTATTTTGAGTTGAAATTTCAAAATACATTATTTGTTTCATCGAGTTGTCTCCGATTCATTAACCCTAGTCTACACAGAACAACAAAAACAAGAAAAACACGCGAAGCATAGGATGTTTGTCCCTCTCGTGGCGCAATGACGCGTGCGCCATAAAAGCGCCATGGACTCAGTCGGAAATCGGCATCCATAATGGCGCTCCCCCATTACTTTACTATTGATAATCCCGTGGAAATATTGCTTTCGGAAGCCATAACAGTTTTGCGGTAAAATTGAGCGGATTTACTTGACTTTTGGAGCGACCGATTGATTTTTTGCGAATGTTTGGAGTGATTTATTTTTAAATTAGGAGGCTATTGTTGGAGGGCTCATTGTTATTTAGAATGAAAAGTTTTTTTATAGCAACATTAAGAAGTTTCCAAATACAGCCGTTCCTTTGAAATTATCATAACATATTAATCTATGATATTTTTATCTATCTATAATATTATCAAAGTAATAATGTTTTCAAAACGCAGTATTTAGTCAAACATTATCCAATGCCATTTGAAGGTTTTTACTATGTGAAATTTATATGAATTTACGATAAGAAAAATGAATTACGTTGACTTTTTCTCTCATTCAACATAGAAATAAAAGATCGACATTCTTAGACCTATCCCAAAAGAAACTTTACGACTATAAAAATCACTTTCAAATACGAATTAAAGGCGATTTCCCTCAATCTGCAGAGAAAGCACAAAAACGCCGGCACCAGGGCTGCAGGAAGCAATAACGGAGCCCCCGGGACGTACCCGAGTACCAGGAAACTATGATTTAGAGGCGGTGATCTTGCGACGCGGGTATTAGTAGGGATGTGTGCGGATTGTGGTAGAACTCGTATCTTGGATGTTCACTTTGTACTTAAAATTGGAACAATAAGGACCCTCGTATTCTTCACTCGCTGTTGCCTGCGACTTCGTACGAGTTGCACTACTAAATGTGTAGGTAACCTAGAAATAAAGCTAAACTTGGTTTTGACTAACTGACCTGATTTATTGGATATAAAGTAGTCTATGTGTTAATCCAGGTTAGTATCTACGTAATACAAAATGTCAACAAAATCGGTTCCGACGTTACGACCTGATTGAGTAAAAAACACACAAATAAATAAACAAACGTCCAAACTTTTGCAGTTATAATATTAGTGTTATAGTTTTAAAAATAACTTTTGCGACCAATACATTTGACAATTACTTAGAGTAACTCTGGGCAGTTAATGAGCTGTTGGTCAATGCAACCTCCGAAAGTTGCTATCAAGCTCATGATATAAGCTATATGATAGGTATATATCAGTTGCCTAAAGTTGTTTTCATACCAAATTCAGCCAAATGAGTAAACCATTGAGTGAAATTCAAGAAAAGTATGGCACTGATCATGACCAGCAAAATGACGATCAAAAGATATCCGAACACGAACGAATTTGGCCCCGAAGCAAATTGGCAAGTTCGAATAAATGTCACGCACCGACTACATAAGCGGCATAGCTACGACAAATATAGTGATTGGAAAGCGCCTTTTGGCTTGACCGCAGGAAATGCGGTGGCCATTTTCTTCAGTCCATTGCCAAAACAATTTTCCATCTATCCTCCCCCGGTTTTTCCATTTTCCGTCGAACTTGGCCGGCCGTATCCGTTCGATTCGCTTTGTTTTATGTTTGTTTACTACCTCGGAAGTTCTGACAGCCTGGTGCAAAGTGTCGATAAAAGTTGCATGTGCGTGAAGATTTGTTAGAAAATTATTTAGAATTCAGTTGACATAATAAAAATTGAACAATATTACCCGACCATAGCAAAGGGTATATTTTATTAACTTCATAGTAACTATTGATTATTTAAAAAGAGACTTACATCGAAACGGAAAAGGTTTTCGACCTTTGATTTGTGAACTTAGTTAGTCCGGCTTACACAACGATTCCTAAACGTATTTAGCGACTAAACATCTTTAAATTTATCTCTTAAATTTCTTAAATCATATTTAGCCTCATGATACGTTTAGGCATCGTTGCGCAAACAGCAAACAGTATTTACAATTATGTCACCACTTATATCTAGCGAAAATGGAAGTTCCTTTAGGATCAGTTGTAAACACCGTCAGTTAACCTACTGCGTCTAAAAAAAACAGTGAAAATCGTTCCGATGTTAATTACTAGTGTCTCTCGTCGTAACGTCTGTAGAACGACGAATGTTCGGTGTACCATAACACAGGGAGTACAGAAAGTCTCCTACCATACATAATACCCCCCCTCCACCCCCCCCCACTCCCAGGTTTATTAAACCTAGCAGGTATTCTGTGAGGACATAACGTTGTCAATGGCTCGTCGGCGAGCGACTAATGAATTTATTATAAGGGCATAAATTGCGTTGTGATGCGGCCATTACCAGCCCGCTGTAAATTACTATTCGTTCGACGGGAATCGGCTAGCGGCTAGCGGCTATCGGCTTGCGGCTATCGGCTAGCTGATAGACTATTCAGAGTACTTCGGAGTGGTATAAAAAGGAGATTATTGACCGTACGAGAACAATGTTTGTTCTATATCGCAATTTCATGTTGTATTAAAGAAACACTCTTAAAAATCAGTCCAAGAACTTATTCCAAGATTTCGTTGGAAATTCAGTAGCTTATCTCGAAGTTAACATTCTATGGTATCCTAAGGTAAATATATACACCTAGAAATATAATACGTCAGATTTGACAGGTGTCAAAACTAACGAACAAAAGAACCAAATGTTACAACATTGGGAAAATTATCATGTCGAATTCAATATAATGTGAAACTTGGCACTATTATAGTATTTTCTTAGTTGAAAAACTTAAAAATCTATCTTTGAGGCTAAGTTTTGAGTTCAATTCTGAGTGAAACAGCAAACGGCCCAGATTAAAAGCGTTCGGTCGGAAAAAATAGATGGAGAAAAGGTCTTTCTTTCTAATTGTAATCCCAACATCCGCGTATCTGGATGAAGGCACGCATCGGCCGATAGGGGGAGTGATGGATCGCCGGCGACGGGTCAACGAATTCGGACATTTTTCTTTTTTACCCTTCTTGGAGTAAGCTCTTTTTCGGCCCTTTTTCTGCGGACATTTATCCTGCGCTGTGGAGTCTACAATTACAAAGTAAAAATAGAATGGAGTTTTCGGTGCTTCGCTGACATTTTTAGTTTTTGTGTTTTACTTTTATAGACTCTGCGGTTTGTGAACGTTGTACCCGTATTCAATGTATGATGTATTTAAGACTCAAAATTCGATACAATTAGGGGCTAATCTAGTATATCAACTAGTGCTTTTTATTTTTTAGGGTTCCATACCTCAACAGGTAAAAAAAGAACTCTTATAAGATCACTCTCTTGTCCGTCTGTCCGTCTGTCTGTCCGTGTGTCACCACCGATTTTCTCAGGAAGGGGTGGACCTAGCAAGTTGAAATTTATACCAGATACTGTCTGTAGTCCCTATTAGGTGTATAAAAATCAAGGTCCTGAGTCAACACGATAAAAAGATGTGGGCAAATTTAGATTTTTGCGAAAACTTGTAAGTACCAAAATTTACTTTAATTATAAACTTTTTATTTTTCGGAATTTTCCCTTTACTTGTGCTTGCAAGGGCAACCAAGTAAAAGCAAGGGCTTTTAACCAAAGTAAACAATTTTAGGTCTACTGGAAGTACCCGATAGGTTTTGGGTCAAAAACCTATATAGTAGTTCCCGTTGACCTAGAATCACAAGATCTTCTAAATCAACTTGGGCAAATCGGCTTTGTATGTATGTATGTATGTTTGTTTGTCCGAGGATAACTTTCGAAGCGTTGATCCGATCATCGTGAAATTTTATATATATGTAGGTAGTGATGGTACAATTTTGGTGTGACTAAATGAACTAAAAATGTTAGGGGGTTAGTGAGATATTGGGGTACAAGAGGGGTAAAAAAAAATTAAAATGAGACTATAAGATCAAGTAGGACGTCAAATGAAATGTCTTCATTAGTACAATAAGACTTCGTTTTTATTTTTAGTAAAGTCTTTATAGATTTTGAATTATTAGCCATTACAAAAACTTAATTTTGATAAAATTCACAGGGTACACCAGTGACCCCACAGTGCTGTAATTTGGTATGCGTGTAGCTTAAGTGACATAAATATAGGCAAAAGAATTGAAATTTAGAATAACTGCATTTTGTACCCCATCAGAGTTTACCATATAACATGAACTCCTGTTACCTGTAATTTGAATGAAACTGTAGGTCAAGTTAATTGGTTCTTTATTTCGTGGCACTATTTTGATAGTCAAAGATTAGGTACAAATAATATATTTTTTATTATTTGTACCTAATGAGAGACTCGCGAGATCTTAGTTCGGGGCGAACCACTAGTTTATAAATATCTAAACCACAAAATTACCCTAAAAATCTTTTTTGGCGGCTTATCTCCAGACAGCACCATCTATTACGCTAGTTTTTTGTTTAAATCGAAAATAAAAAGTTCTCATTGTTTCAGTCACGTGGACTATCTTTAGTATTTCTAATTCTAATTCTAGGGTGGGGGGAATAAAAGATCTGCACTGACGTCCCGCATTGGGGTGTATTGTGCATTACCCCCCTTCTAACCTAACCCCAGCCATCCCTAACTCCTTGAAGTAACAGAGTAGGACTTTGGGCTGGTGACAACAGCTTTCGAAGGCCTCGTGACTGTAGTAGCGGTGTTAGTGGAGGATAAGGATTCGAAGACCCCTTGCAGACCCGTTCTCAGTCTTTAGCATTTATAGAATTGACTATTAGTCAAAATTACACAGCTTCATATATTGGCATCTAAGAAAGAACAGAGATAAGAAGGTTTTTGCCTTTTATTTCTCTACTTAAAGTTTTTCTCCATTTTATCACATTTCCCATTATAATTTTCTATTTTTAGCCACAACCGATAAATTCGCTCTATCTAGTCATTATTTGAGCGCAGCTGGTACCAGGAGTGCATAACTTGCGAGCGGTCAGCACTAAAAGCTTGAAGACGCCTCGCGGGACCCCACTGTATGCAGCCGTGCATACTCTATGGCTACCTACGTCACTTCCGACGCTCCACTTCCTTCGAACTTTCAACGTAAAATAAGCTTTATTACGCTAAGTTAAACTTTAAAATGGGTCAAATTCGGCAATTCGAATAGGGTCCAAAAATTGATAGTTTTTCTAATGTACGTATGGAAAAGGAAAATGAGGAAATTTCTCGCGCCATGAAGTTGTCAATTGGAATGTAAGCTTTCGTACACTAACTTTACGTGTCAATTTTGCCTGCATTTAACACTTTTATACGTAGTGTCTATGTCCGTATCTTTGCAGGGAAACTACGTATCTTATATTATCTATGCGTTACCCCACTTTGTGGTCAGCAAACTCGATTGGAGACTTCAAAGTCGAAACGTCCTTTAGTTGTAAATGGACTCTGACAGTAGTTAACTATTTATGGGATCGACTATTGGCAATGCTTTTTAAAACTTTGACCTAAAATAAACAGCTAGAATTCTACTATTTCATTTTCATTTTTTTATTTATAAACGATTGTCTATGTATATTTCAGGAATATCAAAGTCATTGTGTAGTCAAGGGATATAAAGTTCGCTATATTTGTATTAAAAAAGTGTTACCTGCTCTGTTTGACTGGTCAATCATTGGCTGAACTATCCTACGTCTCGCGTTGATGAACCTGGAACAAAGAAAAAATCATATTTAAAACAATTGAATTAAAATTTTTGTAATATTTGAACTTGGAATTACAGAAGAACAAACGGTAGCAGAGGAGTATTTAGTGTAATTTGAAATTCGACTAATTATAGTTTCTCGCTGTTCCTTTTTTGAAAACAATTATTAACCCTCCATTACCGAGGGTACATAATGTAATCGCAACGTCATATTTTGGAGCAATTACTCGAGCAATATGTTATTTGTCTGTTGAATAAGTAATCTCCCCGCCTCTGCGCCCCTGGTGCCGCCACGCCTATAGGTATCTCGCTGGATGCATTTCCAAATTAACTGTCAACATGAATTTTGTACAAACACACAGACACTACCGATTGCTTTGTTATTCGATTAGTTTTTCGGATAATTGTACCGTAATTGCAACTGTTTTCGCCGTGATTTCAATTTAAAATGGTGGATATGATGAAAATTGTGCATTGATCAGGGAAATTGTAATTTATCGCGAACCTTGCTAATTACAAGAGATTACGTGTATGAAAATTATGGTTTAAGGTTCTAACTAACACGAATACGAATAGTTTATGCAGTTAATATAATCCAAACATTTTAATAAACATTAAAATTATCACCAATTTATGCCAACCCTTCAATGTAAGTTGGAAAATGGTCGTGGAGCGACCCAGCCGGGTCCAACTATCCCTTGTAAGGGTCCAAGTAATTACTTTGTCGAAACATGGCGAGCGCGTCCGATGCGTCTAACTAATGTATTGTTAATATCTAGATTAGTTCATTAACTCTTCATCCGAAAAGGGTATATAGCACCCCGACCGAAGGGGTACCAAGGGTTGGATAAAAACGGCAAATTTTACGACGCTTAAGAGGGGTATCTGCTAAATCGCGCTTTGTATTAATTTTGACGGCGTTGCTGCTGTTATTTGCTTTTTGAAATGGTTATGGCGTTTAAGATGTTCTGGATGAACAATTTCACAGTCATAATGGTTATTTCATTTCCTTAATTGTGGTAAACTTTGACTTATCTAACGTTAATGTTGGAAATGGTTTATGTCACTCAAAATAAATAATTTAAAAGCATTGTAATGTTTTGAGGATTCATATAATATTATAAATTAAGTAAAATGATTCAGCACTTATAAATTAAATAACAATTATGTAGATTACAAATAGTATGTAGGTTATGAATATAATTTCAGATTAATTAACAAAACAAAATTCGTCAAATGAAATAAATTTCAAACGCACAAAAGCGACACAGCGTACAACAAAATTACAATTCCGGCGCATCGCACATTTGCATTTCTATAATGTATTTATTTTATTTGTAACATAATGGCCGACCCCGATAACCAGGGGATCATAAATGCTCATAAATCATAGTGATCTGGATTTGTTAATTTTGCACCGGCGGTCGGCGAGACCGGGCGGCGTCAGCGAAGGGTTGACAGAACCCGGTATCAAACACGCTGCTGGCATTCAAATTTCGATTCTTTTTCTATCTCTTTTATTTGTAGGCTGTTAGAAAGAGATGGAGGTGGGTAATGGGATGTTATTCTATTGTGAGTGCACTTATGCACATGCGTCTGATTTATTTATTTTGTATGCAAATTTGACTAATTGTAATAAGATTTTGACGCACCCTTCTGCAAGCTTATGCTGGGTGTTAAGTTTTAATGCGTAGATGTGGCTTGTTGCACGACAGAGATGTCTTTGTGCTTTCATATTTATTGTCAAAATATATTTTTCGTTTCTATCTATTGTTTGAGTAATACTAAAGCTTAAAAAACTTCATTTACACAAACGTTGAATAAAGTTTGTATGGAAATTGTGGCACTGAAAAAATCCAAGAAGTGTTTCTAACTATTTCGATTATTTTGTCGACAACGCGCGTGTCGGATCATTCTAATTTATAAATGTGAAAGTGAGTTTGCTTGTTTGTTTTTTATACTTTAACATCATAGCGGCTGAACCGATTTCGATGAAATGTTTTGTTTACAGATAGATTTTGACATGAATTGAGACAGCCTACTTTTTATTGACAAACAACGCGTGCGAAGCCTCGGGCGGGTGCTAATAACTGATAATGAAGTGATGCACACTACCCAATAGACTAAGAGTTGTTTTTGTAAACGTCATCTAAACGCGACGCGGTATCTAGACAAGTTAATAATCAAAGCTCCTAAACAAATACACAGCGTAGCATATAAAAGAGATTATTACCGGGAAAAATTCCATATAACGGTAATAGTCCGGCCACTCGAGCTCATGAGTCCCGGTATCTTATTATTACAATTGCGGGATTTCCCGGCTTTTCCCTAAATAGGGAAAGTTAAAAAGGCAATTTGAGCGTGAGGACACGTCTGCTTATATCAAGGGCCTCTGCTCTTTAATAAGGGGCAGTGTACAGTCGGCAAGATAACTAGAGACACTGTTACTTTGTTGTGTACCTACTGTACTTACTAACATTATTCACTGCCCTTTATTCTTAGTTTTTATTTTTTATTCATAGCAAGAGCTACCATATGGCCCACCTGATGTTAGTGGTAACCATCGCCTATAACAAAGTATTGCCTCATAGGTCACGCACCTTAGAACCGTGCCCTACGATGCACTCACCTGTGTACATAAACTTGAGGTATACAGGAAATATATAGATGGAAAGATTATAATAAAGATTCTTGGGAGCCGTTGGATGCAAACCGAACAATATCATTTGGTCTGGAAATCAATGGGGAGGCCTATGTTTAGCAGTTGTTCTATTGAGGATGAAGTTCAAGTTTGGTGCAACTGTGTATGTCGCCGACTGTACCATCAGAATCGAGAGAATAAAATTTAATTGTGTACAAAGTTTTTGGATTTTAATTACCTGAGCGTGAATTAAATAACGAAGGGGGTTGAATTACAATTATCCAGAATTCTTGAATTTGTAAATATATTAATATTAAAGACAGTAGTTATGAAGTGGCCTGTGATTTTCTCTTGCAGGAGAATAACCGGCTGAGATGCAGGTGGTTGCGAGTTCGATTCCCGTCGTGGAACAAATTTTTATTCGGTATACAGTTATTTGTTCCGGGTCAGTGTTGCTTGGCTTAGTTTGGGGCTAGATAGTGAGAAATGTCCAGCCTTATTAAAAAAAAAATAGTGGCACTCCGGAAGGGCCGACAGAAGTGAAAACTTGAAAAACTACACTGCAGATACTTATATACAGAGGTGTAGGTGTCGGTAACGGTAACAGTGTCGCGAGTTCAATGGGTTTTTCCCATCTCATAAAATGCCCAACGCGCCTAAAGATTTTTCACTTGTATCTACTTAAAGTAATTTTTTTCTTAATTCATATGATGAATTACTAGTTTCCGCTCGGGGCTTCGCACGTGTGGTGTGTCAATAAAAAGTAGCCTATGTGATAATCTAGGTTATAATCTACGTACATACCAAATTTCATAAAAATCCGTTCAGTCGTTACAACGTGATCGAGTAACAAACAAACAAATAAATAAACAAACATCCTAAACCTTCGCATTTATAATATTAGTGTGATCAAAATTATTTTTATTCGCGTGACAGGTTGCAAGCCCATCGATGCTTTTAATTATCATCAAAGTCCCTCCTCATTCCTCCAGTCGCTATGGCGGTTCCTTCACTGTCCATGGAGTCATACTGTGGAATTCTTTACCTCACTATCCGCGCAAGTCCATCACTAAACACTTTTAAGCCTAGAGTCAAAGAGTAGTCCTCTAAACTTTTAGGTTATTATATACATATAAGTAGGTATATTATGTATATTGTATTATGTTTATCTATAATTTAGGTATAGTTTTTATGTATTATTTTTAATATGTACAAGTATTGTATTTATTATGGTATATATTATGTATAACTATAGGTATTTATTAGTATTTCACTGCAATGTCCTTTTCTGTGCACGTACCCACTACTACAATCAACTATCTCTATCTTCAAAGGTTTGCTGGAAGAAAACTCTTATAAAGGTTAAGCTCACTTTTGTACACGTCAATTTTGTAAGCCCTTTTTGTCTGTAAATCTATTTGTGTACAATAAAGGATAAAGAAAGAAGAAACAATAATTATAAATAAATAATGCTGGAATGACATGACTTCGAATCAAAGCATTTGATTACAACAGTGTCTTCGACTTAAACTGAATGAATTTTTCAGAAAATGAGAACCTTCTAGTTAAATCAAAAGTAATGTCTTGCAGCCTCAAAACAACTGTAATTCCCTTTCGTTAGGTAAAACAATAGTGTAGGTAATTTGGAATTTAGGCGGGTAAACAGCAGGTGGGGTAATAAATACAGTTTTTCCCTAATTAAGCCTTGAGTCAGGGCGCCGCCCTAAGGGAGCAAGGTACAGGTATGGAGGTACCGTTTTTGCTGTAGATTTTGTGTAAGTTATAGGTTTCTGTGTTTGTTTCTAGGGAGGTTGTTTTTTCTTGGTATTTTAAGTGAAGGTTCAGTATTCCGAGGGTTAACATTATTTATAAGTAAGTAAGGTTAAGCAAAAACTGTAGGGTTAACATCCCACTAATATTATAAACTAGTTGTTGCCCGCGACTTCGTACACGTTACACTACTAAATGTGTAGGTCACCTAGAAATAAAGCTAAACTTGCTGTTGGCCCTTCACAACCTAAAAAAAATTTTTTTTGATGTTGCAAAATGATCAATAGGGATGTCGCATACACATGAACATTTTTACTAAGAAAGTTGTCTTATGCCCCTCCACAAACTAAAAAAAAACTAATTATATACAGAGGTGTCGGTAACACTGTCGCGAGTTCAATGGTTTTTTCCTATCTCAAAAATGCCCAACCCGCCTAAAGAAGTTTTCACTTCAAAAAAAATTACATAATAAAACTATATATAAAACTATATATTACCAATATTACCCAAGATCTTGTAATTTACTCTATCTAATTTAATGATTTATCATTTATCAGTGCCGTTAGGAACATTATCATAACAACTCTAATAATTCAAACAACAAATCCATTTAAATAACACCCGAATCCTAAAGTTCTCAAACTTTTATCAGCGTCCGAAAAGGCCAGTAACGTAATCCCTCGGTACCGGGCACCGGGTACCAGGGCGACATGGCGACACGGCGGCATCGCTTATCGCGCGCGGCCGGCAAATGAAGGCATTAGTTTTCATAAAGCCGCCCGAGATAGCCCTGGTCAGCCCTTGCGAGGGATGCTATCCTGGTACCACCTGCCCAATTGCGGTAACAGTACTGGAGAACGTGATTATGGTGATCGTTTTGACAGTACAGCAGAGAAAATAAGACCCTTCCCGATCGACAATTAGAAGTTTAAATTCGATAAAATCTTTAAAGTATGCGAATTTCTCGAATTTTCCCAATTAGTCGAGGGATTTCAATAATTTTGTCGAATCTTCCAAATAAGATCTATAATTGATAAAATTTGGAAGAGTGACTCTATTGTTTTAATTATTGAAAACGTGTCAAAAATTTGACACTAGTTTGTCACTTTTCCAAGCAGATACGAGTCGTAGTCGGTTACCGACGGTTAAAAGAACCCGCTATAACACAATAAATGAATCAATGAATCCTAAATGTAATTATAATCACAGGTTAAGACTGCACTGTCTGGCTTACTGAGCGACTATAGTGTATAGTTTTATTAGTGCTATAAAAATTTTCTATCTATTTATAGAGGCGTTAACCATAACCATTTTACTACAGTTATTAAAGAGGCAGGTACAGCTGATATATAGCTCTTGATATTCCAAGATGTCGATGGCTCAGGGCGATAAGGTTCCAAATTCGAATAGGGGTACTTATGGACTGTTAGAACCTTCGTAGTTTGCATGACAAAAAGGATATATACTTTGTTTTAAAGCTGTAATAAGAATATCCCTTTTTTAAATTATTGTTTTTTTAATCAATCTGTGTGATCCCACTGCTGGGCAAAGGTCTCCTCCATTGTCTTCCAGGACTTTCGTTCGCTTGCCAAATCCCACCAATCTGTCTCGAAGGTATCAAGATCGTCACGCCAGCGTTAATTAGGCCTTCCTCAGCGCCGTTGCCCGTCTTCAGGCACCCACTACGTATCAATCGTTGCCCATCTCATATGGTTCGTTCAATCCCATTTTAGTCTGGCAGCCTTATTTCCTGCATCAGCAATGCCGGTCTTTAAACGCAGCGTGGTGTTACGGATTCTGTCAATGCTCTTTACTCCAAGCACGCTGCGCTCCATTGCTCTTTGGCAAACCTTGAGTTTGGATTTTTGAGCCTCGGTTAAAGCTCACGTTCGGGAATCATAGGTTTACATAACATTTTTATTGTTTTTTATAGGATATAAATATAGATTTTAAATGAATTTAATTTAATGTCAAAATATGCATTTGATAGAGCAACACTTTATTACGGAAAACCACTTGGCACATAAGTCATCTATTTTGTCTGTGATTTTTATTTGTTACGGTGTACAACAAAGTCTTTTCTTTCATTCATACATTTACTTGGCAAGAAGCAAACCGCTTGTATTAAAGGATTTTTTATTATGAAAAAGTGCATAAAACAAATGTAATGTTCGGTCTTGCCGCTGGCTACTTCCTTGTGGTATGTCTTCAAGAGACTGAGTACCGAGTAGACCCGAGGCGAGGATGTAAATATAATTGAAGGTCATCCTTGTTTATCATGAATATACATTCTTGTCTATTACGGATAGACGTTCTTGTCTATCACGGATAGATAATAGACATAAATAACATTCGTGAGCCCATTATTTTCCTTTCTTCACTCGGGTTAAAAATCATCCTGTTTTAATTTTCCAGTTTCTTTTTTACGATTTGATTCATGACTATCATTATCATGTCAGCCATAAGATGTCCACTGCTGAAGCCGTCCTCCATAGATCCAGAGCGACCGATCTTGTACTGTCCCAATGGCTCCCAGCACACCCTATCAGCTCGTCTAGTGTAGGATTCGATTAACTTAAACAAATGCAATGAGAGAAGCGATTGCTAGAAGTTAGCAAACAAACAAACCGACGCCTTACATAATTCATTATTACCAACTTGTTTTTCCCGTGGTATTTGGTTGAGTTTTCCCGTTTCGGGGAAAGCTGTTATCGTAGGGCAGAATGCTTTTTCATTAATTAGGTGAGTTTGTTTGTCATTGGTTCTTTGTTGGTCACAGTTTTAAGACGACGATAAGTGGTATTGACGACCTACGTGGCGCAGTGGGCGAATAGCCGGCTGAGACGCAAGAGGTTGCGGGTTCGATTCCCGCCGCGGAACAAATATTTGCAAAAACAAAATCCACTCAATCCAAAGGTTTTCTGGAAGAGACGAACCTGTTCTACAATACTTGTAAAAAGAACACATTTATTAATGTTTACCTATAGATTAAGTTATTTTTTCAAGTATTGTAAAAGAGGGTAGTCTCATCCAGACAACCTTTGGATGGAGTAAAGATGACAAAGATTACATTTCCGTAACAAAAGGTATATTTCAGAAGATTTGTATCGCAGTGAAGGGGTGAATAGTACGGCCTAAAGATGAAGGATCTGCAAATCCAGTGGTAATGCCCTGGGGGTCTTATCTTACGTGGTCATTTTAGTGATTTTATTACATTCTAACATAAAGTTTAAACATACGGAACGTTTGTCGATGTAGTGTGAACCCACATACCTAATTAGTTTAGTCATAATTAGGTCTTTACGCTAGCAACACTTTGTGCCTGTCAATCAAATTTTATGTTCTGGCAATAATTTCTTCTACCTGCAGAGATAGAGCATCTGTGCTTCGTATACTGTTATTCTGTTTATATTTAAACCCTTTAATTTGTAAGTTTCCATTTTGCATGCATTTTGTTTTGTACACATTTTAGTTCCGTTTTTAAAATGATTACAAAAAAGTTACTTTTATCCGAATTGTTTGGCAGAAATATTATTAGTACCAAACTGCAAAGAATTCCATATGAAAACAAAAGGTCAGGCCACACGCCGTTGTCACGTACAAATTCGTCTAATCCTGGAATCCCGGGAAATCCCGGATGGACAATAAATATTTTCCATGAATCCTGCGGCCCTGCGACGAATAGAAACTACCCTCAATCAGGCAATTATAGGTGCGAGAGTATAAATATAACTAGGGTCCAGTATTGGATATTGGAGCTTTGCCTTTATTACGAGACAATTACTGGACTCTTTTAAAGGAGCTGTTTGTGTTTGTCCATCATAAAGTTAACTCAAAACAAAATGTATACTCAGAGATTTATTTTATTACTTTGTTTTTTCTTAAAAGGATACCGTAGTAGACTTATTCGTGTATTATGGACGTACATGGAAATAAGTTACAGAAAAAAGCTAGCTAAGTTTTGTAAATAAAACCGCTAGTTTTATTTATAACTAGCTGTTGCCCAAGACTTCTTACGCGTTATACTACTAAATGTGTAGGTAACCTACAAATAAAGCTAAACTCGCTGTTGCAACTTGACTTGACACCCCATTTTTATCCCATGGTACCTACTTGATTTATGGGATAAAAGTAGCCTATGTGGTAATCCAGGTTACAATCTATGTACATACTAAATTTCATCGAAATCGGTTAAGCCGTTACGACGTGATTGAGTAACAAACAAACAAATATCCAAACTTTCGCATTTATAATATTATTGTGATTATCAAATACTTCTCAAAGTCAAAATCTAATCCCCAATCACAGAATAAAAACAAATCTGGACCCTAACAATTAACGCGGGACCATGTGTTACTCATTTCTCTGATGAGGAGCAGAGAGCCGGAGTGCCCGGAGGGGTGGGCCGATATATTGCGTCCTGTAATTACTCCCACCGGAGGATTAAGGCGCAAATTCCTTGAAATGAAGCATTTCCCGGTAGCTTTGTTTATGGGACGTCGTTCCTTAAAAAAACCATTAAAAATTCATGTTTAAAAATAATCATAAAAATTTAAAAGCAAATACTCCAATACTTAAAATTAAATTATTTTGATGAATAGTGCAAGATTATTTATACGAATATCTTGAAAAAGTATTTTGGTATAGGAATTAAAAAATATAAATTAGCAATTCTGTTTATGAGCGTATGTCGCCACAATAATTATATCAGCGTGATCCTCAATTATTACAGGATTTAGTAATTAACACCCCGTAATTATACGCAGACGATGGACTATAAATATCTCGGCGTCAGATGGTGGGATGTCAAAACAGTTGTGATATTGGAGCTAGGAAACAAGCTAAATAATAACTTATACAATATACAACTTATTAAAAAAAAAATAAGTAAATTTAAACTGTAAATCATTAAAAACTCACATGTGCAAGGATAGGGATTCTGATCTACAAAAACATTTGAAATCAGAGATCAATTTTGGAAATATGTACTGACAAATTCAGATTTTTATTTAAAAGTCAATTGAACCTGGTAAAGTTATTTGTAGATAAACCCACTCTCCACATATGCAAAGCCCTCCAAAATCATTAGGTTTTTAGAGCCTTGCTTTTAAAAACTGTCGAGTGATTTTCTCTACATATTGCAGCCGATAACATTTCCCGATATTCCGGTATTTCATATTGCTCGTTGTATTGTGATCGTCGCTGGTTCCCTAGCCTTCAGGGTCGAAGTACCTAACCCAGCGCCATGTTGCGTTGATCGCTTGACGCGAATTTATTTCGTATTAAACGAAGGGTTGAGGTGCAAACTCCCTTATTTAGGGTCAACATCTGGAGAATCAGGCTTTTATTTATAGCCCCAGGTTTTGATTAACTTGTTTCGAATTTCTAATTACGTTACTAACCTATCTAATTTATTATCACCAAAATTCCCGGTTCTGAATATTATTTCATTTGGATCGAGCCTAATGTTTACCAGGCAAAGAATTCGGAAAATATACCGACTTGTTTCAAATTTTGGCTACGTAAAAACAATAAAAAACAACGTCGTAATTCGTAGTGTTACTTTCGTATTTAGATCCTGATAGAGTAACCATACAAACGAAATGGCAGTCCTATTTAATCTTCATTTGTATCGTATCCATCTCAAAATACACATAAATATTTGGAGTATTCCACATTAGCAGCGCACATCAGCGTTTCAGGCGACCACTAATGAGCGCGACAGCAGCGCCGGTGGCGGCTGCGGTGCGCGCGCGAACTAATTGCAGTGATGGATTGCCGTGACACCATCTCCGATCTATGCGAGCCTGGGCCCGTAGCCAAATTACATTCGCCACGAATCTATTCGATTGCTACATACATTTGTTGTCGCTGAATCACGTGGTATTTCCATAGCATGTATCAAATCCCATACATTTTCGGCCGTATCGACTAGCGTCATCGCTAATCGACTGTAACTTGGCTAAGCCCTCTGGTAACCGAATGCTAAAATAAGTATGGTATCAGTAAACAAATGGCGTTGAATCATTTTTCACAAAAAAAGACTGGCAAGTCTGAAGAAACTTGAGTTAAATAAAATATGTTCTAAAAGTAAGCTGGTATAAATAAAGGCATGACAAAGCTCCATTTGTGTTTACAAAAGCGTCATCGCACAACGGCTCGTGTCAAAACAAAATCAAATACATATTCGAAATACGAATTCCGGAAAATAGACAGTAAAAGCAAAACAAACAACTTCTATTCCAAACTCAAATCTCCACTTTAATAAATTAGGAGCGTAAAGCTCACCACACACGGGCGCTATCTCGCGTTCCTTTACGCGCAGATCCATTTGTCAAAATAATGATGTCGGAATTTTAGCGGTCACCACCTGCGGTGACGTCTGACGTCACTGAAGGTCCGTAGAGGTCTCTATTCTGTGAGAAATGCACTTTTTAGTCGCGATAATGGCGTGCTCGCGTGTAAGCCACACTCAAATTAGCGGTGCACGTTGCTTAATCGCCATGTCGCAATCGTGGAACTAACAATGCCGAAGCGCAGTTTTGTTTTTTTTTTCGACCGGAGATAAGGCCCTTGATTGTGCCGCGTTCAGCTCTAGCGTGCATCAGTCTTTTATCGGACTAACGAAGTCATGCAGTCGTAATGACGCATGTTGTTCAAAAATTAAAGAAAGATTTTCTTGAAAAAATTTCCATATTTCAGTGTTTTTCGTACAAAAATAATTGATAAATTGCATCGATGTAACGCATATTGTACAATTAAGAGCTCCTGGCCGCCGCATGAAAACATGATAACGCTCCAATGGCCATTACTTTTTTATAAAACAGGTATCTGATTCATTTATGTAAGTAAATAAATGTTGCGTACGAATATTTTTCAATATCATATCGTGCGGATTGTGATAAAAAAACAATTGTTTATGAAAAGAGGCAAAACAACAACATTGTAATACTTTTATGCAGAGACTAGAGACCATTTCAGAATGAGTCTGTATAGAACAAGTAGGTAACAATGTATTTAACTCGGCTTTATAATGGTGCATTAGTTTAATGGCGTAGTATGATGGTATTGTATAGCTCAAACCGCATCTGTATAATGCATTGCAGCTACTGTTTAGCGTACACACCGGAGTTTCAGAGAGAATACTAGATAACATAAATTCTATCACAACAAAAAGAAGTTTTATTCAGTCGCTTTATAAAGTGTTCGTATTTTAAATAGTGACAGATGACAAGTGCACATTTCGGTATTGTAACGATCTTTTTAAAGTTTATAAAAAGAACAGCCCAATGCTCAATCATTCTTTTAAACTTTATTTTTCTTTTTGAACTTTATTTTTCTTGTCGCGAATTTCACGCTGGCCAGTAACAATTGTCCGATATCCGGTGGCATCTCAGATCGAGACACTTTACGTTCGCTAAGGGCCTCTAATGGCGTCGCCGGGGACCCTTAAAATTTTAACCATGCTTTTATTTACGGCGTTTGTTTCAGTATCAAGTGTTTGGATCTATTCGTTATGATTTTACAACTTAAATTGGAGATAAATCATATTTAGGTAGGTGTTCTCATTGAGCTGTCATCGCCAGCCATTGTTTGAAAACCAATATTGCGCTCCTAAAGATATTTCAAGATAAATTCTATTTGTAATTTATTGAAATATTGGATCCATTAGCGAATTCTTCTCACGTCTATGATGTTTATAATGCCGGTAATCTTTTTGTATTTTTCTAGAAAGTTTGTCATCAAGATTTCCATTAGTAGGTACCTATGCTTACATTTTTATAAGTCACAAAGCCATTAATAAAATGTTTAGTACAGTTAATTGCCCGCTGATTTATGAGTACGCTTTATCGTGGCATCATGATGGTTACTTTCGTGGCCATTAGTAGTTCGTCTAGCGACATTGGTGATATGACGATATTTCATTTGTAATTATCATGTTTGTAATGATGGCAGCATTGGTCTAAATGGTTTCCGTCAAATGTCAAAATTCCGAAGCAAATCTGAGGCACTTAAAAATTCATGACAGTTTGCTCACTTAGCTCTACATAAAGTGCTAGAGTTATCACCATCAGATATGGACGTCCATACTAATATTATAAATTTGAAAGTGACCCTGTCTTTCTGTCTGTTGTTACGTTTTCACGACTAAACGGCTGGACCGATTTTAATAAAATTTGGTAAGTATTTAAATAGACCAGGATTGAGACAAGTTTTTATTGACAAACCATGCGTGTGAAGCCACGGGAGTGTTACATATTTAGAAAGGGGTTTCGTTAATTTAAAGAATTTTTATTTTCTTTTATATACGATTTGTTTATGGATCAAGTATATGACCCACCTGATGTCATAATACGAACTAATCCATTTTCATAATATATAATGTTTGAATGATAATTTATGAAAGATATATGACTCGTATGTGTGTCTTTTCATATTTGCATTCTAAAATAAATAATCGCATGTCGCAATCAATTTGAAATTGACGTCGCATTCCGTCGGATTATGACGATTTTTATCGTTTATTTAATTAAATGTTAATCTTGACACTTATTAATTGTCGTCCATTTTATAAGAATTTTTAACGATGGCAATAATCAGTTGAGAGCCGATTACATCGATGTGGCCAGATCTGTGACATATAAATGTATTTAACTAATCGCTTCGTATAAATCAAACGAAAACTTTATTCTTCTTGGGAAACTTTAGGGACCAGTTTGGTACACCCACATTTTTGTAGATATTGTTGGCAACGACAACTATCTATGAATAATCTCTAGGCTCGTTTGAATCAGTCATTCTAATAATAAGCAATATAATAATGCACCTTTTTTATTTAATAATATAAACAACGCACAAGCAGCGAGGAGGTCACCAGTTTTAATTAAAAACCATATTTCGATATTTAAATTCCATATCAGGCAACTCAATTCGCATGACACAGATGAATTTTTTTATTGAACATCGAATGGACACACTGGCCGATAAACACAATGCGTGTAACGGAACGCGGCCGGATGTGACCGCCGCGTCTTCCTGTCACAATTAATTTCCGGGCGCGTTGAAATTGGCGCGAAAACTGTCGTGAGGGGCAGGGGGGCGCCACCACCGCGGCGGGAATTTTAATTACGCATTCGTATACCGAATACCAATGTCGTCTTGTTTAAATTAAATATAAATTATTCGCTCCTAGGCCCCGCTGTTCGCCTGGTATTGCGAAATGTGGAATAAACAACAGTTGGCTTTTAATTAGTTAGATTTTCTGGTATTATTCCTCTTAGGACGTACCAGGAATGTTTGTGCTGAAGTATTGCAAGATTGCATTTATTAGACACATTTTCATTCAAAGTTGCTAAGTGTAGGTTAAGCGAAAATTCAAAGTATCCGCGTTTATTTCAGAAATCGATAACTTACGAGAGTGTGCTTTGTTAATGAAGCGATCTCATAAAGCATCACAAGTTGCCGAGTAGTTTTCAAACTTGCTGCCTAATTGCGAAAAATGATCCGAGCAAACTTTCTAACTTTAGCCAGCTAAATGTAACTAAGAGCGTCATCTAAACTACTCTAATTCCATAATAAAACTTCACAAAACAAACTCAAAACGTAATTATAGAACAGATGAGACTCCGCCGCAGACGGGTGCACTTCTTATGGCATTTAACAAACTTTGATAAAAAGATTAAGTATGACAGTTTGAAATATAGCCACCGCAGTTGCTGGAGAAAAAAAATAACAGTGCAAAAGTTTTACGGCGCGCTCCATTGTTGCCAACTACACGGAGTTAATTTTGTAGGAAAGAAACAAGCGAGGCGCAGGTGTTCCGTTCCGCCCGCTCGTATTAATTTGAGTCCCGTCTTAATACCTTCGTATGACTGCGTTACGAACAGGCGCTCCTGAATTTATACCCGAAGTTTAGCGTCCGCTCGCAGCGGATTTCAAATCCGAACGCAGGATTATGACGTCTCTGAGTGTGATGCGAACGCACCCATTTATACACGCCAGCCCATAGAACGTTCCGTTTCACGCAGAAAGTTAATTGTAAATTATTGCGCGACCGACGCTCCGCCATTAACATAATTGTTCAAAGAAATGCAAGTAAACGATCTAGTCTTGATGGTAGTAAAGATAATTTTTCGGCAATTACGAGGTTATTTGCATAGTGATGCGCGTGTCATTTAAGGCCTTGCCATTTTTGGTAATCTTTATTTTTCTTAGAAGAAATTTGGGGTCCATTTAACGATTTTTTTAGTGATCTTGTTATTCCGGTCCCGGGATTATAATCTTATTCGTCGAGAGCCCAAAGTATGCACTTCGATGCGTCAAAACGATGTTAATTATCATTTAGACGTAGTCATTTTTCGTTTATTACTTGTACAACACGGTGTTTCAATGTGATAAAAGTCTATTTTAATTGGATCATTTTCGTTTTATCGTCTTATTAATATACTTTGTAATGATTATTTTATTATGAAACATTAATTTATGAGCGGTCAACGGTCTGTAGCTAAATGGTCGAATAATTTTTGAATGAAGTTATTTTATAAATTATGTTTTGAGAGGTCTGTTGCTCAGAATTAGTAATAAGTTTTACAAATTCTTGACACAGAATCATTTCCCTATACAGCCAGAGACAAAGCAAGCGCAACCATGGAGATTACAAGTTAACTTTTCCGATCACAACACCGTAGACAAAGGCTTGAATTAACTTAGCTCGTTCCCTTCACAATCACGGCTGTGGGGTGACGAATTGATGTCTCTCTGTTTATCTACAAACTCTACGAATGAATATTTTAAAAGGCTTAAAATTTATTTTGTCTGGATTATACAGGGATTTTGTTTTATGTCACGTTAATGATACTCTAATAATATAACTCATTTTCAGACTTTATATGTTATCATTATTTTTGATGATACTTTCAAGAAATACTGAGCTTAAAAAACAGTTTAGCAAAAACTACATATTATAAGAAATCAGTACCTATACTTATCGAAGACACAATCGAAGTATTTTGAGTGCAAAAAAACTACCACATAAGTACCAATATATTTAAAAATAATATAAATGGCACCAAATACTCTACTTATTTAGACGTAAAAACATTATGAAAAGATGCAGTAAAAAAAGTTTTAAAAACAAGATAGGCAAACAATTAAAACGGAACGTTATCCAGAGACAAGAAGTATCTACGGCACGCTGGGGAATTGTACACAAACCATCATAACTCAAAACAGGGCGCTTTCTGATAAGAAACTTTCATTATAACCCAAAATGTTGGATTTTAAACCGAGCTTAATCAGGGTTTATGGAGTCCGCTTATACCACCTGTGTGTTTAGGTTACGGGGGATCAAAGGGGGGGGGGAAGAGGGAGAAGGGGTAAAGTAATCTTTGCCGAAAATTGCTTTCGTATCGGTTATTAGATTTTGCTGCCGGGTTAAATAAAGGTTGATAATTATAAGTGACCTTTATTATCTATTTTCGGAAAAATAATGGGGATTTTTGAGTTAGTAATATTACTTGGTTATTCATATCTACAAAAGAAATTATTTACTTACAACCATGTAACACACGTTAGAATTTTCAAGCCTTTACCAAATTATTTTCAAATTGAAGAGATCGCTTTTTTTAACGATAAGATAACCAATTATGCATTTCAATTGTTTCTAATAATTTATTGTTAGTTTATAAGTTTAAGAAATAAAATACATTTATTAGACACACACACACACAAACAGGACAGACGGAGTACATAAAGACAAAACACAAGAGAAGAGAAAGAATAAGTTGGAATTAAGATTTTTCATTCATCAATTAGTTCGTTCTCTGAATTTTGTCATCACGTTTACTTATATTACGTTGGCAGTACTGGTAAAAGGAGGAGGTTTGTTTGAATCCCCGTGTCGCCGGCCGAGCAGTACCACGGCGGCTGAATCAGCCCTTACCCCTTCAACATGATAAATGGCCAATTACGGCCGAGTCCCTTCTGTTAGCTTGTTGCCTATTCTGAATTGCTTTGCTTTTTCGTTTAGATTAATATCTAAATAGGATAGATACGGGACCCGCTTTAGGTATTTTATGTTTTTAAACGTAAATTCCGGCCTTTGTTTTGGACCTTTTCGTGCGATCGTCTTGGGTTGAATGGATTAATATTGGAGCTGTTATCTGATGTGATACTATTTCCATGATATTGTGAAGGAAAATCGCTGCAAATTCATTAACATTTTATAAAATGATTGCTTTAAAATTAAGAAAGTCTTTGTTCACATTTTAGATTACCTAAGCATACCATAATTTTAAACCTTTTAAATACACACAATTTTCTTTTCTATATGTAATTTCGTCCATTTTTACCAATTAAGTTTAAAAAACTAAATGCTTTTCTAATAAAAAAAATTCGAATATTTATTGCCAACATGCAAAAAGAACGCAGCTGTAAAAAATGGCCTGTGTTTTTTTAATTTTGAAGTGCTCAGGTGTCAAATCTGGCGTCCCAACTCTCGTCATTACGTGATACAGGGTAGGGTTGAATACCAACCCTCTGTTTACTCGTCCCAGTCAAAGTGGCCATAATTGTGTACCTACTTAAGCCTATTTAAATTTTTAACTTGGAATGGGGACAAAGGGGATTTTTCTCGTTCGTTGGCGTGTAAGAGTTAATGGAAAATTAGCCAAAGCTCGTGAATAAACTACATTCCACCTCGTTACTGTTTGTACTGAAAGGAAGGACAATAAGAAAGCCGGTTTTGCCTTCCTCCCTCCTTTACTTATATTCTTTTAACTAAACAGGACAGTTACAATTTAGTGTAATTGTTGAAATCTATAAATATTGTTTTATCAATAATAAGTAGCGTACGCTATTTGGAATTAATAAAGTGCACTACCTACAATTTTATTTTCCAAATTACACAAAAATTACTAGAATGCTTTCGTGAATTAAGTGCGCCTACAAAGGTACTGTTTGATTTATTATGTGCATTAAGGAAGTGTTTTATTTTAATATTAATACTCAATTGTTATACCGCGTAATGAACGTACGTAACATACACGTCATTTCAATAAATGAAATGACTTTATTGTAAACCATAAAAATAAAATAACAAAATAGATGACACAAAGCAAATAACACAATGGCGGAAGCGAATTCAAATATTATCTGAAGCAGTTCAGTTGTTACACCGTCATTGATTACCATTCAAATAAACTTTCGTATTCTGAAAATGATTAAGAAAAAATAAGAACAAAAAGTCAATGCCGTGACCGTGTTTCCAGATCATTACCGTTTTTACCAGCTTTTACATTACGGTTCCTAATTCGTATTATTACGTGAGGCCTATCATTGTGATTTGCTCCGTTATGATGATGTTAATGATATCTGTTTCAATTGGGCGAGCGTAACCAATTGCAGCCAGTAACTGGCACGTTACAAAAACAATACACGCGCTTGAGCGGTAAAAAAGAATATAAATGACAGCTGTCAAATTGACGTTGTTGAGGGGAGTTGTAAAGTTATGCGTTCTGATAAATAAATAATGGTTTAGTTTTCTGTCAAAAGTGTTAGGTATTGTTTGTTCAGTTTTTAAAATGACATAACTGTCTAAATGGAAGAAAATGTGAACTAGAAAATAAAAGTAGATAAATTCAAAAATAATAATACTATCTCAAAATATAAGTGACTGTTAACTTATTAGCTCTTTATCATTGCACATCACTTTAAACAGGTTACGATACAAGTACTTCGTAGGTACTTAATTAATACAGGTGGTCTCCAATTAGGTAAGATAGATGTTGGATTTTATAATGATTGATTACGATAAGAAATACCTACAAATGTACATGGTACTGAAATAAAGATGCTCGCGCGTAGGTGTTAAGATCAATAGCCACTCATGCGATACACGCGAAATTGATGAACCTTCCACTTTCAAATAATAAAAAACAAAATTCAATAATACCAACCCAATAAAGATAACGTCAAATGTCAGAAAGCGTCACTTTTTATTTTTTTAATTGGAGTATTAACGGACCATAGATAAAGTCAGTCTTGAACTTTTCTTTTTTTAAGTTTATCAGATGGGCTTACCGTTTGAATTTAAAGGTACGAAGGCAACGAAGTTTTAATAGAGTTGGCAATCTGATCGCGCTGACAAAAATACATTAAAATAAATCGTGGAATTGGAATAATATTACATTTCTTTCCGTATGTTGTCATTGCAATTTTGTGAAAAACGTTTGTTACGCTGGCTAATTTTCCAAAAGTCCATTTGATATTTGTCCGAGTAAACTGTGAAGTATTTATTGCGTACCTACTCGTACGAATGAAAATGTTTTTTGGCCGTGGAAAAGCGGACTATTCGGTAAAATATACGAATTTCTGGCGTTTCATTACGTAATGCCCCCATATAACTCGTCGCAATAACTACATACGTACGGCGAATAACATCAGACCGTTTTCCCGTCTTTCCGGCGAACATGAGAGGGAAAAAAGAAAAAAAGAAAATTTGGTCACTGGCCGTCCATAAATTGCCATGGAGTTGCGCGAATCGCTCTAATTCCTTTGTTTGCTAAAACTGAAAATCGCGGACATCCCGGAGATGTCAATACGATATTTCACTCGCTCTCACTTCACTGATACTTTGACGTTAGAGAGTGACAGATGTATTTGACACAGTATTACTCTAATCGTTCTCATGTGTTTATACATAGAAGATTTATTAGCAGCGGGTTAGCTGATGTAATATTTGGTTTTTCTTTGCAGCGACATCTAGCGAAGGGGCGGGGGAACGATTCGCTGGAGAGCCGCCAAGACCTTTGTTGAAAGCTTTGTCGCGAACGTATGAACTTAGCTGTTTGTTTAATGCATATTATTTGACGGTAACGTTAAGCTTAGAGCACTTTCGTGTCATAACTTTACCTTACAAACTTTATAGAGCACACCCAAAAAACAAAAAACATGTGGTATGTACCGAGTATCAGCTACTTAACCAGTCGTAACTCATAAAACCTATCTTCGCACTTTCACCGCGACTCCTACGCTATGAAAGTTAACATGTCAAAAATGTCATACCGAGTATCGGAACAATAAAATATAATGTCTGAGTTCCGTAACGAGCTCCAGAGGCGGAACCAGGGTCACTAAGGGTAAGATAGGTTCGTAAAATTTACTTGGATGGTACCATTAGTAACTAACATTTCCTAAACTTAAAAGTAATGAAGATTTTAAACTGTAATCAATCGCAAATGTTGTCTAACTCAAGTAGCTGTCGCTTCTGTATAAGCCTTTTGTATAATTATTTCTCGTAGATGTTAAATGCAAATGATGATGGGAATTACAGAATAGAACACTGGGCTTTTAACCTATGGTGACTCATATGAACAAAAGAACGCACGTCGATTGTATGAAGCTTTTAATTCCATAAACATAGCTACATTCTATCTCCGTTAGATTTAAAGAGGCGAGTGGGGTAAGTCTGACTACGGGTCTGTTTCTCAGCTATAATGGCTGGTGTACATTAGCCGTTCGACGCGCGACACAATGGACGACTGATTTATCGCGCGGGATAAGGAACGCCAATGGAAAAAGAATTTCCCTGAAACTTCAGGGAATAAATTTAGGGGCGATCGATTCTGAGATTTAAAATTTATCTGGTAATGGAATATTGGGAGCTGGTTAACGAGGTTCTGTTGGCTTTTGAATGTGAAACGACTGTATTTCTTGTTAAATTTTGTCATATAAAACCTTATTGAATGATTAAGTTTTCATGAAACTTTTACCATAAAAGGGCACATATCTAAATCCATAATCATTGTTAATACGGTAAAATGCAAGAAAACTTATAGCAAAAAACAGGAAAACTCATTCATTCTGTTAATGCGATTCAAGTAGGATATCCGTCACCATCGAAGTGTGAAATAATATCCTCATTATACGCTGAGAATAACAATTACAACAAGCGCAGTGCAGTAAAAAGGGGAGATTACCCGCGCCGAGGCTGCAGACATTTTCATATGCAAGCTGCTGCCAAAACTTTTAATTATTCAAACGAGTACCAAACACCCACATGAATACCTACCAGAGTACAAAGATCAAAGAAGCATCCACGTCTCTTTGACAGATCAAAATGTAGTCTATTAAATTATAAACGTCCCTTCTCACCTTCGCGTTTTTTATTCAATGTAACTCCTAAACAGAAAGGATACATTATAGATACGCGGCGGAGCAGACACGTACAAAATGAAAATAGGGGAAAGGGAGCCGGGTGGGGCGGTATGGAAATGTTGGTCAAATATATCATCCGGCGTCTGACAGGCCAATTCTCTTATCTCACGCGCCGGCAGCGCCGCGATCTAAGCTAGCTTAGCTAATATAAAATGGTTTTAAATTCAAGTTTAATTTGGGCTATCTGCAGCTCTCCGCCGCGTCGTAAATACGACCCCGACCCGCATACAAAGGCGGCGCGATTTACGGTTTTGACGGATTTCGAATATTTTAGCAGCAGGTCCGGGATTAGGCCGAGTTACGCCGCTCCCAGCTCGTACGTCGCCTGAGCCGCCTTACATTTTAATAAGGCGTGATGATAATTTACCGAGGAACTAGTCGGTGTTATCGCGTAACCGGCAGCCATCAACCTGGGGCTTAGGGTTCGCTTTCCGCGATTGCGAACGCGCATTCGTCCCGATGTAATTACCAGCTCTCGAACTCGGCGCGTCGCGCGGCGGGCGGGCGGATCTCCACCGCATCAGTTTACAACACGAGGACATCATAAAGTGTAAACAATGACGGCGTTTTCCATTACAATATGTTTACCGATCCGTGGAGCGCGCATTATGTATGTTATCCTGGGACGCGCGGGGCGCCGCTAAATTTATGAGACTCTGGCAAATATTTGGCGCTCGGAGTTCGGACTCACTGTCGGCTGACAACGGGAAGATTGTCGGCAACTGTTTACACAACGGGATATGGTAATTTTTCAGTCGCCTCCTTCGCTGAGCGTATTCCGTTCACGGCGCGGCGCCGTTCCGTTCGCTTTGCATCAGTTCGTTTTGAGCGTCGGAAGTGTGTCCGGACGAGTCTTATGACTGACGATGTAAACAGAGCGGGCTGACGTTTAGTGTCATTAAATCTCGTAATAGGATATCATAAATCGCAGGAGGTCGGCGGTACCAGGCTGGCCGGGCGGCTGTCATCGTTTGTCAGAGCATTTCACGCATTGTTGGACAATAACGCAGGCAGGGGCGGCCAGCATTGTGCGCCGACGGACGCGTGCGCCAACCTGACCGCTACCCCTCACGCTACTCCAAGTCGTCGCGCGTCGCGCCGCACACTACACATGTCAAAATGATACATCTTACATTACAAATTAGACATTCCGGTACTGTCATCTCGACAAAAAGTCCAAGTGAAATTCTCGAAGTAGAGATGCGGTTGTAATTCACACTTGCGCCGACCTACACTAATTCACCGTCGAGTTTTCAAGATATTCAACCCGGCACCCGCGCGCATCACTATCAAATTTATATCGTCGGTCGAATGAAAAAAGTTAAAAAATAACATCAAATATGTTCGGTATGCATCGTCTCGGAGATCACATCAGAAATTTAAGCTTTAAGAACCGGCCGGATAAAAAACCAAAGCAACAGATAAAAAAAGAGAGACATGACCCCTTGAGACTCGGACCCGTAAATTCGAATCAAAGGGAATCAAATGTCATTTTACGAATGTGGCCCTTAACGATTATCAATTTATTACGCCATTGAGTAAGTGTTACAAACCTATAAATGCGTTATCTACAGCCGTATCTCCATTTTATATGTAGTTATCGTAAAAGCAAATAAACGAGTATATTTTTAGTTGTAATTTGTAAAATAATTGTGGTTTAAACATAATTTTGTATGATTAAGTGGAACTTTTGAAGACATTTTGATTCGCTTTATTATTATAAAAATTTATTACTGACATTACATTAAGCTCAAGCACAAACATTAAAAATAATAAACTAGATTTTTATGCGATGGCTCCAATTAAGTGTCCTAATTAGTAGGCAAATTGCTTCATTACCGGACCTTTGTTTAAATGTCCAAATTTCCCAATGACTGCGACATAAACTTTAAGTTACCGTAAATTTTATTTTATGATTCTTTGAGATTTTTATTGTCGTGTAGCATAAACGTGCTCCTTGGTCAATTAATATTTTATACTAGTCGAGTCATCAGACTTCGTTTATCTTTCGTAGAATAAATTTGGAAATACTATAAGATAATAAGAAATTATTTTAAATCATTTTTTACTAATATAGTTATATATAGTTTATCTAAACGCTTAACTGAAAAATAAAAACAAAGGGTAATAAATTAAGTAATTAAATTTTTAAGTTCCTTTAAATTTATAATCACAATTCTCACACCACCTTGTAATCCAAATCAACAAAACAACATAAAAATCGACCTAGCACTTTTCCTCAAACAGACATACGGCCAAGTTTTCGAAATAATCTGTTAATATTTTTAATTTAGCTTGTGAGATAAAATGAGTTAAGTTCGCCCAGCATGCGGCCTGCAGGTAATCTCGAAATAATTTATTTTTAGTTCTCATGCGAAATACCTTCCACTGAACTTAAAGACGTGCTTATTTTTACTTATTTATAGATTTGCTTTTGAGTAATAACAATTATTTTTGAAAACGAACAACACTAGAGCCAGGTTTTCTTAACGATCCCTTAACGTATGTATTTATTTGTATGATTTGACAATTCTCTTAAACAGTGTTGTTCAGCTTTCCAACTCAAGGGTCAATACTTACGCGGGCTAAAAGTAGAAAGCAGGGGTTGTAGGCTGCAAGCCAGCCTAACCTATTTTATACTAGGTTCACCTCGAACTGAGATCTCGCGAGTCTCCCAAAAAACGAAAAGTGCCACGAAATGAACAACCAACTTCATCTACAGTTTCATTCAAATTACTAGTAACAGGGGTTCATGTTAATTGGTTATTCTTTTTAGGGGTAGAAATTGCAGTTATTCTGGACTTTTCCCTATATTCCTATATTTGTGTTACTAAAGCTACACGCATACCAAATTTCAGCACTGTGGGGTTACTGGTGCACCCTGTGAATTTTGTCAAACTTCAGTTTTTATTATGGCTAATATCTCATACTTACTAGGATTAAACAAAAAATAAAAATGGGTTCGACATATAAGACGTCCCATTTGACCTAATAGTCTAATTTTAATTTTTTTAACCCCTCTTGAACCCCAATATCACGACAGCCCCCATCCCCCCCCGCTCCCCACAATTTTAGCTCATTTAATCACACCAGGATTGTGACATTTATCTACCTATTATATCAAATTTCCAGATGATCGGATCAACGCTTCGAAAGTTATACTCGGACAAGCAGACATACTACATCCATACATACAACGCCGATTTTCCCAAGTTGATTTGGAGATCTCGCTCATTCGCAATTACATATACAATACTAATATTACAATACTTCTTTGCATATCGTGTTTTAAAAAAAAACCCTGCTTCTCTCATAGTTTTTAATTCTCTAGTTTCTCCATTTTAAAACGAAGTTTTCAACATTATCTATCTTTTTCACTGTATCTCTTTGAGCACACTACGTTTTTCAGAAATATAGAATGCTGAAAATCGTTAACCTGCACAGTCGACTTTAGCGTGCAAAACCTAGAAATAAAAACTTAACTTTGATCCTTATTTACTAACAATGATCCTAAGTTGATGATAAATATAAGTAAAAAAAAACAGCTTTTAGCTAGTTGAAAGCATTTTTTGGAGTCGGAGTAGGTATTCACCTATCCAAAAACAGACTGAAAGAAGAAAGAAAGAAAATACATTTATTTGACACACACATACGATAGACCATACAGAACAAAACAAACATATCTACTTACATATAGATTATAAATCATTAAAAAGAAAAGAAAAATTATATAAACACAGGAAAAACACTATTTAAAAATTTAGTACATAGGTATACATAGGTAGACTGCGTGGAACGTTGCTCAAACCTAGCTGGCCAAAAGGATATATCTGTAGATCTATAGACTTAGAAAAAGTTTTAGATAATTATGAGTTATGTAAAAATAATCGCGCATTTAAAGAATCACATAAACCCCTCCCACACGTGTTTTTTTTAATCAGCTGTCACTAAGGCCAGTGACCTAAAAGCGACCACCAAGAAAGGACTAGTACGGCGAAAGTCAGTGGTTACCTACCAGGCAAACATAACTTCAAAAGAGACGTTTTTCGATTAATCATGAATTGCTTTCATCAAGAAAAACCTAATAGATGAAGGAAAGTTTATATCTACTTACCAGGCAAACATAACTTAGGAGATGTCTCATCTCGACTAGAACCGAGATAACATCTCGATATACGAGATCGAATTTGTCTAGTAGGTGCGTTGTCTTGCAGAGAAATCTGTTTTGGTAACTTATATGGGCATTGCCTCCACTGGTTATGTATGTTTTTTCTAGCAACTGACAGTATCTATACTGGTTGCCGTATAATGTTCTTTTTTACTATTGGTAGCATGTACGTACGTGCATACATTTTAAATTATGTAATACATTGGGTAGAAATTTTTCTTATGACCGCCCATTGTACTATTTGCATTCTATTATTTTTTCTGTCATTTTTTATTTTTTAAGGTGTACAATAAAGTGTTTTCATTCATTCATTCATTCTTTAAAACCATTTTCATCTACCCGCAAAACAGTGGAAGCAAAATGCGTTTTTACTCCCTAAGAAAAACAGCGCTTTTTATAAACTAATTAAAAATGTATCCTACCAGATTTTAAGTTGTTTCTGTAGCTTGATGACATTGACTTACCTGTAAAGAAAAAAATAGGAAATTAGTATAACTATCATACTACTAGCGCCATGGGCGGTGAATAGCGGAATTAAAACATCTAAGAAGGTAAGTTCCTATTCAAAATATGTATTAATAATTTAGTAAATTGATGTATTTGGTGTACCTTTTATTATTCTACCATCGCTATTAGAGGGGTATAACTAAAATAACGTTTGATAAAACATATAATAAAAAACCAGAATTTAGTAATTGGTGTATCGTTGACGTATAATCTTTGATTGGTCGTATACAAAATGCTATTCGTTTACAAACGCAAAAAGAAGAAACGTTTACAAAAAGTTCTCGCAAAGGTTCACTGACCTCCGATTATCGCCAATTTGAAGCATTCTAGGCGTATTATAAAAACGCAAAGTCGGAATTCGCAAACTCTCGCCATTTATCTGGATAATGACGTGGTGACATGCGATTGGCAGTTAGCGAAACTATAATTTTATAGAGGAAATTATTGTTTTGGATTTCGAATTGAGGTGTGTGATACGGGTTGATCAAAATATAGTACTATTTTATTATATGGCTATTTCTTTACCAATAATTTTGTACTTATAAAGATTTTTTGGAAATTTTAGTTGTAATTTCGAGACAGAAGAGTACCTAACACACAGTATTTTTCCGTACTTGGTATAAAAACATATTTTTTAATGATCTTTACGAGTAGAATTGATTTGGCAAAAGTAGTTTCTAAAAATGAAAAAGTTATTGGCGTAGGTAACTAAACTAAGTATAGGTACCTGAGAGCACTATGCGTTATTCAACATTTTTTTTATTTTTATAGTTAAAAGTGCGTTTTAGGTAAAGTTTATCATAAATAACGTCAAAAAACCTTATAAGGTTAGGACACTCTGTACAATATAAACGCTACACAAATTCCCAATCGTTTTTTCGCCAGTAATTTTAAATCACAACGTGTAATTTTCACGTGATTCGAGTCCAATCACGATATGATTAGGCGGTATAAATTGCCGATAATTCGTAATCGCTGCCAATAATTGGTAATCGGCGTATGTTGCAAAAACGAGGGTAAATGATTTATTTTTAAAATAGGGGTTACATTACACTGTTCTACGTAATTTGAAGGATTTACTAAGGAATGTATCATAGTGTAGCTTCTGTCTATAGACTCGCTGATGGCTGTCAGCTGTCAATTTAACTACACTAAACATATTTTGACTTTGACATTTGATGAACTATGTACTAGGTACATTTTATAGATCAGGTGATTTATGCGACATGCATCCAAATATCAAATCATCCATAGAATCATTACATTTATTCCTAAGTGATTTGTGTGAATACACTTATATTTATAATAAATCACGGAAGTTTTATAAGTAAGATAACAAACTCTTAATACAATTAATCAAAACGTCTCAGGAATCGGTTTTTCTAGCAACCGATTTTTTATTTCTACTCTAATTCCCATCTATACCTACTCTCCATTTTTTGGCAACCTCAGGTCCGGCCTCTTAGAACGTCAGGAGTTTAGGGCACTAAGTATGATTAGGCATCGTTGCGCAAGTAGCTCTTAACAAGTTCAACTATTTCTTTTTCATATTTTTACCTAATTTCTTCTAAAAAGTTTTCTTTATTCATATATTTAGCAAAAAAACAGTTATATATATTTTTTATTATGTTTGACTGAGGTTCAACTATTTGCTTGAGAAATGTATCAAGTAGGCACCATAATAGTGTCAAGGCGCAAGACCATAGACATTACAGTAATCGTCATACGTGTGACCACAAATTGTCCATAAAATACAACAATAACATATAATTTACAATTACACAAATTATCAACAATGCAGCCCGTTTCAATGGAAACGGAACAAATTGGATAATTAGCCCAATTTACGTGTCACGACGTGACTTGAAGTGACGTGAACTTTGATAAAAATTACACGAGATTGGAGTTATACTTTCTGGGTACGAAACGTTTTTCATTTACTCAATTTTGAATTCCCAAGTCTAATTATGAAGATGGATACCTACGTAGATGATATTAATTTATATTGTACTATCTGACCCGCTCGCGGCTTCGTACGGGTGGATTTTCAATAAACATTACCCTCATTTTGCGCAGTTGGCTAAAAAGTAGCCAATGTCCTTTCCCAGGATATAATCTATCTTCTTGCAAAATTTCATTACGATCCGTTCAGCCGTTTAGTCGTGTAAAGGTAACAAACAAACTAACAAACAAACAGAGTTATGTATGCATTATACATATAAACCTTCCTCTTGAATCACTCTATCTATTGCTGAAAACTGCATTAAAATCCATTGAGTAGTTTAAAAGATCTAAGCGAATAGACAGCGGAAGCGACTTCATTTTATATTAAGTAAAGATTGTATTCATTTATTTTAGAGAATTAATCCATAATACATTATAATCAAAATAAAATAAAATAAAACGAAAAGTAAGGAAGTTATAATTGAGAGCTGTCAAAATAGTTAACTATTTCGTGTTGTGTAAAAGTTTAACGTATTTTTTGTTAATCAAGGGTTTTTCAAAATTCAGAATATCGGTCACATTCTTGACCTATACTATCTCCTAAGTTTATAAAAATATCATGACATTGACATTGCCGGAATTGTGACACTCACTAGTGACAGTAGCCACAAACAAGAACAACTGAACATATTATTTTTGACACGTGCGTGCGTCTTGGAGTTCCTAACCATTTTTACTCTGTGATAAAATAAGTTCAATACGGTACTAGGTAATTTTTGACAACGTTTTCACCTACAATGGTACTCAAATAAAGTTATTGTGATAGTTCACACGAACTAAGTAGATACCTAATACTGTTGTAAGTCTAAAATGATTAATATAATGATTAAAATCATTAATACGTTTTACTAAATCGATTTAACCATTGAGTATATTTGAGAAACAACTTCAAAAATATCCATGATCATCAAATCACACTAACCATTATACACAGCTAGGGTTACCAGCTAGGGTATTTTTTAAGGAAATAACGTTTTTCTGAACAGCGCCGTTAATTTTCATCTGAACTTTAACATCGTTTCAATCGTGTTTCAATTTGTGGTTCTGTATTTTGTAGGGAACATTGCATTTTATAAAAAAAATGTTTATTCTTCATTTGTGTTACCTAGATAAACATTTCGGTCAAAATAAAGTACATTTTTCTATGCAAAAATATTAAGCACAGATGTAAAATAACGTAAGATTTTGTTATAGAGTACGGTTGGCAACCCTAGGCACAGCCCTTTTACATTTAGGTATGTAAAGGTAAAAAATTAAGTAGGATAGGATTTATGGTCTACCTAGGATCAACTTTAATGTAACGTGGTACCAGCTCCTTTATCAATACAATTTTCATGACTTTTGACATTAATTACGTACAAGTAAATTAACTTCATAATGGGCATTACATAAATAATACGGCAGTGGCTAGCTCTAATGAACAGGGCCTGAGCCGCCTTTTCTTGAGATTTCCCGACCGCCTCGGCATTTCCTCAGAAAAAACGTCATCGCTGTCCCACTCTTGCACCTTGCACCCAACTATTATTTCCTTTTCGCTCTTTTGTTTCGTCGATGCGGACGTCTCGGGCGAGCTCCGCCCATTTATAAAATCGACTGGTGGCCGCCGTCTGTGCACCTGTCTCTCTCTCGTCCGACTGATTTATGTGAGAGAGAACGGGCTTGATCGACGCTTTGTTTTCCCGCTTCGACTGTGACGCGGCGTTCGTTTTTCGAAAAAAGGCGCGCAACGAGCCAAGGATTAGGTTATACGTTATTACCGGGTGTAAATTCTGATAATGCGCAGCGATTGCGACGCGAATGCCGAGTCTCGGGTGTCGCGCTGTGGGAAACGTAATGCCTTTTTGTTTTGCGCGGTAGGTACCAGCCGTTTTGTAAAACTATATTTACGATAATGTTATCTCGCACGGCCGTATTACATTACGTAGGTCGCTGCGGGGACCGTGATTAATGATTAACTCCTCCACGCGGAACCTCGAGAGCGCAAGGAAAAAAACTTCTAAGTAAACACATCGGCCTGCAAACTAAGCGCGTACAGTCCGTTTACGATACGACATAATGAAGCCGTTTACAACGCCATCTATCTTTCGATCGAGCAAATCATTATTGTCGAAGATCTACTCTATAAATCGGTGCTTGTTTATAGTCTATTCCAATTTAGAATTAAGATTTCAAAGGCGAGAGCGCGGTATGTGGCCGCAAAAAGCGCGGGATGGTTGACATCTTGAAAAATGTCATGGCTGCCGTTTTTTGAGGTTACTTTTGGCGGGAATGCCATTCTAATCAAAATAGTTTACGCGTCCGCCGCGCCACAGATTAAGAATCGTTTTGTTGTCGGGTTCGATCGTGGGAACGTATCGTTTTTTTGCTATTATAAACCACTGGACGTTCAAAATTGCTCCATTTAGTCAGCCCATTCAAATGTAGAGATAAATACCCTGAGAACTTTGAGAGAGTTCGCAAAAACCGGGTCTATATCGGTGCAAACGTCAATGCAAAAACATCAATGAGGTTTCAAAACTGTCAAAGTTAAATACTTTGTAAACTTCCCGTTCGCATAAACAGCGGCTTCCAAATCCTCTAGTATCACGTCGCGAACTCAGCAAACTGTTATAAATCAAAAAGGCACAAATAAAAACGCCCGCCGAGGTGAAACGTTATTATCTTTATAATTGCACGTCAAGGCGGGAAAACTGGGGGCATTCTTTTTTCTTTTTTTTAACGCCCGGGATAGCTATGATATATCGGCCCATGAATACGGGATGTATGCGACACCTGCTTGCTACCTTATGAATTCGAAATTGCGACTTTCTATGTCATTATAGCTTACGTTTGTTTATGTTAAGGAAAATGGGGGATTCTTGTTCTTTAAAATCTTCGGGAACATTCTAAAATCGGAGCTGTTAAGATCCGGGCAGCATAGTGCCAAATTAATGAAAAAAAAGGGCGCGAACGCTCTAAAACAAATTGTTTAACTTTCAATACGTCATAGTTTGACAGTAATTGACATACTAACCAAACAATCGACTCCAAAACACACTTATCCTTTCAAATCTACAAATCAATTCCTCACGTCAAACTTCAAAACAGATAAAACACAAAGATTTAAACTAAAAAAGGAAACAATTCAAGTTACAATGAACTAACACGAGTAAAACCAACAGTCGATAAGATCCGCCCATGAGGTAACGAAGCGGGCCACTATCGATGTCTCAGTCAAAAACTGTCAAATCGTGACAGGCGCCGTGTCAGCTTAACGAGGCGAGCGGGACTTGTCACGGTGACGCAGCGCTTTCTACCACCCTTAGCAGCGCCATCTTGTGCCGAGTGGACGGACTACAACTTTCTTTTGTTTTCACCAACTTTAAGACGATACGTCAGTGTGTAATCATCCTAAATCCTAATGAAAGACGATAAAATAGCAATACTCTTTTGCAAATGTAAAAAAGTCTCTTTCTCATATAAAGATTAAAAAGGAGCAGATTTGATGTGAGTTGTCGAAGGACTGAATTAGGATACTGGTTTTCCAGTTAATCATAATTTCTTCTTACTTACTTTGTGGTTCCTTTGGGGTTTTTTGATCCCCAAAAATGGGAGCTTATCCTACATTTTGGCCCTTCAAAACCTAGCTCAATTTATGTAGAACAATGGCAAAAAAAAATCATTTAATCGTGTTTTGGCAGATTATCAACAAAAAATAAAGAATGAACTCTACATTTCTTGGATTTTAAAGTACAATGCAATTTTTTTTAATAAAACTTAGTTACACTGTTGAGAGTCCTTTATCTAAAACACTAAGGACGACTTGCGCAACGATGCCTAAACGTATTTAGTATGTAAATATCATTTAGCGAGTTCTCAAATCGTACAAACACGTCAAATTTAAACATGTTTAGTTCGCATTACGATTAGGGATCGTTATGTAAGCCGGACTAAAGGTGTTATAGACCACATGTGTCATCCCAAAAAAAAGTGGCACTCCGGGAGTGCCGACAGAAGTAAAAACTTGAACAATTGCGAGATACTTATATGCAGAAATGTCAGTAACGGTAACAGTGTCGCGAGTTCAATGGTTTTTTCCCATCTCAAAAAATGCCTAACGCGCCTAAAGAAATTTCACTTCATATACAGAGGTGTCGGTAACGGTAACAGTAACAGTGTCGCGAGTTCTATGGTTTTTTCCCATCTCAAAAAATGCCCAACGAACCTAAACAAGTTTTCACTTCATAAATAAATTAAAGGCAATTTCTCAAGTTTAGAACTAGCCATAGTATTCATGTGAGAGTGTAATTATGCCACAACAGAGTAGAGGTAAAAAAGACTTTTGTATCTTGTAGTATCGGTTATTATTTATTTTTGTTGCCAGATATATGTACATAAAGATGCAAATATACCGCCCCTGGCAACCCAAGACGAATTTATCGTACACCTCATTACAGCTAACAAGCTTTCGAACCCTTTACCCGTAAATAATATATTTTACACCTGCACCTTTCCCTAATTAATGCACTTTCTCGTCTAGTTTTTCCCCAACGTAATTCTACATTTTTGTTTTAGTTGTATATATCACATAAATATTAGGTATTTTTGTACCGTTTAGTTTCTAGTCATTCCCCAGTCTATTATCCCAATTGATATCAAATTATTCATGAAAGGGTGAAGTGTCTAGCATTTGGGCGCCCCGCGTAGGCGTCTGCTTAATTATTCAAAATGTCGACACTGTAATGGAAATTTATAAATATGCAATAGTCGATCGCTCCCTGATTTACAATCTGTGTGTTTTCATTATTTTACTGAAAATAAATTACTCATAGGTATTTACAAAGTGATAAATTGACACTGACGTAGCATCTTCTCGTCCAAAATACCTCAGTTTTAAGACGTAATGTAGCCTCTACACCATGGGCCATGATGGACAATCACAGAATGCGCAATGATTGCCACCATGATTGCGAAGCTACATTTGTTGATTATGGATGTCGAAACAGTAGCAACTGCCGCTATTTATTTATTTAGTGTATAAAACCATTATATATAACGCACGTGTCCGCACCGTACCGTAAACAAATACGAACTGAGTGATCGGTGATCGTATGGACAAACTTACAATCATGGCCGCAAACTCTTTTGATGTTTGTCCGAAAAACCGACATAAAATCCGCGCCACGAGTAAAGTCTTACGGCAAAAGCGGGAACTAAATCTCGAATAACTTCTCGATTTCTGCGATAGCAGCGCCGCGTCTATCGGACTTCATTGGTGGCGCGGACTCTAGCGGCAATTACGCTTGATCGTCACGATCATGGGCGATTACAGGCAATTATGCCCTCTACACGATAGTGATCGTCTATGATTGCCCATCATGGCCCATGGTGTAGAGGTGCTATAAGTCTTTAATCAGTGTGTTACCAGTGCTGACGTATGATACAGAAACGTGATATTTCACTATGGACCTCATAAGAAGGCTCGAGATCATTCAGCGTGCTATGGAGAAGGCTGTGCTTGGTTTTTCTCTACGAGATACAAACAGAAATGAGGAGATCCGTAGACGAACTAAAGTCAGCGACATAGCACGAAGGGTTAGCAAGCGGAAATGGTAGTGGGCAGGGCACATAACTCGAAGGACTGACGGCCATTGGGGCAGAAAGGTTCTCGAGTGGAGACTACGCACTGGAAAGCGCAGTGTAGGACGGCTCTCCACTAGATGGAAAGAGTATCTGATAAAGGTTGCTGGAAGCCATTGGATGTAGGCCGCACAAGATCAATTTTTGCCTTCAGACACTGAGGTATTTTGGACCAGTAAGATGTACTGGTCTGAAAAAAAACAGTCTGATGATGTTTTCATTTTTCAAGTTTCAAGACACTATGCGCTATTTTTAGATTACCGCAAATATTCAAAAACGACCCAGTCTTTGCGTCAATGTCATCAATGTCCACGACCTATCTTGTCAGTGCACGTCATCTATTTTAAAAGTCATTATTCTTGCAATGTTAGTTCAGGTCAAATCTTGAAACTGAATAGTAAACCCGTTCCCCTCAACCGATTGAGCTGAAACTTGGAATACATATGTAACTTTGGTGACAATGCAATAATAGGTACCATGGAGATTGGTCTCACAACGAAACTTCTAAATGGATTATAGTAGGCTACCAGTGTTTCGGCTCATTTGAATCTGCTTGCCGATCCAATTATGAATTTTATAATAAAAAAAGTGTTCTTGCCAGATCTCTGTTTAGATATACTGCCTATAAAATATTCTTGGCAGAACTGATGATTCAAAAGTCTACCGTTTCCTTCACCGCAAATATCACGCAAAGGTTACTGTGACGCATCACTTACCACCCAATGCGGTCCCTCAATCTGGGCCATTGGGGCCAGCTAACCAGAATGTTCCAATTAGAACACATTGTCAAAACTCAAAATTGCGACCGCAACCGCAAACGGCGGCGAAAAATATCAATGACTTGACATTTGGCTCAAATAGTGTAATCGTTGTGGTTGGGCTGAGTGCGTGAGGGCTGTAATGGTAAACTGGCTATTGCGCGTGGCTTTGCTTGCTTTTTATCATTGCTACCTTCAATTCCTACTTCTTCTGCATATCGGATTATTTGGATGATACAGAAGCTTGGGATTGAAATTACTCCAACTCGTTTAAAAATGTTACAATTTAGAAGTAATTTATTTTATTTATTGTATGTATTGTAAAAGGATCATTATAAAGAACAACCATCCTTGTTTTCTTTCTTGCCTTTCTTTCCTGGCTTAGTCGCGGAGGAACAGGAAGTAAAATTGACGTTTCAAAGTGATCCTTGTTATTTTAATGAATAAAAAGATATTGATTTTAAATTTTTTCTTCTTCCTGCCCGTTTCTCACTTTATGTGGGGTCGACACAACATGTATTTTTCTTCCATACCTCTCTATCAGCCGTCATCTCCGTTGTCTTCTCACACTAATATTATAAATGCAAAAGTTTGGATGTTTGCTTATTTATTTGTTTATTTGATTGTTTGTTACTCAATCACGTCGAAACGGCTGAACCGATTTCGATGAAATTTGGTATGTACGTACGTAGATTATAACCTGGATTACCTTTTATCCCACAAATCAGTTCCCATGGGATAAAAATGGGATGTCAATGTTTATATATTTTGCACCCCAGAACAACGCGGGCGAAGCCGCTGGCAACAGCTAGTTATTATTATTAATTCGAAAGTATTTCTGTGCCCCTGTCTCTCTGTATTTCTGTCTCCCTGTATTTCTGTCTCTCTGTTTGTAACGTTGTCACGACTATACGACTGGAACGGTTTTGATGAAACTTTAGTATATATAGATTACGACCCGGGATTCAGACATAGACTACTTTTTATTCAACTGCGCAGAAGGAGTGTAATGTTATTTATTAACAAACCACGCGTGTGAAGTCGCGGGCGGATCAGCTAGTATAATTATAAAAGTATAAATACCTATAAAATAAATAAATACATGATTAACAAGGAGATAACTTAAAATTATGGATTTATGACATTTCAACATACATACAGTTATTATTATATGTTTATGTTCAATTTGCGGGTATTCCAGTGACATTAGCGCAGGATCTCCGCTCGGCGCGCGCTGATTGGTTGAATTGTTATCGTGCGCACGCGCTCCTTTTGTACTAGAAATTGGTGTAATTGAGAACGATTTCACTCAGACAATGGACGTTTGAACTTTTTGTTTTTGAACTCTGACGTTTTGATTATATGTATAAGTGAAGGTAATTTCTAACCATAGAGATAATCGAGTAAGTATGCATGTATTAAACTCAAGGTTGATACCCAAATTTACCCGATACAATATTAAATTAAACACATACTCTTGATTTTAATAATTTAACTTAAATAAGGTTGTTTGAGTAGTGTTTGCTTTACTGATTTTATTGTAAGTATTTTGATGAATATATGTTCAGTGCTTTTCCTAAAACAGTACTTGCTTACCTACTTTGTTTGAGATTTTGTCGATAATTTTTGAATGATTGGTCGCATAAATCTATGTTATCAATAAAATATCATGGATTAACCTAAATTGAGTAAGTCAGTTAATGAGAGTTTTTTTATGTTACAAATTATGTCACAATCTAAACTCTATTAAACCGTTCCCACGGCAGACAATACAAGAACACCAAAAAAAGCAATATCAACGAAATAGATCACGTACCAGGCTCGCATAAGCAAAAGGCAGGTGTGTTATACATGAGGCGGAATGCGGTAAATTTTCCGGATGCCTTCCCAATGATTTCCTCCGAGACCGCCGGCCGAGATACAGGATTTCGATACGATAACGCTCTTCTCAATTTCTGCTCTCCTGGTAGCCCCGCCCCGCTCCATTAAATATGTATGTAGTATAGTTTGGGTATTTTTTTCTTTATATCGATACCCCAAGGGATCTCATCTCGGGGTATCAATCGGCTATATTGGTGTGACGTATCTTGACAATAATCTTGGCCTTTGTTACTTAGGATGGCTTTGAGGATAAATAGCTTATTAGGCTAATGGCTAGTTTCAGCAAGCAATATATATTTTACGGGATATGAATGTCGAATTGATTGAAAATTTACCATTTGACATGTGTCAAGTAAGCTTTTAGATATCTCGTAAGATTAGTGAAAATGAACATGCTATTCTACTGAAACAACATTTAATTTTAGTCTCGTGAAACAAAGAATATCTTTGTAGAAAGCGAATTTCAACATTCACAGACAATTACAGAAGGTATTTCAATAAACAACACATGTTTAAAACCAACGTTTTAATTTGTTTCGACCATTTAAACCACTCTAACGTGGTCCATTCTGCACTCACGGCCCAACGTGGCTATTACCACGTCATTGTCTGCGATGCGAGCGCCACACCTCGATTACGGGAATTGCGGAAATTACTGCGATTGGGACTATTATGCGATTACATCGATTACTGAGTTCTACCCCATCACTAGAAGACTTTACTTTTTTCGTGCAGATTTGAATTTGGAACAGAATTTTATATTGCAATGGTTTATTTTATTAGGTATGTTTTAAATCTCGAAAAAAGTGACATCTAAGATTGATATGTACCATTTAGTATTCAACCTATGAATTTATAAAAAAATGTGGCCGTCACGGGAAGCTCGGCAGATGTAAAACATCATAATCAAAGGTTATTGAAAAAAATATAAATGAAAGCATACCGTTAAAGTTTACAAAATTTCACGGCATAACAACGGCCCAACAGAATTGTGACTTGCGGAAAAATAATCAGAAACATCTTACCCCTATATTTAATAGACATCGCCTATTGGACGCATGCCGTTACTACGTGACGGCATGCGAGTCGGTTTTACTGCCAATGCGCGCCAGTAGATGTTTCACATCAAAAATGGATAAAAACTATTAATTGGATATGGTGAAAAGAAAACACAAATAATCTGCAATGTTTTTTTTTTAATATTTTGATGCTAATCAAGCTCTTGACCACTACCTCACCTGATGGTAAGTGATGGTGTGATCGAAGATGGGGCACGCTTTTCTAAAAAGAACCTGTGGGCTTAGCCAAGTTACATTCGATTAGCGATGACGCTAGTCGATAAGTCCGAAAATGTATGGAATTTGACACATGCTATGGAAATATCACGTGATATATCGACAACAAAACTATGTAGAAATCGAATCGATTTGAAGCGAATGTAACTTGGCTACGGGCCCTGTTCACACTGTACTTGAAGACTCCGAGATAATACTGGTCCAGAAAAACATACGTACGCTTAGAAGCGATTTATTCCAAACAACCTACATATTTCACAATTCAATCGATTATCTTAAGATTAGTTCTTAGCCGGCCATGTTCTCAATACATAGCCTTTATGTACAGCAGCTATGTAATCGTCGTCCAATTAGACTCGCATTACAGATCATTAGCTAGTGATGTGCCGGATGCATTACTGTGATTACACCGATGTGATTACAGCTGTGTTGTCAACTCTATATTGTAAATTGCTGGGAACTTTCTGAACACAAAATAAATACTTTAATTTATGTTCTGGCTATTGAAAAAAAATGTACACGCTTTTGTATCTGGATAAAACTAGAAAAAAAGATCCATTGATTTAAAAATAAGAAGAATTCATTCAACGATGTCTTTTATGTAGAGATAAGTTATATTCAGCTGTTATGTAATAAATTCAATAGTTTAGCACTGAGACAGGAAAATAAAGTGTTACAAGTATGCCATCTTTATTGGTTTATAATAAAAGAGTAACGCCATTTTGATACCACTTCATGAAAATCTGTTTGTCTTATTGACAAGCAATGATCTATTGCCCATTCAATTCCCATTCTATGTTACACGTTCTAATTTCGAACATTAAATGACAGCTATCACCTGTCAAGTGTCAAAATAGAGCGCAAATTACTGTCGTAATTTATACCTTATTTGTATGGTATAAGGGTGACTTGTTTGTCACAGTCGTAAACTCAACAAGTGAACATAGGTCGGTTTATTGCGTCATAAAAGTCTGACGTCTCACTAATACGTCATAAAAGCTGAATGTCAGTGGATCCGTGAATCAAGCTCTGACGAGATGTTATGGGCCTCTTCATGGGGTCTTCTTGGTTTATAGGTCATACTCTTTATTTGGTTAATAACCGTAAAAATAGTAGAATAACCACCTGTTGGGGTTTCGGATTTTATGAGTTGTCTTTACATTTATCTTATCGTAAGATTCATTTATTCAGAGTTTCAGCTTTGTTTATGGCAACAAATATTATTGTGATAGGAGTAATGTAGCAGTGACAGTTATTTCAACGTTAAGTCACATAGATATGATGGTGACGTCATTTATAGATGTTTTCCGTATTTGACGCTATCTTAGAAAGCCCAACCCGTAAATTCAAGCTGTTTGGATTAGATTAGTTAAGAACCGTTACAACTCAAAACGTAAGAACCTCCTGTGACACGGGTTCAAAGTCAAAGTCATAAATACAGCATCCTATGTCCCCATATCTGGTAGTTACCCCATTAATCCAACTACAAGTTTACCAATAGAGAAAATAGTAATTTACCAGGAGAGCATAACCAGGAGGTAGTTGGTGTTCCCGCGTGGCGCATTACTCCCAAGACGGGTCTGGTCATTAGGCGGCGATATTAGCTATTAGCCGCCCGCCCTGCAGCATAAGTTAGAGGTAGGGTTGCTCTGCCATTTGTCTTGTAACGGCGAGGTAATTACTGCAGGTGCGACAGTGGATATGTCACCTTTTTGGTGTGACAATAGGAGAATAGACATAGCTTGTGATTAACATTTTAAGACAAGGGTTGGAAGAGTATACATACCATGGCATAGCCTAGCGGGAGGTATACTTTTGACGTGGTTTGCTTTATGCAAAATCTTAAAAATAATTTAAACAGGCGCCAAAACTTGACACTTTGAAAAAAGAACACTCCAAAAAGATTGACTCATTTCAAAGCTCGGAAAGCTTTTTCAATTTCGAATCGTGTGCTGACCAAATTATACATAGTTCTAAAAAGGCAGTAAATCATTCTAAAATTATTCGGGTTGGCGCCTCGTCCACCCACCGAGGCCGACAACAACAGCAACATGTCACTTGTCAAAACATAAAACGTTCCATAACACGCAGTTTTACGTCCTAACTTTAACAACCGATACTATTACAAAGGAATCACTGTTTTCACAAACCGAATAATTTATGACGCATAAAAATACCTATTTTTAATTGATGGATCCCAAAGCATATTATTAACTACTGTCGTCCGTGATATATGTGTACTTTACTTAATCTCTTTTTATTTTTATATGGTTTTTATAGTTATTTTTTCCTTTTTCCACGACTCTTAACGTCAGAACTAAAGTTGTATAAATCTCTGCAGCGTCTAACGGACAATTTTAAAAGAATTTATATAGAAATGATTACTATTTATAAAAGTTTATTACTTTATCTGATGGTTATCTTGTTTTATAACTAAACACATTTATGTCTTTATCAAAATATAAGTAATATCGAAATAGAAATAATTGCATAACCATTTTTTAAAATGGTCCCTCTTTACAGAACTGGCAACCCTTTAAAATGACTGGCATCGCACGGACACGGCATTCATCCGAGGTTTTTTTTCTAAAATCCATTTGGCAACTACTTTAGTACCGTGACAATTTTGTATATTTAAAATAGGAACGAGAATGTGAGACTGAATTTTAATTCCGCAAAATTCAATGTGTTCTCAAAGAGTTTGGATAATTTAGAAATCTTTTACAAAATTGTCTTCTGAAATATTATTATGATATAATTTGTTCCAGTGAAAAATATTCACCGGCTGTGATATTAGGGTTAGCAAAAAGCATTTTGCTCTACAAAATAATAAAGTAATCACGTATAACAATTAACAACGCAGACACGATTTCTTAGAAATCCGCTAACATACCGATCGCAATCTCTGCCCATATACGTATGTACCGGGAACGCAGTACCAGGGCCGCAGTACCAGGGGCCCAGGGTCCGTGAGCCCCGAGAACAATGTGTTGTCGCAATTTGCAAGCGCAGCGAGCATCACCATTTATGGCTCAGCAGTTGTAAGGCTAGAGCGGACTTACATATGATTTACATTCATTTTGAGGGCAAAGAACATTACATTGGTATAGTACCTAATAGTTCGACGAGATTTAGAATTTGAACGAATTGTTATTATGACATTAATCAAATTTCTTTACTTATCGGGATCATGTCAGTCAATGGTGGATATAGGCCTCCTCCATAAACTTCCAGGGTAAATGATCTTGTGCGGGACCTAACGGCTCCCAGCAACCTTAATAAGGTCGTGGAGGTCCTTGCGCTTTCCAGTGCGTGGTCTTCATTCAAGAATCTTTCTACCCCAACGGCCGTCAGTTCTTCTAGATATGTGCAAAATTCGTAGGTAATAGGCGTGGGGCGATGGCGTGGTTTCATCAAGGAGGTGGCAGGTTCAAATCCCGTCTCGTCTATAATTTTTGAGACAATTTTAAATCTTAGTTTCTCTCTCTTAGAAGTTAAAACTCTTCATGAAAGCTTTTCCTTCATTTTATAATTATTTTTTTTATTATTACATTTTTTAAATTAATTGTGTACCTACTTAAGAAAGTAGATTACAATTGCATGTTTCTCAGTAAACGATTTATTCTGTAAATTTATGAGAAATACATAATTTTAAACTGTAATAGATTATTATCTGGATTAAGACATAGGTTACCTTTTATTGAGAAACCGCGCGTGCAAAGCCGCGGGCGGTAGCCTTTACAATTATAAATATATTTTCTGCCTTTATCATTAGATGAACTAGATTTAAAATATGATATGTTACGTACAATTTTCCTTCAGCAATGTTTAAATACATTTTCCTGTTATAATGTATTTAAATGGTGTAATTTGCGGTAGTCTATGCTACCGTACAAACAAACAGACGGGGGCTGGATAGGGCTAGTCGCCCTCGGCGCTCTAGGGATGGGACATACAACTGTTCCTAACCTGGTATTCAGTCACTGATAAAATACTAGGTAAACTCGTGGTAATATTATATATGTCTGATTTGACAGGTGTCAAAATAACACAAAAAAAGGTTGATTGAACGTAATATGGAAAAAGGGCGGGAAGAAGAAGAAGAAGGTTGATTGGAAGAGATCGCTTTTAGCGATAATGCCGCCCATTACTCCTTAGATTTAATAGTGTTTTTCTCTTATTTGTTTATTGTTAATAATGTGCAATAAAGACACTAACTATCTAACAAACAACAGACCCAAATGATACAACATTGGAATACCGTCCTGTCGAAATATTGATCCAGGTTTAACTAGTGTTTCTGAGTGTAAGTTTTCAAAAATATATACTGATAATATATGGATAACATAATAATTATGTGGTAGACGTTCGTTCAAGTTTATTACGGCATGCAAAATGATAGACGTCAAATTGAATCTGTTAGATTTCCCTTTAGTATAGGTACTTTGTTCTACTACTATTCTTCTGTTTGTTTATTTTTGTAATTATTATATTAAGTACTGAAAACGATTGAAATTCATCTAGTACCAACCTAATATTTACAAACATACCATTTCAGTCAGAAATAAAAAACAAAATTATAGAATAACTACCTTCCGAACGCGGTTTCTTACGCGGTTTCCCACGTGGTTTCCCACGCGTGTTTTCTCAATAAAACTAATCTATATCTTAATCCAGGTCATAATCCATCTATATACCAAATTTTATTTAGGTTCATCCGTTACGACGTAAAAGCGTAACAAACAAACCAAGAACAAACCCACTTTCGGATTTATAATATTAGTTTAATTTAATTAATTTGTAAGTCGGTAAAGTAAAATCAAAATATTAATTTTGAGTACCTATGAGCTAAAAGTATTCTTTGCGACAAAAATAAAAACAGCAGAGATACACAGTTATTTACATTATACACATCTTTTTTATATGTGGAAGTATGTAATTGGCCTTTAGCATAAATGTTTTTTTTTGCATGTCTTATAATATAATTAGTTCTTCTATGTACCTAGCTGTAAGTCTACTAAAAAAACCCATGTGGATATATACGAGTAAGTTATGTATCCTAATACCTAATATTTTATCGATACATATTTATGAATTGTATTACTATGGCTTATTAATGTTTAAGTATTAGAAAGTAGGTTTATTGAAATACGTGTGGTTGTCTAGGTTTAGTTATATTTATTTATTTAAATCTAGGTGTCTTGGAATTTAAATTAAACCTCTCCCGCTACCAAATATGTATTACCTACAATAACTGTTTGCCCCTATTACATAAAGGTTAACTGGAAGATAATCTACTATTAAGCATTAAATTCGCCAGTGTAGAGATTATTTTTATTTTTTGAAATAAAGACTTTTTCATTCATTCACGTTTCGCGTATATATCCCTAAATACATGGAATGAGGTATTTTACCCCATCACTAGCGTCAGCCCCGGGCGCCGGCGTCGTTCTGTCAGATAGGAGCCCTACCACAGATAATACAACTGCTTATTAACTATACCGTTTGAATGGTTTTAATGAAATCAGTCTTTTTCTATACCTCCGTAAATATAAGCTATATATATATATATTTGATGATTGGTCGTCTGAGACGCAGGAGGTTGCGGATTCCCGCCACGGCACAAATGTTTGCATGATTTACAGATACTTGTTAGGGTCTGTTTGATTCTCTATATAGGTATTATAAGTGTCTCTATAAAAAAGTACATAAGCATTATATCAGTTAACTGGTTCCCATTTTACAAGCTTTGCTTAGTTTGGGGATAGATAGCGCTGTGTGAAATGCCCAGTACCTATTATTTATTTATATAAAAATATATTTAACTTAGGGCTGGCGTATAATTTTATACCTAGCATTTACCTATAGGTAAATATAAGCTAGTCGCACAAAAGTATCCGTAACTTTAATCATAGCAAATGTTGTCTGGAAGGGATAGCTTTCTTTAGCGATAAGACCGCCTTACGTTTATTTGGTTATATTATTCTTCTCTTTCTGTGTTTGTGTCTAGCTTGTAAGGTTATAATAAAGATTTCATTCATTCATTCAATCAATAGCTTTTTTGCAGGTCTGCCCGTCAGTGAGGGCTAATTGAAGTTTATTCTCTGTTACCCAGTGTGGCCAACGAAACAGATACTGAAGCTTTTTCCTACCCTTATACAGAACCTATTTTAATAAGTGGATTATTGTTCTAGGATGACTAGACGATCAAGAGTAAGTAGAATAAGTACGATTACAATCAGTAGACTTTTTAACTTCAGAGTAATCTATTGTAGAACCAAACATGTGGGAAATAACGAGAATGGATCGCGGGTAGAATGGGCACGGTTCATCAAGTATGCAAATAATTAAAAAGATTCAAATGTTTCGCGCGTTCGGAAAGTGCACAAAGCATTTGACCCCCTTCCGTTTCCGCGCCGTCGCGTCATCATTTTTCACTGCTCCTCTCTCCTCCATTTATTTTATCTGCGCGCCGCACGCCCGTCCGCGATAGCGCTCGCTTCGAACATCAGCTGCTGAGACGCAGAGATTTATGAACGCACCCGTTCCGCTGTAGGTAGGTAATCCTTTTTTGTATTCGACAATTTCAATTCGAACTTTTGAATTTAGAACACACATTCTCTTTGTCAATTTGTTTACAAAGTAGTTTTATTTTTTTTCTTTAGAATTGTTATCACTTTCTCTATGAAAAAAGTAAAGAATTTTCCAATCGAATTTAGAATTACCGAAATTTTTGCATTTGCAATAACTAATTAGGTAAGTATTCGTTCGATATCAACATGTTAATATTTCTTCCATTATCAAGAACTTACTAAAAGTATATAGAATTTTATAATTTAACACTTTTTGGCACGCAACGCCAGTTAAAGAAACTATTAGCATGCTGAATAACTACTCGAGTAATCTTATAACCGTTGCGATAATACGGTGTAAGTAGGTGGTCCTGCGATATCAATTTATACGTTTAATCGTATCCGTATAATTTGTAAAAGGAAGGAGCTATTTTAAATGTCAGCAGTTCTTAGAAAGGGCACAAGTTAGTTTAATTATTACTAAACCGACAAAACCGATGCTACAGAAAAAAAAACAGCTTGAAAGAGTGAAAAAATTGGGGGTAGTCAGCGAAAAGGTAGCAAATTCAGCTCAACTCGACATTTCCCTATCTCATTTTCCATTTGACAAACATCATTACATCTTCCTGTGTCGCCCCCTGACGGCAATTTTCGAGATTCGGGTGCGTTCGGGCGCGCTCGCTCGCTTCCGGAGTTTGTTATTATAATTCCAATTTTGAATCGTTAAATTCTTTCTGTAATTTTTGGCAGTTGTGTAACTTTTGAATGGTAGCGCATGGCTTTAGCATTCTACCATTACACATAATTGTTTTTTTAAACCCTCCATCTTCCTTTGTTTCGAATCATTCTATTTTTAAATTATCGTTTCAACAAGAAGAAAACCGTATCAACTGTTGGAAAGTGATCACAAAAATACAAACGGCTTATGAGAAAGCCACTCTCCCTAGACAATTAATCATCCCCCCTCGCCCCTCCCCAGCCCCGGGTCAAACGTCTACGTACTATTTTCATTACTCCTGGCTGTATGCGAGGAATGTTCGATATTTGGATTGTTTTCACGTTTGTTGTGAAATACTTTTTCGACTTTTGTATTGAACCGAAAACAGAATACTTAGTAAATACTACCAATGTATAAAAATATAAGGTATCGCTTTGAGATTATTTAATATGACAGGTGGATGAATGAACAAATTAAAATACATTATCGTGCATCGCAAAATAAAAAAAAACATACTAAAACACAAAGCTACAAATAGATACAAGGGCCGGTTTTATCGCTTAGAAGCGATTTCTTCGTAACAATCTTTGAGTGGAGAAATTATTATAAATTATAAATTGATTTATAAAATAATTTATAAGTCTCGTCTTAGTTTAAATGTTATTGCAAAGGATATTTTCAAACAGTCAGTTTAATTTATTTACTGGGTTCAATAATTATCATTAAGTGTTTATATTTATGATCCATTTTTGGTAAACGACTTGTTCTACTTTTATTGTTTATGTTTTGTCTTTACTCCGTTTTAAAATGCAACTGTATTGTGTGCTAATATAGTGAATAAATGATTGTCTATGACTATATCTATAATTAGTATTGTTTATAAAAATGTTGGTGCTGATTTAATTGTTGTTCTTTGAAGCGAAATATGTTTAATTTCAAACGGCAGTTAGCACAGTTAAAGATCTTTTTATAACTCCGCAGATTTATGTATTAGATGCATAATAGCAGTGTTTTACTCAGATTAACTGTTTCCAGTAACTGTATTACTTGTTTTTTGGTTTTTAATAGATACGCAGAATAAACATTGGCTGTAAGCTTTGTAAAATAGTTAAACATTTCATGTAAGTATCTATATTCGTATTAACCAGTTGCCAACTCTAGTGTCAGTTTTTAGGCCAATGAAGGCATAAAAGGTTTTATAGTAAATCCGTGAAACTGTAAATATTCTCGTTTTCCACATTTAAGGGCAGGTCCTTTAGGGGCGAGGGACATTACCAGGGTCGTAAAGGGCGCGAAGAGGTCGGTTAATACGCTAAGTGTCCGGGGATCACTCCTTGTTTCTTGCGCCCTGGTAGTCTGACCGGAAGTTAAGAACACTGAGGGCGTTACCGTCTTTAAATGACTGTTTTTTGTATGGAGAACCTAGAGGCTTCAATATCTTAAGGATGTCAAGACAGTCTTTTGTTTAGAGAACTTTTTGGCATAATATTAAAAAGATCTAAGCTTTTCTAGTAGTAATTTGCTATAGTTTTAACGCAGACAAACAAGAAGTGGTTATAATTTTTGAAACTGTCATGGTTATGAACACTATTTCTACTAAAAACGGTATATTTGCTATGATTTGTGAGTTTAAGACTTCAGTTTAACGGTGATCATGGCGCATGCAACTGCGTCGAAATATCTGGATACTCAAAAACTCACTAATCATGGTAAATATACCGTTATTAGTACAAATAAAGAAGTGGTTACTCAAATAGTTTAAATAGGCTACGACAAAAACTCACTAACACGGGTCGTATTTGTATGAAAGTCAGATCTTCGGGATTTGGGTCCATAACTGCACCGTTTTTGGATTGGCTATACAGCCAAAGTTTTGGAAAACGCTATCTTTTTTGTAGTAAAATTGTACAATCCGACTGAAGTAAGCTTTACAGGAAGTAACGTTGACAAAATTATTATAAAAACAAAAACAAATGTTAAAAAATAGCTTGTTTTTAATTACTACGACTATCTAACAAAATATTAATTTTTCTATTAATGTATATCGTTATAAGAGGTGCCTTCAATTAAATCTTCAAACCATCTTATTAATACAATGGTCGCAACAACGAAACGCACTTAAACAATGAAGGAAAAATTCAATTAACATCACAAAGGCGCTCGTAATTTATTCACACAAAAAGCCCTTTTAATTATAATTAATATTTACAAGGGAAGAATAAGAATTCTTGAGATCTGTATAGGCCGGTACCAAGGTGTTCACTTAAATACTTATTTGGTATTTGTTGATATTCACAACATGATTGTGTTTCTAAATTAAATAACAGGTATTTTTACTTTTTGATTCTGATGAAGTGTTGATTTATAATAAGTATTCGTTATTTTGATGATGCAAATACCCAAAAGATAAAGATATAATTTTTTTTAGTTTTTTCCTGATATTTTAAATTATTCCTAAAATTAAGGATAGACATTATCGAGTTTTAATTGTTTTCCGTAAATCTGTTGACACTTCAAATATATAATACTAAGTACATATTACCACAGATAAATAATATACTAGATACTTACCTAGTATTTTGTGGTTACATCAACAAAACTGTTCAGAAAAAGAGTACCAGTGAATTTCCCACAAAGAAAATAGCTCGCTTACACTTCCCACAGTAGCGGGGCGGTAAAGATCCTCCGCCTAAAAGCCTTTAAGGGAGTCCCCGAGTTATCTCGGCTAGTACGCCGTAAAATAAAGGTTTACTAGACCATAAAGAAAATTAAAATGAATTATTTTGACGAGTGTAAGGGGGTTACCCCTCTTTACGAGCGAGAGGTGAATCGTTATGGCGCTGTAAGGGTAATTGTTTTACTTGTAATTGTAAGCTTGTAAGGATTTAGTTTTGCATATTGTGGAGTTTTAATTTGTTTGTAGGTTGTTCTGTGTTGTCTTTTTTTGATGGATTGGAATTATCTTAGTAGAGTCTAAACAAGCTTTTGGCGGGATTATAGATGTTTTCAATTGCCGATGCGAAGAAAGAGGTGTTAAAAGTTTGAAGAGAAGCTTTCAAAGGTTGACTGGAAAGAAATCTCTTTCTTCAGCGATAATATCGCCTATTATTATCAATTTTGTATCTCATGTTGTTTATAGTTTTAAAATTTTCCATTCATTCATTCATACGAATTGATCATTTCAATTATTTTCCTTCAAATTGATGAACATTATATGTAGCCTATGTCTTAATTCAGATCATAATCAATCTATATATAAAATTTTATCAAAAACAGCCTGTCCTTTGAAGCCTGTAACTTTGTCTGTTTGCTATGTAAACAAACATAGCAAACAAACAAAGTTACTTTCGAATTTATAACATTAGTATGTATATAGGATATAGTATGGAGTTCGTGAGTTATGTACGATCAAAATTGGTGCAGCCTGTCTACATTTTAGGGGTTTTAAATTGATCTTAGTGTAAGCTTGTTTTACGATACCTTTAAAGGGTAGTTAGAGGGTAGTTTTGCATATTCGGATGTAAATTAATTATTTTGATGGGCGCTTTGATGCGATTGAATTGATTTGGAAGGTAATGGATCGGAGTGAATTAGTGGAATACTGTTCATTGGCTTTAGGATTTTGCTAATGATATTTATGCGTCTAATTCCAAAGCTTAGCTCGAAATAAGCTGATGAAAACACTGAAAATTTATTTCAAAACGTACTATTATATTTTTTAATATTTTGTATGTGATTTATTTAACCTGTTTTGTTATGTACGACATTAATTTAAAACAATTATCCGGAACCGTTTTAACTGATTTTAGAGGTGGGTTTAATACCTGTAGAGGTAGTTTGAATATTTATCTAGTAATCGATGAATTTTCAATGATATATAAAACAAAGTCGGGTTTGTTCGAACACTTATAACTCAAGAACGGCTGGACCGATTTTGTTGGTTTTTGATTTGTTGGATTTCTCTCCACCGCAAATAGCAGAATAACTATTAAGATATAAAAAAATCAACGCAAAAAGAAATAATGAAGATAATTAATTTTCTCATATAGCGGGTGGTGTACATTGTCAGCCAGCGTCATATGCATGTCAAGGCGGTACGAAGTTCGGCGGGACAGATACTTTCCAATAGTTTAACACGTACCTACTTACATGATGAATTATGATTTGTTTACCGATTTTATACAGTCTGTTTCACTGATATTTTAGGAGTTGATATTAAAGTTGTTTGAAAATTTAAAAATTTCTGTGGATTTGAAATAACCCTATTTTACAACAATATTAGCCCTACCCGTGTTTTCATTTAATGTCGTATATAACAAAACATGTAGTATATTGTTGAGACATAAATTAATAATTTTGTTAAGAATACAGTATTATCATCATCATTTCCATAGATCATGATCGCCTCCATATATTTCCAGAGCGACCGATGTTGTGCGGTTATACGATACTACTTTATCAAAGCTACAAGATAACGTATCTTAAGATCATTCTCCGTATCTACGTATCTTAAGACATTCGAATGATCTAACGATTGCCAATCGTATGATGATTGCCGATCGTTAGATCACTTCAATAAGATGTCCTCCCCCGCCGATAGTATCGTGGGTAAAAATTCTGACTGCGATTACAAGGGGAAATGGGAGTTTTATCACGAGAGCTCGGCAGCGAAGTTTTGTGAATTGGAACCATACGGGCGAGTTTTGAGGTAGAAACTGCAGCGGCCTGCAGTTGATTGATTGATTGATTGATTGAAAATACTTTATTGCACTTATAAAACTAGTACGTAGTAAGGCGAACTTAATGCGAAAGAGCATTCTCTTCGAAATAACCTACTTAAATACATTATATAATAGACTAAACTATATCAATATCAAATAAAAATACATACATAACAATAGAAGGGATTATTTATTATTAAATTTTAATGTGTTTACAAAAAATACGTATCTGAGTATTATGAGTTATCGGTTCCCATAGCTTTGCTTATTTTGGGGCTAGATGGCGCTATGTGAAATGTCCAGCATTATTTATTATTATTTATCCATACTAGTATTATAAATACGAACGAAAGTTACTCTGTTTGTTTCTTACCTTTTCACGACTGGAGATAGATTATATAAGTTTGTATGGGAAATCCATAATTCCTCAAGTTAGGGATCTAAAAATTCATATTTAGGCTTTCGGTACGAAATAAAGAAATAAGTGTTTCAACCCTAAAGGGGGGGAGGGGGTTGGGGGCTAAAGTAAGGGGTTAAAATTATGAGGTATTCTTTATATGCACTCCTATGTACAGTTGGTATATAGATAGATTGTGACCTGAATTGGGACATAGGCTACTTTTTACCCGACTGCGCAGGAGGGTAATGTGTTTATTGACAAACCACGCGTGTGAAGCCGCGGGCGGGACAGCTAGTTATTAATATACGGAACTCTATTTATAAACACGTCCCGTCCAAAAAACAAACCCTTAAATTTGGTGTGTTGCCGCGAATCTTTCCTCTGGTGTTACTTTCACCCGAGGAGCACTAAACTGCGCCAAGCCTTGCCAAATGGAAAACGCCCTGTTTTACAATATGGGGGTCCATAAGGCTCCCATAAGGATGTGGGGGAGATGCTTGTAAGGATTTGAATACGCATTGATGATTATTTAAGCGGTTCTGATTTTACTATGTTCTAGATATACAACCTGTTTGTTATGTACGACTTTAATTTGAAACATACATCCGGAATCGTATTAACTGATTTTAGAGATGGGTTTAATACCGGTAGCTTGAATTTTTATCCAGTAATCGATACATTTCCAATAAACAATTTTTAACGTAAATCGGCGGCGCTTTTGCGACGATGCCGCTTAGTCAGTTTAACAGGTTCCTCCTTACATGATGAATGAATATGATTTTTACCTATTTTATACAGGCTGTTTTATTGATATTTAAGGACTTTTACATCTTTTACAGAATACATTTTGGGGAATGTGCCCAGGAACTATACGATCTGATCCCACCATCTCCTTTCCATCAAAGGACAAGCAGGCGCACGGCTCAGTACCATCCGTACCTAGTCGATATACCACCCATTCGCACACACCGTTTTGGTTCTACGTTCTTGATGCGCACAGCTAAGGTATGGAAACTTTGCCGTCGTTTGTTTTTCCTAAAGAATACAATCCGGGCCACTTTAAGATAAGAGTAAATAGGTTTCTTCTAGATCTTCGTGCTTCATCTTAGACCACATCATCACTTACCATCAAGTGAGATTGTGGTCAAACGAAGTTCTATCCAATTAAAAAAAAACTTGATAATGATGTTATTTGAAAATTATAATTATCTATAGTAATGAATTCGAAAAAAACAACAATACCATTAGCCCTACCCGTGTTTTCATTTAATGTCGCACATAACAAAACAGGTAGTGTAGTTATTATACTAGGGCCGTAAGCGATCATTTGCACCCGAGATATTACGGCGTACGATTGATCGAAAGCAAGTGAGAACGCTAAAGAGTCGAGGTCAGTTAGAGTGGTGAAAGGATATAAGGGATAATGGCTCAACCGATTTGGCTGATTTTTGTTTTTATGTTCGTAATTTTCAGGAAAAGTTTTGTATGAAAGAAAATTATGAAATGTTGCCCGGGAAATTTGAGAATTCTGAAAAACTGAAAATGCTTTTATCTATGGGGTTTTTGTATGAACCAATTATACTCAAGATTCAAGGCTATATTTTATGTTAAATAATTATAAAACTTAAATACTAATCCTCGGTGGTATAATGGGCGACCTTATCGCTCAAAACGATCTCTTCTACTAGTCCTTAGATGGACTGTATTAAAAATATATATTTACTTTTACTTGTATTATTACATTTTGTAATTATTGTAGTATTTACATATGCCGCTTACTATTTTAATTTAATTGATTTGACATGTTTAATTCTAGGTTTAATTGCCGTACTTTTGAAAAGGCGCAAAACCATCTTGCAGTGCCCTTACAGGGTATATGTACATACTTCTAAGCTACCTACCATCTAAGCATAAAAATGTATATATAGGTACATGTAAGCAGAATAAATGAATATGAATATTATTATTATTTTATATGCTACAACAAGCTATATGAACAAGCTTATAGCCCACCACCATCGCCTTTAACAGAGAATTGCCTCGTAGGTCACGCACGTTAGAAATGTGCTCTACGATGCACTGCCCTGCATCCATCAACTTGAGGTATACAGATGCCTCATGTGCCTGGTATTTCACCGGCAACCATACCCTGTATTTTAATGAAGAAAAGTTAATTGGGGAAACAGCGAGATTTGTTGTAAGTCACTTTAGCATAACCATTTTCCGAGCAACAAATTTTATGAACTAATCAACTTTATATCCCTAACATTAACTTAAAATGTTCCTCAAACCGGCTACTAAACAAAAATCCAGGGTATTAAAGCCAAGTGTCGTTCGCAAGTTGTTTTACGGTCGTCAGGCCTCGTAAACCTCGGGTCGGGCGCGTCAGTGATTCCTGATGGTCTATTTTCTGGGACTAGCGAGGCTTGGGGTCCGTTATCGACCCTATCTTGAGTGTTGTGGCCCCATTTTGAGTTTTGGTACCCCATCGCGCAGTTTTGAATGTTGAGATGGATGTGCGGGGTAACGAGAATGGATAAGATAAGGAATGAGTATATTAGAGGAAGTTTGAAAGTAGCGTCAGTGATAGAAGGCTAGCGTCGTATGGGCATGTCATACGGAGGGAAGAAAATCATGTGACTAAAAGAGTGTTAGATATGAATGTGGATGGATATAGAAGTAGAGGAAGGCCGAAGAAGTGATGGATGGACTGAGTGTAGAATGATATGGATAGGAAAAAAGTGACAACTGAGATGACGGCTGATAGAGAGGTATGGAAGAAAAATACATGTTGTGCCGACCCCACATAATGTGGGAAAAGGGCAGAAAGAAGAAGACCCCATCGCGTAGTTTTGAATGAAAAAAGTGTTTTGAGTGTGTAACAAGCTTGTAAAAAAGAGATAGGTTGAATAAATGAGTTTCTATGACTGGGGGAATTTTGCGGTGAGTTTTTAAATTTTTTAGGAAAATTGAGACCGTGATTTTCCCTAGCAATGATTGTTGTTTTTATGAGAGTACATTTTTAAAGAGAGGGGCTTTTTTGAGTTTTGTGCGGAATTTATACTATGACTTTTCTTAGTAATTTGCTGTTTTTATTGAGGTGAGTTCATATCTTAATGGCAAATAGCGGGAAAATATAGGTTACGGTGGCTGTGATAACATCACAAAAAAGTTCTCACTTAAAACTCTACCTAGAAAACTGTTTTTCATATAGCACAAAGATCAACTGAAAGAAAATGTTGTCTAGTACTAAGTCTACCTATATCAACAGTTTATGGAAAGACAACGAGTTTCCGGGAGTCATTGGGTACAGACTGCATATAATCGGTTGCTCTGGAAAATGTACGAGGTTTTCAATTTCAATTTAATTCAATTTATTTATTAAACTAGCTGACCCGCCCGTGGCTTCGCATGGGTGGTTTTTCAACAAAACATTAACCTTATTTTGCGCAGTTGGCTAAAAAATAGCCTATGTCCTTTCCCAGGATATAATCTATCTCCTTGCAAAATTTAATAACGATCCGTTCAGCCGTTTAGTCGTGTAAAGGTAACAATTATACATATAAACCTTCCTCTTGAATCACTCTATCTATTGTTGTAAACTGAATTAAAATCCGTTGATTAGTTTAAAAGATCTAAGCGAACAGACAGCGGACGCGACTTCATTTTATACTATGTGAAGATGTGAAGATTATAACGACATTATACATATAAGTATAATAACCAATCACACGATTACAATTAATTATTAAGGGTAATTTTTTAATAGTTTACATTTTATGATGTATCGTTTGTTTTTTTTATCATCATCATATCAGCCATAGGACGTCCACTGCTGAACATAGGCCTCGCTAATAGATTCCTCGGAGCGTCCGTTCTTATGCGGCCTGCAGCCAGGCTCCCAGCCACCTTTATCAGTTCATCTTTCTACCTAGAAGGCCTGCGCTCCACTTTACAATGCGTGGTCTCCAAAATTCCGAATCTAACCTCCGTTCTATTCGAGAACCTTTTTGCCCCAACGGCCGTTACTTATTCGTTAGTGCTTTGCCCTTTATTTTATGCAATAAATAATTATCTTAACATTTTACAGATCTATTTGTAAAAAATATGTTCTGTATTTTATTTTGTTATCAATAAAGAGTTATCTTATCTTATCTTATATAGTTTTCAAACATTTAGAAAATGTATTTTGACGTCTATCTCGCCGTGTATTTTTTAAAGTGGTAAATACCCTTCCTATCCCTCAAATAAAATAAAAACCAACCCTTCTCAAGATTAAACAACAATACACACAATTCCTTAAAACCCTTACGTAATAAAAGCCCCACTTGTCCTTAATGTCATTACGTTCACCTGTGACATGAGTTCCGTTTTGCAATTTTATTACAGTACCCTAAAATGCCGGATGCAACGCACTTGTTATGTCAAGTGTTATTTATCCCGACCTGTTTATATATATGTTAGAACACATGGTTTAACTGTACTTATATCTATATACAACCTGTTTTGTTAAGTACGAAATTAATTTAAAACACACATCCGGAATCGTACTAACTGATTATAGAGGTGGATTTTTTTAAATTTAAAACTTCTATGGTAATTAATTAAAAAAACCTACTTTACAACAATAGCCATAAGCCCTACCCGTGTTTTCATTTAATGTCATACATACAAACGCAAGCTCATGGACGCGTGCATTCTCCCCATCCTTACCTATGGCGCTCAAACCTGGTCTTTGACAGATCAACAAAAGTTTACACTCGGGGTTTGTCAGCGAGCCATGGAGCGCAGTATCCTAGGAGTCAAACTAACAGACCACATTAGAAATAGTGAACTGCGCTCCCAAACACAAATCGCGGACGTTGGGCACCAAGTAGGCAAGTTAAAGTGGGACTGGGCGGGACACGTCTGCCGCATGTCGAAGGAGTTATGGGCAAAATCCACCACCGAGTGGATCCCAAAAGACAAAAAACGACCACGTGGCAGACCGCGACGCCGATGGAAAGACGAACTCGACTCGTATATGGAAGACTGGACTACACAAGCGTACGATAGAGTGGAGTGGAAGGAAGGAAGGGAGGCCTTTGCCCTGCAGTGGGACAGTACAGGCTCCAAATAAAAATAATAATACAAAACACGTAGTATTAGTACGTGAAGAGAAAAGTTTGTACCCCTTTATAAGCTTACTAGCTGGCGCCCGCGGCTTTACACGCGTAGATTGGAAATAAAAATATCCTCCTTCTGCGTAGTCGGGTAAAAAGTAGCATATGTCCCGGTCTTAATCTATTTGTACACCAAATATCATCAGACTAGGCAGTCCTCTCCGCCGTCACGAGACGTACCCGTAGACACCAGGTTCAACCTCCTAGGACTAAGAGAACGCGAGTAATCGCTAAAACTAGCGAAAGGGGAAAGTGTCGGTTATTGCAGGGCTCGCGAGGTCTACTGTTCTCACAGAACCACTAGTCCAAACTGCATTGAAATATCATCAAAATCGGCCCAGCCGTCGTGAAAACATGATAAACAAGCAGAGGAATAGAGAGAGAGAGAGTTACTTTTGAATTTATAATGCTAGTAAGGATGCATATCGAAATGTTGATACATAGGTATTATAGTCTAGGAGTATCTACATATAGTGTAGGAGTCAATGTCGCGACCGCGGCTTACCAGCTTAGAGGCTTACACTTGATTAGTAGTCTGTACTCGGCCGGCTAATGCATTGATAATTATTACCAGCCTATTGTCTGCTGGTTATTTGAGTGTGTGCGTTGAGTGTTTCGGATAGAGTATTGCTTAATATGACGAGATTGCACTGACCCCTAATTTACAGAGTTTAAGCAAAGTTCGTCTTTTTATTGGTTATATCTAGTGGTTCGCCCCAAACTGAGATCTCGCTAGTTTTCCAAAATAAATATAAAAAATATCACTTATCTTTGACCAATAAAATAGTGCAACAAAATACATGACCAACTGACTCAAGCTACAGTTTCATTCAAATTACAAGTAACGGGGGTTCATGTAATTGGTTCCTCTTTTTAGGGGTAGAAATTGCAATTATTCTGGATTTCAAACTTTTCCCTACATTTGTGTCACTTCTTCTTCTTAACGTGTCAAGAGTTGTACGTTTCTATTCATAGTATATTGGACAGGTGTTTGACCACAACAATGGCATCAGGCGAGGCGGCCATTAGGTCCTCCATCGTGCAGGTGTTCGGGCATAAAGGGCACATTAGCAAGTGCTGCATTGACTGCGTGGGATCACCGCAGTCGCACTGCGTTAAGTTAGGGTCCCTGAATCCCCATTTGCACATATTAAGTCAACCTGGGTGCGGAGCCTGTTTAAGGACTGTGTCACTAAAGCTACACGAATACCAAATTTCAAAAAAAATACATGGATTAAACTAAAAATAAAAACAATTGAGTCATCTAAATACCGTTGCAATGACGTACAAATGATTTATAGATAGCTCATTTTCGAAAAGAAATCTGAAATATATATTTTTCCCAACCCCTTAGCTCCAAAATGTTCTAAAGCTAAAAGCCATTAATATGATTGATATGGAAAAGACGCTATCTAGAACAGTTTATATTCGTGATTTTGACATTTGTGTGAGTATCCAAAGTTCTCACTGAATGATAAAATAATCTAAATAACAAAACCTTAAATTCAAAGGCTCTATTTCGGGACAAACAATGTAATCTTCCAAAGCACCTGCCTTCGTATGAGATACAATATCACATCTAAATTACGTCTATTGTCTTCTAAATATGGCCACTGTATAGACAGGCGATATTGTTAGTCCTTGAACTATATAACTATAGGACAAGAATATAATGGCATTTTATTTTTCATTTCAGGGGGTTGTTCGAGATGGTGCCTGCAGTTTCCTTTTATCATCGCACCGCTCGCCATCGGCAGGGAATCCATCCACACACCTTGGAGATGATGTGGTCGTGCACCGTGTGGTTCCAGAGGAATATCTTCCCGCGGACACTGACGCTGGAATGGTCTCCCTGCTGAGGTTTTCCCCAGGGACTACAGTATGGGGTTCTTCAAAAAGGGCGTTTTGAAACTTTAAAAGGGTCGGCAACGCGCGAGTAATACCTTTGGTGTTACAAACGTCCATAGGCTACGGTAACCGCTTACCATCAGGTGGGCCGTATGTCGCACTGCGTCTTGCTTCGGACGATTATTGGTCGAAACAGCGATAAATAATATATCCCGTATTTATAAAAATGATTGAAATCAATCACGAAAGTTTTCTAAGTACAATTACATACCAAATTTCATTGAACTCGGTTCAGCCGTGATTAAGTAACAAACAAATAAATAAACAAACATCCAAACTTTCGCATTTATATTATTAGTGTGATAAACAAATAATTATTATATTATTTATTCAATGAGTGCAAGTAAATCTGTCAATATTTGATTAGTTTGTTGGCGGACAGTGAAGGCTTCGACGGAATTACGCGTCCATTGCTCAAAACTCCTAGATTCATCACTATAATATCCAATTTCAGAGTTAGATTGTTCTCATATCGATAGTAACCAATATTCTGGATTGGATCCACAAATTAGGGTAATGGGTTTCTACAGGGTGTTCCGGAACTACCATATAAAGCCTGAACAGGGTAATTCCGATCATGAAAATTACCAACTTTTCATATAAAAAAATAATAATTTAAACATTTCATTTTTCAGGATTTTCTTAAACTTTTTTTTTAATCAGTTGTTTTTTAGACTTTACACCTTGCCTAGAAGTTAGCTAACAAAACCGTTATGTTTGACGTAAAGACTGATCTAAATCAGCTGATAAGAAGTTTTTAGAATCCGTCTGTTCTTAAATGAAACATTCGTTGTTCTAGTAAGTGACGAGAATCCATCAGCATCCAGGCAAATACAGCTCGTACTGACACGTAATCTGGCGGTCTACGCACTGCGAAAGACCCCCCCCCCCCCTCCCCATTAAATTCAAGGTTCTAGATTCGAGAGCCAAGAGCAAATGGTTACACTTATACACAAGAATTAATAAAATACATTTACAAACTAACACAAATATAAAAACAACAAAACATTACATTACATTACAAACATACATTACATATATTTATTAGAAAACAAACAACCTGTAGGTAGATTAAAGAATAAATATAAAATTACGTCACAATTAATAACACAATAAAACTAAAAATATACAAAAAATATCCATGTACTTACTGTACCTACCTACTTATATAATAAATAAATAAATATTGCTGGACATTTCACACAGTGCTATCTAGCCCCAAACTAACTTATTAACTTTATTTAACTATATTTAACTTTATAATAACTACTACTTTATAATAAATAGAAAAACATCCAGACCCGGAACAAAATCTTAAACCATGCAAACATTTGTTCCGCGGCGGGAATCGAACCCGCAACCTCCTGCGTCTCAGCCGGCTATTGGCCCACTGCACCACGGAGGTCGTCGAATATTTTAATTCGAAAGACGACCTGATAAAGGTTCATGCGAACATTAAAAAGACAATATCAATATCTCTTCTAAAAGCCATTAGCATTTTTACATAGATACTAATTGCATAGTACAATGTAAACAGCAGGGTAAGTTATTCAGTTATATTGAAAGTAACGACCTGCCCACGGGGCGCGCATAACATTGATGCAAATGTCCCGTAATTACATTAGTCTGGGAACTACATAGGACTAGTAAAACAGCTGGTTCACTCTGTAAAACTACAGTTTTCTATCATCTACACAAATGTAGCATAACGCAGTCAATTGCACTCCAAAATTAGGAGTTCTACGGCATGATCGAATCTGCGATATTATTAGCAAAATTTTTATTAATATATCTTGATATCCTTTGACCACGCTCTCACCTCATGGTACGCGATCTAATCTGTAGATATAAAGTTTGACATAACAGAAAGGAGATGCTGTCTCTAAGGCGGTGTCCTAATAGAACGCGATCGGGCGATTAAGCGATGCGATGTTCTTGTAATTTAACCTATAAAGATTTTAGCCACGCGATCTGATCGTGGTAAAGGCATGTCATGCGGAGGGAAGAAAATCACGTGACTAAAAGAGTGTTAGGTATGTATATTGATGGATATAGTAGAGGAAGGCCGAAGAAGAGATGGGTGGACTGTGTGAAGAATGAAATGGGTATGTGACAACGGAGGTAACGGCTGAAAGAAAGGTATGGAAGAAAAATAGATGCTGTGCCGACCCCACGTAATGTGGGAAAAGGGCAGGAAGAAGAAAAATCTGATCGCGCGACTAAAATGGGACACCAATTTGACATCAGTATGTTCGCGATTACGTTAGAACTAAGTTCGCATGAACTAGCGAATATCGCGCAATCGCGGACACCACGGCAGCGCGCACCGCCTAAAGCTTTCAAAGTTGACTAAAGACAAAATTACAAGAATGTAGTAGCTGGATGATGGTCTTAGCTGTGGTAAGGCCACCAACTTCCGTCAAATTGAAACTGGCAGAGCCGTGGGAACAGAGATGTCTATCTATCGATTATGTAAGGAGATTACAATCGATTCTGAGAAAATCGAGTCGTGTTTAGCTGGAGCTAAAGTTGCAACAACCTTATGCGAATGTTTTTGTAGATTATGAACGGCTGAACCTATTTAGATGGGGTTTGCTTAGTGAATTAGACTAGATATATAGATGAACACTTTATTGTAAATAACATTCACAGAACACAATACAAAAACAAATTATATGTACAATGGGAGGTCTTATCATTGAAACTGATTTCTGCCAGATAACCTTAGGACCGAGTATAGTTTCAATTTGAATTAAATGTTAAGGTGGCTAAAATGATGGGCATCATACATAACTGAAGGTTAACTGGAAGAGAATACTATCTAGCATTAAGTTCACCCATGCACAGATTAATTTTATTTTTTGCAATCAAGAATTTTCATTCATTCATAAATTATTAAAAAAAAATTAAGGTAAAAAGTAGCATATGTCCAAACCCGTTCATATCCATCTGTATACCAATTCCTCAAAATTGGTGCAGCCGTTCAGTCATGAAAACGTAACAAACAGACAGACATACATACTATTCGTATGGATAAGAATCAAGAGTATACATTATTATTAATGTACACCGCTCCATCCAACATTGTCTGGAAGATATCGTTTTTTTGTGATAAGACCGCCCATTACACCTTTACTTGTTTCTATTTTTTTTTGTAAGGTATAATAATGAATGTTCATTCATTCATTCATTCAAACATTACCTTCCCGAATGATACCCGAGCGAATAACTCCCTAATTGAGCCTGTATGAAGATGCAAATTCGTGAATAAAAGGCATTGTCCCGCTCGCTATTGTTGCCTACTTGTAATTGATAAGGCGGGACATTTGAATTTTAAATGTGCTCTCAGGAGAGATAAATGGATTTCCTTCAATTTTCCTTTAACATTATCGGGTTTAAAATTACGTATTTATTCTGGGCGGAATTTAAGCTAGGTGTAAACCAGCCTTGTTTCTTGTTTTTCTTTCCTGGCTTGGTCGCGAAGGAACAGGCAGTAAAATTGACGTTTTAAAGTGATCCTTGTGATTTTAATGAATAGAAAGATTTTGAATTTGCAAACCTCACGTGCTTGTAGTGTCAACGGGACCCACACCCTTCAAACCGATACACAGCAATGCTCCTTAGCGACAGATATAGGTATGGTGGTAGTACTTGAGAATGTTTAAAAAAAGTATTATATCAGTTGGTTCCCATAGTAAGCTTTGCTTAATTTGGGGCTAGATAGCGTTGTATGAAATGTCCAGCATTATTATTATTGTACACGCATTTATCTCTGCCGCCAAGCAGCATTGCTGTGTTTCGGTTTGAAGGGTGTGGATCCCGTTGACACTACAAGCACGTGAGGTTTGCAAATTCAAAATATTTCTATTCATTAAAATCACAAGGATCACTTTAAAACGTCAATTTTTTGCCGGTGAAATTACAGGCACATGAGACTTTACACCTGTATACCTCAAATGTGATGACGCAGGGCAGTGCATCGTAGGGCACATTTCTAAGGTGCGTGACCTACGAGGCAATTCTCTGTTATAAGCGATGTTTATCATTTAACATCAGGTGGGGCATAAGCTTGTTCCATCTACATTTAGCATAAAAAAGTGGCACTCCGGGAATGTAGACAGAAGTGAAAACTTGAACAATTACGAGATACTTATATACAGAGGTGTCGGTAACGGTAACAGTAACAGTGTCGCGAGTTCAATGGTTTTTCCCATCTCAAAAAATGCCCAACGCGCCTAAAGAAGTTTTCACTTCAAAAATATTATGCCTTGCTCTAACGAAAACTATTGGCGTTTTCTTATTTGACAGCTCGTACTAAAGGCCAAGGCATCTTTGTGAACTTTGTCTTAAATTGTCAGTTAGACGTTCCAAAACTTACACGTGTAAAATATTCAGCGCTCGGTCGGAAACTGAGTTTAATATTACACGAAGCGGTGCTGAAGTGGAATGTAAGATGAGGATGACGAAGAGAGATGAAGGTTTAGAGAAGCGAGGACTGCTATATGACGGCTGTGATTATGACCGCTATATGACGGCATAATATCTACAGAGGCATAATATTTGGTCTCCGTGCCGTAGTGGGAGAATAGCCGGCCGCCACGGAATAAATGTTTACATGGTCTACAGATATTGATTCCGGGTCTGGATGTTTTTCTATATATATTATAAGTACATGTATTTACAAAAAAAAGTACATAAGGTTTATATCAGTTATTTGTTTCTCATAGTACACAAGCTCTACTTAGTTTGGGGCTAGATAACACTGTGTGAAATGTCCAGCATTATTTATTTAATTTATTAATATATACCACTTGTTAAAGTCTTGACCTGACCACGACACGAACATGTTTTTACTTTTATACATCGAAATCAGTCAAGCCGTTTATTCGTGAAACCGTAACGCACATACCGACAGAGAGACAGAAACACAGAGTTACTTTCGAATTTCTAATCTTACTAGTTGTTGCACGCGACTTCGTACGCGTTACACTACTAAATGTGTAGGTAACCTAGAAATAAAGCTAAACATGCTGTTGATGCAACTTTTTTATCGTATATTTATCCAATGAGACCTGTCATGGGATAAAAAGTAGCCTATGTGTTAATCTAGGTTATAATCTGCGTACATACTAAATTTCATCGAAATCGGTTCAGCCGTTACGACGTGATTGAGTAACAAACAAATATTATGTGATAATATTACTGTGAATTTAAAATACCTCTTTTTTGCGAGGGGTCTTCCGATTGATGTTGGAAAACCCAACAAATCCTTAAACAAACAAGTAATTATTGTAATATCTCCAACTACCCCCTAATTGGTGACTGCGAAGGGTCAACGTACATTACATGCCTTCTACAAACATATTGTTCCCTAGAGAAAACAGGTAGTTAGGGTTGAGTTTATTTGTATAACAGTAATCCTTGAAATCAACTCGAAGAACTGACGGCCGTTGGGGCAGAAAGATTCTAAAGTGGAGACCACGCTGGAAAGCTCAGTGTAAGATGGATCCCCACTAGATGGAAAGACGATAAAGGTTGCTGGGAGCCGTTGTGTGCAGGCGACACAAGATCGGTTGCTCTGACAATCTATGGGAGACGCCTATGTTCAGCTGTTGATGTCCTACAACTAATAATGATGATGTTTAAATGATGGTATCGTAGGTCGTGACACGTTTAATGCCTTCGCATTTCTGAACGCCTGGTACTGAATCCTAATTATGCGCTAACTAGCTTCTGCATGCGCCATCGCACGAGTTGTTTGTCAAAAAAAAGTAGTTTATGTCTCAATCCAGGTCCTTATCTATCTATATACCAAATTTGTTCGAAATCGCATAAGCAATTACGACGTGAAAGCGTAACAAACCAAGGAGTTCGGAAAAAACTCCTATTTCTACGCACACCGACAGCCAAAAAGCGACATGATGAAGTTAGCTGATGATGAAGTTGTCTCAAGTTTCCGTGAAAAGTCATAACTATATTAATTTATCATTCCTTTTACAAACAAAGAGTTGTGGCATGCGGGATGATATCTTTAGCTATTTTTGTTTTGTTACGCCAAAGAAGTATAACTTCTTACGTGCGTACATAAAAGTACACGCACTAGTTTTTTTTTATTAAATAGAAGTCCTCAACATAGCATACACTGATAATATTTAGCGGTTACATGTTGAATTGGTAAATCTAGATGCATGCAGTATTAATATTTTATGCCGAGCGAGTAAATGAATTCGATTCTAATATTATAATAAAATTGCATGCACTTACTTCTAACTAATATCGTTAAAAATCGTACATATACATAATTAAAAAATAATTAGTGTGGATTATTGTTTAAAATATGAATGAGAGGGTTATTAAAAATAAAACTTTTATTTTTGATATTAACATTCTTATATTTTTGTTTGAATTTGACATGATACTATTATTTTTATTATCTGAGTAAATCGCGAAAACATCTTACTCCAAAATACAGCCTACTTTTTATCAGGATACTACGCGAACTCTAACCTAGCCAAACCTGGCAGAATAGAAGATATTTATTCATCATCATCATCATCAGCCCACATTAGTCCACTGCTGGACATAGGCCTCTCCCAAAACGCGCCACTGAGCCCGGTCTTCGGCTCTTCTCATCCAGTTTCTGTCCGCCACCTTTCTTATGTCATCGCTCCACCTAGCCGGGGGGCGCCCCACACTACGTTTTCCGAGACGCGGTCTCCACTCAAGAACTCGTTTACCCCAACGGTTGTCGGTTCTCCGGCATATATGGCCAATCCACTGCCACTTCAGTTTGCTAATCCGCTGAGCTATGTCGGTGACCTTGGTTCTCTGTCGGATAACCTCGTTACGGATTTTATCCTTCAGAGAAACTCCAAGCATAGCCCGTTCCATAGCTCGCTGTGCAACCTTAAATTGGTGGACTAGTCCTACCGTGAGCGTCCACGTCTCATCACCGTAGGTCATTACGGGTAGGACGCACTGATTGAATACTTTGGTTTTCAGGCATTGTGGTATAGGTGACGAGAAGATTCTACCTAATTTCCCAAATAGATATATATCCAAGATATTTATTGTTCAGTGCCAATTAAAAAATATATAACCTGTTTTATTATGTACGACATTAATTTAAGACACACATCGTATTATTATAATCGTATTAACTGATTTTGAAGGTGGATTTAATACCGGTAGCTTGAATATTTATCAAGTTGGCGATACATTTCCAATAAACAATTGTTAACGTAAATCATCGACACCTTTGCGATGATGCCGCTTGGTCAGTTGCAGTGCTCAGTAATAGGTACCTACTTGTATGATGAAATAATATGATTTGTTTACCTATTTTATACAGCCTGTTTCATTAATACTAAGGTTTTTTGAAAATTAAAAACTCTGTGGTAATGGATTTATTTATTTATATTACAACGATACTAGCCACTAGCCCTACCCGTGTTTTCATTTAATGTCGTACGTAACAAAACACGTAATATGTTTTTGTTTTAATTATCCACATAATTATTTACATTGTAATTTGAAATTCATTTTGTTTAGTAAATATTTAGGTACGGACTTGCCGCAGATGGACACCCCTTGTACACGCCACTCTTGGCAATCAAGTGGCCCGCCTACCACCTGTTCACACAAAGGGGTAGACTTACTCCCTACTTTTGGTACGGAATAGTAGATTATAAAACCTCCACGGCACAGTATGTAGGCGACTGTAACTCCATTCCCAGTGCAGGACAATTGTTTGCAAAATATCTAGCGGGAATTGAGCCCGCATTTCTATAATCGAAATCGGTATTTTTTCGAAATATTTCATCATAACTCCAAAATAGTACAAAATAAAATAAAAAAGTCATTTTGTATCATATCAATCTCTTTGATATGATAGTGTGTGACCTAGAAACCCTGTTTTAAATCATCATTTTGGCTTATTTAGCTTTTTTTTCACTTTATATAAACTATTCTAAATTTCAAACCGATATGTTCACTAGTGGTTGAGATGATCAGCTGTGATAGACGTACAGACGGACGGTCCGTCCCGGTATGTACCAACGCCGCTCGTCCAACTTGTGGATCTAGAAATAGCATTGGCCCCAACGTGGATGCCTAACAAATTAATCAACCAACGTTGGTAGCGGCGCGTGGGGCCAACGTGTGGAGCCGGTGTAACCGTCAGAGATTCATAATACCATGGGATACCAAGAGAAGATTACTTATATAGTAACTGTTATTTAATCTGTGGCAGAGGGAAGAGGCAACCCTTCCTAATGGTTTTACTGGAAAAATATTTAACTCTTTAATCGAGTGTTTGCATACATACGTGATTAACGTTTAGTTTCATTGGGGATCCGATTAAGAAAGTTTTTGTGGGGTTATGGTGTTCCGGTGATATAATTAAACTCATTGACGACCTTTGTGGCGCAGTGGGCGAATAACCGGCTGATACACAGGGGATAGCGGGTTTGATTCCGGCGGCAGAATTTTTTTTGCATGGTCTTCGAATATTTGTTCCAGTTTCGGTAATTTTTCGTGTGTAAATAAGTAAGCATTTACAAAAAAAAATAGTTAACCAGTTAACTGGTTTCCATGGTGCATGCTTTGTTTAGTTTGAGACTAGATAGTGCTGTGTGAAATGTTCAGCATTATATATTTATGTCTAATATCTATATTTTACGCCAAGCTCTTTGTGTTAATTTCGCTTCATTGGATGGTATTTTTTTTAGACAGCAAAGAAATTGCTTAATTCAGAAAAGGAAAGTATTTAAATCAAACGTAAAAAAGTTATTTTATCTTTAATTTTGAATAGCTTTACAATAAAAAAACTTTGGTTGTACGTCATATCATGACGGCTAATCCAAACTTAAATTAAAGAAATTTAACAGTCAAAAATTGTTTACAATTTTAGTTACCGATTTAAAATTATTTTTAATTTTTAACAATAATTACTGTCTAATTAGGATAGCGGTACCAGGCGCTCAGAAATGCGAAGGCATCAAACGTGTCAGTGTCGACCTCTGACGCCGGCCGTCACTCACGTACCGTTCTATTGTACTGGGAGGTCATAAGTTAATGAGAGGATGGTAATGACGAATGAAATAAAGGATATAAGCAGGATTGGAACATAATTATATTGAAAGGAAATGAGACAATTAACAACGTAAATTTGTACTTAAATTTGTACGAACTTGAATCCAACAGAACATATAGTTTTTATCTAGTTTAAATCTTAACCATGTTACCATAAAAAAGTTTAACAACTGTTTAACTCATGTTTATGAAATTCCTCACATATTTCTGTATAGGATTTTTTTAAACACGCGTATGGCAAAATACAAGCCAGACGAGATTTGAAATTTTTTTAAGAGTTCCTGTAAGTGTCGAATAACACATTAAAATAAACAAAACCTTAAATAATTAAATTTTGCATAGTTCTTTGTGTAAATATGAAATATATTGTATTCATAATATTTGATCGAGCGAAGCGAGATCTCCAAATCAACTTGGGCAAATCGCCGTTGTTTGTATGTATGCATGTTTGTTTGTCCGTGGATAACTTTGGAAGCGTTGATCCGATCATCGTGAAATTTTATACATAGGTAGGTAGTGATAGCACAATTTTGGTGTAACTAAATTAGCTAAAAATGTTGGGGGGTTGTTGAGATATTGGGTTTCAAGAGGGGTAAAAAAATGAAAATGAGACTTTAAGGTCAAATGAAAGGTTTTATGGTTAGGTTATTAGAATATTTTAACCCTGTTTTTATTTTTAGTTTAGTCCTTGTTGTTTTTGAGTTATTAGCACTAATAAAAACAAAACTTTGACAAAATTCACAGGGTATACACCAGTGACCCCACAATACTGAAATTTGGAATGCTTGTAGCTTTAGTGACACAAATAGGTATATGCAAAAGTCTGAAATCCACAATAACTGCATTTTGTACCTCGAAAAAGAGGAACTAATTAACATGAACTCCCGTTACCTGTTATTTGAATGAAACTGTAGGTCAAGTGAAGTGGTTATTCATTTCGTGGTATTATTTTGATAGTCGAAGATTACGAATATATTTTTTTTTGTTTTTATGGAAGACTCGCGAGATCTCAGTTCGGGGCAAACCACTAGTTTATTATTATTAATAAACCTGAAATGTTTGTCAAAATATAAAATGATTATAGATTATCCGATTGCCGTTCTCATTAGTTTTAACTCATTATGGGTACACGATATATTCATCATTTAGATTTATCTATTTAAGTTTGCTAGAACCACATTGTAAGCGAGCAGCGATATCTGATGAACTTTACAAAATGAATTTGTATAAAAACGAACGTTTACAAGTACTATCTAAATTGCCTACTTAAAAGTATAATTTAGCAATAACTCGCAAACCACATTTTATATAATTTCTCACTATTTACAAGATTTTATCAAAGTTAGACAAAGAAACAATTTCATAGTTGATATTTAATTTTTTTTACTGTTTTTTTTTAAATGAAATTTAACTATATTTATGTTGATATTTAATTATTTATGTTGTTTGTTAGTCGTTTTTTTTGTTGTATCGTATTTTTTGGTGATTTTAAAGTGACCAGCTTGAGTCTAATGCGTTAACGACTAATGTGGTGAAAGAGATCAGTTATTTTCACTAAAGATCCTTTATGACACATGATTTCAAATTATTAACGAAATTTTATAGGACTAAAGCCAAAATGATTAAGCAAACATTACCATTAATACGGGCTTTATCACGTACCGTTTTATCGGTGTTTCCACCGACCATGTTTCGGTTCAATGCGTGAACCTTAATCAGGGTGAGTGCGATTCGCTCCGAACTGCGTCTCGCCTCGCACTACAACATCGCAACATTGTCGGTCGGAACACCTATAAACCGGTACGTGATAAATCCCGTATCCCACTAATATTATAAATGCGAAAGTTTGGATGTTTGTTTATTTATTTGTTTGATTGTTTGTTACTCAATCACGTTGTAACGGCTAAACCGATTTCGAAGAAATTTGGTATATACGTAGATTATAACCTGGATTACCACATAGACTACCTTTTATCCTTTAACTCAGTTCCTATGGAATACAAATGGTGTATCAAGTCAAGTTGCAACAGCAAGTTTAGCTTTATTTCTAGGTTAGGTACCACATTTAGTAGTGTAACGCGTACGACATCGCAGGCAAGAGCTAATTTATAATGATGATTTAAAAAAATCACGTAAGTTTACTGCTTAAACAAACATTATTTAATTATCTATTATATTATATTATATTAATATTTATAGGTATGGGAAAAAATCGGTGAACCGATCATAGATCAACTTGTATAGTCAATTTGAAACGGCTTCTGTCAATAAGCTCTTGATGGAGCCGACATCAAATTCAAGGGTCATTGCCTCAATTGTGTGAAAATCATTGTAATGTCAAGATGTTTATTTTTAATATCAATAACTTGAAGTTACGAGTATTTACAAACATACTGCCGACTTAAAGCCGTGAGAAGTACTTGAAATGATAGATTGGAATTTAATAGACACTTAATTAACGATGATACGTAGAATAAACTAATCTAATCAACCGAACCTATTGATGTTACTATAATCATACTGATATAAAAAATAGAGAGTTTATATTTATGGGTAATAATTTATGTAAATATTAAACCGTTTTGGATGTGAAGTTGAATGGATTTGTCCGTGACATAAAATCAAACAAAGGCTTTTTTTTAGAAACAAAATATATCTCACGGATACTACGTAAGAAAAACCATGGCCAGAAGCTAGCCTTATTTATAAAATGTAGGTTAATTAGAGTTTTTTATATTACTTTAGAATCATAAGTTACTTTGTTGATTTGCTATTATGATATTTCAATGCAAAGATTGCATTTCCGAAATCTTTATTTTTATAAATTTCCCAAGGCACATGCCTGATTTGAAAACGAGGTAATGCACCTTATACCGACCATTTTAGGCCATAACGAGTATGAGATGGCCAATATATCCTTAACTTTATCACTTCGACAAAACACGAGAAGGCTATACACCCACCGCTTATGATAAAATCAAGAATTTCGCGCGTCCCGTTTCTCACAAAAGGAATGTGATGTTGATGGGGAAAAGGGTCATCATCTTCGGGACTATGTTTTTGGTTTTGTGGGTTGTCAAAATTGATTTTTTCTTTTATATAATTTAGTGGTAAAAATAAAGGGGATGTGGATTTTTGTGCCCATTATGTCTGATAAAGGATTTGAGTCAAAAATACATCTACGTAGTGGATTTCGTGTTTATGTATATTTCTAGCTAAGTTTAGATAGGACAATCGTGCTATTTCCACATCAATACCGAACAAACCGAACCTTATTATCGACTGCACAGCCATGTTTATAGTATTCGAGGCCCTATAATAAACGAATTTTATGTAAGGTCTAGATCTTAGCTCGTAAAGATGTGTATTTACCTCGAGAGGCTTTAGATAATCATGTTAAACCCCGACCAGTTTACACAGACACGTTGACGTTCTTCTTTGTTTAGAAAAGGTTGTTTTGTCTTTTGGATCGCTGTTTCAAGTTATATTGGTTGATGGCCTGCTGTTTTCAATATGGAGGGAAAATGTCAGTTACGCGGTTTTATTTCTTTGCCGATTCTACAGAAATGTTTATTGAAGAAAGCTGATTAAAGAATTGTTATTTCGAGGATAAGTTGTAGATTGCATAACCGTACATTATTTATGGAAATTTCATGTAAAAAACATATAATGTCACACTTTAATCAATAAATAAGCTTCGAATCTTCATAAAGTTCTACTAACTTTGGGCACCGCTTCTTAAGAATTATTGGAGAAAATAAATCATCTTAAAATTATCACTTACCAATTATTTACTTGTAGTATCGTTAACCCTGTATCTTGTGCTAATTGTTTCTTTTGATCTTCTGAAGGGTACGGATGCTGCAACAAGAGAAAATAAAAATTAATACAAAAAAGTTTGTGTATCGATACTATCTACCACGATTTTTTTTGTCTGAAATGTAATAAACTAGTGGTTCGCCCCTAACTGAGATCTCGCGAGGCCCCAATATAAACAAAAATATAATTATTCGTAATATTTGACTTTCAAAATAGTGCCACGAAATGCATAACCACTTTACTTGACCTACAGTTTCATTCAAATTACAGGTATTGGGAGTTAATGTTTTTTGTTTTGAATTTTTGGGGTAGAAACTGTATTTACTCTGGATTTCAGACTTTTGCCTATATTTGTGTCACTAAAGCTACACGCATACCAAATTTCAGCACTGTGGGATCACTGGTGAAGTTTTTCAAAGTTCAGTTTTTATTATGGCTAATAACTCAAAAAGTATAAAGTTTAAACTAAAAATAAAAACGGGGTCGAAACATACTCACAAAGACCTTTTATTGAAGTGCCATTTGACCAGATAGTCCCTTTATACAACTCCCCACATTTTTAGCTCATTGAGCCACACCAAAATTGTACCATCACTACCTACCTATATACCAAATTTCATGATGATCGGATAAACGCTTCGAAAGTTATCCTTGGACAAACAAGCATATGTAACATACATACAACGCCGATTTGCCCAAGTTGATTTAGAGATCTCGCTTCGCTCGATCAATTACACGTAAGTAGATTATCATAGCAACTAAAAGTGATACTTCGGGAGTGCCGACAGAAGTAAAAACTTCAACAATTAAATAAATAAATAAATATTGCTGGACATTTCACACAGCGCTATCTAGCCCCAAACTAAGCAAAGCTTGTACTATGGGAACCAGATAACTGATAGAATACTTATATAGTTTTTTTGTAAATACATACTTATATATAGAAAAACACCCAGACACGGAACAAATATCTGTAGATCATGCAAACATTTCTTCCGCGGCGGGAACCGAACCCGCTACCTCCTGCGTCTCAGCCGGCTATACGCCCACTGCGCCACGGAGGCAGTCTATTACGAGATACTTAAATACAGAGGTGTCGGTAACGGTAACGGTAATAGTGTCACTGGTTCAGTGGTTTTTTCTCATCTTAAAAAAATGCCCAACGCGCCTAAAGAAGTTTACACTACATATACGGAGGTGTCGGTAACGGTATCAGTGTCGCGATTTCAATAGTTTTTTCCATCTCAAAAAATGCCCAACGCATCTATAAAAGTTTTCGCTTCATAATCAGAGGTGTCGTTAACGGTAACGGAAACAGTGTCACGAGTTCAAAGGTTTTTCCCATCTCAGAAAATGCCCAACGCGCCTAAAGAAGTTTTCACTTCATATACAATGGTGTCGGTAACGGTAACGGTAACAGTGTCACGAGTTCAATGGTTTTTTGCCATCTCAAAAAATGCCCAACGTGCCTTAAGATATTTTCACTTCAAAAAAATTGTCATTTGTAAATAGAAATACTTCTTACATGCTTACATGCTAATGTAGGTACAAAGGTGAGCATTCCTCATTCGAAATAACATTAAAACAATAATTAACATTAATTAGGTAAGTTTTGCGAACAAATACCTATTGTATAAATTTTGTACAACCTACCTTGCACTTAGTATCCATTTTAAATACCATAATTGTCCAAGCATGATTAGTATATCAATATTTAATCTATCGTAAAGTTTTATATCATGGAGCCAATTAACTTGTTTACAATTAACAAGTTAATCATATTTTATAGAACTTTTATATCTTGTAAATGTCATCATACGTATTTAATAGTAAATTATCACGACAGAATGTATTTCCAATGATTATTCATAATAACTATAAATGTGTCTAGCTCCATTTAAAAAAGAGATACCTACTTAAACAAACATGCCTACTCTTAAAGAATGCAAAGCTTGTGTCCGGTGCATTGCCATAACCAGATTTACATGTAAATTTGCATGTAGTTTACTAGCTTCCGCCATCGGCTTCGCACGCGTTGTTTGTCAACAAAAAGTAGCCTATGTTTGAATCCAGGTCATAATCTATCAACTCACTAAATTTCATCGAAATCGGTTCTGCCATTACGACATGATTGAGTAACAAACAAATAAACAAACATCCAAACTTTCACATTTATACAGAGAATTGCCTCGTAGGTCACGCACCTTAGAAATGCCTTACATGTGGCCTGTTACATGGACTCAGTGCATCGATGCATATACGATGCACTGAGTCCATCCACTTGCGGCATACAGGTGTAAAGCCTCATGTACCTGTAACATCACCGGCAACCGTACCCTTCCAACCAAAACACAGCAATGCTGCTTGGCGGCAGAAATAGGTATGGTAGTAGTACTTTCCCGTACGACCTTTTTAACAAACTCTACTACACTTGTATGTCTCAAGTTGATGGACACAGTGTACTTTCCTAAGGTGCGTGACCTACGAGGCATTACTTTGTCATATGCGATGGTTACCATTTAACATTGGGTGGGCCACATGCTTATTCCATCTGCATTATGTTCCTTAGATATATGCTTATTTTTATACTATAAAAATTAAAGCCAAAAACACAGCCAGTTTTGCACGATCTCCTTTATCCTTTTAAAAATCGAACAGAATTTTTTACAACTGGTTTACTTATTCCACCTTCCCAGACCACCAGGGCGACAGAAGAGGCACGTACCGCCCTAATGTTATTGGTTTTTGGCGTGCAACTCCGCGGTGCCCCGAGAGACCCTCTCTACTTTATGTTAGCCTGGTACTAGCAGGTAGCGTAAATTATTAACTGGTTCGAATCCCTCGGCCTTGAGTAACTTACATGAAATGGATTGTTTATTTGTGGGAATTATGTATTTATGGGTATTCAAAGGGCACAGTTTGTGGCTTTAGATGTGGCACTTTGACTATTTTGAGAGGAAGTTCGCAGTTAGCGGTCCACCCTATTTATAAACTATGTATTCCTACCTCCGTGGCGCAATGGGCCAATAGCCGGCTGAGACGCAGGAGGCAGCGGGTTCAATTCCCGCCGCGAAACAAATGTTTGCATGAGTATTTATTACAAAAAAAAGTATATAAGTATTCTATCCGTTATCTGGTTCCCATAGTATAAGCTCTGTTTATTTTTGGGGCTAGATAGCGCTGTGTGACATGTCCAGCAATGTCCAGCAATATTAAACTTGATGTATAGCATCATGTAGGTTTAAGTTTGGTCTAACTTTCTGTAATCTATTGAAACCTAACTGTTTTGAGTAAAAGATTTTAGCCGGCACTGACAACTGAGTATGCCCTTCCTTCGAAATGTTGTCAATCTCAATAAAGCTCACCCGTTCAAAACCGAACGTTGCATCCTTGCAACCATAAAAAACGACCACATAAGCATTGATAAAAAATACAAAAGTTGAAATTCAAGAATGAAATATAAACTTGGTAACCTTTGAAACCATAATAAATAATAATAAATAAATATTGCTGCACATTTCACACAGCGCTGTCTAGCCCCAAAATAAGAAGAGCTTTTACTATGAGAACCACATAACTGATAGAGTACTCATATACATTTTTGTTTGTATTTTCATACATAATATATAAAAATAACCGAAATCGGAACAAATATCTGTAGACATGCAAACTTTTGTCCCGCAGTGAGAATCGAACCCGCAACCTCGTGCATCTCCGCCTGAATGACTGAAAGATCATACCAGAAACGGATTTGGAAACCAAAACAACCGTATTTGGTTCCAAGGTACACTCGTAGTGGGTACACTCGTGTTATGTATACCGCGATGATCCGATAAGGCGGCGTGCACATGAAATTGATATGTTATGCATTACACGGGCAGGCCCGCATGTTTTACATTCTTATTTATACTGTTTTGTTTTTGAGATATGTAATGCGAATGTTTTGAGGATGTCTGTAAAAATACGCAATAATAAATAATTCAATCAAAAACCATATGTGTGTACTTATGCACGCACGTAAGAAGTTATACTTCTTTGGCGTAACAGAACAAAAATAGCTAACGATTTCATCCCGTATGCCACAACTCTTTGTTTGTAAAAGGAATGATAAATTAATAAATATAGTTATGAGTTTTCACGGAAACTTGAGAGACAGTTATCAGCTACCTTTATCATGTCGCTTTTTGGCTGTCGGTGTGCGCGCCTATGAGACAGTTATCAGCTAACTTCAGGATGTCACTTTTTGGCTGTCGGTGTGCGCGCGCATCGTAAAAATTTTACTCTCATAATTGAAAAAGTTAAACGCGCCAAAAGAAGTATAACTTCAATAAAAAAACGTTTATTTCAGACCAGACAGGGATCCATCATTTTGTTAGTAAACACAGAAAATTGTTATTCAAAATTATTGTTAGTAGGTACACAAAAAGATAAATTAGAAAATTAGGTAATATAGGAGCATGAACACATCTACTAAGATACCAGCAAGGATAACAGCGATTTCGTTGTCTACTCTTGGAAGAAACGACAAGGCTCAGTGTATTGTTATTTGTTTTTTTTATATTGTTTTTTAATTTAAGTGTGATGTACAATAAAGCGTTATTCTATTCTATTCTCTGTCGATTCTTCTGAAATTGTCTTTGCCCCGAGCAGGCTCAATAAGGTTTCTTCTTAGAAAAGAGAATGATACTTTGACTATAGCAACGTACATTGTATATATAATTTAATTAAATATCTAACCATGAATTGTTGGCAACCACGTGATTGAGAAAAGTGCGAAAGAGACAACTTGAGAAGACAGCGTTGTCTAGGCATCGCAAGGCCTAGACAATTTCAGAAGAAAGTTGTCTATCCTTAAATGTCAAAGGTAGAGAAAATGATGGCTATCATGCTCGGCGTTGTAGACTACCGCTGAAGAAGTTTTGACAATGTTTCTTCCCGTTCACTCTCGCAATCGCCGTGCTCGAGACGATCGACAAGTATCTTATTTCAGCCAAATAATGTTCAAGATAAAACCCTTCGCTACAGTTAGGCCTACAGGCATGTGGCAAACCTATCCACCGCCTCATGATAGATTAGCTCATGCTCCCAGCAACAACGATGAGATATCGCACAAACTTTTATAGTAATACCCAAAATGGAGCAATTTTAATCGCCCGTGTGCATGTACCTACTTAAATCACAGGAGGTCGTGTTTGTTATTCTTAAATTCAGCCAGCATTGTCGATCTGTCGATGCTAATGCGTTCGTAATACCGCAGGAAGCAACGTTTACGCCCAATGTAAATGTTTACAGGTTTATACGGTGCTGAAATCTCTCTTTATCCTTTATCTATCGTAAATTACAGATGTTGGTACCTCCTGCAATTTTATATAATTCAAGATTTCGCCCGCTGCTTTGTACGCGTCATTTGTTAGTAAAAGTAGTCTGCCTCAGTCCAAGTCTATAAGTACTACATTTTTTGTTATGTACGAAAACACGGGTAGAGCTAATGGCTAGATTTTCAATGAAACAACCTATATAAAATAAGTAAACAAGTGATATTAAACTGACTAAGCGGCATTGTCGCAAAGGCTCCGCCGATTTACGTTAAAAATGATTTATTGTATATGTATCGATTGCTGGATAAATATTCAAGCTACCGGATTTAAACCCACCACTAAAATCAGTTAATACGATTTCGCATGTGTATTTTAAATTAATGTCGTACATAACAAAACAGGTTGTATACTAAGATTGATCAAAATCGGGCCAGCCGTATAATCGGAACAGACAGACAGATAGAGTTACTATCGATTTATAATTAGTATGAGTTTTTTATAGTATTATATCAGTTATCTGGGTCTCATATAGTACAAGCTTTGCTTAGTTTGGGATTATATGGAATGTTAAATGTCCAGCATTACATATTTATATTCAGCATTACACATTGTATAAATAGCCTTAGAAAATTAAGGTAAATATACATTTTTTTCCAAAATTGCAAGTATTGTAAAAAGTTGCGATCAAAAATTTATGAAGACCATTAAAGGTGTCCACAAAAACGCAAAAATGATAAGTTCTCCATCCGAGCTAACGGGATTTACGAATTTATGCTGAGGAGTTTTTGTTGCTGTTTGAAAATATGAAGGTTTTGTTGATCTTTTTGTGTATCCTTCGAAGGTAACTTGTCAATTATTTTATTAGTCGATTTTCGGACTTTAGACTTATTTAACTTTTTGTTACCCCAATTTAACGTTCCAAACTTCCAACTCTACTATGTTCCCAGTTTAGATTACCTATATGTAAATGAAACTGCCACTGTCACTGTCAACCATGTCAAACTCCCAATACTGGCAACCCTAGCATTTTTTCTTCGATATAATCGAGATTTTAATGCCCACTGTGATTTACAGCGGTCGGACGGACGGGTACCGAACGAAACCGAACGAAATTTGATAACTCTATACTGTTTATGATGCCCTGGTGCATACGAAGATCTATTTTGAGAAAGGATTTCGCGTATCTTCACGCTATTGCTTTTAAGAGTAATAAATAATCGATGCCTTTGGACGCTGGGGACGATTGACAATTTATGGAGTTTTTGCTGTTTACCGAACGGTAAATCAAATCATTGGTTATTGTAAAAGTTAGTGTGTGTCTTTCTGGATCTTTTTGAATGAAAAATATTGAAATGTTTGAAGACCTTTTTCGAAAAAAGCAATAACTTTCAATATTTTCCTTTCAAAAAGACCCAGATACCTCAGTTGCATAAAAGTTTCCTATATTACGTAAGTGAAATTACATAGGTTCTTAGCAAGAACTATAAAAAAAGTTTACACAGTTTTTCATTCATAACTGTCAAAAAATTTACGCTACCTCGATTCGCTTTTACGCATAGTTCTAGCATACGCATCTTATATACTTTGTGTACGGTTAGACTGCACGCGGTTAAAAGTTGGTAAGTAGTTGACTATAAGTGATCGATCACACACAGTTTAGTCGTCTATTTCTTATGATGACCAGATGTGCACTGCATAGGTATTTAGAAGTCGGGCAAAATGCGGATTGAAGAAATAAAATATGTACGTCAGCGTACAAATATTCTTAGGATTTTTTATGTAAAAAATACAAAAATATTGTAAACGAACTTAGTTGTTTACATACGAATTCATTAATAATGGAAAATGCAAAAGAAATATAATTTATTTTGTTTTTCGCAATATTTCGCACACTCAAAGCAAACACGCGCATAAGGAAGGAATGAACACTAACTTCACGAGAAAAACATCCGCTAAAATATTCATTCAACACGTCGCGAGCGAAAACCGAAAATTCCCTAATGATATGCGTATACAGACATAATTCTTCTGTCGTACGTATTTTACAATTTTCCCGCGTCGGTGTTGCCATAACAATAATAATATATTCACGGCCCTGGTGATTTCCGGACGTGCCGTAAAAATAAAAATCATGGCGTCTCGGGAGAGGGTTATCTTAGAAGGAATTTTCGGGAAGTTGAAAGTTCAGATAAAGGCAATTTTCATTATCAAGTGACAGATAATTTTAGAAGGGAACAACCCTAAAATGTAGCAAGAGTTATCATTAATTCAATTCAATTAGATATTATTCGAGAATCTACGATTATCTCACAAGTCAAAAAACTACAAACTTACAAAGAGCACGATTCCAGTTTTGAATCTTTTAGTTTCGGAACGGAGTGAACGTTTCGCGGCAAAGAGAACGTGTGGTATGTGATGGATTAAATTTTTCGGCAAAGCGACGTGACACTCGGATTGAGCTAAATTATGCATACGACGCTTGTGTGAATCACCTACAGAAAATAACGTATGTTTTCTACGAATATTTGATCTAAAGAACGTCATCCCTGCCGAGCAAGTTTTTAAGAAAAAGTATATGCTGAATAAAATAGTTTACAAGGACAGCAAGAGTCGTTATAGGGTTGAAACCGACCACAAATAGATGTCAAAAAACTAGGGTCCCGCGTACAGGGCCTTTATGTCCCACCGGGGACACATAAAGGTGCGGAGGCCCTAACCCTATCGATGTGACCCGCTGATGGATGGCACTATCGCAACCCTACGTGTCCTTCTGTTCTGCTCTCCTAGTTGTTTATTTATTTTATGCGTAGTTTATGTGCGAAAGTGAATGCGCCTACATTGTCTTTTTCAACTTGAATTATTTCCATACCGGTCGTCTTTGTAGTGCCGCCATTTCAATGAATGATTCTATGGCAGAACGACTCAAGTTTAAATATTAATTTGGTCAGGAGTCAAACCTAAATTGCATAGGTAGTCCAAAAGTACCGCCTGATTTTAATTGAGAGACAGCTGTCAATTTACGCCAAATATAGAGAACATTTTTGCAGGTCGATGGCGTATAAAGAATTCAAATGCCCAATAAAGGAGTTACCACGACAGGATCACTCTTAAATTATGCAAATCTGTAATGGACAGAGCGGTCGACGTTTTAGCTGACTGAAATAGTTTTTTATACGATAACCGAGCGATTTCACTCGGCAATGTTGAAAATTTTTATTAGAAAAGGTTGAAAATCCAAATGTCCTTGTCGAACATGAATTGTAATTGTATAGATTTTCAGTTACCAATTTATGTTTTATTCAACATTCAAACTGATCGCTACAGCACCGCTTCTCATCGGCTTCGTTTTTCAGAATTCAAACTAGGCAGCTCTAAAGTTTGAACGACATTTTCGAACATGTAAATTAAATTGTGCTAATTTTCGAATTTATGTTGTCAATTTAAATGTCTATCTTTTCTCTTTTGTGGTCTAGCTCTATTTCGTTTTTCAGAATTCAAAGTTGGAAGCTGACGTGGCGTTGAATCGACCAATGGAACAATAGCGCTAGTGAGGCGGTAAATAGCGTCGATACTAATCTGCGGAGCCGGAAGAGCCGCGCTGACGGCCGTTCGGAAGCCGCAACTGGGCTAGGAAATGAGATAGCTGTATATTGTAGCAGCTCCTAGTGGTCTATGCCAGCCTGGTACCTGTACCTACCTGCCATTGATGGAATTAGGACAGTGTGTGATGTGTTTAGTCGACATAAGGGACCCCATTTCTATTCATTGTAGTTAAGGTGTGTTGGAACTTCGAATGTCTATAGCTTTGTAACCATTGATGGAATTAGAGCAGTGTAGAACTGCTATCAGGCTTGTATATACTTCAAACTTCTCTTTTTATGACTTAGATACTGGTAAGTATAATAAGTAAAACGAGTCTTAAGTTGGTTACGTCTAGATGTATAAAAAATGTTTTCCTTTTTGGTTTGATTCAAATAACATTCAGTATTTGCTTTAAAAGCACTATGCCCTTCAAGTATCTCTGTTTTTGCGCACATCGTATTTTTCTTACAATCATTTTAAAACGTAAAAAACATCGCTCGAGATACTAAAGTGAACAATAAGGAGTTTTGCATATCAATCGCGACATCAAAGGATGCCGTATCATTAACTCTGAAACAAACCGGTACAGTATCCATCCATACAATTCACATTCAATCAATTGTAACCTCTATGTCAAAGTGAAATGGTCTACATTTCAATGTTCTGTAAATCAGTGTTGCCAATTGTACGAAATAATAGTGTATTTACTTCGGCGCACGCGGCGAGTTCAAACGGTTGACAATAATATGTAAAATAAACGATTTAAGTATGTAAAATGCATGTAAAAATCGTACCTAATATTCATGAGCTCGCTACAGAAACCGAATGAAAGATAGGGCTGTTAAAGCAATACATAGATCATTTAAAAGTTAAGATGGATTACGAAATAAAACTAGAAAGAAAAAGCTCTGTTCTAGAAGTTATATTTATTACAAGTTGCAAATATCTTGTTGCAATTTCTTTAAAATGAAAAAAAGTACAGTCGATTCCAGAAGCTATCAATAAAACAATGATGACATTTCAAAAACACCAAAAAACAGAACAAACTGTCACCCAAAAACGCAACTGTGACAACCCTATTCCGTGTCAATTCAGCTTATATTTTGCATACGACTCGAGCAATAAATAACACACGGACAGTAGGGTTGACAAAAACGGCAGAAGCGGGTCTTTGTGCCTCCATCATCGGTACCACACATAGATCGCAAAAAATCTAAGACTTTTGGAGAAAAAGAAAAAGTTTTTTAAACAAAAGAGAAAATAAGTTTTCGAAATGCATCTGTTTAGACAAAAAGAGAAATCAGACTCAAGGTTTCAATGGTCTTTTTGAATAAAGAACAATTTGAATAATATAACGTATAGACGAAAAACTCTTATTTCAAAAATAGATTCTAATTATATAAATCCTCGTGTGATCTAAAATGTTATTCTAAAACAGAAAATATTTTTTTTCTTATTCCGACAGCATATATTATTAAAGTAAAATACAAAATAGTAACTAATTGAATCTCAAATGAACAAAAAATACACTAAAATAATTTTATCCGAAACGAATTCGATGCATAAATTAATCGAGTGTCGCATTGATTAGCGCCGCGAGCGAATAAATAATCGATACGTGTATCGAATGAATCGAATCGAAATGAATCGATACTCGAGTGTGTCGGTAAATCGGCTACATTTACACAGTCGCGTCGGTCGGCTCGAGAGACCATAATGAGATCGATATGTATTAGTTATCGTTTTAGTAATACGTTGATCCGTAAATGGATTCGTTTTAGTAGTGATTGGAATTACTAATTTAAAATTGATGTTAATCTGTAGTAAACTTTTTTATTTATTGACAGAAGTTAACGTTTATTATTGATTAGAATTAGGTATATCTATGATATGTTTTAATATTTTAATACTTAGAACACTATTTGTTTTTTTAAGAAACTTCCTTTCATTTATAAAGAACCAAAAAAAGAAAATATATAAAAAAACCAAATTAATTTAAATTGGAACCAAGATCTTAAAAAAGGCGTCATACTTGTGTTTTGCGCGTGCATTTTTATTTTTCATATGAGTTGAAATATTTCAGAAAGCAGATAATGTCACAGACGATCTTTTATTTATTTTTTCGAAAGGACTCCCCATCTCCCCTCCATCCATCGCGATCCACAGCCAAATCTAATCAATCTGGTTTGAATGCATCCAGGTCGTCTCTCCATCTTTTTCTGGGCCTACCACGGCTGCCTCGCCCGTTCGGTATCCACTGGGTGACTAGATTCGCCCAATATTCTGGATGCATTCGAACCATATGCCTGCCCAATCCCATTTTAAGCGGGCGAAATACGACCTTAAGAAATAAATATCGCGAGCTCTTCTAAATAAAAATATTACCAAAGAAACTATAAATAAGTATCATACAATAATCCCCTATCTATCATCGACGTCACATAATACAAGCTACTTGATGACTAAACATGCCCGCGCACGGATTCGCATAAACAGGCTATGGCGTGCCCAGGGACTGGCGTAAACAGGCTAGTGCTTGACAAATTCCGTATCTAACAGATATCGAAGGTACGTATATCATCGCGATGAGTTATTGGTGTGAACGTGGCTTACTTTATGAGCCGTGATGGGCATTGTATGTTTCTGATGTGTGGTCGCAACTCAGATTTACATGTTTGGGAAACTAGACACAAATCTGTGTTTGTAACTACTTTTGGGAATAAATTATACCCGTGTTGCTGTTTTTAACGTATTACGCAAAAATATGTTTTGTGCTCCAAATTCAAGTCGGTTCATACGTCTTTCATCATAGTTTCCGAACGGATAGAACAATTTTAATGCAATTTATTTTTATTTAAAGGTATATTTGCGTAATTTTTAGCTAAGTTTTATGGAAATTGATGCCACCGTTTTGTCGTTTATTGGGACGTATTGAAATTATTATCGGTCAATATTTCAATAAAGTGATTGCCGTATTGGTTATTTTGATACTACATTTACTTGGTTTTGTATTCTGTAATTTATCTCCAAAATGTATGTAAGTCAACAAATAATTCCCCCCTCCTATTAATAAAAAAAATCATTACAATTGTTATTCCGAGATACCAGGATTACATAACATCTAGGAGGGACGACGGAGGTATCTCGAAGAGGCGGCGCCGGCAAATATTTGAACATTCCATTCCGCCCTATGTTTGCCTTGTAGTTGCGATACCGGCTGAAACCTTGGTATGTTATTAACAAGATTCTTGAGATATTTAATTTGGTTTGCTGTTCCGATTTGAATTGTTCGACTGTAACTTTAGTGGAATGTCTGTAGAAGTTACTTCGCTTAAAAAAATGTTCGTAATTTGAGAATATTGTCTAGAGATTTACAAATCTAAACCTAAATCGTTTTATTTATAAATTATCTACTTTAATTCAATAAAGAACATAAGTTTGTTAAAATATCAAACTGAAGAGAAATCCCTACGCATATATTATATTTTTTTAATAAACAGAAAATAAACTATCTTTTGAAGTCATTTTAGTGACGCAATTCCGCGGCTAAAACCCATCTTCAAAACACCCACACTTTGTGTGTCAAATCGACGTGTAAAACTGTCATACCCCATACGAAACATCATCTTAACGAAACCCACTTACATCAATCTAAACACCTTAGAGTGACCTGGGCGTCCATAAATATAATCTGATCACCTGGTACCCGAGAGCGGTCCGAACTTTTGCACAGCGTTTTTACGCCTGGTACCAATTGTACCAAAGGCTACATGTTCCTGATCGCCTGGTGCTAAAGAGTGGTCCGGGCGTGCCAACATGTCTCTTGGCGCCTGGTGCCACGCCAAAGCCCTGTCGCCAGCGGAGCCCGAGGGCTGGGGCGGGCCGCCCGCCCACGCACGCGACCTTTGTTCTGACACCACGGAACAAATTATAACAGAACTTATTTGTAAATGCTCTGTTCTTTGTCCTGTTCTATGTCCTTGATGATAATATCATTGGCAGCGAAAAGAAGTTCGATAGAGTCTCATCTTTTACACATATTTCCTTTCAGTGTCTGTTTTGTAGTTTTAGATATTTTTTCTTCTTCAAGGAAATTGACAAAATATATTTAGCAATTTTCACTAAAATCGGGATATTTACCTGATTTGTGAGTTTTTGAGTATCCCGATATTTCGATGCAGTTGCATGCGCCATGATCACGGGTAAACTGAAGTCTTGAGAAAAACTCACAAATAATAGTAAATATCTTGTTTTTAGTAAAAATACCTCGTGTTCATAATCATAATGAGACGCAGGAGGTAGCGGGTTCGACTCCCACCGCGGAACAAATGTTTGTATGATTTACAGATATTTGTTCCGGGTCTGGAAGTTTTTCTATAAATTATAAGTATGTATTTACAAAAAAAAATGGTATATAAGTATTATATCAGTTATCTGGTTCCCATAGTACAAGCTCTGCTTAGTTTGGGGCTAGATAGCGCTGTGGGATGCCCAGCCATATTTATTTATTTATTATTTATTTATAATAATTTCAAAAATGATCTAAGTATACTAATATTATAAAGAGGAAAGATTTGTATGTTTGTAACGAATAAACTCAAAAACTACCGGACCCATTTCAAAAATTCTTTCACCATTAAAATGCTACATTATCCTTGAGTAACACATAGGCTACTTTTTACCCGACTGAAGAAGGGTAATGATTTTATTGACAAACCATGCGTGCGAAGCTGCAGGCAAGTCAGCTAGTCAATTATATTTTGCAAGTGTATTTCTGCGAAATACGTTGTAATACGTAACGTATTTGTGGCAGATGTTTATTTTGTTATCTTTTATTTTAGCCATTATCATAATCATTATTAATTTTTAAATTTGCGGTAAAAACCACAAAGCAATAAATAATTTCGATAAACCTTTTTAGACCATACTTAAGTTTTCGCAATTAACCCGTCAACCACCACATGACAACCTAATCCTTTTTAACACGTCGCAACCGTGTCCTGACTCCATGTAATCCCTGTTCTAAGACGTCTAACCGGAACATGTCTTCCCGATTGAGCATCAGAATGACATCCGATAAATCAGTCGGTCCGATCGTGCCTGGCGGACCTTGATTTAAATAATGACCTGGCCAAGAAGACCACAGGATCACTACACCGAATTATACTACTAATTTACTGAGAAAGCCTTTTAGAATGGCGAATATGAATCAATATTCTACAGAAAGCGTACATAGGCAAACAAAAATGCAATAAAACTGTTATTCTTTTTAAGACATTTCGGCGAGTGATAAAAATGTCTAATTGAGAAAATGACCAAGTGTTTTCTTTGAAAGACGATAATGATGTGTAAATTATAGGTAAATAAAAATGTTCTTCTTTTTAAGACATTTCGGCGAGTGATAAAACTGTCTAATTGAGAAAATGAGTAAATATTTTCTTAGAAAGACGATAATGATGAGTAAATTATAGGTAAGCTTATAGCTAATGTATATGGTTGGATGAATGCTTATGTAGTCGAGGGCATCCATTCATTAAAAAGAAAAAATCCGAAATTAGAAAACAATCACATTGTTATTTCGACTCACGAATGGCCGACAATTACAGAGCACGAGCCGAAAACGAGTTCAAAGTTTTTTTCTATCCCTTCCCACGCGTAAAGCTGCAGTAATTACAGGTTTCGACGTAATAACACATCGCTTCAATAAAATTGTATATCATTTCTTTTCCCGCGAATGCTTGATGATTAGCGCGGCCATCTTGTGGGCGTCACACCCGAAGGCGACACGATCTCCGATTCCATTTTCAAAAACACTAATCGTCAAAGCACGTGCAAACGTGTGTTTTTCAAATTGGGAACGAACGTCCTTCCATTAATACTGGGGGATTTGACTACTGTCACTTCTGACAGTTGTGATTGACGCTCATAAATACCGCGAGTCAAGTGCGAGCTTGTTATTCAGGAATTTACGAAATGTAATAAGATGAGTTCCATGTACTTTCGGCCAGATAAAGTAGAAATTCGTGGGACGATCTCTTTTTAATTGAGCAGTATCGTTGAGTGCATATTGAAACGTCAAAATTGTTCTTTTGCTTCTCATTTTCGGCCAGTAGCCAATATCCTCCACGTCAAGGGTGAGAGACAGTCGGTTTCGAGATGAAATAGGAATTGCCTGTTTTACCAGGAAATAGAATTGGAATTTTCAATTTCATTTTTAGTTTGTTACTTTGTTGCAAATGTCCGCCAGTGGATGGAAAAAGAAATTTTAATCATGTTTTTTTAAAAGCAAAATGGGGTTCGACGTTCATTTTTCTGTTCGTATAGATAGACGACCAAATCTACTAAAAATATAGGTAATTATAGGTCTATAAGGTTCCAGCGGCTTCGTTCATATGGTGCCCTGCTAAAACCTAACTGTTCTTCCAGGTTGCGGACTAAAAGTATCATTGCTTTTCATACTTAGTATCGGAATTGGATTAGTTGTTACGGCGTAATTGAGCCAACAACCAAACTCAAATCTTCATGTTTAAATTATAAATAGTATAGGATTGAACAGATGCAATAAAGCTCTTATATAAAATTAAAATTTGATTCCAGAATAGCCGGTCTACATTCCTTCATTCAATATTCAATTGGCTTGAAAGTTAAAACTTTCAACATAATGAAATCCAACGGTCGACCGCATCCAAAAGTTTAATCCAAGAAGCGAACGAATCATTCATTCATATTCATAGTACGGGCGAGGCTTTCACGAAAATGGCTCCGTGTTCCTAGGAAGACTCGGATGAGATGCATGAATATTAACACGCCGGGTACCAGGGCGCCATAACTATATTAGAGGTAGCGAGCGGCCGTACACTGCATGCCAACGGTAGGGGCACGTTTGAAGTTGCTGCGCCGAGCTACGTTCTGAAATTTGACATTTTGACAGCTCTCCGACGTCGGCTGCCTTGTCCCCCCCTCGCACCCACCCGCTACGTAACACCATCCCGCTCCCACAATAATAACATTACGTATATGAGATTCCTGTTTCTGCTACGTTTGACTTCTGATATGAATTGTTAATGCATCGGTAATTGATATTATAATTTTGATAGACCATTTTGTTCTAATAGCGGTGGCTTTTAGTCTGAGAGCATCTTTGTTGGGAGCGTAAATGTGTCATACGATATTGCTTTTATGAGGGATTTAGATAGGGTGAATGTAGTGGTCGCTTTTGTTAATGTGCCGTTAATAGCTATACAGTTGGTTAATGTACTTGCTAAATACAGAACCAACTTAACTATTTCACAAAGAAAACCTTGACTAGGTTTTCTTTGAAATGATTCCACAATGACTATTCTTGTCAGCACGTCACTTAACACGTGTCTCTGAAAATTTAAATAGAAGACCACCGACAGTGACGGACAGGAAGGACGCGGGACATGTAACTTTTAAAACGACATTGTCACTTCGCTGAAATTCAAAAAGAAACGTCGCCGGCGAAGTGTAAAAAGACGTTAAAATCAGCCGACGACAGAGTGCATGTGCTGACTAATCACTGTCTAGTCTAGAGTTGAAAATAAAAGCGGCGGTAGACAAAACGCCGCGACAGCGCTGTCAATCGAGCTGCGTCGCCGACCGGCCATACGTAGTACAAAACCACGTTCGCGCTTAAAAACTGTATTTAAAGCTTAAAATAGCATGTCAGTCAACCCTTACAGGTTGCTGTTACTATCTAAATTCACACTATTCGGGGGAATTGGAGAGAGGCTGGGAAATCGGAAAAATGGTGTAACGTGGCGAGACTGAAAACCTTTGTCCCTGTAGCGAACGTGTTGATTGAATATTGTATCGAGTCACGTGGAACTTAAAATGCTTCGTGGAATTTTAGAATTGTTAAAGTGATATAAAAGGCAAGATTATTTACATTTCTCCTTCCATAGTCAATAACAGATAATACGCTTACTCTTGCATTTTATTTTCAGTTTACACTGCAGGATAATAACTATGTAAATCTACTGTATCTAATAGGTAGGTGTAAAACTATATCTCAGACTATCAACTCAGACAAATGATGCGTTGAAATGTAAACATCAATCATATTTATTCCACACCCGTTTGATTTAAAGACTTGCACATAAAGCCCAAACAACTATCTTTTTGTACCGCCATTGATCTAACCTTTTTGCATTTTGAACACGCACACACACGCTTCTAACTAAAAAAAGAAAAACTTAAATTCATTTTTCGAACGAACGAGAACAGTTAAAATGCATCGCGGTTTTATTCGCGAGATATCGCACGTAAACATCAAATTTTATTGACATTCGCCTCGCGTGTGACAATTTTTTGCACTGTAGTGTAACTTTTACATGTTTCCAATGTATTTCTGATCATGTAAATAACATAGAAATAATAAGATTGGCTGGTAAATACTCCAGACCGCGCAAATTCAAAGAAAAAGTACATTAAGAATGTTTAAATAACACTAAAGCTAGCATTTTGGCTATATTCTGACATATACATTATGTTTAAGAAAATTTAAAAGAAGCTACTATAGTAGCTTCTTTAACTATGTACCTACATAGTAATAATTATTATAGTAGGCTTCTTTTAAATTTTCTGATTAATTTCTGATCAAATCCTTTGCCCCCGTCAATCCAGGATAAATTTCAATCCTGTCACGTCACTTAGTTACCAGGCGAGCAGAAATCGACAAGAGCACAAAGCTTTGATACAAGCACAAAGTGCGCCCCCAGGCAAGCGTGCTAAGAACGAACGGGCCTAATCAAACGGACTGGTTTCACTTTGTTCGTAGTTTCTTTGAACTCTACGCTGGATATGATGCCTTGGTAGCTAAAATTGTGTTACGTTTGTAATATTCGAATAAATAAGATACTCGTATAAGAGCTGCTACATTTTTCAGTTTTTTCATAGCTTTTGGCGTTTAAAACAAAAAAAAACACAGATTTAAATTATTCCATTCGTTACACGCAGATTTCAAACATATAACAATTATCTTATTAAAAAATACTTAATATATATGTTGGAGATTTCACACAGCGCCATCTAGCCCCAAACTAAGTAAAGCTTGTACTAAGGGAACCAGATAACTGATAGAATATTTTATGTACTTTTTTTTTAATGCGTTAGTAGGTACCTAAGTTATTAAAAAAAATCGTCATATCAAAGTATGTACTGCACATACAAAATTTAAAAAATCAAGTCCGTTTTATTCAAATGAAAAGAGGATGTTTGATTTGTAAGGATCGTCTCCACGAGCGAAAAAACTGCAAGCGTTTTCGATGAACAATTTCAGGATAAGTTTTAAGTAGGTTTTAGACTTTCTCTTCGTCTTTATCTTTAGAGAGTTCGCAATGTTTATTACGAGTACCTAAGAGACGGGGCTTATCTCAGTCCTAAAACAAGAGATTTGACATTTAGTTACAAGGCATTAATTAACACGTTCCCTGTGCAGCCAAGATTATGGAGTATACCATCTACGTGCAAACGCTTATTGTGGATATTATATTGGGGTAGCATATAAATGACAATGACAAAACATTATTATTATTTTGTTTGCCCCCCTTTATTAACAAAAACAATATTTGTAAATGAGCCATCCGTGGGTCATGCACGTATGAGCTCTTGTCACCATGACCCACATAAATGTCATACACGTTCGATCCACGATCAAAAAAAAAAAACTTGAGAGGTGTCAAGGGACACCCGCATGGAACGAAGTTCCTTTCATAATTCCTTCCGTTAATAAAAAATATTATTTATTATTTACAAAAAACCTGTATACACTCAACAAAAATAATCGTCGCGACACCACACTGTTCAATGCGAAATAGAAATGAAAATATCTGGCTTGCTTTCTATAAGAGAGAGAGAGACAGACAGAGAAACATGCGACGCCGCACAGCTTACAATAGCTTACTATAGCAAAAAGTGTCGTGACAACTTTTCGTAAGAATTTTTTCCGTCTAGCCCCCTTTCACAACGCGCGATAAGGAACTTCGTTCCAATTAGAAGGAAACGTTGCGCTGGCTGCTACAAGATTTTGGTAGAAGGAGGCCAAACAGCAGTGGAAGCAGCCCGCAAGTCAAAAAAAAACCGATAAGGAGTGCTTGCAATGCCGAAAAGCTTATTGTCTAAACTGTTTTAATAGTGTGCATTAAAAATAACGCTTATACATAACGCAATTTTATTCTATATTTACCCAAAATATTTTCACTTTTGATGGTAGGATACTGGCAATCCTAAATGAAAAGTCGTCCGGTTTTCTTGTCAATTTATATATTAGTTCATTGTCTACACGTGTATGCTGATAATAAGTTGATAAGCTTATACGTGTACATTTTTACTAGCCTTTAATCTTGCAAGGGTTCATGCCCCATATGTGTGTCATGCACGTACGATCAGAACTTCAATATGCACCACCGATGGGTCATACACAGGGAACGTGTTAAACAACTAAGGAACAGTATCTTGCAAGGCAAAGGCATTGTTAGGTAGCCGACACACCAGACGAGCGATAAACCCAATCAACGTACGAAACATAAAGAGGCGTGTTCACTGGCGGAATTCACGACCACATTAACAATACGCTGTAACTGCGTTCGTGTGCCGCAAATACGAGAGGGCGGCGATTGATGTCTTAATTTCATTTTTTGAATTAAACAATAAACAAATAAAGGATGATGACTTAAGTTGGAGAATCACTACTCTATAGAATAGTCACATTTTTTCTAGCTACGACAAACTAATTACATTTAATCAAACGATTTTAAATACGGAAATACATTTCAATGTTTATTTATTAATGCAAGTCAAAAATCCGTTTATTTTATTTTGTTTTATTGTATGAATCATTTATGTGTTATTATTTAAATACTTGTTATGAGTGGATCTAAGTTGTCTGATAAAAATATATTTTATTTTATCCTTACTAATATTATAAATTCAAAAGTAACTTTGTCTCGGTCTGTCTGTTTGTTACGTTTTCACGGCTGGACCAATTTCGATGAAATTTGCTATATTAATTTAATTTATTATGAATTACCAATTATACCAACATAGTTTTAAGATTTTATTTTTTCTAATAAAGTATGGATGTAATATCTGAAAATAAATAAATTGAATAATAATGAGATAGATTATGACCGAGATTGAGAGAGGCTACTTTTTACCCGACTGCGTAGCGAAGCACAAGTGGGTCATCTAGTCACACTATCACATTAATATTATAAATGCAAAGGTTTGGATGATTGTTTATTTATTTGTTAGTTTGTTAATCAATCACGTCGTAACGGATGAACCGGTTTCGATGCAATTTGGTATGTATGTATATTATAACCTGGATTAACACATAGGCTACTTTTTATAGACAAACAACGCGTGTGAAGCCACTGGCGGAAGCTATTTATTTATAATTCCCTCGCTTTTCTGTTGACTTGCACCGTGCTCGCTCGGCGTCCGATAACCCTGTCAGCGGAGTGACGGAGTGGTGCGGTTATCGCGCGCCATTGTCCGCGCCCATTGTACCGCGCGTCCCTTCGACGTCTTCATGCCGCGGTGTGCACACAGCCTTACTTTTGTGAGCGGTAGTGTGAAATTGTCGAGTTTTCGTGGTTGGAATTCGTGTGAACTATGCTTATTTTCCCACTAAAATAAAGCTCTTATACAACGATTAATGGTAGATGGATGGATGGTATGATAATGGTTGTTGGGACTATTATTAGGCCATTCCTGGTCTAGGTACCTTCACCAAGTTAGTGCTGCATCTTGTTTTTTTAATTTATAAATAAATAACAATTGTTTATGCTATTAGGCAAGATTATTTTATCGAAAAATTAACGTAGTCATCATCATATCAGCCACAAGACTGGTGAACATAGTCCAGATTTCCAGAGCGACCGATCTTGAGTGGCCGGTACCCAACGGCTCCCAGCAACCTTTATCATATCGTTTTTCAAGAGGAGCCGTCCTAAGCTGCAATTTCCAGGACGTGGGCTCCACTCTAGAACCTTTCTGTCCGAAAGGCCGTCAGTTTTTGAGCTATGTACCCGGCCACTACCCTTCAGCTTGCTAATCCTCTTGGCTATGTCTGTGAACTTAGTTCGTCTAGGGATCTCCTCATTTCTGGTTGGATCTCGTAGAGAAACAGCAAGCACAGCTCGAGTGTTCCATCTCCAAGTTGTAATACAAAAACCAGACATGTGCAAGTCGCGCGCACCGAGGCTTCCGTAAAATTATGTTATTTATGTGATATAAATACAAATTATCGATTTTTGATTTTTTGTTTTAGTTGTTCGGTGAGACCTTGCTTCTTTCTTCTTTCATGATTCTAGGTAAACGGGAAGTAGTATTTTTATAGTGTTATCCGAACACTTACGGAAAATACCTAAGTTTTAAAATCCATCTCAAAAATTTCTAGACTTGAAAACTTTTGAGATGGTTTTAAAAATCTTGAAACGAGAAGTACCCGTTTTTTTTATTTATTTGTGAGCAAAATATGCGGTAAAAATAGCCGTATTTTTTGATTGATTCAACTTGATACTTTTACAGCTTTAAGCATCCGTAGACCTACGTATTAGCTATTAATTTCAACTTGATACCTCCACGTGTTCCTAAGAACAAGGATCTTCACGGACAGCCAGATGGACATTGAATTGATCTTATAAGGGTTCCTTTTAACCTTTTGAGGTACGGAACCCAAAAAATGAGTACGTCTACTGATTTTCATAGATATCTTAGGTACCCCAATCCTAATGCCTAAATCTAGATAGCAATAGCTAATACGCCCAAAAGACGTCGCCCAATCATGGCCGCTAAGGCTGGCAGACAGCCAATCAGAAGGTTTCCTTTGTATTTGTTACAGTATTAGATGATATCTACTGTTTGTTTAGTTGTCTTACCAATTGCAAGAGTATTTGATATATCTATATACACGAGAAAATACATTACAAACAGCCCCGGATCTGGGGGGGGGGGGGCAAACCAGGGCGGCAATTTTAGGGGACGCCGAATAACAAAAAATATGTTGAAAAAAACTTCTTTCACAAAGCGCTTGGCATCATCGTACTATCGATTACTTATCGATTCCTATCGATGCTTAGTGCATCTAGCTGTTGATTTGGAGCGCTTCAAACTTTAAGCCCCGTCCTCTCCGCCCCACAAACACTGGAGGAGAGGGGGCACCGAATCAAGTTTGTGCCCCGGTTGGGAAAAATTCAAGATCCGTGGCTGATTACAAACACAGAAATGGAGGATATGTGCCGGAAAGCCGCGTAATTGGTAACCCATCTCTTTATAAGTAAAAGAAAAGATTGCAACGAATTGAGAACCTCATCCTTTTTTTGAAATTAAAAAGAGAATAGTATAGTCGCTTGAGACACCATTATGCACAGATATTTGTTCTGGGTTTGAGTTTTCCGTATATATTTACAAAAAAATACCTGGTTCCCATACTACAAGCTTTGTTTAGTTTAGCGCTGTGTGAAATGTCCAGCATTATTTATTTATTTGTATATACTTAATATATTTTTTTTGGATACTGCGAATATACAAACTAATTTTGTTTTTTTTTCTAAGCTTCTTCTTATGTATCAAAATAAGATTGCTTTTTATAATCACACTAGTATTATAAATGCGAAAGATTGGATGTTTGTTTGTTTGTTACTCAATCACGTAGTAACGGCTGAACCGATTTCGATTAAATTTGGTATGTTAGATTATAACCTGGTTTAACAAATAGGATACTTTTTGTTAACAAACAAGTCGTGCGCAGCCACTGGCGGAAGCTAGTTTTATATATGTATAAAGAAACTACAATGCTCTTCTTTTCTCAATAAATAAAACTTAGCTAACTTTTTCATCTTAATTAACATAGTTTTGACATATTATATTTTGTACAACAACTTTTTATTTATATTTTAATATTTTTTCTCATTGATGATAGCCAAGCGCTTGATACCTGATGGTAAGTTATGGTGAGATCGAGGATGGAGCACGCTTGTCTAGAACCTGTTCACTCTGGGCATTATAATGTATAATTTTTATATCCTGACATTTTTCTATATTGTATTGTGTTTTGACCTGCTTTGTAAGTTATACATTCACTGTTATATGGTTCATAAATAAATAAATGGAAATTGAAAAGGTATTACGTAATAACTTTAAAAAGGTACTTCCAAAGCCATTACCATCCCAAACTGTAAACTCCACTAAACGGTATTCAAATAGCATTTTTAATGCGAGTGAAGTCAGGTGCGATTTAGCACTTTAGACTAGACTGCACATTTTAAGAAGGGGGGTGAATGGGGTGCTTGGGGTGTAATGTCCTGCCTGTATGCAGGGAGTTAATAGTGAGTGCAAATTATATTTTTGGAAGGTGAATTTGTTTTATTTTAAATACCTATAAATTACATAATGCTTACGCCCTTTTTTGGTTATCGAATTATTTATCACTTTCTGACAGTATTAAAATTAATGGATCATAAAAAAACACCTGTCTTTGTCACCAAAATCCTTTTTTTCGATTGCTTACAATTACAAGCTGTATAATAAAGTAGCTTCCACCGGCGGCTTCGCGCGCGTTGTTGGTCAACAAAAAGTATTATATGCGTTAATCCAGGTAATACGTACATACCAAATTTCATCGAAATCGGTTCAGCCGTTACGATGTGATTGAGTAACAAACAAACAAATATCCAAACTTTCGCATTTATAATATTATTATGATAAAGAAGGCTTTTTAAAGGAGAAAGGTCTTTGGTAGCGAAAATACCTAAATAAAAGATTTTTTCCAAGCAACCTTTGAATGAGGTAAACTCTGAAATTAATTATTAGTAAAAGAGCATAACATCACACTAATATAAAAATTACGAAAGTTTTGATATTTGTTTGTTACTCAATCGAGTAACAAATCGGATGAACTGATTTCGATAAAATTTGTGTTTTGTTATGTACGACATTAAATTAAAACACGGGTAGGGCTAATGGGTAGTATCATTGTAAAATCGTTAATTTTTAAAATAAAGGCTCCGCCAATTAACGTTAAAAATTGTTTTTTTGGAAATGCATCGATTACTGGATAAATATTCAAGCTACTGGAATTAAACCCACCTCTAAAATCAATTAATACGATTCCGGGTGTGTGTTTTAAATTAATGTCGTACTTAACAAAACAGGTTATATATGTATAAATCATAACCTAGATTGAAACAGAAGCTACTATTAATTGATATACCACGCGTGCAAAGCCGCGGGCGGATGCTAGTCTTCTATATAATAAAGTATAGGTGCTTTTGGCAAACAAAACTGGCGTCTAAAAAGTGAGCCTAAACGTCCATTCACTAAAAGACCCATAAAATAACCATTAGACTCAACCCTTCCACTGCCGGGTATAAAACGCTGTCGCTCCCACCTGGGCCCAGCCGACCCCAATTGCAGTACTGAAATGGCAATGGAAAACGCAGAAATGGCGATCGTTTTGACAGTCTATCTCGGGCACCAGGGTGCCTCATACACACGAGTTGTAAAGGTGTTAATAAAAGTAAGTCGCAAGGTTTTCCTGGATCATTTTTAAGTAAAAGCGTTGTTTAAAATCGCGTTTACTTTTACTATTTCACTTTAGAAATACAATAATAAAATATAAATAAAATAGTATAATCGAAAACAGCTTCAAATACATTTTAATTGCAATCAATTTTTTTCTTTGAGCGTAACGAAAATGACCGCGATAATTCAATTTTTAGTAATGGTTAAAGAATATTTATTTTCTCAAAATAAATTTACATTTCACTATGAGAAACTAATTTTAGTACTTCAAAACAGTCTAAATATTTAAATAGTAGGTGATTCATACAATTACCATTCCCCAATCGCAATGAAAGCCGCTATTTTATAAGCAGTTTGCAAAACCTCCCAAGTGTCCATTGCAATTTTGCTACTGCAATAGGGACCGTCTTGCCATCTGGCAATTATTTTAAGTGTTAAGTTTAAAGAAGGTGGGGGTGGGGGGGGGGGTGCATTATGAAAATGGCTGTAGGGGGTAGTTTCAGGTAAAGTAATTGTTTCAGAGACGTCACTTGCAATTGGCTGATACTTGACGGAGTTAAGTGTATTGGCTAGTTACAATAGTTCTCTTTTGCCGATTTTAAAACGGGTCAAGCGCGAAACTTGTATACCAAGGGTTCCGTAATTCCGTAACTATCTTTATTTTAAGAGTCGCCCGAGGAAGTGTTACCTATTTCTGCCGCCAAGCAGCATTGCTGTGTTTTGGTTTAAAGGGTATGGTTGCCGGTGGAATTACAGGCACACGAGGCTGTACACCTGTATGCCTCAAGTTGATGGACGCAGGGCAGTGCATCGTAGGGCACGTTTTTTTGTGATAGGCGATGCTTATGACTTAACATCAAGTGGGGCATAAGCTTGTTCATTTCCAGGTGGTATAAAAAATAGATTTATGTAAATTTAGCAGCGCTATATGAGTAGTAAATTAAAAAAAACCTTTAAGGCACCCTTTTTTGATGATAAGAAGGGGGCTTTGCGATCTTCATTGAAGAGTTTACCTAAGTTAGGTAACTTATCAATAGTTGCAAAAATCGGGATGGGTTTGTTATTTTTATAGAGCAAAATTCAAAAACATCTTGTTTTTAATTACACCCTGTATAGTTTTTTGATTCATGTACAATGTACAATAAAGCGTTATCTATCTATCTATCTACAATATCAACACCAGTTCTTAAATGTATTAAAAAAAACGCATTTGTTCACTTTCCCTTTTCACCCTGTATATATTATATTACAATGATACAAGATATGTATTTGCATAAACGAGTTACAATAAATTTGTTTCCTTTTACGAGTATCGCAAACTATTGACCACTGAAAAAAAAATCACAACAAAACAATCAATGAACAAAAATATATAATACTAGCTGACCCGCCTGCGGCTGCGCATGCGTGGTCTGTCAATAAAAACATTACCCTCCTGCGCAGTCGGGTAAAAAGTAGCCTATGTCCTAATCCCATATAGTCCTCACCCATAGGCATCTAAAGAATTACCCCTTACTTTACCTTCCCCCCCCCCCCTTTAGGGATGATTTTGCAAAAAAATTTAATCATGTATTTCTTTATTTCTTACCAAAAGCCTAAATATGAATTTTCAGATCCCTAACTTAAGGAATTATGGATTGCCCATACAAACTTTGAACCCCTATTTCAACAACTTTAAGATTATTTTTTGAGACAAAAGATAGTTCATGTCCTTCTCGAGGATATAATCTATCTCCTTGCCAAATGTCATTACGATCCGTTCAGTCGTGAAAAGGTAACAAACAAACAGAGCCTTTCGCATTTATAATATTAGTATGGAGTATGTATTTAATTACCATCTGTGACATTATCAAAATTGGAAACCACTTTGATAATAATAGTGGATTTCCAAATTTATACCGGAGCGGTATTCCGAGAAAATCTGCTCAGACACAGACTAGAGAAAACAGCTGGTAATGTAACAAGTTTTTGTATTTTCAAAACTTTGCGATCACTGATATTTTTGATATATAACGAGAAGTTTTTTTTTGTTGTAATTTTATTATTATTTTTAATAATAACCTGATCTGTTATAGGTTTTTGGGAGCTGTTGGTTGCATGCAGCAGATGATCGGTTCCGCTGGAAATCTATGAGGCCTATCAGCAATGGACGTCCAATGGCTGATATAGTGATGAATGAATGAATGATTTTTACTTATACCTTATTGTGTTGTATCTAGTTTACAAGCTAGATAATAGGCGGCCTTATCGAATCCTTACCATTCAATGTCTTCAAAGCAAAGTTAATAAAATGGTTGGCACACTATTGTTTTTATGACATTAATGAATATTTAACCCAATCCAATGACTTTTAATTGACATTGACATTTGTTTTTTATATTGTATTGTATTAACATTTCTAATTATATTTGATATTCACTTAGTATACATTCGATTTATATATTTATGTTTGCACACCATCAGTATGGTAGAATATATAAGGATCAACAAAGTGTAACATCGAAACATATACCTATATTCGAGCAAATAAACGTTCTGATTTCTGATTTCTGATTACCTTTCCGTAACACAGTTGTAAATTAGCACGGAGGTAAAGTTCTTCAAATGTATACATATATTTACTTTTTGAAGTGAAAACTTCTTTAGGCGCGTTGGGCATTTTTTGAGATGGGAATAGCCCATAGAATTCGCGACACTGTTACCTTTACCGTTACCGACAACTCTGTATATAAATATCTTGTAATTGTTCAAGTTTTCAGTTCTGTCGGCACTCCCGGAGTGCCTCTCATTTTTTTATCTTTTGCGGCTCTAGTTTCACTGCGGCTACGAGACTTATTGTGATCGCCACAAGTTTTCATGTCACCCCTAGTTTATGGGGGCGTTCAAAGTTCACCACTACTTACTACAGCTGCTAAAAACTGTAGAATATTCTTAGGGTTGATAGCTGTTAGCTCCTCCGGGCTAAGAATGTGTTTGCCCAGATTAATGCTACGATTGAGAATTAGTGGACCACATTCACCTAACAGATGTAGGCGCGTACATTTACTTGCGATTGTTACACTATTTTTAGATTCATTACAAGAAACTTTATATAAGAAAGTAGGTATACAACTGTTTCTTAAGAAGTTAATTAAATTTATTCTTATGGCTGAAGAGCGATCTCTTCCAAGTAAGATTTCAGCGTGCAGTGAACCAGCTGCGTGCGAGCTGTGTCCAACCAATTCCGGTAATGGCGCTTAAACTTTACTTTATTCGGAGTTATGAACTGGCGCGAAAAAAGACTATCCTAAGATATACGGCGCTTAGCTCAGAAATACTGAAAATAATGAATTTAGGTTGTACTACATAAATATTAGGTAGGTATGTGATTTATTTTGTTTGTAATTTCACTAAAATTATTTTTCATTAATCTTTATTTATTTTAAATTTTTTATGCTTACATATATGTATGTATATGTATAACCAAATGTATTTACTAACCATATATGGACAATGGACATATACGTCTATATGATACTAAATTAATTGAATTGAATTTGTTCACCAGTGGACATCCTGTGGCTGATATGATGTTGAAATTTCAGGGAATTATATTTGATATAACAATTTGACTTACCATTAATTTTGAATAAATATTGATACTACATTTTGACACAGCTAAGTTCCACTTACCTGTAACAAATAAAAAATTACATTAGCAAAATAATAAGGGTTTCGTGACCTACTGGAATGTAATGGACACATCAACACAAATGCCTAGAAACGAGTTAATTCTAGAATTAAAAACTCTGAGAAAGAGAGATATAATGGTGTAGAAAAACAGACGATAGTAACTAAATAAAAAAAATCAAAGAACAAAACTCATCACAGGAATCGTTAACCCTTTAACCCCCACGGGGTCTTTTTAACCCGACCATAACCATCGATACGTTCATATATCACGGGCGCTCGCGGCGCGCTGGTAATTAAAACGCGGGTCTAAATGACCTTACAATCGTAAACTTTAAACAGCTCTACTAGTTTATTAGCAATCAATTGGTTTACTGGTTAATTCGGATCAGTTTAAAGATCACGATCTTATTTCAGAATGAAAAAAAATTGGTGGGTAGGTACTTATTAATATTCTTTGTTTTTCAAAATGATCCATGTGATTTTAATGAATATTGCATTTGAATTCGAGTAATTTTTCTGTAATTCTCAGCTCCGACAAATTTTAATTGTTAAATTATTTTACGAAATTTTAGATAATCGTTATTTTTAAAGAAAAAACATACGAAACTCTATATATACGAACACAATAAGATGCTAAAATTGTTATGTGTATGTTATTTGTGGGGAAACAGGCTTACGGCCCACCTGATGGTGAGCGGTCACCGTCGCATATTGATACCGGCAGCACCCGGGGTATTATCGTTGCGTTCCCTACCCTGTACAAACCTCTTTACATTTCCTCTCTGAAAACCTCGGATGGTAGATCATTCCACATCTTGCAAGTATGGTCATGTCAAGATAAAAGATTGATTGATTGATTGAAAAATCTTTATTCACAAATATTAATTTTGAATTTTGACAACCTCCGTGGTGCAGTGGGCGAATAGCCGGCTGAGACGCAAGAGGTAGCGGGTTCGATTCCCGCCGCGGAACAAATGTTTGCATGATCTACAGATATTTGTTCCTGGTCTGGTTGTTTCTCTATACATATATTATAAGTATGTATTTACAAAAAAATGCATATAAGTATTCTATCAGTTATCTGGTTCCCATTGTACAAGCTCTGCTTAGTTTGGGGCTAGATAGCGCTGTGTGAAATGTCCAGCAATATTTATTATTATTTATTTATTATTAATATATCTGTACGTAGGCGAACTTAATGCTAGCAAGCATTCTCTTCCACGTAACCTTTGCGTAATGTGGAAAATATATTTTGTAGGATTTTGTGCACGACAAGTAGCAGGAAAAGTTTAAGAAAATAAAACTTAGAACTAACATATCGCTCGCCTTACAATCCAATGGACTATCACGCACGGCGAAGATAATATATTTAATAATTGATCGAGCGAAGCGAGACCTCCAAATCAACTTGGGCAAATCAGCGTTATATGTATGTATGTATGTTTGTTTGTCCGAAGATAACTTACGAAGCGTTGATCTGATGCTCGTGAAATTTGATACATAGGTAGGTAGAGATAGCACAATTTTGGTGTGATTAAATGAGCTAAAATGTTGGGGGGTTGTTGAGATATTGGGGTTCAAGAGGGATAAAAAAAATTAAAATGAGACTATTAGGTCAAGTGGGACGTTAAATTAAGGGTCTTCATTAGTACATTTCGACTCCGTTTTTATTTTTACTAAAGAATTTATAGTTTTTGAGTTATAAGCCATACTACAAACTGAACTTTGACGAAATTCACAGGGTACACCAGTGACCCCACAGTGCGCTGAAATTTGGTATCCGTGTATTTTTAGTGACACAAATATAGGGAAAAGTCTAAAATGCAGAATAATTGCAATTTCTATCTCAAAAAAGTATAACCAATTAACATGAATTCCCGTTACCTGTAATTTGAATGAAACTGTAGGTCAAGTATGTTCGTTATGCATTTCGTGGCACTATTTTCATAGTCAAAGATTACAAATAATATGTTTTTGTTTTTATGGGAGACTCGCGAGATCTCAGTTCGAGTCGAACCACTTGTTATTTAGTTATTAATACACAATACAATAATATGCAAATACTTACTGTCATAAACAAGAACTATGTGGGATTTATTGTAATGTGGTAGTGTGTTCAAAAGAGATCCTACACTAAGTCGTTTAGGACTTGTGCTGTAGGAGTCCCTTCCAGACTCGTTAATTATTTGAGAGCCATCTTTAGTTATTAGGTACGCATAAAATAAAATATTAGTTAAACCATATTTTTCTTAGATTGGATTGTATGGCGAGTGATAATATAATAGCATCTTCCTCGTTTGTGACGCGATTTAGATCCAAATTAGAAGCAGACGCAATAATGACCTAATGACAGTTAACTTTATTATTCAAATTGTCCAAACTAATCCCATTCAAATGTCAAATGGACCAAGGAAAATCCGGGATTATCGGGAAATCTCAAGGGGAGCTGATACCAGGCGGTCAGAAGTCCCGAGGTGGTCAGCGGCCGATCGCGCGAGAGGCATTATCTGCCCGGGTTTAATCGCCCAGCGGCTCTGATTAGCTAAGCTCCTGCCCTATCTGGGGCCCTGGTAGAATTATGCAGGCACGACTGGTCTGACCCCTTCAGCCCCCAGGCTTGCGATTGCGGAAATTACTTTTAACACTTCACGTGACATGATATCATGTTGTAGCGAGTTGCGCGTTGTATGCAAATTCGGTAAAGATAACTTAGTAGTGGTTAGCTTTGTGACATATGCGTCGATTAATTGTCTATGTACTGTACTTCACAAAATGCAAAGGTCATACTTTATACTTTATTTCTACTTGTAAAGTCACTAAAGTTGATGACTGGTAATGTGACTGGCAGTGTAAACAATGAGATACATTGTTGAACTTAGCAAAATGCAAGTGTGTTCATAACTTAAACTTCATTCTTGAAAATATAACGGTGTGCAAATTAACTATGACATTTTCCCTTCAGAGTCTATTAAACTAGTGGTTCGCACCGAACTGAAATCTCGCGAGTCTACCATAAAAACAATAATAATAATATTCGTAATCTTTGACTATCCAAACAGTGCATTCAAATTACAGGTAACGTGAGTTCATGTTAGTTACTCTTTTTTGGGGCACAAATTGAAGTTATACTGGATTTCAGAATTTTGCCTATATTTGTGATACTTAAGCTACACGCATACCAAATTACAGTACTGTGGGGTTACTGGTGTACCCTGTAAAATTTGTCAAAATTAGTTTTTATTATTTGACACATTTGATTGACATTTGACGTCTTACTTGACCTAATAGTCTCATTTTCATTTTTGTTTACCCCTCTTGAACCCCAATATCTCAACAACCCCCCAACATTTTAGCTCATTTAGTCACACCAAAATTGTGCTATCACTACCTACCTATGTATAAAACCTATGTCCTATGTATAAAATTTCACGATGATCGGATCAACGCTTCGAAAGTTATCCTCGGACAAACAAACATACACACATATAACGCCGATTTGCCCAAGTTGATTTAGAGATCTCGCTTCGCTTGATCAATAATTGTTTCACGAAAAAAACCCCAAATGAAAATTAATGTTAACATTAATTTGGATTTGATAACCGAATCAACTGTTAACTTGTTCCTGAAACGACCGCGAGTCATCTTTTTTATATCAAATTAAAAAATACAGTGCGCAACTCGTGTTGATATAACACAAGGCCTGTGAATTAACTAAAGTAACATCCCGAATCACCCGCCTGCCCCCAGGCACAGAGAAACGAGATAGTGGCGAGATAAAAAGCGGATTGAATAGGTTGACGGTAAATTTAATGATTTATGGCAATTTGGTTATCTGCTACAATGGAGGGAGGAATAACAAAACAAATAGGATTAAGGTGGAGTAATTTGTAATTGAGAACTGTAGAGGTTATTTGCGGAACCCTATTATATTAGAATTTGCATTGAAGTTTCCATTTATACAGATTGTCTTGCCTCAACTTTTCTTTACAAAATTTAATGCTGAACTCAAAAATTGTTTATTTTTGTATCGATGATAGACAGCACATTTTTACCATCACCATTTTATTATTTATTAAATAGTCATCATCATTTTCAGCCCGTGTCGATCCACTGCTGGGCATAGGCCTCTCCTTGTTTCTGCCACTCTTCCTGTGCCAGTCTGAACCACGTACGACCCACGGTCTTATGGATGTCGTCGACCCATCTCGCTGGTGGACGTCCCCTATTTCGATGGCCAGTTCTCGGCCTCCACTCTGTTAGTGCCTTAGTCCACCTGTCGTCACTACGTCTGGCCAAGTGTCCTGCGCAACTCCACTTGAGCCCCAATATTCGCTTGCTGACGTCTTGTACTTTTAGTCTGCTTGTGAATTTCGGTATTGGGAACTCGATCTAAGAGTGTGATGCCGATCATGGCACGCTCCATGGCTCTCTGCGCTGTGCTGAGACGATGGACGACCTGCAGACCATGTTGAATGAGCTTTATAATGCATCTTTTAGAGTGGGCCTCAAGATGAATATGGGCAAGACGAAGGTTATATCAAGCATTTCTGGAGTTTCGGTCCCAAACGTTGGAAGCGAGAAACTAGAAATGGTCGACTCTTACGTTTATCTTGGCCATGTTTTATCTTTTGGCAAGGAGTATCAAATGAAGGAAGTCACCAGGCGTGTTCAACTTGGAAGCGTGTTCAGCTTTCGGCAAACTAGATGACATACTAAAATCCACGCGTATTCCACAATGTCTTAAAACACGTCTCTATAACCAATGTGTCCTGCCAACTATGACTTATGGTGCCGAGACATGGAGGCTCACGAAGGAGGCTGTGTACAAAATTAAATAGTACCTACGGATAAACCAATTGGTTTTAAAATATTCATCTCGTGATTTTGTCAACAAATAGTAAGCAATCTCAATCCAGGTAATAATCATTATATACCAAATTTGATCGAAATTAGTTCAGCCGTTGCGACGTGAAAGCGTAACATCAACAAACTCAATTTCGTTTAAACAATGAATATAGTATGAAGTAAATTGAAAATAAATTGCAACAACCTAGATGCTTTCATGGAGATAAGATCTTAGAGGAAAGTGGTGCTTCTTGTAAGTATTACTTTTGTAAACAGCAACATTTATTTTATTTTTGTTTATTTAGTAAACAAAACAGGAAAATAACAAATTTAGGTAGAAGTTACATCTAGGTATTTAATTCTAGTCATGATCTAGTTCAGTTCCCAAAACATGTTTAAATGCCATGATCAGACAAGACACAGTATTATTGATCGAGCGAAGCAAGATCTCTAAATCAACTTGGACAAATCGGCGTTGTATGTATGTATATATGTTTGTTTGTCCGAGGATAACTTTCAAAGCGTTGATCCGATCTTCGTGACATAGATAAGTAATGATGGCACAATTTTTGTGTGACTAAATGAGCTAAAAATGTTGGGTGGTTGTTGAAATATCGGGGTTCAAGAGGGGTAAAAAAAATATGAAAATGAGACTATTAGGTCAAGCGGGACGTCAAATGAAAGCTCTTCATTAGTTCATTTAGATCCCGCTGTTATTTTTAGTAAAGTTTTTATGGTTTTTGATTTATTAGCCATAGTAAAAACTGTAATTTGACAAAATTCACAGGGTACACCATTGACCCCACAGTGCTGTAATTTGGTATGCGTATAGCTTTAGTAACACAAATATAGGCAAAACTCTGAAATCCAGAATAGCTGCAATTTGTACCCCAAGAAAGAGTAACATGAACAGCCGTTACCAGTGATTTGAATGAAACTGTAGGTCAAGTTAATTGGTTCTTAATTTCTCGGCACTATTTTGATAGTCAAAGATTACAAATAATATTTTTTTGTTTTTATGGGAGACTCGCGAGATCTTAGTTCGGGGCAAACCACTAGTTGTTAATGATTTAATAATTCAATATTGACATGCACACATGTGAACATTTTACACAGCGCTATCTAGCCCCAAACTAAGCAGAGCTTGTACCTCCTACGGGAACCAGATAACTGATAGAATACTTATATACTTTTTTGTGTACTTATAATGTGCAGAAAAACATCCAGACCCGGAACAAATATCTGTAGATCATAGATACATTTGTTCCGCGGCGGGAAACGAACATCTGCGTCTAAGCTGGCTATTCGCCCACTGCGCCATGGAGGTCGTCAAAACTGATTATAATTATGATAAGTAATATTAACACAAAATAACGCTAGAATAGCAGAATTCCCACCAAAAACAACGTCAAAACAGCAGTCTACTAACCAATAACTCATGCGAGTAAATACGCATTATCAGTGAGACGCAGCGCTTGTCTATGCAAATGTGGTGTGGATCGGATAAATACATAAATACTTAAATAAATACATCCCGGGTGACCCCGTTTTGGGGTTATTTAGGAGATGTGTTTAGGTATTTGTGACATAAGAGATGTAATTAGTGAAATTTGACGACCTCCGTGGCGCAGTGGGCGCATAGCCGGCTGCGACGTAGGAAGTAGCGGGTTCGATTTCCGCCGCGGGACAAATGTTTGCATAATCTACAAATATTTGTTCTGGGCTTGGATGTTTTTCTATATATTATAAGTAAGTATTTACAAAAAAAAATGTATACATATAAGTATTCTATCAGTTATCTGGTTCCCATAGTACAAGCTCTGCTTAGTTTGGGACTAGATAGCGCTGTGTGAAATGTCCACCAATATTTATTGATTTATTATTTATATCATGAAAAGCACAATAATCTACAGTTAACATTAATTATAGTCCATAGTGTTTTACACTAAAAAGCGGTAAGACCGCCCATTGTACCTACTTGTTGCTTTGTGAATTTTTATTTTTATGTTTGTTTCTTTTGTGGTGTACAATAAAGTATTTTCATTCATTCACCCAAATGCGATAAGACGACCATCTGACTTACGGGTGAGTTGCACAAAGATGCCTAAATGTATTTAGTAGCTAAATATGATTTAGAAAGTTGTAAAATCATACGAATACGTCAAATTTAAACATGTTTAGTCGCTAAATACGTTTAACGATCGCTGTGAAAGCCGGGTTTAGTACTCGTATAGAATCTATACTACTTTAAAAAACCTACTTTTTTATATTTTTTAATTGGGATTCTATGGCAGAATCCCAATCTAAAGTTAGATAGATAGGTAGATAGCTCTTTACAATAACTTAGTCTAGAGAATATAAAGACCAATACGTGGTGGTACAATGGTCAGCCTTATCGCTTAAAGTGATCTCTTCCAGCAACCTTAGTTGAAGTTAAGCTGTTACCACAGCCTATTATAATAGCGTTATCTCACAGGTTTACGTCCAATTGACTTGGCCTATATGGTATTGCATTAAAACTTGGACTACATGGCAGTAAATGCATGAAAATTCTTTCTTTATTCTTTACCAGCTGACCCGCCCTCGGCTTCGCTTGCGTGGTTTGCCAATAAAAACATTACCCCCCCTTCTGCGCAGTCGGGTAAGAAGTAGCCTATGTGCCAATCTCAGTCATAATATACATCTATATACAAAATTTCTATATATTAATATATCTATATACAAAAAAATTATAAATGGTGTAACCAACCCAAATTTGTTTTATAGTATATTTAGATTGTACACAAGAAAATACATTAAAACGTACAGAAATAGAGGACATGTACAAAGGCGAGCTTAACCCTAAGAAGCGTTTTCTTCCAGCATATCTTTGATTCTAGAGAGAGATGAATTTAAAGGTAGGTGAGTGTACAAGAACATAAATATGTATATCATAAACAAATATAACGCATCTTCTGTTTTGCGCAAAATGAAAATAATCTGTGCTTAGGCGAACTTAATGCTATTCCAGATATTACATTATGACTTGGCGTACATAACATCGTAATAAGCCTGTCACCACACATGTGAAAAGTCTGTAATTTCACTATAAAATGCATCGTTCAATTAACAGAACCGCATCTAAAACTGCAAACTGCAATTTACTCTCATCGGATTACGTCTACACTAGCTGCAAAAAAACTAACAGGAAACGGAAACACTTTCAGAGTTGGCCGGGTAACTTTCACAATCTAGATATACGACCGAGTTAAGATGTGCATCTAAATAGCCTCTGCTGCCTTGGTACCCAACTTTAGATTACTTGCAGCAACTTTTGCAGGAAACGTTGAGTTCAGGGAAAAATTCCGGTTGTACCCCGTTCTGTTAGACCAGAATTTAGTGCCGCGAGTTACACTCAAAGTTGGTAATCATATGCTTAATACGCAAATAAAGTTGGGGGTTGCTTGTGGGTCGAAGTGGGAAGTTTGTATGGAACAAAGTGCTTTTGTTTTGAAGACTGCTCTAAAATAAAAAGAAACGAAGAATTGACACTGACACAGCAGTTAGCTATAACACAACAGTTTTGTTTCTATTCAACATTTTTGAAGTGTTCACTTCTTTAGCATCGTTGTGATTTGAAAGTCGATGAAACGAAAAAGCGACAGTTTAGTTACCATAGTTAATATAAGCCTCCTGTATCATTTATCGAAAATGTAAGCTCTGAGTCTGATTAAATCTATGTAATATATACGAATAAAATATAAAATAATAATCTAACTTTGCATCACTATGACCTACAATTGTCATCTTCCCGAAATTTTACATTCGTCTCATTATCTTGAAACCAAAATTTTTCAAGGTGAATTGCACACATGCTTTTTTATTTTATTCGACTTCTCAATTTAAATATATTTCTACTTCAACATCATCATGTCAGCCATTGAACAAGATTGGCGGGAAATATTTATAAGCATCTTATTTATTCATACAATATACACTGGAGCAGTTGCGCTATCTATAGATCGTTTGCAACGGTCTCCAGATGATTCAACTGTTTCTTTGTATTTTTTTAGATACCTATCTATGTTATTAATTATTTTTATTAATAAATGTATTTACACACCTGCTTGACAATATCAAATTATAAAATTATATGTCATGTAAACCTCATCGAAAGCAGGTGTTAAATCCCTACAGCTGAGCCGGGAGTAAAGTTGTGCTGCATTTAATTATGCCCTAGCGGGCATAATGTGAGTTTGAATTTGTAACCTCATCTGTATTTAAATTTGAACCATAGATACCCACACAGTAAGAACTTATTCGTAAATCTAACTAACCTCTGAACAGAATGCACCAAACTAGATTTGGTTTTATTGTCTTGTAGAAAGTGTGAAAAGTAGAGTATTCTACTCGTGGATAAAGCTGTCTGCATCTTAGGCGTGCTTATATCCCTCTCTGCACTAAGGATTCTAGTAACTCCCTCGCTCGTGAGTTAACTCTAGAATCCTTCGTTACGTTCGGGATTCAATATAGCGCCCGTATGTGACGGAAGACACTGCTTTATACCCTCGTTTAATAATTTGCTATTCTTTATCTATACTAATATAAAGAGGTTTAATTCGTTGTATGTAAGTTTGTATATTTGTAGGCGATAACATTAAACTACTGAATCGATTCTAAAAATACTTTCACTTATAGAAAGCTACATTCCATGTGAAGCCAGGGCTGATCTCTAGTGATAAATAAGGTGCCCTATATTGGGGAATAGCAACTTAAAAATTCTGCTCATAAAAAGACCAACACAGTCCCCAGAGACCAAACATAAGTTGAAGGGTTAAAATCATTTATTCATAGGGTAACACTTTGACCATCCGTCTATTAGGACGGGTTGGGACGGGTGGACAGTGGGACGGGTGGACAGTGAGACGAGACAATGAATTTTTAAAATGGTACTCGATTGTATTGAAGTTTGGGGATACGATTCTAAGACGATATTTTAGGAAATTTATTTTGGAAGTTACAGATTGGAAAGGGGCACAAAAGGGAGCTACTAGATCACTTACTTTTGAAAATACATATACAGATTTTGAAAAAAAATACGGTAAATTACTGCTTGTTTTTTTTTCTTCTATTTTTGTAATATTTATTTTAGGATTACAATAAAGTATTTACATTCATTCATTCAAGCAGTGTTCATTAAATCTTAATAAATAGTGTATAAATAAGTGAATTTTTATCTAAATACGTGAATGAAATGTAATTATTATAAAAAATAACAATTTAACAAAAATATAACCGACATAACCAAATTATTTTACTGATTTTGATGTAATTTCTATGAGACTAATCTGAAAGTGTATCCTTTCAAATAAAATAATTTTTCAAATCGGTTTATAAATAACAGAGTTCGGAGGTAAACATAACACAAAAAATCATATATCTGTACTTATGCGAACTTAATGCTACCAAGCATTCTCTTCCAGTTAACCTTTAACTCACCTTAAGGTAAAATTGAAATATTGAGAACCTCCTTTGATGAAGTCGGTTAAAAACATAAAATATTGGTTAATAATTAACCTGCCAGTAATTAAACTCCAATTATAATAGATGTGCCTGACGTGTGGCATTTATTGGTTTCCTACAGGTGTTCGAGACAGCTGTTATAGAGCTACTTAACAACTTTAATATAACTTATAGTTATATAGTGGTAGATAAGTACATCAAACGATCTAAACTGGTAATGGATAAAAATGCTTGGAGTAATAATGATAAAACTATAGTTTGAACCACAAAACATCCGAGTTAATTACTTAATTATGATGACACATTTTTGTTATAAATTTGTATTATAAAACAAGAAACGAGGGTAAGTAGTGTTAATTGAGATAGATTATAATTTTTCAAGATAATTAAAACCCAATCATATAAAAAAATACTACTAATAGGATATAAGTTTTAAAAAAAATATATTATTTTCATTTGTTCACATAGATCTTGCCTATTGAAAAGTTACATGGAAGAGATTGCTTCTAGCAATAAGGCCGCCCATCGTACCTATGATATTGTCTGTTCCAATCTAATTAAACCGCTGATAAAAAAATCCCCATGTCAATTAGCATAATATTTTGAAACTTTCACAAAGTACATATTTATAGTTAAGTACCTTTAATAGAAGTAGAAACGCTAATCCCATTATGAAACTTAGATTAACTTGATTGCAATCAGTTTAGTTCAAATCGTTCCTTTATTTAGCATTTTCCGCCTAATACAAATTTAGCTATGAAAATGAACAGAGTGTTCATACCTGTAACGTTCATATGACCCTCCATAACTACCTTTATGTTACTCTTATATGTCAAAGTAATTTAATGTTACAATATCTACATTAGTATACATAATAATAAGTCTAAGATGGATGCCGATATTAAACTGGCTGAGTTTTTCTTCTAATTATTTTCTTATATAGACATCAGTTTTGTGGTCACCTTTGTTTTTGTGGACACTTTTATAAATGCTTTTAACATGTACATTAAGATACATACATTAAAAGAGTTATGCGGTCTATCATCACACTAGTTCTTTCTTTATCAGTCACAAATGCGTTTATCAATTTATAATGTTTTTAATCGTTCCAAAACTTGCCCTAAATAAGCAAAGTTTGTACTTTTAATAATAATTATACTGGATATTTCACATAATGCTATCTAGCCCTAAACTATGCAAAGCTTATACTATGGGAACCAGATAACTGATAGAATACTAATATACACATTTCTTTTATTACATTTATTATGAGATAGAGAAACATCCGGACCCGGAAAAAAATCTGTAGGTCAAGCATACATTTGTTCCGCGGCGGGAATCGAACACACCTCTATTGCGCCACGGGGTCTATTGCTTGGGATAGTATTTTAGATGGAGTAGGTATGTTTGTAGGCTTGCAAAACCACCATCATATAAACCTTACCAGTCTGCTGCTGAACATAGGCCCTCCCCCATAGATTTCTAGAAAGACCGACCTTGTTAAGCACCCTACGGCTTTCAACAAACTTTATCAGGCTGGTGGGAGCCTGAAAATTTTCTCAGAATCCGTTCAATAATTCTGAGATAACCCCTTACAAACACACAAACTTATAATAGGATATTATAACCTTTCGTAAATTAATAGCATCGGGTCAGATATGTCGCAACAAAGAATAAGCAATTGTTCTGCCAAAAGTTTTTAACTTCTTTTCCCTATATTCGGAATATCAGAACCTTCCGTAAATAAGACGTACGGAAACGCCATAAGTTACGTGCGCAATATCCGAGCGAAAAATCCACCATTTGATTAATGCATTCAGTTGTCACAGTTATATTACCAACCCTTATATAACCCCTATATAGCCATACAGGGTGCTTCAAAACATGTGTGCTAGCGTGAAACATTCTATCAGATTATTCTAGCTATAGTAAATTAAAAAAAAAACTTTGGCTAAAATAATATATATACAATATCTACTATCATAAACAGTTTTTGACTTGCTCATGGCATTGAGCAGTTGCAGTTCAGTACATTGACAAGAGATGTTATTGGCTTGAGGGTTTTTGAGTTCATTGTAAAAAACTTGGAATTTTCCGTGTTCAGATAACACTATAAATATAAAATACTTTTCTATTTTTTTAATTTATTTTAATTACTGTTTTTGTGTTTTTTTAATTCATTTCATTTGTTTTTAGTTTACATCTTTGTAAGTAAATATAGTCTTAAGGAAGAGCACTAACTGCCAAGATACAAGTTTCCACTAATACTTAGTTTGGCAAGTAGGGCGCCATTTGTTGTATAGCATGACAGAGAAAATAAAGAATTTATTTATTTTATTTAGTCCGGGCCTCTTTAAGGTAAGAGTGAATAGGTGTCTTCTAGATCTTCGTGCTTTATTGACCAAGCGAGCGAAGCGAGCAAAGTGTCTCAGTTTCGACATTGGCCAAAAATGGTTTTGTCCGTCTGTCTATTCTCGCTTACAGGTCGCATTTTTCAATCCTTGATTTATTTAATCTCATTATTTTAGTTCAGTAGTATTTTCAATGCACGCTTTGTCATGTTGACAGCTAGACAGCTATCGACGCGTTTTGGAGAATTTTAGGTAAGCCGCGACCGCGGTTGGTGCGGAATCCATTGTAATAATTAATCAATGAGCTATACAACTAAAACATCTATATACAGCTGAAGATTAATCGCAAACAGTTCATCTATAAAAGTTTATCATAAACATTATCAAATTTCAAAAAGTGGCAAAACAAACATTACTCTCGTGAGAACAACGAACCCGTTCAGGTTAAAACACATTCTAAAGCTCCCTGTATAGCTTTTATGCAACCATTATATAAAATCCACCTATATAAGGAGGAGTTAAAGCAAATCTAGGGTATATTAAAAGAACCCGTGTATTTATGAGAGACACCTGGGAGCGATTTACTGTTCTAGATATACATAAGACGCATATGTCAGAGGAAAGTAGGCTTTAAAACTATTGATGTAGGTATTATTTGATGAATATTTTTTATTGCTGGACATTTCACACAACGATATCTAGCCCAAATTAAGCAGAACGTGGGAACCAGATAACTGATAGAACATAGACAACACACTAGAAAGCGCAGTGTAGGACGGCCCCCACTAGAAAAGTAAAGGTTGGTCGGAGTTGTTGGGTGTAGAACGCACAAGATCGGTCGCTCTTGAAACCTAAGAAGGCCTATGTTTAGCAGCGGACGCCCTGTTTGATTTTTTTTATCAATATAGGCTTGCCCTTGACTACGACCTCGCCTGATGGAAAGCGAGGATGCAGTCTACGATGATACACGCTTGTCTAGAAGAAACCTTCACTCGCGACTTAAAGACACCCAGGTTGTAGCTATCAGAAAACACAGACTCTGGCAAGGCGTTCCACTCTTTGGCGGTGCGCATAATAAAGGTCGAAGAGAACAGCTTTGTGCGAATGGGAGGTATTTCTACCATATAGCGGTGGCGCACCGCAGAGAGTCTGGTTGTCCGACGATAGAATGGAGACGTCAGCTGATATGATAATGATGAATTGTTAAAAACACTTTCTTTATACTTTTAACTTCCTTTAAATGTTCTCAGGCGATTACATGATTATAAACTGGTATAAACATGCATTCTGTATAACCTCTATGTAATTTAATCTTGAGACGTGAGCCAAGCAAGCTAACGGTCTACGCAGAGAAGGCTACATGCGCTAATACCAACTTTTCAAAAAGAAAATGTCCGATTTACTAATCGAAAAATTATCTGTGAAATACGAACTAACAAGAGTTTTTTTTTCTTTCATGCATATATGATAAACATTATGAACTACTACATTTTATCGAAATCGGTCCAGCCAGTAATATATTTTTGACATGCCAATGTTCCCAATGTAATAATATACTTAGTAAATAAATATTACACCCATATTATAAATGCGAAAGTTTTGTTGTTTATTTGTTTGTTTGTTTGTTACTCAATCACGCCGTAATGGCTGAACCGATTTCGATGAAATTTAGTATGTACGTAGATTATAACCTGGATTACCACATAGGCTACTTTTTATCCCATAAATCAAGTCCCATGGGATAAAAATGGGGTGTCAAGTCAAGTTGCAACAGCGAGTTTAGCTTTATTTCTAGGTTACCTACACATTTATAGTAGTATAACGCGTACAAAGTCGCGGGCTATCAGGCTTATACAGTTATAAATAAAATAAAAAATTTAAAGTACATATCTTTTTTATCAATCATAAACAATTGGAGAAGTTTTATAACGAGTTAAACTAGGCTGTGGATTTCAAAGATGATAATGATGATTAAAATTCAAAATAAGTTATTGAAAACTGATTTTCATAAGGAAACATATATAAAAGGTTAGTGAATCACATTAATATTATAAATGCGAAAGTTTGGATTTTTGTTTGCTACTCAATCACGTCGTAACGGCTAAACCGATTTCGATGAAATTTGGTATACCTATAGAGAGACTACTGTCTGGATTAAAACATAGGCTACTTAATATTGACAAAATACGCGTGCGAAGCCGCTGGCAGAAGCTAGTTTACAATAATTATTCGAAAAACCCAGCTAGCGAAAATTTCAGAATATACCTACACGCAAAAATCAGCATATTTTTATCCCGTTCATTATTTTGCCAATAAATCAAAAAGTAATTAAAACTGACCACTACAAAATTCTCCGCTACCGCCCTATCCGTAACCCGAGATATGAACTTATCTTAACGACCCCCCACCCCTAGGGGTAGAAAGGGGGGAGTCTCGGACCCTCGTGGACCCGATGGAGCCGATACGGAACGGCCAATTTTGGTCAGCCCTGTAACTACACCTCGTCTTTTATGATAGTTGTTCTTGTTTATGGTCTCCTGGTATTCTTCATGTGATTTGATGGTGTTTTTGCGATCTTATGGTGTCAATGGGAGTTGGGAGTTTTAGCGGAAAATATGGTGGCAGTTGCTTGAAAAGTGTTTTGCTTGACGGCCAAAGTGGACAATGATAAATGTAATATATGTAATTTAATAAATGTAATGTAAATGTAATGCCTGCTGATAGAAAAATATACATAGAAAATCATTTATTTACTAAAATTACATTTATAATTGAAAATAGAAGTGATTAGAAATACTATCTTTCTTGTATTTTTTTATATTATGTAGATACTGCCTGAAGATGGCACAAGCATATGCCCCACCTGACGGTAGGTACCTGATGGTGGTAACCATCGCCTATAACAAAGTATTGCATAGTAGGACACGCATTTTAGAAACGTGCTCTACGATACTCTACCCTGCGTCCATCAACTTGAGGCAAACAGGTGTGAAGCTTTATTTGTCTGTAATTTCACCTATATCTGTTTCACAGGTGAAATTACATTACCCTCCTTCTGTGCAGTAAGGTAAAAATTGATGTCCCAATTCCGGCCATAATCTATCTATATGCAAAATTTCATCGAAATCGGTCCAGCCGTGCAAACGTAACAAACAGACAAAGAGAATTGTTTTCGAATTTATAATATATAGATATACCTATATTATGTTTATGTATGTTATGGGTACTGCCGTCTTTTTATTTTGGTTTATCCTGTCTATCCAAAGGTTGTCTGGAAGAGATAGCTTCTAGCGATAAGACTTCTCATTGTACAAATCGGCCCGTAGGCCTTCGACGACAAGCAAACTTTTGTATCAACAGGCAACAAACAAACAAAACAGCATCAACTAACCACCCCAGAACCCTGAATCCTAAGCAAACGAATACGATAACCCGTAATCTATCCCGAGAACCAAACCCGCTACCCTCGCAAACATGGAAACCCTTTCGACATGTCTGCACAGATCAGATTACTAAGTATTAATTATGGGACCGCCAATATTTTCCTTTCTACTTCTCGAAATATAATTATTAGAGTAATAAGATTGAAATAACATTTGTATTTGGAGAATAGCTCGAGCTGACGGCCGTTGGGACAGAACCTGTTATGTAACCTGTTTTGTTAAGTACGACATTAATTTAAAACACACATCCGGAATCTTATTAACTAATTTTAGGGGTGGGTTTAATACTAAGGTTACTTAAGCTTGAATATTTATCCAGTAATCGATACATTTTCAATAAACAATTATCAACATAATGCGGCGGTGCCTTAGCAACGATGCCACTTAATCAGTTTAACAGGTACATAGGTACAGGATGTATTTACAAAAAAAAATTAAGTATTTTATCAGTTATCTGGTTCCCATAGCACAAGCTTTGCTTAGTTTGGGGAAGATAGCGCTGTGTGAAATGTCCAGCAATATTTATTTATTTATTTATTATTTGTATTGTACGGTTATGTACATCCATATCGGTGCGAATTCCTAAGATCAGCGTTTTCATTATTACTGCAGTGAGTGACGAGTAATCCGCCGCGCGACTAAGACGCTGGCGCTAAGCGTGTTTGATTGACCATTATGTACGATCCCAGTATAGCACCGTACATAAGTATTAGCTGATAATGTTCTGGAGTGCCACAAGAAAACAGTAATAATTAACGTAAACTGTTTATTTAGTCAAACACGCTTAGCGCCAGTGTCTTAGTCGCGCGGCGGATTACTCGTCACTCATTGCAGTAATTAAAACGCTGATCTTAGGAATTCGCACCGATATGGATGTACATAACCGTACATGTATAATGACCTATTTTGACATGTTACATTTTTTAAATAAGTTTTCCGAGCACACACACAAGTTAAACATTAAATATTCCAAATCGTCATAAGAATCCATCCCGCAGAGTCCCATAAAGGCCGACAGAAATCATTTCCTGCCTTCCGGCATAAGATTCCTAAACTACCCGCTTTTACCCGGTTTTTCCAACGCCGGACAGCGGAAATCCAACGGAAATAGGACTGAGACGACACTATTGTAGCATGCGAGAGGGAAAGAGATGTGTATAATATGCATGTTGCTGCTTAAGCATTTGATTTTAGATTTGAGTTGTGGGTAATGTTTCGTTATCTGATGTGACCTGGGTCTATTTTTATGATATATTTCGAGCAGTTTCTATTTTGGAAAAAAGATGGAACAATAATAATGCAAAACAATTCAATAATCGTGTTTTTTAACAATAAATAATGCAAACGCAAAGGATATAATAACGCACAGACGCGGGGCCCATAAAGTCGCCCCATAACACAATATTTAAAAAACTTGTTTTGAGACTTTACAGGATGTCCTCGAATTTTAATCCTGAAGGGGGTGATTCTGACTCTGAAAATTAACGACTTTTCGTTTAAAAAAATCCTTAAATTTGTTATTTTCAAGATAAATTGCTGAAACATTATACTTTGACTTTAAAAAAAGCTGTTTTTTAAACTTTGCGCCTTCCCAAAAACTTACCTTAAGCAAACGTAATGTTTGACGTTGTCTTTGAAAGCTTATAAAAATAATTTTAAACGAAATCAGCAGATTTTTACCGAGTGATTCAATGAAAATCATTGAATTCACAAAAATCGTAACCATTTGTTTGTTCTCCTAAGTGTCAAGAATCGTCTTCCCTCGGGATAACATACTCGTTCTGGGACACTCAGTATTCGTAAAATAAATAGAGATTTTTTGAAGTATGGGATGGGTTCTACCGCCAGCCTGGAGGCCATGTCTTCATGATGCAAGCAATAGAGGAGTGAGTGAACCTGGTAGAGACATAGTTAGTGTTGTGTGATGCCTGTACCGAGAACTACCGAAGAGAGCAGCAGTGATGATAATGATGATGACGCAGCCTGTCAACACGCTGGGCCATCGTTGACACAATCCCTACCACCGCGCCCGTCTACTCGCGCGCAGAGGACTGTGGCGCGCAGTGCGAGGCGAGACGTTATTCGGAGCGGATCGCACTCACCCTGATGAAGGTTCACGAATGGAACCGAAACATTGTCGGTCGAAACACCGATAAGATGGTAAGTGATAAATCGCGTATTTATAAGAATGTTTTTTTGAAGTTGTTATTTATGTTATTTTATTTTCTGAAGGAGTAACTGTTTGCATCAGGCCTATGCAGTTTAACCGAACTTTCAGATGCCAATATGACATATGACGCAATTTTACGATATGACATTTTTTGTTCAACTTTAAATATCCCCAATTCAAAAGCCTAATAGTGCAGAATAAAAATGAAATTAAAAAAAATGGAGAATCAGTCACTTAGCACAATTTTTCATGAGCTTTTAAAAAAACCCCCGCGTAAGTAGCCCTTAGTACTTCGAAATTAGAACGTATGCACTAGAAGCGTAGCTAAAGATGTTTATTTACCCGCAAAAACAGCTAATAAACAAAATAAAATGAAGCAGGCAGTGTCACCAGTAAAGCTAATTCCCGTCCACCCAATATTAATAAATTCTCATCTTGGCGGATTCGTTGCAATTTGCCCACGGGTGAAAGCAGAACTTACGATCGCCCTTACCCTAAATAAGGGATCTTACTGATTTTTACGCGGAAAGGAGTTTCCGTTTTTGTTGTTTGCTACTCTTGAATTTTTGGATACGTTAAATGTAATACGCTTTACAAAACAACCGGTTTTACCGGACCAGTATGATCTCGTAGTCTTCAAGTCCAGAGTGAATAGATTCTTTCTAGACAAGCGTGCTCCATCTTCGATCCCGCCATCACTTACCATCAGGTTAGGTAGTGGTCAAGCGCTTGCTTTAATTAATTAAAAAAAGCAATACAATTTAAATTTTTCTTAAAAACTTAGTGTCATGTTTTGGACATAAAAATTGCCAAATTTTGCAATCATTATGTTAAACAAGCTTAAGCTTGCGGCTTCGCACGTGTGGTATGTCAATAGTAGCCTATGTCTTAATCCTGATCATAATCTATCTGTGTACCAAATTTAATCGAAATCGGTTTAGCCATTTAGTCGTAAAAACGTAACAAACAGACAGAGATAGTGTTACTTTCGAATTTTTTGTATATCCATAACGAGACACTGTATCCCAGTGGAGGTCATATCGGAGTTATAATGATGACAATTATTACTAACTAATGGTTAGTGCCTTTCGTGAAAATATACTATTAATTCCTCAGTAAGCTTACAATCTAGTAAGTTACTCGCTCGTAAGTTGTAAGATGTCTACATACACGGTAGACTAAACATAGACATACATTATACATCAATAGTTGCCATAAACGGAAGAGCAAGCGTGCGTGCCATGTTCACTATCTACGGGGTCCCTGCGTATCTACCATTATACGTACTTATATTATAAACTAGATTTTGCCAACTACTTTGCTCGTGAAGTACACCTATTATAAGTTACCTTCGAGTTTATTTGGTACACAAAATAACACATGAAATAATTTATGTAATTTATTAAGAACAGTAGGCACATTTACAGATATTTTTTCTGGATCTGCATGTTTTTCTATTTATTGTAAGTATATATTTACAAAAAAAAGCATATAAGTATTCTATCAGTTATCTGGTTCCCATAGTATAAGCTCTGCTTAGTTTGGGGCTAGATAGCGCTGTATGAAATGTTCAGCAATATTTTATTTTTTATAATTGAATCTAATAAGACAGTTCGACTCATGTCTGCGTACCAAAATGGCGTTCAGCGCAATGTTGAATGTTAAGCACCCATCGCTGATTTTCACCTGAAACCAGAAGCAAAGGTAGTGCAGCAACGACACAGTAAAATAAAAAAAAAATACGAGCCGTACAGTATATGATGTGTAAAATCATTTTTATTGTCCACCATATAAACAAAAAATTCAAAATAGAAAACACAAAGCAAATCTTAATATTATCTACCGAATTCATCACTCTGCAAGTTTGTCATTGAAAACTCGATAACGGCTCCGTAAATGCGATTAACCGTAAGTAAATTTAAAAATAGAATGAGGCTCATTGTATTCATAACATGCTATGATGAAATGCAACCTTCATGACAAATCCTTATTTCTACTATATGAAAGAGGCCATGATATAGTCTCGTAGTGAAAAATATCTGACCACCACGCGCGCTCATTGGTCAAATTAAATAGCGCACACTTTCCCGTTACACTTTTCCGTCCCTTTTGCCAAAATCCCTCCCACAACCCGAGAGGAAAGATGTGACATCATAAATAAAGAAGTGAGTAAATAAAAGGTTTGTGCAGTTTTATTAAAATGTCGATATAAATTTTATAAACATACTTTTCCAAAATATAACAGATTCAGCTTACTAATCGTTTGTCGGTGACTTTGGTTCGTCCGAATCTCCTCATTTCCGATTTGATCTCGTAGAGAAACAAGCATACCCCTCTCCATAGCACGCTGAGCGACCGCGAGCCTTCTTATCAGGCCCATAGTGAAATATCTCGTTTCTGTACCATACGTCATCACTGGTCAAAGACTTTCGTCGGTATTTTGGACACATACCACATAGTTCGAAGAACTGATGGCCGTTGGGGCAGAAAGGTTCTCGATTGCACATCCTATATCTGATATAATATCATAATATTTTTTAGTTCATTATAAATACGGGATTTATCACGTAGGTACCGTTTTATCGGTGTTTCGACCGACAATGTTTCGGTTTAATCCGTGAACCTTCATCAGGGTGAGAGCGGGCGAGGGTGGTACTTATTAGTTCCTTTAATTCAATTACTTATAATATAATATAATAAGTAAATAATTATATTGCTGGACATTTCACACAGCGCTATCTAGTCCCAAACTAAGCAGAGCTTGTACTATGGGAACCAGATAATTGATAGAATACTTATATACTTCTTTTTTGTAAATACATTCACAGAATATACAGAAAAACATCGAGACCCGTAACAAATATCTGCAGATCATGCAAACATTCGTTCCGCGGCGGGAATCGAACCCGCTACCTCCTGCGTCTCAGCCGGCTAATTGTCCACTGCGTCAAAATAGGTTCCCGAGTGGAGGCGACCACAGTCCTGCATCTGATATGATAATACTTTTTTATCCCTTTAATTCCAGCTGTCACACTAATATTATAAATGCGAAAGTTTGGATGTTTGTTTGTTTGTTACTCAATCACGTCATAACGCTGAACAGATTTCAATGAAATTTGGTGTGTACGTAGATTATAATTTAACACATAGGCTTGTTTTTTTTTGCCGCTGGCGGAAGTTAGTTATAATAATAATGCCCAATGATCGGTTTCTACGAATAATTTCAAACATTTGTTTTTGCCTAATGAATGTGCCAAAAAATACGTTTTTGAACAACAGACAGCCATTTGCATTATGATTTATATTATACTAATACGTATATAAAATATGCATCGTCTGTGAGTCTGTGCACGTCCTAGAAGCGACATGTTATAGATGTCAAGGAGCCTTTGTGAAGCTGTGTATCTTTAGATTGTACCTATATACTGGTTATGTGTTAGATATTGTGTACTAGATAAGAGTATCGAGTATTGACTAATTCTACTGATAGTTATTCTATATTTAACAAATGTTTGCACGAACCGATATTTGTTCCAGGTCTCGATGTTTCTCTATTTACACTTACGTATGAACTAGCTGTTGCCCGCGACTTCATACGCATTACACTACTAAATGTGTAGGTAACCTAGAAATAAACTCGCTAAACTATAGCTAAACTCGCTGTGACAACTTGACACCCCATTTTTATCCCATGGGACCTGATTTATCGGATAAAAATAAGCTTATGTGTTAATCCAGGTTATAATCTAAGTACGTAAATACTAAATTTCATCGAAATCGGTTCAGCCGTTACGTGATTGAGTAATAAACAAATAAATAAACAAACATCCAAACTTTCACATTTGTAATATTAGTGTGATTTACAAAATAAAATGTATATAAATATTGTATGCGTATTCTGGTGTTCACGCATTGGAAAGCTCAGCGTAGGACAGTCCCCCACTAGACAGAAAGACGACCTCATAAAGGTTGCTGGGAGCCGTTGGGGGCAGGCCGCACAAGATCGGCGCTCTGGAAATCTATGGGGGAGGCTTATGCTCAGCAGTGGACGATGATGATGAATCTGGTTACCAGTGTAAAATATTTGCTTAGTTTGTAGCTACATATACGTCATATACTAGATATACACATACATATAGATTAGTAGTTTAATAATAGCGTTCTCAGATTCGAAATCGAATCCGACAAAAACTGAGGTTTTCGATCCGACAGCTTTCGATATTTTAAAATAGCCACAGGTATGGGTTATAATTTTACTCTAATCGTCCTTAGAGAAAATCTTTCTAGGGTATCCATGCTAGCTTGGCTGGTAGTCATATCTGCCGCAGAACAGATAACCGTTGGGTAAACGTGTTCTGATGTGGAGACATGTCTAGGTAAGCGAAGCGTAGGACGCCCTCCGGCTAGATAGAGTGACGATTTCCGTGCAGTAGCTGTCAAAGACTGGATGAAAAGTGCTGAGAGACCTACGTCCTGGACTGCTATAGGTTGATGATAATAATGGCTGATGTCTAGACAGATCTAACATATTTTAAGTACCTACCTTTATAAGTTATTCTTATAAATCCGTTCACTAAAATCTGTGAGACTGACAAACATTCAAACACATTCGCGTTTATAATGTTATTATGATATACCTAGGAGGTATACATTACGTCGGCACATTACTTTATGTCCTTTGCTTAGCCGCATACGCACTGGCATATCATGTTTATGGTTGTACCATAAACATGGTCTATCTGTATACCTAATAACGAAGAGAGATATTGACTACCGATTGTATCTGTACCACCTACGCTTTGCCTTCATGCTTCTAAAAAATATGTATATTCCAAAAAGCTTCCCGCGCGTGTCTCGTCAACAAAAACATTTTTTTTTTTTTAATAATTTATAGACTTGCGTTTAACCACGATCTCGCCTGATGGTAAGCGATGATACAGTCTACGATGGTACACGCTTGCCTAGAAGAAACCTATTCACTCGCGACTTGAAGACATCCAGGTTGTAGTTCCAGGAAACACAGATTCTGGCAAGGCGTTCCACTCTTTAGCAGTGCGCATAATAAAGGTCGAAGAGAACCACTTTTGCGAATGGAAGGTATTTCAACCATATAGCGGTGGTGCACCGCAGAGCGTCTAATTGTCTGATGATAGAATGGAGATGGTGAGTTGAAAAGTTAAGCCGTGCACTCCCCGAAATGTACTCGATAAAAAAACCGAAAGGCTTGCAACCTTTCGTCGATGCTCCAGACTGTTGAGCCTTACATAAACTAGCTCATCATTGCCTATGAGCTCCTTGACTCTTCTCTCAATTACGGCTCTTACGTCTCTGGGGTGCAGTGGGCGAATAGCCTGCTGAGAAGCAGGAAGTAGCGGGTTCGATTCCGCCGCGGAACAAATGTTTTCATGATCTACAGATATTTGTTTTTGGTCTGGTTGTTTCTCTATATATATTATAAGTATGTATTTACAAAAACATGTATATAAGTATTCTATCAGTTATCTGGTTCCCATAGTACAAGATCTGCTTAGTTTGGAGCTAGATAGCGCTGTGTGAAATTTCCAGCAATATTTGTTTATTTTGTGCAGTCGGAAAAAACATTTTGGTGAATTTTTTTTTGTATTCGTCTGCGAATTCACTGTACTTGTCACATGCAACATTCCATCTATAAATAAGTATGGTACATGGTATAACATTATCTACGTCAGTGCATGCATATTTTCTAGGTGGCTTCACCGCGGCGGTTCAAAGGCAACCCGATACTGTAGTATGTAGTAACTCAACACGAGACTAGGAATCCCGGACTTAGTTCATGTATAGCAAGTTTATGATATTTCTTGTTTATGGATCACAAAAACATCGGTTCGGTTTAAAGAGTTTATTCTTATAAGAACAACGAGGGCATTTACGATTTAAAAAAAAAAACTAGTTCCGACTAGCGTAATAGACGCATACGCCGCCATAAAATATGGTTTGCACACCTAAATCTGAAAGACACAATATCAAAATGTATTTAAAACAATCTCACTTCGTCAGATAAACAAAAACAAATGTTTTTTTTTAATGTCAAGTTTCTCGGAAAGCCATGTCACGACAATTTGCATTGACAATTCACTTTCTATTGTTAATGAGAGCATGATAATCGGTCCATACGTTTGGGAACTATGACCCCACAGACAGACAGACACACAAACAGACATACCTAGGCGTCAAACTTACACAACTTGAACAAAATAGGTTGATTAAATAAGCAAAGAGTCCTGTCCAATCACACTAATATTAAAAATGTGAAAGTTTTATTACTTATTTATTTGTTTGTTTGTTACTGAATCACGTCGTAACGGCTGAACTGATTTCGATGAAATTTAGTATGTATGTAGATTATAACCTAGATTAATACATAGGCCCCTTTTATCCACTAAATCAGGTCCCATGGGATATAAATGGGGTGTAAAGTCAAGTTGTAACAGCGAGTTTAGCTTTATTTCTAGGTTACCTGCACATTTAGTAGTGTCACGCGTACGAAGTCGCGGGCAATAGCTAATAATAAATACATCGCTCTTAATAACAACAATAAATTACAGAAAAACGAAAAACAATATGAAATTGTCTCGCTGTCGTGGATTATGGGACTTATAATTATTTTTAGGCCTCCCCCGAAGGGCTTAAGGTCGCAACGCGGGATTTGTCCTAAGTCTCTGAGACGTTATTCAATATTATTTCTTTGAGACATTTCGTGGGGAACGTGCCTCAGGTATGTAGCTTAAGTGAGATTTACTCGGCCGCAGTTGAGAAAGAGTACGGCTGGTTTAGTCTTTTAGAGTACGGCTCAACGCCCACTGGCGCAGTCGAAGCGACGAGAAGCGTCAAATTTCCCACTAGCATCATATCAGTGACAGGACATCCACTGATGAACAAAGGAAATATATGGGCCTCCCCTATAGATTTCCAGAGCGACCGATCTTGTGCGGCTTACACCCAACGGCTCTCAGGAACCTAGTAACCTAGGGGGCCGTCCTACCCTGCACTTTCAGTGCGTGGTCTCCACTCGAGAACTTTTCTGGCCCAACGGCCGTCAGTTCTTCAAGCTATGTGCTCTGCCAACTGTCACTTTAGCTTGCTAATTGGCAGGCTACCATGGTTATCGTAAAATTACATTTTAGCGTAGAAAGAAGAAAACGTTGTAAGTTCGTATTGCTATTATCTAAGCTGAAATGTAATTTCTATAAATGTATATTTCTTTATCCATTCATTACATGCAGAGATACATTTATTTTTTGGGGAGTCGACGCACGGCGACGTGCGTCTTCGCCGTTGTAATGGTATGATATTTTAATTATTAATAATTTTATCATCTATACAGGGTGTTTGGTCCGCTTCATAGACAAGTCTTTGTTGTTCACACTCGCAGAGTAGGGGCCTGGTGACCTGTAATACCTATGAACCTACTTCAGGCACCAGTCTCTCAAAATGTTTGTTGACACTATACAAACTTGCCTTTGTAAATTAGGCATAAGAAACAACTTGTGAGAGAAAATAAATGAATATATTATTATTAATATATTATTTGGTAATATACTGACGATATTCAAGTTCAAGTTCTTAAGGTTTCTCAAACGTAAAAAAAGACTTCGAGAAAAAAAAACTATTAGTTATATTATCAAATGTTAAAGAAAATCGACTAAGTTTAGGTTATTAATTCGCTATAAAACTTACTGCCTACTCTTGCAATCGACATCCAAAAATAAAGGCTGATTTAATATCTCTTTCGGTTGGCTGCGGGTTTTGGGTTAGAAAGGGATAATAAGAGATATCTCGAGACGTCACCAATATAGTATCTGTGGTTTGATGGCGAGCATTATGCAAATAGCACAACATAAGTTTAATAAAGTGTTTGTTTTTACATGCCAAAATAAATTTCCCATTTCTATGGTAAACATTTCACAATTTTATTTATTATGCTCATCAAAATAACCCCTTGCATTTTGTGTGTATATTATCAAACACCCTATATATAAAACAAGGTCATTTTAGTTACACAATTTATAACTCAAGAACAGCTGGACCGATTTATATGATCTTTGAATTGTTGTATTTGTCTCCGCCCCGAATAGCATTTAAAATATCTATAAAAATAATTTAGAATAACTATTAATAAATAAGAATAATTAACGCAAAAAAAAATATGAAGAAAATTCATTTTCTCATACATAGATGCAGCTAATGATGGCCAATTGACAATTCTACCGGTGACATCCGCGTCATATGCATGTCAAGGCGGTACGAAGTTCGCCGGGTCAATTAGTATTAAGTAAAATTACATTTAAATCCACCCGCATTTATATTTTGCTAATTAATATTCATTTAAATAAATTTATTGTTATCCATTATGTGCTTGCTAAAACAGCTAAAATCTTGTCCATCGTAGACGCGTGACTGCGTTTGCCCACGCGAATGTCGACGCATTTGCGCGTTTTTCTTTACTCCACACAAATTAGTACATTAAAATATAATCTCAGTACATTAGGTTCAGTAAAAAGATGCAACGCTTCGACTCAGTGAGTAAAAAATACAACGCGCCAGTGAGCCTTGAGCCTTAGATACCTTGGGAAGAAACATATGGTTTTTCACGGATGGTAAATCGTAAAGGGAAAACTGTGGGTGTGAAAATAGCAGTTGCGTTTCTTACGGGTATTAACTCCAGATTGTTTAGGTACGTTGCTAGCGCCATAAATTAAAAACGATAATTGGTAATTATCGCTACTATCTTACCCAAGCCCCTAAGATTTTGATCTTAGGGATAAGATAGTGTATTTTGATCTCGTTCAGTGGATAACTCGCACTAATGTAAGAAAACTTAGAAGAAACATATCTTCATAATTAACATCCATCACCCACTGCTAGGGGTTTTCCACTCCTCTCTGGTTCTGTGCAATTCTACCACATTTTTAAGAACGCAGCACTTGAAAAATTCACTTAAATCACACATTATTGTTGAAGTTTTTTGAGACTTAAGTATTAAAGCGAATTTCAGAAAATATTTTACACAAAGATTAATCATCCTGAACCCTCAGTTCTTAAAAATACTACATAGATGGTTATTGATATTGCTTGGGTCCAGTTTCGCCTAAACTTTATTTTTTTGTGTCTATTGGCTGTGAAATATGACCTAGCAAAAAAATAATGCAGCAGTAAAAATTACGATACATTGACCAAGCTTTTCTCCGTGGGCTGGTTCCGTGATTAACAACGTTAGACAAGGATATTCTGAACGTTGCTTTGATGAATGCGCTGTCTCTACTTGTCGCGTAAACACGCGCTTCTTGGTATTCGCTATTTTACAACTGTTCGTCTTACTGATTTTATCTTGGAAACTGTTATACGTGATATTTATAAAACTAAAGTCGAGATGAAACTTGGCACTTTGGAACGAACGCAATTTGTAAAAATAATAAGTCCATAGAGAAAGCTTGCTTCGTTTTTAAATTTGAATTTCGAATTACAAACTAGAGTTTTGGTGTTCTAATTGTAAACAGGCGTTAAAATGATAACTAACCAATTTCCACAACTCCAAATTCAAATCCAGAATCCCGCGTTAGTAGTCTGTTCGTTCCTTGCCGAGCTGACGGCTGAATTGTGAATTAATTCAAACGTTGAAACGTCCGACAATGCAACTTTGTAATCGCAAATCGATTCATATTCAAACTGAAACTGACCATGCTCGACACTCGACCTTTGTGGTCAAGGATTTGAACACGGCATTCATTTGTTTCCCGCCAATGCACCGACCAATCGCGGCAGCGGCAGGTGGCGGCCTGTCACCGCGCGGGCTCCATTTCCCGCGCCGCGTAATCGAATGAATATTACAAACGTCACGTTGACAGCTATGCAGTTTCACGCCCGATATATGGGTCGAATGCTCTTTTAAGCCAATTCCGATTGTCTATGACCCAGCGATTCGACGCTCGAATCCGATTACACGGAAGGCAAACAATTTAAAGGCAGAATTCACGATTTAAGCTTTGTTTAAAAATGGATTAGGGAGAGCTGTAGAGTTAACATTGACACATCTCGTGCACGAAACATGGAACTGTTTTACAGGGTGGGTAATGAAAGCACTTAGCGCTAAGCGAAGCAATTATAAGTAATTTGGAAGCCGGTAATGGGCGCGGACAGCGCTGCGCAAAAACGCGCCAAACAGAACGCGCTAAAAGCTCCCTAATTCGATTGACGATGGTTACTTTTTAAACTTCGAACGCTGAATATAGACACAAGTATACCATTTTAGAAAAACGAAGTAAGTATACTCTTTGGGAAGACGATTTTTTTAAATCACGCTTAGGTACCCGTCTCAACTAATTGGGAGGGTAAGTCGGTTGTGACTGTGTAACTATAAAATTATGTTTAAGTAAAAGTTAGTTCGAGTGTGTCTAAGCACCGAGATAAACCTTTTTACAGGTGTATTATCATTAGTATGTAAATTTTGTCAAATAATAAATAAATAAATACAAAACTAACTCTCAAGTGCTATCAATTTATGATTCATGAAACTGAATATTATCAAAAAAAAAACAGTCACAACTTTTCCAATCACAGAGGTTTTCTTTAGGAATCTCGTCTATTTTATGGAATTTCGGGCTAATTGTAAAAGCATTTGTGAACTTCGTAATTAAAGGGCGCTCGCGAAAATACCAGGAATTCATAGCCATAAAGAAAGTGGGATTTCGGCGCGGAATAGCGAGCTCAGGACTTTGCGTCACCTGAACTGAAGCTTCTTCGGTCCGTGATTTATGAGCGCGGATCCGGACCGGTAATGAAATTGCGCCCCCCCCCCTCCGTCACCCCTCTGTACCCCTCTTTGGGGGAACCCCCGCGAAAACCCATTCTAGAAATTACTACACAACACTGATCTTGTAATAGTAGCGTTCCGATCTTACTAATGTATCCTTTTAGATTCTATCGAAATATATATATTATTTTTGGTTAGTTCTCAGTATTTTTATAAAACAATGAGCTATGCTATAAACACTGTTTGAATTGTGTGGTTTTTTTAGATCACTAGATTTTTTTAATTATACGTTAGCGTTTGACTACGATCTCGCCTGATGGTAAGTGATACTGAAGATGTGTTCAAGTGGCAAGTAAACAGGTGTCTTTTAGGCAACCACCTCATCGCTTACCATTAGAGATCGTGGTCAAACGCGAGCCTGTCCATACTAACGTTATAAATTCGAAAATAACTCTGTGTCTGTTTGCTACATTTTCACGATTAGACAGCTAGACCGATTTCGATGAAATTTTGTAAATAGTTAGATTATGACTGGAAATGAGACAAAGGCTACTTTTCACCCGACTTTGCAGAAGGAAGATAATGTTTTGACAAGCCACGCGTGCGAAACCGTGGCCTGATGTTTCTTATTTATAAAAAAAAATGTTTAGCAGTGGACGTGTTGTAGTTGATATGACAATGATGATGATAATGGATATTTATAGATACGACAAATATTTTAATGACAAATTTTATATACTTCCTACTTTGATAATTAGATTTGAATGTTTTCTTTTTAAAATGAATATAGCCAAACAATAACAATGACGTCCTCTTTCCATAATATTGTTGTGTCCAACAGGGTCCATAATAAAAATGTACGGATCAATTACCACCTATTACGAGTGTTACATTGTGGAACACAATAAATGATTAAGTATTTTGAGTATATCACTTCCCGCGTATGTTTTTCCGGACTATTACAATCTCGGAGTCTTCAAGTCCAAAGTGAACAGATTCTTTCTAGGCAAGCGTGCTCGACCACACCATCACTTACCATCAGGTAGTGGTCAAACGCTAGACTATCACAAAAAAAAAGGAAAGTCAAAAGTTGCCTATTCGTACAGTTTACGTTACGAGAAACGCCATTGTTGGACGTTGCGTAAAAATTTCCGTTGCAATAAATAAATCCATAGGCGTAGTGGGAAAGTTTAAAACATTCACAACGGGCCTGCCCGCTTCAGTACAGTCAGCTATTAAATTGATTAACAATTGACAATGCATATAAACATTTGCTGATCATGTCAAAAATCGTAAAAATTCGGGTATTTTAACGTAAGAGTAAAGGCGTCTTCTAGATCTTTGTGCTCCATCTTTAGACCCGATATATTTTTAAAACACATACATATATATATGTATAAAATAAACGCATGTTAAAAAAGATGGTTTGCCCTAAGCGTAACACAAAGCATTCCTCTTTAGTAAACGATTTGCGTGTAGAAATGCTGGTCACATTCCAGTTACCATCAGGTGAGATTGAGGACGAACGAAGATATATTCGTGTTAAAAAAAATGCCCAGCTGCGTATTTTCACGTGCAGTATTGGACAATGCCTTCCCTAATCTAATAACAAGGTACCTACTACTATAAATTTTGTTCATAATTGTATTAACTACTAGCTTCCGCCCGCGGCTTCGCACGCGTGGTTTACCAATAAAAAGTAGCCTATGTGTCAATCCAGGTTATGATCTACGTACATACCAAATTTCATCGCAATCGGTTAAGCCGTTCCGACGTGAACGAGTAACAAACATCCATACATACATACAAACTTTCGCGTTTTAGTATTAGTGGGATGTATGTTTATTTTAGTGTTATGTTAGTTTTGTGTATTCTTTTAATTTTTACGAATTGTTTTAAATATGCCCTTGCGACCGTTATTCTGTTCGTTTTGTAATATCTAATGGATAAACAATGCTGGTTTATATAATACTAGCTTCCGCTCGCGGTTTCACACGTGTGGTTTTCAATAGAATGTAGCTTATGTCTCAATCCAGGTCATAAGTCCATATACCAGATTATATCAAAATTGGTTTAGCCGTTACGACGCAACAAATAGACAGACAGGGGGCAGAGAAACAGAAGTGGATTAAAAGCTGTTTTTTTAATGTGTTATAGTACTGTGTGTTTAAATAAAATAATCATTCTGTTATAATCTTAGTTTTTCATATTAAATTGTAAAATGAACTAGTTACCTATTAGAGTTTTAATGTTGTCCAATGATCTAAGAGTGCTGACATACCATTAATGTTAGCAAGCATTAATTTCAAACCCTAAATTGTTAATCAACCGCATCGCTGACTGTACGGAATCCGACGGTTTTCAATTAAAATTTCCAGCAACGCCAATAAATTTTTCAATGCGTAGACAATGCTTTCAAAGCCCGTTTTAAAGACAATACAATTACATTGAAAAGCACTGGTTTCACTGGAGTTTTGAAATGGCAGAAATAGAGATGTAAAAATTATATAGCATACGAAAAGTGTAGCGGTTTTGTGGTTGTTAGTTTAGCTTCTCCATCCAACCTGTTTTGTTATGTACGACATTAATTTAAAACACACATCCGGAATCAGTTCATACGTAACTGATTTCAGACGTGGGTTTAATACCGGTAGCTTGAATATTAATCCAGAAATCGATACATTTCCAATAAACAATTTACCCGTGTTTTCATTTAATGTCGTGCATAAACACGTTGTATAAATAAAATTAAATAAATAGCGCTGGATATTTTATGCAGCCCCAAACTAAGTAAAAAAAATTGCTTTATTTGGTAATATTATCGTAATATATTATGTTTAAAATCATTTTTTTATTAGTATTTTTTCTTAAACCGCTCGAATGTTAGTGAGCTCGTCCCTACATCTTTCGCTTTTCCTTAACTCCAGGTTGTACCTATAAAAAAAAGGATTGTGTGGTTTTATGAAACCACGGTAAAATTGAAACTTTGTTTCACATTGTAGACATTTAACTAAAAATTTTCGTTAGCACAAATGAGTAATAGTCTGTACACTACACGGTCAGCTGATGCGAACTATAGGCGCCGCCATATTGGCCTCGGCTGCTCTGACGAGCGTCTTTCACTTTATCCCTACTCCGCGGCCGACCGTCACGCGACATGCAACACACAGACGAAAAAGTTTGAGACGATGTAATAAAAGTTTCACTTTAAACCCACTTGTCGACTTACCGTTAGATGTTGAAACAGCCACGCCCGCAGGATGTTGGTGGCTACCTTCGGGAAGATTCCCCGTTTCTTCTGGTTCTTCTTGCCGTTGGTATCATCATCCTCCTCCCCCGTCCCCTCCCCCGAGCCGATACTCGCGTTACTGGCATCGCCTGAAACAAAATAAAATAATAACTCGAATTAAAAAAGTTTTTTGTTGAAAAATTGCTTTTACAAAAAAGCTTTCATAAAACTTTTGAAACTATCATGGTTATGAACACTATTTGCACTAAAAACGGGATATTTACCATGATTTGTGAGTTTTTTTTCGCAGTTGCATGCGTCATGATCATGGTATTTACCCATAATCATGGCACGTGCAATTGCGACAAACTCACAAATCATGGTATATATCCCGTTTTTAGTATAAACAGAGCTTATATCAAATTCATGATCAGAACCGCGAGGTTCAAATGAGCCGAAACACTAGTAGCCTACTATAATCCATTCAGAAGTTCCGTTGTCTAGCATCAGAGACCACTTCCGTGGTACATTGCATTGTCACCGAAGTTACATATTTATTCCTAATTTCAGTACAATAGGTTAGAGGAACTGGTTTTAAATTCAGTTGCAAGATTTGACCTAAACACACTAACATACATTGCAAGTTAAATGAAAGCTTCTAAAAACTCAATGCTCGTAAATTATGCGTAGAGTTTTAAGGCAATATTAGTACGAAAGTTTTTATTTTAAACGACAAGTAAGTAATATATTCATAATTAGACAGACAAACTGCACATACACGTAATTATAATAAGGTGGTAATCGCAATGTACCAGGCAATCAGGAATCGCAGGAGATGTCTCGTCGCCTACGCGCGCTATCGCACTGCGTCTGGCATATTAATTAGAAATGCCAACTTGTATTTATTTAATCACCTGCCACACCACTGATTCCTATCTCGGGTACTATGCTTAATTAATTCTGATAATTCTCAGTATGTCGCGAGTTATGAGCACTTTGCGAGATCGACGAATGGAGATTGTATCGCGAAAGGCCAAAAGCTCGTTTTTTGTAAATAATTCACGGTACCAGGAGGGCAGAGCGAACACGATAAACAAATTAGTGTGCACTGAACCGAATCAAATATTCATCGCAACAGGAACAAATCGAATCAGTACGGCGGGGTGTGAGCTCCGTCTTATTTCTGCGCTCCTTGTAGCTTCAATAAAAAACTAGCTGCACGACTCTTGCTTTATTTCGTTCAATCCTTTTAAAACCAATTCCATTTTCTTACCATTCCATTGATTTAAAAAGAGAACTACTTTTTGAAACGTTCTAATTATGAATCAGGGAAAATAGTGTTGAGTGTCGCGTTGGTGATTTCACGTTTTATCGATGATTTTAGATTTTATCGACATCGCGTTACGCGACGTATCGTATCGAGTGTCTATCTCATTCGACCGGTGGCATGCATTGTGATGGTAATGGGGGCAAAGTAATAAAATTACTTTTAGACCATTACACGTCCCCCTCGATGTTACCCCTGCATATAGGGTGTAGAAGACACAATAAAATGGTTACACTTTGACAAAAACAATGGGATTATTGTCTGTGTAATTGTTTTATACGTGCAGAGATTTTTACCTTTTTCAAAGTTCTTTTATCCTGTCTAGTTTCTGTTGCGGAATTTCTGAGTAACATTTTAAATGTAAGCGTAGAATAACTGTACCAGGACATAACTAGATAAACACGTTTATAGTAAAGATAAGAAGTGTTTAAAATAACCTTGCGTGGTAGTAAACTTTATTATCACCCTGTACAATAGGGGGTGTAAAATCAGAGTGCAGTTGCATCTGAGTAATCCTCTAATTCATCTCGGGGCCACGTACCCTAGCAAACTACCCCTGGCTACCCCTAATGTTCACTAATACACCCCAAATGAACGTGTATAATATAAACAGTTGCGTGCGAAAAGTCAAGAACGGTTTAAATTAACTTGGGAATGCAATAAGTTGAGAACAATGTGAAGGCCGGAATGTTTCAACTTGAAATTGTTGAAGGTGTCTATCTATGAAGGGAAATGAGAGAGCAGTACCGCTACATGTAAGTCATCTCGTTCTGTGGTAGAAATTCCACGAGGTCCCAACTACAGTTTTTCGTTGTTAAAAAGTAGTACAGGTATATTTTCATAAGAAGTCTTATTAAAAACAAACAAGTTTAATAAGCCGCTTTAGAAAACTTTTTAGACATTGTGTGTAAAAGATAAACACGATGCCTGAAAAGTGTTATAGGGATAAGTTTGATGTCTGTGTGTGTGGCATCGTAATTTCCAAATGGATGGACCGATTTGGACGTGGTTTTTTTATAATAGAGAGCTAGTTTAACATTGGTGGTCCTTAGCTATGTCAGTTTTTAACTCCGTTTAAAAAGGACGCGGATTTTTAAAATTTTGCAAAAATTGTTTGGTTTAGTAAAATCCGCAATTTTTACAAATATTTTATAGAATAACAATTAAATATGACAACTAATTTTGCAAGTGTCCATAGAAATTGAAAGAAATCTGGAGAAAAGTAATATAATGAAGACTGCTCTTGTGAGATCTCAATTGGCTAAAATTGCAAAGTTTCAATTACAACCAATCAGAGAGTAGCGAAGTGCTCATTAACTGTAATCCTTTCCCATAGCGTTCCTGGTCCCATGGTCCCATGGTCCCACGGCGTGGCGTTGTAAGCCGATTGCAACCCGACACCAGCAACCCCTGTGAGGGATCGTGCGGTTTGCCCCTTTTCAGCATTTTTGGGGTGCTGATTGGGAAGCTAGTGTTATTTTTGGTTACGGCAGACGTTTACTTTATCTCAGCGTGCTATAGAGAGGGCTATGCTTGGTGTGTCTCTTAGAGATTCGTAGACGAACCAAAGTCTGACATAGCACAAATGATTAGCGAGCTGAAGTGGCAGTGGGCAGGGCACATAGCTCGAAGAACCGACGACCGTTGGGGCAGAAAGGTTCTCGAGTAGAACGGCCTTCTAATAGATGAAAAGACGACCTGATAAAGGTGGCTGCACAAGATTCGTCACCCTGGAAATTTATGGAGGAGGCCTATGTTCAGGAGTTAACGTCCTGTGGCTGATGTGATGATGAGACGTTCGCTAGGTATTGGTACCTTAAAACGCCACGATGGTTCTCATCATCTTGCATCCATCGGTCTCACCACTGTAGAATCTCTATCCATACTAGATACAAGATATTCATTTGCATAAACAAGTGTATAATAATGTCTTAAAAACTAGATACACGACACTTTTTACCCTAAAATCTCAAATTTTAACTTTCATCGATCTCACCATGAACTCCAGGCTCCGCACCTAGGTTGGCCGCTGCAGACTTAATATGTGTAAATGGGGATTCAGGGACCCTAACTTAACGCAGTGCGACTGCGGTGATCCCACGCAGTCAATGCAGCATTTGCTAATGTGCCCTTTATGCCCGAACACCTGCACGATGGAGGACCTAATGGCCGCCTCGCCTGATGCCATTGTTGTGGCCAAACACCTCTCCAACATACTATGAATAGAAACGTAGAACTCTTGACACGCTAAGAAGAAGACCGTGAACTGAGACGACAATGGCTGCGTATAGACTGATTTATTTTTATTGGAAACTAATATACTTTACGATTTCGGTTATCTTGATTTTAACTATAGATATTTCGGCTTCGAATTTTATGAAAACTCATAGCTTTAACCATATTCCACTTACGGCATGTACCAAGAAGTTGCTTTTGACTTGCTCATGGATTTGTGTTCTGATCAAGAGAGCTGATGTCAACTATAGATTGGTATTGAAAAGTCCCTCTGCGCATCTGTAGTGTCATTAGTCATTTCTCGGTCACCCTGCACTAGATTAGGGATTAGAAATAGTAGCATTCTTTAGTCTAAACTTTAACAGATAATTAAAAAAATCAACGCGTTGAAAGGATTTAATGCACCATTGCAGTAGCAAGTTTCCCTGACATTTTTGTGTTTTGTTTCGATAATATCTATGTTCAAAGGTTCGAACAATTAATAAATATGGCAGGACATAATGCAGAATCAGGAAAACTATTAGATTCATATAAAGAGCGGTGACACCACACGTGACGATTGAAACGCAGCGTCTGCTTAATTACTGCGCGAGCGCGAAACGCAGACATACGCTCTCAAAGGCTGACGTAATGCGAATAATAAGCTTCATTTGTGTTGCTTGTTTCATTGATGTTGTTTCAAAACTTGCTAGAGAATAGACTTACATAGGCTAAATAACATGAAAAAAACTTAGCTGGCAACGGTACATCTGTACATCATATACATTTAAAAACTCAGTTCTGGGTACCCACAATTAATTAATTGAATGATAATAATAATAGGTACTGAATGAAATGTATCATAAGTGTTTAATATTATGTAAATTGTTATTTAGTGGCAATAAAGGTTTTATTTATTTGTTAAAAACCTCAGATAGTAATTTTTTGTTTGTACCCTGAGTATTTAGTTTTGGTTTATTTGCCAAAAAAGTTATTTTCAAGCTAACGTTTGCTTTTACTTCGTTCCCAACATTAACTAATTTCTTAACCTAACACCCGAAACGAAGCGTTACCCATAAGCGCGCGTTACGTCACGGCCCAATATTTTGAAAGTTCCTGTTTCATGCCATTCAATAACTGCCTTTATTCCAAGGTGGTAAAGTCTAATCAAAACTGCCAATTTTAATTAGCCCCCCAGCCCTCAGATAAGGGTGTTTGCAAATAGGAGGGACTGCAAAGAAGCCAATCCATCAAATCGGAACGCATTACGACACCACGGTTGTCGCCCTTAAGGGGTGAATGGATTTTACGGAGTATCGATATCGATGATTGACTAATTTGTCGAATCATCGACGAAAATATTATAAGTATATCAGTGGATACTCTATGCTTTGTTCGTACAATAATAACTAAACGCATCTAGCGACTAAACATGTTTAAATTTGACGTCTTTGTAGAATTTGACAACTTTCTTAAATCATATTTAGGCACTAAATAGGAAAGGGGCTTGCGCAACAATGCCTAGACGTATTTAAAACCTAAATATCACACTATAATATTATAAATGTGAAAGTTTAGATGTTTGTTGTTTTGTTGTTCGTAACGGCTTAACCGATTTCGATGAAATTTAGTGTATACGTAAATTATAATCTGGATTACCACATAGGCTATCTTTTATCTCATAAATCAGTTTCCATGGGACAAACATGGGAAATCTATTGCCCAAAAATATATTTCTTTATTAAAACAACATATTGAGTTATTAGTACTTAAAAGAGAACGTAACAGTAATTAACTAATTTTGAGGTTATGTTGACCACCTAACATCAGGAAGCCCGTCAGCTTGTGTGACCGTTATCTACAAAACACAGTTACCTACTACCTACAGTGGTACTGACGTGTTGCGATATTTGACAGCTCCCTTGAAGGCGTTTATTCCGTCAAAAATAACCTCTGGTGGAAGCTTATTCCACAATTCATAGGTGCTTAGAAAAAACTATCGATAACTTCTAATTTCTCATAGCGGTACATCACTACGGCGCGTGCGCTAAGTTGATTGGCGTAACTCGATCCTGCACTCATTCGAGTCTATCGCGAGCATGCGATAAATCTCGCAGGGCTGTGTCAATGCCAGGGACTACTGTTTGTGTCTAATGATGTAGGGTGGAAGCAGGAAGAGGTCTTGATGTATTGTTATAAAGAATATTAAACTTTGTAGTGAAAGTTTATTTTTTTCACTCCACAGAGCTACAAGTTTACGAATTTTAACATCTGAAGGCCTGGGGCCCAAATCTGCTAATATATAAGAAAAATTATGGAGCCATACCATTATTTAATGATTTTATGATTGTTGTTCTTGTCATAAGCCGTCAAATTTTTCAATGGAGTTCTCATAGCAACGGCGGTCATTGAAAAAATATTGTGTTATTAGAATACCAACCGGTATATATTACCACCAAGTGATTAATGAGTCATTATGAAAAATGCCCAATATGAGATGGCAATTTGATAATAAGTATTCAAATAATTAAATTGCCCGGGCATTATACATAATGTCTATCACCTATTGGGCAAAGTAATAAAAAAACACGTTTAATTACTATTATTTTTATTTTTAAGATTAAACTTAAATTGAAAACGCACATAAGATAAAATAAGAAAAAAATAATATGCTCAAGCCGATGTTCTAGAGACGATTTTGCTTGGTTTATTATATATCTAATTGATTGATATATCTGTTTTGAACATAACATTTTCTGAGTAGGTAATATTTGTATCGGTACATTGGTATCGGCGTACTAACAGTATAGTTTGAAAGTACACTAGATATTTGTACTAAAAACGGGATATTTGAATTTTTGAGACTTCAGTTTACCCGTGATCATGGCGCATGCAACTGCGTCGAAATATCGGGATATTAAAAACTCACAAATCATGGTAAATATCCCGTTTTTGATACAAATAGTGAAAGTACAGATTAATTTCCCAATCCAAAGACAAAATTTTGTATAAAACTGCACTAACGCAGTTTTTTTTTAAGTTTTACCTCTACTACGCTACCTTCCTTTTTAGCTTTTTTGATGAAATAAACCTCACAGTTCGCCCACCTTTGCAATCAAAGGAATTCCTACTGTGACAGAGAGGCAGACCCCCCGTGGCCGCCATTTTATCGACGATTTTCTTGCGTCAATTTGATTGGTTCAAAATCAAGTCATTATTCCGATCTTAGGATAAAGATATTAAAAAATAATGGTATTATTAACTGCCATTGATCGGCGGGTAGATTGAAATGCCATTATAATTAACGGCTTGGTATGGTTATGGCTCCATTATTTTAAAACTTTTCTAAAGATACTTTATGCCTGTCAAAATGCTGTCAAAGTCAAATTTGGAACCATGTTCGGAAACGCGTTTTATCTCTGTCAATATACTGTCAATAACAAATATAACCTGTTTTTAAAGTGCCACCAGCTTATCTGTTCAGGTGAAGAAAATTCAAAAATTCAAAATTTTAAATTCAAATTAGATGTAAACGCGGCTATTAAGTAGGTGCTAGCGAATGCTAGCGATGCTGTTAACTGAACAAATTATGATGACTCTACTGTGGGACTCTACTCTACTGAACTATCATTATCACGTATTATGATGTGATTAGGGTCACTCAGTCTCTAGTTAAAAAAAGGTGTGAACAGATTTTGGAAATTGGATTTTTTTATAATAAATTTTTTACACAAATTTTATAAAATATATTTTTTTACGGAAATATCAGTAAGTTTTTTATATACTGTTTAGTTTCTCAGAATCAATTTAATAGCATGCCGCCAATAAATGCGATTGTTTTATACATTTTCATTATGACATCATCTTTTTTGACAGATCCACACACCCCACCTTAATATATCAACATTAAAATCAGAAATCCAAGATCTAATCCTTTAAAATATTCACCGCCATATTTTCATGTTAACAAGTGCAAATCAAAATCGCATCACGTCAGTCCGTCAGTCTGCCAATGTACCACTTCGCCCCATTGATGCAGTTTAACCCCTTTTTAACCCCATTAAAGTCGACGCCAACTTAAAACCTAATGCATATTATTGCATATTTTGCGCCGCAATGAATCGTCTGGGGCTTGATTAAAAAGCATGTGGCTGGAAAATTAATGTTTTGACGCATCGCTACAATCATTCAGTTTTTGTCAAAGTCAAAAATCAAAAACAGAGAAACGGGACGGGATCCAAACCCACAACCGTCTTTGATACGATGATTTTAAAGAAAGAAAGTCGCATAGACTTCTTCATCGTCAAAAAACCAATAGTTGGAACTCGTTCAACATTTTTTTACTTCTTGTTTTATTCTGAAAATCATTTGGATCATTAATATCTAACTACGAGTCAAAATTATGTGTTGTAACTACGCGAACAAGCCTATATATATTATTTTGAGAGCAGTAATAACTGTTCTTTATTACATGTCACATTTAAAGCCGATTGTCCTAATTATCGCGTCTAATTAAATCGAGTCGGAACCTTCAAATAAACATGCCAAATCTGTACAATCTCGGACTATAAGACGTTGCCAGGATAAGCAATAAAATACGACACCTATCTCGCTATCGGACTTAATGAAAACCGCCGAGAACCGGTTTATACCGGTTAATATATGCGATTTTTATCAGCCCCACCCGCTGCAGGGTTAAAAATATGCAAAAATCAGCGCTCGGGGTGAATATTAAGCAATGTAATTTTGTATTATATTCCACAATTAAAATTCAAATTGAAATCAATGCGTGGATGAATGGCCATTCCGTGCCTTACCGCGTCCCTCGTGTGACTATTAACCTTTTAATGTGTTATGGCATTTTTATCAAGATAAAGGATTATCTATGGTTTTAAATTCGTCAATGGTCGTGAGTTCGAATTCCGGTGGTGGACCTGTCGATTTTTGGTGCAATTTACAACAAACAATATTTTACAACAACTTTTTTTACGTCAAATATACTCAAAAAAACTAGTGACTAGATGAAAAAACTTTGTTCTAGTTTATTTAGTAAATAGATCTAGTCAACAAATGTACTAAGTAAATGTTTAAATATGCTAGTAAAAGAATAATGGACAAAATTTAGAAATAAGTTTCGTTCCCTTTTTAAAATATTTCTTATAAAATCAAAAGCATGTAAAAGAACACTGGAGGAAATGAAAAAGAAATCACTCTATTTTTAAATTTGAATTTCGAATAGCAATCGCAAAACAAAGGTCGGGGTATTTAATTCGCGGCCCGCCGTAAAATAAAACGTTTGATGTTAGGAGAAACGTTTGACGTTTCAGTACAAAACGTGAATCCTCCAAGTTGCGGTTAATGGTCCATAAAGGCACCCCATAACTCGGCTATCAGAAGGATCATTCCAAGTGTTATTCCCTCTTAATTGGCCGTTCCGCCCGGAATCGTCAATTTGAGATATTAAACTAATTTTCAATGCTGTGTAATCGCGGAGACGTGATCCGCCATTGTAAGGGTTAGGTGCAGAGGAATACGCGCCATTTTGTTAATTATTTGCATAAAAACTTACATGGTTTAAATCTATGGTATTGAATACTAAACTAGGATTTAGTGTCTAGGTACCCATGGCTGGCCAATTCAGACTTCAGAGTTGACTGACCCAGAGAGGCTGAATGAACTTTCTTCTTTTTTTTATCTAGGTTACTCAATTCCTTGGTTACATCACATCACACTCACACTAATATTATCAATGCGAAAGTTTGGATGTTTGTTTATTTATTTGTTTGTTCGTTTGTTACTCAATCACATCGTAACTGCTGAACCGATTCCGTTGAAATTTGGTATATACGTAGATTATAATCTGGATTAACACATAGACTAGTTTCTGTTGACAAACAACGCATGCGAAGCCGCTGGCGGAAGCTAGTAGTAACATATTTCACAAACTGTCTGTCACAATAGCAACAGAAGTTAACTTTAGTACCTACAAGGAGTGAAACAGTCGCACACATAGATCTCGAATCAGTTTGTTCGAAGCTTCGACCGACTTGACCCAAGATCTTCGTACGCGTCTATGAGTGCATGCGAAGTTTTCGCTCGTTGTATGTACCTTTATTTTTATTTATTTTATTTAGGTACCTATCTGTGCCAATTTTCAGTTTTTTATATAGTAAGTATTACGTTAGGAAATAGGATAAGATCGGATTGCAAAAATATTAACTACTAGCTTCCGTCAGCGGCTTCGCACACGTGGTTTGTTAATAAAAAGTAGACTTTTTTAATCCATGCCATAATTTATATACCAAATTTCATCACAATCGGTTCAGCCGTTACGATTGAGTAACAAACAAACAAATAAACCTACATCCAAATTTTCGTATTTATAGATCATATTAGTGTGATTAATAATCAGATGATACGTCATTATATTATTCATATCTAGTATTTCCAGGGGCCATCCATTCACAGTGCTTTCCAGTGCATGTACTCCAGTCGAGAATATTTCTGCCCCAACGGCCGTCAGTTCTTCGAGCTATATGCCCCGCCCACTGCCACTTCAGCTTGCTAATCTTCTGGGCTATCAGTGACTCGATCCATCTCGTAGAGACTTTACTATCACTTTAAATTTCAACTGGTACACATATCAGAGTCTTGTACAAGTACTTAAGATCTTCTGATATCGTTAATATGCAATATTTTGAGTTTTAATCGTATTTTTACGACTATTGTAAGATGGCTTTACTGGAATGGTTTTAAGCATAGCGTTTTATGAGTTTTAAGCGTATACCGTGATCTTTTATCAATCAATGAATGAACGTATCTACTAACGTTCATTCCGGAATCTACAATCACTATGGAATGTATGAACGCAAGAGCTAGAAAGAATGACGCTCGCTCAGAACAATTAGCGGCCTATCGTTAACGTTTAACGTTTATTGACTGCCTCCGTGGCGCAGTGGGCGTATAGCCGGCTGAGACGCAGGAGGTAGCGGGTTCAATTCCCGCCGCGGAACAAATGGCTGCATGATCTACAGATATTTGTTTCGTGTCTGGGTGTTTTTCTATATATTATAAGTATGTATTTACAAAAAAAAAAGTATATAAGTATTCTATCAGTTATCTGGTTCCCATAGTACAAGCTCTGCTTAGTTTGGGGCTAGATAGCACTGTGTGAAATGTCCTACAATATTTATTTATTTATTTATTTATTCGTTCTGACTGAAATCGGTTCAGCCGTTACGACGTGAAAGAGTAACAAACATCCACACATACATCCATACAAACTTTCACGTTTATAATACTAGCTTCCGCCCGCGGCTTCACACGCGTGGTTTGTCAATAAAAAGTAGCCTATGTGTTAATCCAGATTATAATCTACGAACACACAACATTTTATTAAAATCCATTCAGTAGTTTTTGCGTGAAAGAGTAACAAACATCCACACAAACTTTCGCGTTTATAGCATTAGTGGGATATTGAGATCAAATAGTTCCTCAGAACATTTTCCATTAAACAGGCGGTAGAATACACTTTTCTCGCTTTAGCATTTCCACGGGCGTTCATTCCATAGCGATTGTAGATTCCGACAGGAATGAACGTTAGTAGATGCGACGCTATTGTTCGGAGTATCATAATCCCGTCGCGTTTCTAACTAGTTTATGCGATTACGCGACGAATTAGTTTCATTCTAGAATATAGATTAGTCTCAAAGCTATCAGCAAGTTGTCATAAAAGAGGACAAGTGCGAGTCTGGCTCGAGTACCGGGGGTTCCGTAAAAATATTTTATTTGTGTGATATAACTACAAATTAACAATTTTTTCCTTTTCTTGTGCTAAGACCTTGCTTCTTGCCAAATTTCATGATTCTTGGTCAACCCTTTTGGTTTTGATTTATTTCGGCCGTACTTTTTTATGATTTGACTTAGACGCTTGGTGTTTTTATAGCTCCAAAGACCGTAGACCTAAGTATTTGATATAAATTCCAATTTGATACCTCCACGTGATTTTTAAGAAAAAGGGATTTGGCAGACGGACAGACAGACAGATAAACAGATGGACAACGAAGTGATCCTATAAGGATTTCTTTTTTTTTTAGTTACTGAAACCAAAAAAATGTAATGAAAAGGTATAGACATTTTTTTATTTGAATTTAAATCACAAAGTTTCTCAGGAGAACTCAAAACATAAAACTATTATCTTGATTGAGCGGCTGTCTTGCCCTTATTAATTAAAATTATTTTCCCTTCAAAAACAAGCTAATAAACACTTTATTCCGTCAAAAATACGACTTAAAAATACTTGGAGAAACAGATAGGATCGAGATGCGCCCGCGCAATCAAATGATCGGCAAGGGCCGATGACACTGCGCCGTTTTTGATAATACTTTTTGTTTTTGTTATGTATTAATTTACGCGTTGTGATGAAAGATATTTCGACCCACACGTATATATTTAGTATATATAAGTATGGGTGATGGTTTATTATGAAAAGATTTGAAGATATTATGTTTTGTTAAATGTACGGTGTCAATATTTTTTATACAGTTTTTGTGTTACTATTATTTTTAGCCTGATTTCTATAGGAATATGATTTTAACTCTTTTTCTGTATCAATTAATACCTCTTTTTCTCTATATCTGTATAGTTAACTAACATTTGTAATATATTTTTGACATACCAATACATTATGCAATGTAATGAAATGGTAAATGAATCAACAATGAATACCGCCGAGGTTATGAGTGATTACTAATATGTCCTTCGTCGAAAGGATTGGTTATTGAAAATAAACAATAGGTTAAAAAAAACTAAAAAAAACACGCTTTTGTAGATAACCGAACTAACGAGAAGAAAATAGTTTTCAATAAATTTAAATTAAAAATATTGTAACAAACAAATGTATTTTATTGTAAAAGCGTGGGGTGCTTGATGTCAATTGTTGTAAATATTTTATTGACAGATATTGGTAAAGTAATAGTCAATTTGAAAAAATCTTAAAAACAACCCACGCTTTTTTACAATCAAATATAATCGTTACCTCGATATCTGTCGGTTATCTACAAAACGGTGTTTTTTAGTTTTTTTAACCTATTATTCATTATTTTTAAGTTCGGCTAACTACAAAAGCGTTTTTTAAGTGAATTATGCTATTGTCATTGGTCCTTGATAAGTGAACAAAATTTCAATTCAATTCGACGTTTTGTAGTGGTTAAAAATCAAGTTCAGAGATTCCGTTATATACAAATACATACATACATACCAAGCTAATAAAAGCGTGTTAAAAAGTAGCGATTACTCATTATGAAAAAGGCGTGTTGTGATTTACTAAGTAAAATGATAAAAAAAACTGAATCAGTCATTGAAAAATTACATTAAAATGTGATCCATTATTTTAATTAAATTATGTACTTCACAATAAGTTTATGTTATATACTTTGTTTGTACTCAGCGGCGCAGTGGGCGAATAGCCGGCTGAGACGCAGGAGGTTGCACGTTCGATTCCCGCCGCGGAACAAATGTTTGCATGATCTAGTCTTTATATGTTTTTTTCATTGTTATTTTATTTTACTTTTAATTCTATATTGTATTATCTTCAAGAATACCTAGTTCATAAGTGCCTTTTGTAAGAGAAAAATTAAACTCTTATTTTAAAAATCTCTCTTTCTCTCTTCTTGAAATTAAATTCTTTATGAAATATGAATTTGTTCCGGGTCTGGTTGTTTATGTTATAAGTATGTATTTACAAAAAACGTATATAAGTTTTCTATGAGTTATCTGGTTCCCAAAGCGTTGCTTAGTTTGGGGCTAGATGGCGCTGTGTGTAATGTCCAACATTATTTATTTATGTTGTGTATATATTTTTTATATATGATTACGAAATATAAAAAGATTCTAAGCAAACACAATCAATAAAAAAGCACAAATTAATCAAGACGCCGTGTAAGTTAGCAGGCTCGCATGTCCGAGCGGCGGTGTTCATAAATCCGGCCCTCACACGGCGTGGATTAATATCTGCTGTCTTATGCTACCCTGGTACCTGTATTGTAATACTGGTAGTGCGTGGGCGACTATTTTATAGCAATTTCTTGGGTATTTAATAGCTGTGTGTCGATTTTGATTTTGCAATGTACAAGGAGCCTCTGTAAGTACATTGACTTTGTCATTATACTTGTTTTTTTAACGTTCACTTAAGTTTTTTGAAGTGAAACTTATAATGCGACTTCCAACAAGGTTGCGTTAAACGTTTAACGCAACCATGGAGGGGGTATGAAAGCACTGTTGCGTTAAACGTTTAACGCAACCATGGAGGGGGTATGAAAGCACTGTTGCGTTAAACGTTTAACGCTCAGGAGCATCTCCTCAGGAGGAGAGGGAATAGAAAGAGACAGAGCGGAGTGAATGCGTGGCACTCGAACGCATGCGCGTAGTATACCTGTTACAGGCCAGCGCGAGCGTTAGCAACGAGTAGCGTCCAATATTCCAACGCAAGAGGGAGAGAAAAAGGAAGATACAAAAAGGTAGAAAGTAGGAGAGAGATCCCAAGCACATGTGCGTGGTATTTGAAGGTTTCACTTCTACCACGTGTGAATTGCACACATGCTTTTTTTATACCACCTGGTGATAGAGCCTATAATGTTAAATGGTTACCATCTCCGATAACAAAGAATTGCCTTATAGGTCAAGCGCCTTCGAACGTGCCCTACGATCTGCTGTGCATCCCAACTTTAGGCATACAGGCGTAAAGTCTCATGTGCCTGTAATTTCACTGATAACCATACCCTTCCGAAACACAGCAATGCTGCTTGGCGGCAGAATTAAGTATGATGGTAGTACTTCCCCGGGCGAGCCCTTTCACAAGGAACTCTACTATTAATTTTATCATTATATTAGTCAAAGGACGTCTACTGCTGAATTTAGGGGCCCAGAGCGACGGAGAGTGGGGGCTGTCCTACGATGCGTTTTCCAGTGCGTGGTCTCCACTCGAAAATCATTCTACCCGAATGGCCGAGTTGGCAGCTTTATCGACATAAATAGTAGAATATGTTTTGTTTTAGAAGTCAAAAGATGCTATTAGATTTGTATCGCATAGGAGCAAAATGGTACAACTTCAGCTTTAATAACTAGTGGTTCGCCCCTAGAACCTTTTATTAGAGGTCCCATTTGACTTAATAGTCTCATTTTCATTTTTTTTTACCCTTCTTGAACTCCAACATCTCAACAACCCCCCAAAATTTTTAGCTCATTTAGTCAAACCAAAATTGTGCCATCACTACCTATCTATGTATCAAATTTCACGATAAACGCTTTGAAAGTTATCCTCGGACAAACAAACATACATACAACGCCGATTTGCCTAAGTTGATAAAACCCCCATCTCTCTCTCCCATAAAAACAATAAAATATTATTTGTAATCTGTTACTATCAAAATACATAACGCCACGAAATACACGACCAACTAACTTGACCTACAATTTCATTCAAATTACAGGTACAGGGAGTTTATATTAATTGGTTAGTATTTTTTGAGGTACAAATTGCAGTTATTCTGGATTACAGACTTTTGCCTATATTTGTGTCACTTAAGCTACAAGTATACCAAATTACAGCACTGTGAGGTCACTGGTGTACCCTGTGAATTTTGTCAAAGTTCAGTTTTCATTATGGCTAATAACTTAAAAACTACAAGGTTTAAACTAAAAATAAAAACGGGGACGAAATGTACTCACAAAATACCTTTTATGAAAGTGCCACTTGACCGGATAGTCCTATTTTGTTTTTTTAACCCTCTTGAACCCCAATACCTCAACAACCCTTCCACATTTTAAGCTCATTGAGTCACACCAAAATTGTGCCATCACTACCTACCTATATTATAAATTTCACGATGATCGTATAAACGCTTCGAAAGTTATCCTTGGACATACATACATACTTACATACATACATACATACCTACATACAACGCCGATTTGCCCAAGTTGATTTAGAGATCTCGCTTCGCTCGATCAAAAAGTAGCCTATGTCCTTCCCCAGGATATAATCTATCTCCTTGGCAAATTGTATTACGATCCGTTCAGCCGTTTAGTTATGAAAATGTAACAAAAAAACTAACAAACAAACAGTTAGTTTCGCAGTTATTATGTGTGTATTATACTTATAAACCTTCTTCTTGAATCTCTTTATTTATTGCTGAAAACTGCATTAAAATCTGTTGAGTTGTTTAAAAGATCTAAACGAACAGAAAGCGGAAGCGACTTAATTTTATACTACGTAAATAAAAGATAAAGAAGAGCATGTATTTTATACTAGTTTTACATACATTGTAAAGCCATATGTTCAAAAAGTTCCCAGCAATTTGGCCCCAAGTTCCGGCTCAAGAAGGTACCACAGAATACAAATACGCCAACTAATTATATTGAATCGGACGTGCAGCCCATTATGTCTGCACGGACATTGCTCGAATAACAACTATTGAAATCCGAAGCGCCTCGATAAATCTAACTAATAAGTTACCCGTGATGACTATGAAGCAGGATTTAAAATTCGATATTTAAATCTACGTCTAGCTGGCTAGTGTGTAAACGAACATTCTTATTTCAAAATCGGGAAAAATTAATGAATGAATGAATACACTTTATTGAACATCATAAAAAAATTAAATAGAAAACAAAAAACAAAAACTACAATAAAAAGTCTTATCGCTTTGAAACGAGCCTTTGGATGAAGAGGATTTTTGTAATTACTAAGATAACGGGAGAAAACATTTACAAGAGTAAACTTTCTTGTAAATATTATTTAAAAATCGAATTGCTAAGACACTCATAAAGAACAGAAAGATATCTGCATTTAGAAAACGCGCGAACTCTTTAGTCTAAAAGAGTCATCCAGCTGTCATCGCGTGTCAATTTCAAATGCCGAATTAGAATGCGTTCCATCGCGGCCACTTCTAATTGAACTAAACTGCGTTCAGTTCTAATTGAGCAGTGATCGAGGCTATAAAACTCGCGTTTTACGACCGGAGCCTGCCCAAAGGTACTTACGTACCATAGGTGCGGAATAAATCAGGTGGAACACAAATATTAGTGTCACTCGCGCGCGTCATAAACGGCCGAGGTATTCGCAATCATTCCTAAAATAAGCGCGTGCGCCGTTAAATGCAGTTTTGCACGAAATAATCCAAGGATTAACGGTGGATTGATGTTGGCGATCGGTGCATCTTGTGACACTAAATAAAGGAACTTATCTCCTATACAGGCATTCGAATATTAACTTGCAAGTTACGTGTTCTTAGAACGTGATTGCCTGGTTGGATTTATTTATTTTATTCGCTTATTTTATTGCCTAATTTAGAAGTTACTTATGGATAATTAAGATAAAAGGCAGAATAGATGGAAAGACCAAGCAGTAGTAAAAGTTTATTTTGCATAAATTGTAGAGGGTCTACGAAATTCGTAGACAGTCTACGACAAGCAAATCTCCCAAAATTACTAGCATAAAATATTATTGACTAAAAAAAGTGTCAATGTTTTGATACACTTAAAAACAAACAAGATTCAAAACAACTCAAATTAAAAAAAATTTAGTAACATCGATCGTGTCTTTATGTATAACATCTCACCAGCGCCATACGTCACTGCAACGAGATGGGCGGTGGAATACGTTGGCCGCTTTTTGTCGAGTCGGTCACTGAGCCATTTGTGAGCGATTGATACGCCCACGGCACGCACCTTGCCAGTGAGTATGGCTTCTTAATTTTAATTTTTAACGAACTTAAAAAAAGAACATTTCCTTCGCGGTTATTTATACTTTTTAAACTTTGATATTATGGAAACCTTATTCTTTAGCGATAGAATACATTTGGAATTAAAATATTATTTTTTAAATTAAAAAATGAAATTAAATGTTAATCGTTATTTTGTTATTCTGTATCTTAAGCTCTTTTTAAAAATTATATAGAAGGTTCGATATCGAGTGACATTGAAGATTGACACGCCATTAATTTTCAACTGATTGGACTATGCAAATATCCCTAAAATTACACCACTGCAGTCCAAATTGAGCCCAAGATGTGACAGCCAGTGACATTCAAATAAGCGATTCCCACCCTTCGCCATTACGTCACAAGTGCTTTAATTACTTGCATCTCTTGAAGCTTCATCAAGCTATCAGGCGAGGGTTTTGACGCGTCAGAAAATAACGCTGACATGACGCCATTCGTTGGCGTCGCTACGTCAATGTCAGTCTGAAGGATTTCGAAATTCGAATTTAGAAGACAGTTTGGTTGGCCAGCTTTAAAGATGTGCCTAAATAGACGGGTAAAGGATACGTTGCGGGGAATTTAAGCTGGAAAAAGTTATTTGTAGTTTAATTTGAAAGTCTATGACGTGAACTTTAATTTGACTTTCAATAGACATCATTTTGCTAGTTCTGTTCTCACATAAACAAAAAGCTCACCTATATAATGAGGTGCCAACATAACGAAAAAAAAACGATCTAAAACGAAACACCACTGGAACGTCATTTATTTTAAAGCATCGCCCGGAGCGCTCGCCTGATTGGACTCAAACTCTTTTGTTCTAATTTTATTGAGTACTAATTTAGTAACAATTAAACGAGTGTCGTCATGGCGCCGTTAAAATGTAAATTTATGCGAATCATAGAGATTTATGCGGCTCATGATGTGACTTCGGCGAAATGGTACAACATTTGGTGACAATGTTGATAATTTAACAAAATAAATTCACTATTAGGTGATTTATCGGCTGGTAGAATGCAAAACGATCTGATACTATTTTCTTTAAAAAAGATAACAGTTCAGAAGTTTATTATCTTTAAATGGCAATACGAAGAATTAACAACAAGCTTGTAATACTATTAATCCAGGTTTTTCTAAACTCTACGTACGAAAGTATATTATTTATCTGTGACTCTAGCTTGGCATCATTGATTGACTAACTTGATTTTTTTTCGATATGTTGGCAGCCGATAAAGTTTATGAGTACTGCCTAAAACTGTTTGTTCAATGAAAATCATAATTATGTATTAGCTGGGTTCAGACTCCAATGTAATTTCTTTGCACACGCCTTGTAAAAGCCTCTGTAGGAAGAATGTGTTCAAATTTCTAGTTTTGCGCAAGGCATGTGTGGGCTGCATAACTTCTTAGAATATTTTCCAGCATATTTAAAAGCCAAACCTTTTTTCCTGCATTATTTTTATCTATAAACGTGAGTTAAAACGGTAATATGTAAACAATAACATAAATAGGGCACCCTCCACCTGCTAGGAGTACCAGGCAGCCATAAATATTGAAGAGATGGCGAGCGCGCGCCGCATTTGCATGCGATGCTCAATTACGATCCCGGAATATGGAATGCAAAACCTGTTATATTGTTATGCTTTCTTGGTAAGCCTTATTTCCTACTAGCATAGCTCCAGCCTGTGACTTCTCTTTGGATCATTGACCTCTATTTTTCCTTTGACAAGGAACCATTAGAGATATCTATCTCTATAGTAATTTACTCGCTCGGAGAAGTACTGCCACCATATCTATTTTGGTTTGAAGGGTAAGGTTGCCGGTGAAATTACAGGCTTTATACCTGTAGGTATGCCTCAAGTTGATAAACGCAGGGTAGTGCATCGTATATTGTAAGGCACGTTTGTAAGGTGCGTGACCTACGAGGCAATGATTTTTTATAGGCGGTGTCTACTTAACATCAGGTGAGCTATATTATGTTTGCTCCATCTCCAGGTCATACAATTTTTTTTATTATAAATAGGTAGCACTTTTTAACCTTCCATGTAAGTCACATTTTATAGGAAATAGGAATTGAAATTGAGTTTCAATTATTTTATGACTTTCGATCATTAAACAAAACAAAACGATAAATAAGAAACAATGCCGTTGAAACCATTCACATCATAACTCAAAGCGATCAACAGATACTGTCGGGTACTAACGCCATCTAGCGGCGAGTAGCGGAACACACGCATAAAATCGATTTGAAATAATTATCTGCTTTCTACCGGTTGGTAGCACCCGAGGCAGTAATTTTAATAAACTACATAGTTACGAAGCGGTATCCACCAACCATCTACCATAATAAAATCGCTGGCAACTAATAATGTATGTATTAAAATCAGCGCCTCTAGCGGTTATTCTTTGAATTAAAATGAACCAATGGAAAAACTATTATATATTCTATATATTCTTGAAAATCGAATTCAGACATTGTAGAGTTTTAAAACGTACTACAACTGCAATTTCTACATAGTAGAGCAATTAATTCAGTATTGAAACTCGGTATTTTCTAATGCAAGTTAGCGTCAAAACGGTGCGGTTTGCGCACATCCCGACCGCAAGTCGTACATTATTATGGTTTTCTAGTTCACGTTAGTTTTATATTTTTACTGCTCTAACAAGGCGTTACCACATTGCGGTCTATTTAGCAAACGTAATTTACTATGCCCACAAAATAAAGGTGACGAGTGAAATGTGGCTAACAAGGTTTAACTGCTGTGAAATGGTCGCGATTTTAAAGTGGTTCTTACTAAAGTTTCAGACTGTGGTGAAAAATTTCAAAGTGCAAGATATGATCCTGAAACGCTATTAATTAATTCATTAGGCTTTGATAACTACTTCTTTTTCTCTGTTTAATGTGAGTAACCATCTTCGCTTGGTGTTTCTGGAAAAGTCTTCAAAAAACTATTGTAGAGGAGGTAAATGCAGTCAGTACACTTTGTAGTAGGTATATTCTAAGCTGTGCCTATGTATTGATTAACTGGTTATACAACGCTGTCCAGTAATCTGCGTGATTATTTCAAATCACCAACACATCACATTAGACGTAATCTCCCGTAATGGCGGTGTTGCCAGCTAACGGCAGTCCTGCCATCTAACGGCAACACCGAATTGTGGGAACGCAAAGATAGATTTTAAATTGGTCACTTAATATGCATGTCTAGTGGATTTCTGATCAGAAGTGTCGTTAGATATGAATAATCGATTATTTTTGGGTTATTTATATTAAAATATCGAATACATTTATTTTTAAATGTATTTGAAAATATAATTAATTCACATTGACAGCGCCACTGTATTTTTTAAATAATTTGAAACGTCATAGCGGTCAGCGAAGCATGTTCTGTTCCATTAATTCAAAACAGCAAAAAATCTGTCACAAAATAAACTATAAATTTTTGGAATGATATTAATAAAAAATTTACATTTCTGTGGATTTCGTTCCAACATTTTCGACGCATTTTTTCTTATTTATTTAGTTTAGTTCGGTATCAGTGTCAGGATTACGTCGCGAGTCAAAGTTACGCATCGCAAAGTTCACTACAAAAGCAATAAACATGAGAGTAGCGTAAAAGCAATAAGACGCACGTCAGAAATAACTTGAATTACAATTTTAATCTCAACGAATCCCCGTTTTTATTGTGATCGGTCGCTCCTCGTACGGAGGACATAATTTTCTTTCAAAGTTTATTTAATAAGGACTTCTCGCTATAAGAAATCATATTATTTAAGTCGCCGGGGTCCCGGAGGGTTGAGGCCTCATATAAATTCGCGATTTTTATAACCAACTCATTATTATTTTTGAACGTTCGAAATGGCCGCTTATGAATAAAAAGTTGTCTTTATTTTGATGCTAAAATATTGCTAGCCGCAAAAAGTCAGCCGAGACCGGCGGCGGCGGCGGAGGCGGCGGCGGCGTAGGCGCGCGAGGATGTCCTCCGTATAAAACCGTTTAATAAGAAAAATAATACGAGATACTCGTCTCAGTCATCCTCGATACAATTAAAAAACATTTCTCGACCTTATTGGAATGAGTTCGCCATTTTTTGTTACTCTGTGCTCGAGTTATATTCCCGCAAATAAAAGAAACCGCTTTGCAGCGAGTAGAAGCCGCATTCCTCGGATTCTTGCGCTATTATAAAACGCTGTTTCCATCATAAAGTTTTTAAGAAGCGTTTATTTTAAGTAGATGGGTATTTTATCAAAATTACTATAATTTTGGTGAAACAAAACTACGACCTGTCAAAATTGACGTCGGTAAATCATCGACTTGACCCTTTTTTGTTGCCAGGATTAATAATTTTGTTAAGGGCTTTTTAAACGAGGAACATATTTGGAATAGCTGCCGGTACTTTATGGTCGAGATCATTTGTATAGGAATTTAAATGGGTCGTTTTAAAATTGGATTACAATAAATTGAGGAATACCAGCCATTACTATTCGACGCACGATATTCAAATGCAGACAAATAAAAAAAACAACACAATAAGTTGAAAGCGAACTGTCTATCGCTAGTTTACCAACCTATCTAATGAGCATTTACTGAGAAAACAAACAGCGCTGAGTCAGATAGCAATATAAAGCGGAAACTATTAGAACAGACGGACAGACAGAGTGACGTGCCCGAGTCGATGGAACCGAACATTATATGATGCTCTCTCATTATTCATATCTCAACAAAGAGGGGCATAAATTACTCGGCCGAAAATATCTAAATCCTAATCCATTCGCCTCGGCTGTCCCCGGCTGAATCCGATTTTAAAATATTTATGAAAAGGCAACAAAATAGAAAAGAAACACAAGTCCAGAGACAGAATTAAAAATAATAAAAAATACGACTCGAGAGCGAACGATGGAAAAAAGTTAAAATGATTGTAGGGCATCGAGACGGTGTTCTTTTTTAGAGGAATCCTCGTTTCATTAGATTCGTTTCAATTCTGTTGGGATTAGAGTCTTGGGATGAAATTCGATGTCCGTTGATTTATAAAGATCCTTTTCGGACGATGGGACATAATTAATTGTTCACTGTGATCTATCGTTGTTTTTGTAGCCAGTCGAAGCAGGTGATATCGAGTCAAAGCAGTTCGCGTGACGCAAGAGTACTCGGTACCGCATTGTGGAGCAAGGGCAAACAGGCCCACGTGCGAGCCCTGTCGGTGACAGCTCCCGAAATTAGTCACGTGGCCGTTAATAGCCCCACGGGGGGAGCCGCGTTTTTTCCAGCTCTCAAACGTTTGTTTACAACAGTTGGTGGCTATCGATCCGGATATAGACGTAAATACGGCGTCATTCATCCGCTCGCCCCCGATTCCGTCGTCTCGGCTGTTTTCCATCGATTTTCGCGGAGGGTATTATGTATCTCCGAAAAGGTCTCGGCTCTCGATGCGCTTTTAGGTGTAATCGGCGGCGGTATCGGGCTGATCGCGGCCGCAGGCTGTGTGCGGCGCGCGTGTGTGCGTCCACTGCTCGATTAGCGAGGCCGGCACCGCCACGCTGCCTGATTGGGCCATCCATCACGCCGCGGCCCGCGCGCCCGCGCCCTCACCCGCACAGCGTGCGACTCTCAACCCTGTCGCGAGCCTCTTCGGTCGGTATTCGTTCGGTCGCCGCTCACGACGCGGTAATGCCGCGACGCGCGCAACGGAGATCGAGGCGTATTTTTAAGACGGATACTTAGTGCGTTACATTACTTCTCTTTTGTTTTGTTTTGGATCGCGGGCGTGTAACCCACACGGCCGTGCGTTCGGCCGGGTCGACGCACCGCTCCGGTTATGATACCGAATGCCTTTAGATTTTTGATTGAGGTTTTATTTTATTTGGTGCGACGTTCGCTCCGATTACGTTTCTCGTATTCGTTTACCGCTCGGCCGGTTTTTGTTTCGACGAGTTTCATTGTTCGTAACGAGATCGATTTTATCGATAAGTTGGCTTCTAATGAAGACGTGGGTGTGCTGCGTTACTGTATTGCGCTTTTACTAGTCAATAGCGCCAATACTTCACTGTTAACACCACTAGCGAGTGTCATACCCTGGTTCGTGGTATGTCGAAAAAAATCATGAAATCGGACATAATTTTCCAAAAAATATTTTTTTATGTTGAATTATTTGACAAATGGCGTTTTGTTAGACTCCTCAAGCGCTCCCTTTGTTACTCTTGATGGACAACCAGGTCGGACAAATTTCAACAAGGTCAACATTTGGCTGGGTGACCGCTTGTGGCATTATTGCACTGCTGCAAGCTATAAGCTTAAGCTGTAGAAGATGTAGAAGTTGGTTGGATATTTTCGTACCTATCTTAAGTTAGAACATAGCTTAAGTGTAGATTTATTAAAGCATATGAAAAACTGACTTTTATAATTGAGTCTCAATTCAGATTTGTTTTTAGTTCTGGTTACAATCAGTTTCAATCGGGCAGAAAACCTGATAAATTTACAAAATATGGACTTTATATAAAGAGAATATCTGTAGACCAAGCAAATATTCGTCCCCACAACGTTTGTCCGTAATGGAAAGTTACTTCGTGTATTAGCATATTATCGGAGAGCGGTAAGCCGGGTTACAGGTCATGATGCGCGAGATTCACAAATTGCATTCTCACGCCGACCGCCATCACGGTGACATTAAAAAAACCGGACAAGTGCGAGTCTAACTCGCACACCGAGAGTCCCGTATACACATTTTATTATGTGACATATCGTGAATATATGTTTATGTCTCTGTGTGTGTTGTAATTATGTGATTTTTAAATAATTTTAATTTCAAATTTCTATTTCTTTTTCTTTGCAACCTTTATGAGTCAATGTTGTTAAGGTATGTCCATGACCTATGTATTTACAAAAAAAAGTACATACGTATTCTATCAGTTATCTGGTTCCCATAGTACATGCTCTGCTTAGTTTGGGGCTAGATAGCGCTGTGTCAAATGTCTAGCAATATTTGTAAGTATATGGTTTGAAATAAACAATTTTTATTTATTTAATATTTTTTCTTTTACCTTGCTACTTGCCAATTTTCATGATTCTAATTCAACTGGAAGTATCCTATACAGATGGACCATGCCCACCTGATGTTAAGTGGTAGCCATCGCCAATAACAAAGCATTGCCTCGTAGGTCACACACCTTACAAACGTGCACTAAGATGCACTGCGTCCATCAACAGGTGTAAAGCCTCATGTGCCTTATGTGTAATTTTACCTGCAACCATACCCTTCAAACCGAAACGCAGCAATGCTGCTTGGTGTATTAAATAGGTATCTATGGTGGTAGTACTTCTCCGAGCGAGCTCTATCGCAAGGAACTCTACTTAAAGTTCTCCTGATAAAACTCTTGAAGTTTGAATGTTTTTAAGAGTATAATAATTATGGTTTCCGGTGAAATTACATGAGGCTTTACACCTGTTTGCCTCAAGTTGTTACACAGGGCAGTGCATCGTTCTAAGGTGCGTGACTAACGAAGCAATACTTTGCTATAGGCGGTGGCTACCACTTAACATTTGGTGTGCCATATACTTGTTCCATCTACATATAGAATGAAAATAAAATAATCTCAGAAAATACTGAACCAAAAAAGGAGAATAAGACTCAAAGTCTCGATTATTAAACACCGCCGTAAAGTTGCAAGCCTATCGAATTTTACAGAATATATATTGGGGAATGTGCCCAGGAACTATACGATCTGATCCCGCCATTTCCCTTCCATCAAAGGACAAGCAGGCGCACGGCTCAGTACCATCCGTATCTAGTCGATATACCACCCATTCGCACACACCGTTTTGGTTCTATGTTCTTGATGCGTACAGCTAAGGTATGGAACACTTTGCCGTAGTCTGTTCTTCTTAAAGAATACAATCCGGGCCTCTAAGGTAAGAGTGAATAGGTTTTTTCTAGATCTTCGTGCTTCATCTTAGACCACATCATCGCTTACCATCAGGTGAGATTGTGGTCAAACGTAGATCTATCCAGTTAAAAAAAAGTACCTCCAATTATTTAATCTCGTCGTGAAACAAACACAACATGGTAAGTGAATAAGCGCTGGTTTGCGGAAGTGGTCTTGCAAACGTGGCAGTCGTAAAAACGTCGTAAACTGGCAATATTAATAATGAGAGTCCATTTGGAGAATATCTTATGCGGTACCTAACATTTTTCTTGCGTTATCGACGGATTTTTTGCGGTTCCAATACGGTAGTATGCGGTTATTCACTTATGTTATAGACGATTTTATTTTGGATTTGTAGCCAATCCTAACTCAAGAACCTTTGTATATTATAATCATAAAGTAACACATACTTATAAAATAAATACACCTAAAAACCTTAGAAGGTTTATCCTGAATGCAATACAAAGTATTCCTCTTTATCCTATGTATCTTTTAATTTTGTTATATCTTTTAATATTTTACTGTATATTCATTAATTTGTAATATACCTACGTATTGGATTTTACTTTTTAATATTAAATATTCAACGAACGGCCGTCAGTTCTTCGAGCTATGTGCCCTGCCCACTGTCAGCTTGCTAGTCCTAAATTAAGCGCCAAAATTACACATTTACAGCTGAGATCCTTTCACCAAAATAAAAATTACTGATAGTCTTCGGAACGACTGAGCTGATCGATTAGAACCATCCCAATGAAACTAGCTTCCTTTTAAAAAAACCACCCGTTTGGTAGGTAACTACGATGCTACAGACAGACAAACACACGGACGTAGGCGTTCAACTTATAACACTTCTCTTTTGTGTTAGGGTTTAAAAAGAATGGCATCGTTCTATCGATGGGCAGTCTCATTACAGAATAAGGCTTTAACGCTCGCTTAGACGCCACAACGAATTCTCGGGCTGTTATTTAAATTGCTAGAACAGTTAGTGTTGCCAGAGTTTAGACGAAGATCTCTGTCCGGCTAAAATAAACCAAATATAAATATTATCCGCCCATAAGGGCGGGGCACACGCTCGAACGTGGACGTGGATGGACGTTGGGGCAGAACCGTTCTAGAGAGACCACGTATTGGAAAGTACAGCAATAGACGGCCCCTCACTAGATGGGACCTGATAAAGGTTGTTGGGAGCCGTTGGGTGCATGGCGGACAAGATCGGTCGCCCTGGAAATCTATGGGACTGGAACATAAGCCATGTTCAGCAGTGGACGTTTTTTGGCTGATATGATGATGATGATGATGCTAGTAATATTTGCGCGGTAAAAACTATGAAGGTGGGAAATTAAATTGGCTTATACCCAAAACAGTTCGCTTTAGTTATTCTTTAATCTTCACAAAATGTAATAAACCCAAACCCCCTCTCTTTGCGTTGGGGGTTAAAAACTGGTATAGCTAAGAACTACCTCAGATAAACTAGCTTTCTATTAAAACAAAACTGCGTCCAAATCGGTCCATCCGTCTAGGAACTATACTCACAGACAGACGTAGCTGTCTAACTTAAAACACCCCTGTTTTTGAGTCGGAGCTTAATAAAAATAGATACAGCATAGGGTTGCCATCTCCAAATTTTTAAATCCAGTATTTGAAGTTAGAAATACCAGGACATTTCGGTTTAAAACCAGGACGCACTTTTGTGTCCCGGTGTCTTATAGCGTGCTGCTGGCAGTTTTTTGTAAGCTATCCAATATTCATCTCATCATCATCTCTTCTAATATATAAAATTCTCGTGTCACAGTTTTCGTTGCCATACTCCTCCGAAACGGCTTGACCGATTTTGATGAAATTTTTTGTGCTTATCCGGTATCTATGAGAATCGGCCAACATCTATTTTTCATCCCCCTAAATGTTAGGGGTAGTCCACCCCTAAATTTTTTTTTTATTTTTTAGATAAAATTTTTAATTTCTATTTTTTTATGATACAACATATAAAAATACATACAATCCTCAATTTTCACCCTTCTACAATCAACCCTTATTTTTTAATAGCCATTTTAGTAATTTAACAACCCGATTTATAAGGCAAAACAACGTTTGCCGGGTCAGCTAGTAAATCTATATAATAGTCCTACCTACTGTATTATGTTTGCTACATAAAATGAATACAACATATTTACAAAGTCTAACTAAATTATAAATGGTAATTTTAACAAAAAACTTATAAAGGTGGTATAGCATGTTGAGATATTTTAATATAAAATAAGATATTATTGTAGTAAACTGTGTTTAGCTATAATATTTAGTAAACATGTATGTTGAATGTTGTTCCTCATAAATCTTTTAGTACGAAAAACAGTCATTAATCTGGTTTTTGTCTTTTCAAGTTCAATTTACGAGCTATGATAATTTTAAAACACAGGACCCTTGAAAAACCCAAGGCGCTACTTTAAAACTATACAATACAGCCCAGGACACCCCAAAAAGCAGGACATGTTCTGGGAAAACAGAACGGTTGGCAACCCTGCTATAGCGGAATTTTTATTTTCATAAATATTTAAATAAACAAAGGTGTGTAGACCAGAAAAATAATAACATTTTATTGTTGTGTTTTAAATCCGGCTTTTATCTACCTAACAAATTGGCAACACTATTCAACCAGAGAGTAATTTAACTCAAGAAAAACTGGTTTGCGAGTGAAATTCACGCTATCTCATCTCGTATCTGTTACGGGGATGCATGCCTTATACTTTATACTTCATACCTTATACTAGTATAGATATGGCAGTTATAGTGTATAATCGCTCAGAAATTGACTCATACGCGAGTGAGTTAATGTTTGTATATGTTTGTAGGGGATAATTTCAGAAAATACTAAACCTATTCCTAAAATTCCTTGTGTGACAGAAAGCTTCACCATCCCTGAGTGAGGTTATATTTTAGCTAGTTAACTATATTATAATGGAATTTTTAATGCAATTTTCGCAGGAGTTATACCTACTTCGAACTTTAAAATGGCCTAGAATGAGTCCCGAGTTGAAACCGCTAGTATAACCACAGATAATAAACTACATTCAACAGCCTCATTCGTAGATATAATAAATAAAAAATTAACTTATTAGATCCAGTTTATCCATGTTTAGTCGTGAAAATGTAAACAGACACAAGGCAGACATACATAAACAGAGTTTTTGAACTTATAAGTTACTATGAAAGTATGGTTAAGTAGAAAATAAAATATAAGTAGGTCATCATCATCATCATATCAGTCAAAAGACGTTCACTGCTGAACATAGGATCTTGTGCGGTCTGCACCCAATCGCTCCCAGCAACCTTTATCAGCTCCCCCTGCCCCGCCGTTACCGTTTAAATAGGTCCTTTCACTAAATAGGTAAGTCTCTTGAGGGCGCTAGTGTCTATGCTTTAAGATTGCCATTTTTTTTTCAACCTTATTCATTGATATCCGTTAGTTCCTCAAATAGCCGCGAGACTTTATACAAATTTGTGAAATGAACGCTAAAATTAATGTAAAAAAAATTACGGGTGTATTTCGACCAATGTGACAACTACCTAGTTACAATCAAATTAAAATTAGATAAAAAGAGAGGGGTCATTCTAGAAACACGAGCAGGCAAGCACAAAATTGCTCAATTTGTGTTAGGATCATGAGGTTCTCTTTTTAAAAATCCAATGAGATCGATCGCTCGCCATGTCCGCAAATTAGGCCCTGAATGTTCGTTAGTGAACTCCTTCGCTCCTAAATGTATTAACAACCTCAAAAACTTCACTTCAAAATAGACTTTAAGACAAGCGTTGAAGGACCACACTGCTGTTGGGTCTTTATCTTAATCTACGTGAGGACTCAAAGCCCGCCGCTGCAGAAATGCATTTTAGTTTCAACAGTGCTGTTTTATCTGTGGTGTTACAAAGCTCTGTCACTTTGAAGTTGGCAATGTAAAATGAGCTTTATTGCACTTAACAAAGCGCTTACAACTGCCTATAATAAATGCAATATTGTAATTTCAAATCAAATGTCAAATGGAATGTCTACATTTTGAATTTAGAAACTGATATGAAGCGCCAAATTTAAAACTCCTATTACATATTTATTAAACACTAGTTGACCCGCTCCGGCTTCGCACGGATTTCAAAATAAATGGTCATAAGTCTTTACAAATATCCCATAAAAAATGCAATACCAGTTTTTCCAGAATTTCCAAATTTCCCTGCAACTTTTCAAAATTGTTTTTAATACAAACCTTGTCCTGAAAATAAAAAAAAAACAAAATAAACCAATTACACCCGTGAATAACATAACATTCTTTGTAGGTATTGTCACATTTTACATTAACAATTTAATCTTAATACTTACCTAAGTTTCAAAATAATAGTTGTTTTGATTTATCATATCAAAATAGCAGTTGCTTCAATAACATTCTACCAACATTGTCTCCTTACATCTTACCTACGAGTACTCATTATTCCAAGAGTATTGTTTTTGTCACTAATTTAGGTAAAAACGCGATGAAGTGGGCAACCCAGGCATTCCACGTCACCATAGCAACCGTCCAGACTTCGCGCCATTCACATACCAAACAAAAAACAACCTTATTCATAAACTGTTAAGCTACTAATTCCAAGCGTAGCGCAATGAAGTTATAACGTTCCGTTACGATACAAGCGTCAATACCCGATAACAATGAAACTGCGACCTTAATATCTCCAAGTAAAGTATCATTTCGAACGCAAACGACTTAAGAATAGCGACATAAGGAATTGTTTTATCTCTTTCGCACGTTGTAAAGACGGGATCGCGCTGTCTCCCTTCGTTCGATTCCTTTGAAGACGGATACGATTCACTCAAAGCATCTCTTTTCTGCAGTTTTTGTGGTTTCTTTATCCACTGTTAATCCGTTATCGATGTTTCGTAACGTTATATGAAAATATAGATTGTCGACGGTATATAAAATTGCCGATGATAGGTACATATTTTTAGAAGTCTAATAGTCTTCTTGTAAACAAAAAAAAACTTAAACAAAGTTAAAAAAAATCATAGTAGTATGAGGTAAAAGGTTAAAAATAGTACACTGTAATCGAAGCTCAAAGCGAGTTGAACCGGTAATTGATATAGTGTAATGGACACAGGCAATGACTCTGACGCGTTAAAACAAGAGCGAGGCAGGCGATCGTCATTGCACGGGACAGAGTGAAATGGATATAGGCCATCGTCGCGTGCTTAAACAGTGCAAGTGCATTTTGTTGTCGATGTAATTGAAACTTTATGTCGAGGTGATAGCGCGTAATTTGGTGTAATAATAGCGTGGGGCTGGATGTGTGCGCTGGTCGGTAGATGGCGTTAGTATATTCGGTTTGGATTAATTTGTTGCCGTTGCGGAATCGAGAAATAAAGTGTTCTGTTTTCAAAAAGATGCTGTAACTTATTCTCGGATGTCCAGACTATTTAGAAAAATAAAATAAGTTCATAATTTGAAATTTGCAAGATAATAAATCTACTTTGATGACTTTGTTGGTATCTAGGCGCTTTGTGAAAGAGTTCGGAATTATGTAAATATCTATTTCTACCATTCAACCCGAATCATTGCTGTGTGCATCATTGCCGGCTTTACCTATGGATGGCGGTGAAATTACAGGCACATGAGATTTTTCACTTTTATTATCTCTCGGAGTGGCAATGATGTCTCTGATTTATTAAAAACGTCCATAGGGTACGGTAACCGTTTACCATCATATAAAAAAACCTTATTCCAATATTTCCTTAATCAGCGCAAATATTCTTGTTATGTAGGTTAGGCCTCGGTTTTTAGCGACCTTGCAGCGAGATGACAGAGATCTCGCGATAACACGAATGATTGATAGCGTCTGTGACATGCGCGTGCCCTGCTCGATACTCAAGGGCTCTCGAATCTCTCGATACAATCGTTGTGTCGATAAAGTTACATTACTAACACAATTTAAAAATCGAATAGAGAATTTATTTTCGGAGTTCTACGATTTGAAAATCTAACGGAGCATTGATTTTTGTTTTTAAAATTTTAAAACCGAACGAGTTTATGGTTTTTTATTTTTGTGTTCTATAATTTGAAACACAAATGATTAATTATGTTGCCATAAAAAAAATAACCTAAGACTTGTTTGTTTAGTTGATTAGGCGTGACCTTACATTTAGGGTACCTACCTAGTATAATAGTACTTATGTAAAGACATTATTACAATAAATTATTTAAAGATGAGTGATTGGCTAAAAAAAATGTTATTTACAAATTCATTGGAATTAGAAAACCTTGAGTTTGTAAACATTGTAAGTTGTGGCAAGCTCATTTATCATCGTTAAAAAAAATTTATAGGTAATATTAAATTCAATTTTATATTTGACTGGAGCTCGAAGAGCTGACGGCCCGTTGGGGCAGAAAGGTTCTAAAGTGGAGACCACGCACTGGAAAGCGCAGCATAGGAAGGCCCGCCACTAGGTATATGGAAAGTGACCTGATAAAGGTACCTGGGAGCCGTTGACCATATAAGATCGATCGCTCTGGAAATCTATGGGGGGGGGGGGGGCTATAAGCTCAGCAGTGGACGCCGCGCAGCTGATATGATGATGATGATAACTAAGCCGCTGGTTTCCTTGCAATGATTTCCATCACCGTTTTGAGTACGGGAATTGAATTGGTAATCCATACTAATGTAATAAAAATAAAATTCGAAAATAACTCTTCTCTTCGTCTGTCCGTTTGTTACACTTTAACGACTAACTAAACCTCTTGACCAATTTCGATGAAATTTGATATACATATTGATAAATTACCGGGATTGTGATATAAACTTCTTTTTACTCGACTGCGCAGGTGGGTAATGTTTTAATTAACAAACCACGCGTGTGAAGCCTCGGGGAAAAGCTTGTTATTTAAATAAAGCAAGGCCATGCTTTTTATAAAGGAGCCTATGTAAATATCTAGATCTATGGGCTGCGGCTGTGACCTTCGGATCCGTACGTCACGTGATGGATTGAGCGCCATTTCTCTATGTGACGTAGCGGCGTGTACCAGTGAAACTTTATCTTTTGTTTTGGTAGATAATGTTTAGCAAAAATCTGGGGACACGGCCGTGCCCCCACCGAGTCGAACCCAAACCCAAACTGTTCCAGAAAATATATTTACACAAACATCTTTTCTGAAACCATTTCGGACGATTTTCGAGCCTCTTGTTAATTAAATAGGATAGGTATTTAAAACTATAAAAAATACTTTCACATAAACGTAATATTTGCCATGATTTGTGAGTTATTTAGTGTCATGATATTCGGTATTTGGTATTATTTAGAGTGGCTTGTATAGCTTGTGTTTTTTGTGCCTTTCCTGTGTGTGTCAAATATGTTTTTTTTAAAGGTACCAGTATAGATACTTCAAGTTTTTTTATTTTAGATTAGTTTTGCTTTTTAGAAAGCAGTTTTATTGATTAGAGGCTTAACATAAACAGGGAACCTTATCCAGACCTCAATCGTTCTTTTAAGAATAGCCAATTCCCGTAACTTAAAATAGTAAAATTTGAGTATCGATCTAGTCTTGTTATGTTAAATCTTCTAAACGGTATTCACGTAACTGACAACACATTGGTATGAGTTGACTGGCATACGATTATACACTTTATTTGTATCAAGCTAATATTGTAATATTAATGGAGCAGAATGCCAAAATAAACTCAATTCATAATACAATCTCATTTGGGTCAAATTTCGTTGTTTTAAAAATTGTATTACGTGAACTAGCCGCCTGGTAGTAATGACATTCAAAGTCAAAGTCAAAAGTCAAAATCTTGTATTCATTAAAATCACAAGGATCACTTTGAAATATTAATTTTACTGCCTGTTCCTTCGCGACCAAGCCAGGAAAGAAAGGCAAGAAACAAGGCTGGTTGTTTTTTTAATAAACCTTTTTAAAGTAGGTACATAACAATAAAGAAAATAAATTACGTCTAAATTGTAACATTTTTGAATGAGTTTGAGCAATTTCAATTTCAATCCCAAGCTTTTTTATCGTCTAAATAATCCGATATTTTGTAGTATACGTAGGCTTTTTTAGAAAGATTTAGTTTAATTAGATACGTTTTTTAAATTTGTCTCTTGTCAATTTTTGTACATCACTTGGGAGTACCTATGTTATAAAAGCGTACCCCTTGCCCTTTAAACTATTTACTAACTTTATGGAGTCTACAAGTGGCAACAGCGAGTTTATCTCTACATTGATTGGGCGAGTAGATAGATTTCTTCTAGGCAAGCGTATTCCATCGTAGACTGCATCATCGCTTACAATCAGGCGAGATCTTGGTCAAACACTAGCCAAACGCTAGAATTTGTAAAAAAATATAATAAAGCTAACCTGGATATTCACCAGGACTGCCCAGGAACACAGAGGAGTAGACCCGCCGCGCCACGTCGGGGGGCGAAGACCATTCCCGTCGCGATGGGCACCATTTGCCTGCAACAAAGAGATCAAAATCAAATCAAATTCCCTGTTAACACAAAAAACGAGTGTTTGAAAAATTCCGTACCAAGTTTTGTATACCTAGGATTTTTTTTAAAACATGTTATAAAGTTTTTAATTTTTTTGTGGAAATCCATAATATTTATTGGGTTCATATAGGTAGGTACACAGGTGCATTAATATTGTTAAATTATCGTAGGTAAATAAGATAATATAAGGAATTGGTATATTAGAGGAAGTTTAAAAGAAGCGCCAGTGATAGAAGAGTTGAGGAGTAAAAGAGGCTAGCGTGGTATGGGCATGTCTTGCGGAGGGAAGAAAATCATGTGACTAAAAGAGTGTTAGATATGAGTGTGGGTGGATATAGAAGTAGAGGAAGGCCGAAGAAGAGATGGATGGACTGTGTGAAGAATGATCTGGGTAGGAAGGAAGTGACAACAGAGATGACGGCTGATAGAGAGATGTGGAGGAGGATACATGTTGTGCCGACCCGCGTAATGTGGGAAAAAGGCAAGAAGAAGAAGTAAAAATTAAGGTAAATAATTAACATTACCATTAGGCATACACATGCGTGCACTATTATTATAAGTATTATATTAGGTTGTACATTTTAATAGATATGTATTACTTAATAAATAATAAATATAATTTTTGTACTCTTTATCTTTCGGGGGTTCGTTGAGACAATGATAAAAAGCAAACACAGGGTATAAACCAATACCTAACCTAAACCTAAAAATGCTATTTACCTATCTATATATAGCTGGGTAGAGTTTCAAAGACGAAAAGGAAAAATATACATAAATTTGTATTGACTGTGTTTTTGCTATTTTTACGTGTTATATATAGCATTTTTGTTGGGATGGACACAGGTTAATATAATGCATAAATTATATTTAATATATTGTGTGTGGCTAAGGCAAGAACATAGAGCACATTTTTGATGGGCTTATATAAATATTAGGTTAAGGCATTGAGCTTAACAATAGTAGGTAGGTATACATTTGTACGAGTAGCAAAATGTTCGCAACAAACAACCCCAACCCTCCCAAGACCAAAAAAAGCCATTACAATTCGTACTAATGTCCTTTACGACACATGCGACGACTTTTTTCGACTGATTCCAATTCCAAAAAAAATGCTACATTAAGCTCTTCCCGCCTATCTAATGGATTCTTCCAACTCTCTCAGGACCTTGCCATCATTACGCAAAAAAATATTCTCAAAAAACACCTCGTGGGAGCGAAGGTGTTGCCACCCCAGTCTTTTCTTGCCCCAAAAATAGGGGAGGCAATATCATACACCATTAACAATTTCGCTACTTTTTTAAAGGTGTCACACTGTATAAATATATTTTGCTACATGACGTGGCATAACCGCAAACAATTTTACAATAATTAAGCTTTTTCGAATAATAAACTGCAAAACGAAGGGCGGTTGCTCTTTCTAAACAGTTCATATACCTACTAAAACAAAGGGAAGAATGCGCTTTTAATTGAATAACAATAATTATGTTCCAGTGCAGTAGGTGCAGCGGGCAACACTGCGGGGGGCTCGAAACTCAACCGCCATAATTTCTGTCACGTTATGTTCCTTTTTTGAAGTAATTCGAAATTCGAACAAAAGCTCGCGCGCAATGGTGCATGCATGATTGATAGCGAATGACGCCGCGCCCCGAACGAGCGCTTTTTGGAAATAAAAGTCCTTGACCTTTTTAGTCTGAATAACTTTGCATCTCTTTTCATTCACATAAATTCTTTTCTAAATTATTTTGATACAAAGTGCGTGTTGAAACAGCGATATTATAGCAGACTGAATTCGAGTTGACTCATTTGCATTCATTCTATAGAAATGAATTTTTTACAACAAAATATTCATGATCGAATTAACAAACTGTGAGTCAAAACAGTAGAAATATCTCTAATTTTTGAAATTGGTACGTACCTTAAGATTCACTCTCAAGTTGAATTCCAATTTAAAATTTCCTAAAGTATTAAGTTTGGTATGCTTACTCAAAATTTAGTTCGTTTTATAATCAAAAGAGATAATTTTAAGTAATAAATAAGTACTTAAAGAGTAGCAGATCTTGTTTTAAGTAACATAACACCGATACTTTCTTCACCAATGCGCGTTACGACCAATTTACGCTTTATCTACCTCAAACTTAAATAAAGTCAAATTACATCGTTGAAAAAACGAAATTACCCCAATGTTGCCAGCGCAGGGTGAAAGTTGGCCAGGGTTGCCAACTGTACTTTAGAATACGGTATCTTAAGTTGTTTTACGTTTGTGTACTTGAATTTTTTTAATAGCAATAAAGAACGAAAATATACTTTGTTTCATAGTAAAAATACATGAAACGTATTTAAACAAAAGTTTCGTTTCCAGCCCTGTGCGGACTGCGAACTGTCAGTGTCACGTTGAGACAAGGACAAAAAATTACCATTCACGGCTGAAACCACATACAATACAAAAAAAAACAAATTAAAAATCAATAAATATTAAAAAGTTGAATGAAAATAGATTTTTAGTGTGTGCCTAATAATATTTTTTTCCTCCGATCTGTTTGTTTGCTGTAAGGTAGAATCTGGCACTGTCTTAAAAATATAAACACGAACATCTTGCCAAATTCACAAACAATAAAGATTTATGATTCATGAGTTCATGAGTTAAGTTCATGATACTTTTTTATAAAACTGTAATTTTTATTTCATCACGTCTGCAATAAAAATAAGAAAATTCTTAAAAATAAGTTGGCAACCCTAAGTCGCCATAAACAAATACTAAAAATCTTGTAACCGAAATAAGGTGGCTCTCTAAATAAGAATTACTGTGAAATTGGTTCCCCTGCGTTCGGTCCCCTGACGATATTCATAACGTGAAAAATTGTAATAACCCCGCGCTATTGAGGGAGGTGTTTATGCTTTAAGAAATGCTATTAAAATTGTAGCAGAGGTGTTTGAATAGAAAATGACACTTTAAAAAAAATGGTCGAATTAAAAATGAACCCTATATTGACGTTTCAAAGTGATCCTTGTGATTTTAAAGAATAAAAACATTTTGATTTGATTTGATGCCATTTTTAAAATACGTATTGGTATCTATGTATATACTAATAGAGTACCTATTAGTATATACATAAATTCGAAAGTAACTCTGTCTCTCTGTCTGTGTTTCTTTAACGTCTAAACGGCTAGACCGATTTCAATGAAATTTGGTATGACCAGGATTAGGACATAGGCTACTTTTTACCCCACTGCGCAGAAGGAGTGTAATGTTTTTTTTTAACCACGGATGCGAAGTGGCGAAGCTGGTTTTGGTATAAAAAAATCTCCTACCCGTAAAAGACAAAACAATTTACAGCTAAAAAACTCTAAACTACAGAGGTAAATTATAGGGTATAATGTCTTGAGTCCATACAAAAATCCGATGGAAAAAAGCGCTTTTCCAGAATTATCCAATTTGCCTTTCTGTAACCTTATTCGACCAATTACGACACGTAAAAAATAGCCGAATCTGTCCAGCCGTTTTCAAGTGATGCGCTTACCAACAAATACCATCACATTTTTATTTAAATAGATGTCGTACAGTCGCCTAGATAAGCTATAACACATTTTCATAAGGGTTCGTTACTACCCTATGCAGGAATAGTATTACGCCCTCACGTGTAATAGTATGGAAATCAGCAACGGATGCACAGCTCATAAAGCCAGGGAAAAAATGAATATCTTTGTGTATACTCGGGATATTATGGCGATGATTTTTTGTTTTGAATTACTTGCGTATTTTACTCTGCCATTTAAAAACATACTCAGGTACTTTCAAAAAGGAAAACTGAATCAGTAATTACTTACATATATTTTTTTTTTCATTTTTAGCTTAGGTATTGTAATTTTTTCTCAATTATTTTTATATATTTAGTTTGTATGGTAAGCAATAGATATCTTTCATTCATTCCTTCAATTTAAATTAGATTTTGTAAGTACATAAATGAAACTCAATTGTAAAGCGATCTAGAGATTATTTTAGTTTCAAAATTTTATCAATAAAAAATATCTTTTTAAGACACTTAAAATAGCTTACAGAAGTTAAACTTATCATTAAGTTCCTAACTTGAAGTCAGACTTCTGTAATTCGCGAACCCTTTTACCAATTACTAAAATTGCTACCCAAACTTTTTAATCCAATTAAAACTAAAACATTCTAATAAATTCAACAATCTTGCTCGATACAAACCAGGCACAATGAAAGAATCGAATAATTACCGGTTATTCGAGTAATTACTAGTTATTCGAATAATTATAAGTTAACAGATAATTGACGGTTTGTAAATTATGGGAGATCTGTTTGATTCCAACTATTATTACAACACACGATTCTGACCGAATGATAGGATCAGAACATTTTGGGGTACAATCAACTGTAGAAGTCAGTTATTATTAATTAGTATTTAATTCATATAAATTATCATGAATAAAAGAATTCAATTGAAAACAGACTTTTTCACTATCTCATTAAGTTTTACTTACTATCTGGTAGAAAATGCTTATTCTATTTAGAATATCTTTAGTACATATGTATATTTGTGTGCGTAATAAAATAATTTATAAAAAAGTAGCAGGTAAAATTAAATATAATTTTACAATAAATTATCACGCATTATCAGTGATTTGCGGTAACAGTCTTAAAATATAGAGTCACTTTGACTTCAGCTCGTTTATTGGCTTTAACTTCTATCGCCGACTGTACCAATTGTTTTAATTCTGAAAAGAGAAGAATTATGTATGTTAATTGGTATTCTAACGCGAAACGTTTACATTGTTTTAGTTTTAATAATTGCCTTTTAATCATCGGTTGTGGAACGAATGAATGAATGAAATGAGTGTGCCTTTACTGTCGAGATGTGGTTGGCTAAACTCTACCTAAAACGACCTTTGTTTTATGAGTATGAAAGTAAGAAACGGTTTTCTAACGATACTAATATTATAAAGAGGAAAGATTTGTATTTTTATATGTTTTTATCGAATAAACTCAAAAACTACTGGACCGATTTCAAAAATTCCTTCACCATTAGAATGCTACAGTATCCTTAAGTAGCTTGCTATATTTATTACTAGAAAAAATCAGGGATACCTACTTCTAACTAACTTCAATTATTTAACCCAAGGTGTAAAAAAATTAGCCATAAAAATAGTTTAACAAATAAATGTCCCCCCCATTAATGTGTAATCCACAGGACAGGCTTAACGGGGTTTGGATAAATACAAACATTGTATATATCTATTGATACAAAATATTGATAAAAAGTAACATACACTAAACTAGAGGAAAAGTTTAATATTGTGGAATCTATCGTATTCATTCTTTGATATTCACGACACAAGAAGAATAATAGATTAAGAAAGAAAGAAAATAAAAGAGAAATTACAGTTACACCTGTATGCCTCAAGTTGATGGACGCAGGCCAGTGTATCTTAGGGCACGTTTCTAATGTGCGGGACCTATGGGGCAAAACTTTGTTATAGGCGATGGTTACCACTTAACAACAGGTGTGTCATCAAGTTTCATCGAAATCGGCCCAGCAGCAGTCGGAAAAGCGTAACAAACATACAGAGAGATATTCGAATTTATAATATTCGTAAGGATACATACATTGAGAAACTTTAGAATTATTGCAGCTATGATATCAAAATTGATACATTTTTGCATTTTCGAAAATACAAATGAATTATTGCCCATAAAATAGGGATAAAAGGGGATATATGGAAGCGAACTACCAGGGTCGCATAACACGGCAGTAGAAAAACATTGATTTATCGTGAGAGCGGAGACATCTTGGAGCAGGTAGCAGGTGCACTGTTTGACTGTCTATTCAAAACAATAATTTAAAAGATTGATAAGTATGGAAATTAAAAACTAGCTGACTCGCCTCGGGTTCGCAATGATATTTGAAAATAAAATAGCCTAGAGCATTCAGGGATAGTTCAGCTTTTTATCTGTTATATAATTTTCAGAAACTATGCAGCAGTTTCTAAGATTACATCCAACATATACACAAACAACAAATTTTTCCTCTTTTAGGAATAGTAGGTAATGTAGGTATTTCGACTTTGTGTTTTCTATTTTGTATGTATTTTTTTGTTTATATTGTGTGCAATAGTGTTTTTATTAATTCATTATTTTTTTTTCAATCATTCGACACACTCTAAAACTCACAAGTCATGGTATAACAATTCATTTCCATGTTTTTTTATATTACCTAAACATATTTTGCGCGCTTTTTGGGTAGGACCTATTCGTATGCCACCATGCCGTCATACGCATTTTTATTGCGTATCAAATTTGAAAGACAAAGTCAGGTCCTAAGTCTCAAGTTCCAAGGCTGTTGCTGGTTTCAGCTGAAAATCAGCGTTGGGTGCATAACATCCAACATTATGCTGAGCTGGACGCTATTTTGGTACGCAGACACATGAATCGAACTGTCTTATTGATTCAATTGTATCTACTGTTCTGTTTATTTGTTTCGTGTGCCATTTTTTGTGTACCAAATAAATGATTATTATATTCTATTCTATTTTACTCCATATTTCTTTATTGGTTTTCATTAATTATGAATTCGACCATCAACTTCGATATTTCTCATTTGCTTGGCGTCCCAGGATGGCCAATTTGTTTTAATTGATCGGGCGAAGCGAGATCTCCAAATCAACTCCAAATCCATTGGGCAAATCGGTGTTGTATGTTATGTATGTATGTTTGTATGTCCGAGGATAACTTTCGAAGTGTTGATCCAATCATCGTGAAATTTGATACATAGTGATGGCACAATTTTGGTGTAACTAAATGAGCTAAACATGTTTGGGGGTTGTTGAGATATAGGGGTTCAAGAGGGGTAAAAAATAATGAAAATATGACTATTAGGTCAAGTGGGACGTCAAATGAAATGTAGGTATTCATTACTACATTTCGATTCCGTTTTTATGTTTTGTTAAGTTGTTGTAGTTTTTGAGTTATTAGCCATAATAAAAACTAAACTTTGACGAAATTCACAAAGTACACTAGGGACCCCACAGTGCTGTAATTTGGTAGGTATGCGTGTAGCTTAAGTGACACAAATATAGGCAAAAATCTGAAATCCAGAATAACTGCAATTTGTACCCCATAAAAGAATAACCAATTAACATGAACCCCCGTTACCTATAATTTGAATGAAACTGTAGGTCAAATGGATTGGTTATGAATTTAGTGGCACTATTTTGGTAGTTAAAGATTACGATGAATATATTTTTGTTTTGATGGTAGACCCGCGAGATCTCAATTTATATACCACAAAGTGGAAAGACGACCTGATAAAAGTTGCTGGGAGCTAATGGGTGTAGGCCGAATAAGATCGGTCACTCTGGAAATCTATGGTTGTGTCCTATGTTCAATAGTGGACTTCCTGTGACTGTTATGATGATGATGAGTTAAATACCTACAAAAATTGTGAAGCCCAAACGTACCTGCGTAAGTACCTACAGGAACCCCCACATAAAGCAATTTCCCTAATGGTCCATCGATAGCTCTCTCTAACTGCCTCCGAGCCTCAATCGATAGCCTGCAACTTGCCTTACGTCTGGCTCTTCTAAACTAGCTTCTGCACTTCACTTCGCTTGTGGTACTTAAATACAAACTAACATATATGGTAAATTAGATTTTTTTACCCAATCCCACTATTATTAATATTACTAGTGGTTCGCCCCGAACTGAGATCTCGCGAATCTCCCAAAATAAATATTATTCTTAAGGCGACTTGCACAACGATGCCTAAACGTATTTAGTGGCTAAATATGATTTAAGGAGTTGTCAAATCATGCAAATACTTCAAATTTAGACATGTTTAGTCGCTAAATACGTTTAGTGATCTTTGTGCATGCCGGCTTTCATCTTTGACTAATAAATTGGTGCCACGAAATGCATAACCAAGCTACTTAACCTACAGTTTGATTCAAATTAGATGTAACGGGGGTTCTTGTTAATTGGTTATATTTTTTAGGGTACAAATGGCAGTTATTCTGGATTTCAGACTTTTGCCCATATTTGTGTCACTAAAGCTACACGAATACTAAATTTCAGCATTGTGGGGTCACTGGTGTACCCTGTGAATTTTGTCAAAGTTTTGTTTTTATTATGGCTAATAACTCAAAAACTACAAAAATAAAACTAAATATAAAAACTGGGTTCAAATATACTAACGAAGACCTTTTATTTGACGTCCCACTTGACCTAATAGTCTCATTTTCGTTTATTTTTACCCCTCTTGAACCCTAACATCTCAGCAACCCCCCAATATTTTTTCTCATTGAGTCACACCAAAATTGTGCCATCACTGCTTATATATACCAAATTTCATGATGATCGGATAAACCCTACGAAAGTTATCCTCCGACAAACAAACATACATACATACAACGCCGATTTGCCCAGGTTGATTTGGAGATCTCGCTTCGCTCAATCAATAAATGCGAAAGTTTAGATAGATGTTTGTTCTTCTCTAACACCAAAACAATTAAACCGATTAGACTATTTAGAATTTAGATCATAGGTGGGCATGGAATAAAGATAAAGATAAAATGCGTTGTTGGGGTTCCTCAGTCGGTAAATGAAATGCAGAGGCCAGTAGGTATATAGCTGATATTAGGACGTAAAGAAAGCGCGCCTAGTTTGTCCGTCAGTTTGGAATGAGTGGTGGGTCGGCGCTGATGCGCGCTGGCGACTGATTACTTCGGTCCCCCCTCCAGTTGTCCCTGTGGTTGTAGGTGGCGAGCGATGTGGCGATTTGTCTCCGACATGCGTTTATTTTGTCACCAATACAAAGAATCTTAAAAGTAGGCTTAAAAGAATTGTGGCAAAAACGGCCACCACTTAGGATGCGCTATGCTATGGCAGATTCGCTCGGTCATAGCGCTGGTCTTCCGAATAGGATATATGCTACTTCATATCCTATAAATCAGTTCCGGAGCCACGGTGCCAGCTAGTATTATGTACCTATTTGGTTTTAAGCTTTACTAATATCATAAATTCGAAAGTTACTCTGTCCTTTTGTCTGCCTCTCTGTGTCTGTTTTCGTGATTGGACCAATTTCGATGAAATTTGGTATACAGATAGGTTAAGACCGGGATTGAGACATAGGCTACTTTTTATCCAACTTTATAGAAGGTGGGTAATGTTTTATTGAGAAAATACGCGTGAACACGCTAATGCTCACTAAATGAGATTTTATTTTCAAAATTCGTCAAAAGAAAAATCTGAAAAATGGAAAATCCGTTTTCCGTTCTCCCATACCGTAAAAACAATAATTCTGGAAAAAGCTGCATTTTGAAAGCATTCGAAAGCATTCCTAATTGCTCCCGCCCAAGGCAGGGCGTTCCGCCCGCCCAACCACCCCTACCCCTCACATCATAAGGACCATTTTTCCTTAAACCCAGTCACTCTATCCTGTCTTGTTCTATCCAAAACTTATAGATAGACTTCGAAATGTCGTAAGAAAAGTTTAACTGTCAATGGAAAATGTGTCTTGTGAGTATGGGGGGAAAGGCTGGGGTTGCATGGGGGGCTGTAGGGTCGTTGGCTTGGTTTAGGGTGGTTCCGTACATCTGACGTATAACTCATCGTAGCTACAGACGGACAGATCGATAGCGTATACCTATTAGTGTTTGTTTTTCGTTTTGAGGTTCTAATGGTTCTAAGGTTGAGAATAATGAATGAATGTCAAACTTTTAAGAACTAATGACCGGTATAATAATAATAATGCGGGACATTTCACACAGCGCTACCTAGCCCCAAACCAAACAAAGCCTTGCGAACCAGAGAACTGATAGAATACTTATTTTCGATTATTGTACAGCTAAAGGGAAACGGCTACTAAGCAAGATCCCCCAATTTTTAAGTATATTGTTTTATGTACGTAGTCTTTAAGGTAGGTATTTAGGTAATAGAATTGGGCCTTGTTATCATATTTTGTACATATGTGCACATAGTTGCCTGAAATAACCGTTATATTATTACTATTTGTAGATACATAAAATGTATAGGAAAATAACCAAACCCAGAACAAATATCTGTACTAAAAATAACGAATTCTCATGATATCCTCAATACGCCCCCGTGAAGATATCCCACAAGGGGGTAGCCAGAGGCAACTCCAAACTTACACATTTTCTACTAGAGTTCACGTGATAGCTTGCAAGCCCATCGCTGCTTGTTCGAATAACCTGGCGGCACATGTCTTCGAGTTTTTGGTTCAAGACATGTCGGTCTCCGATATTACCTTTCACTGTTCGGAAAACAAGTGGCGTTGGGGCAGATAAGTTTTAAAGTGGAGACCACGCATTAGAACGCGCAGCGTAGGACTGCCCCCACGAGAAGAGAGAGACGACCTGATAAAGGTTGCTGGGAACCGTTGGGTGTAGAAAGCGCAAGATCTCGCTCTGCTATTAGGAAAGCCTATGTTCAGCAGTGGATTATGATTAAAAAGTAACCAAGGTATGACCAAATATTTACACTTTAATGAGGGATTTTCATTCAATTCATTCATTCATAAAAAGCTAGTTCCAACTAGAGTGATAGATGAAAATCGCTCATTACGCAAAAGTTTGTTCTAGACCTAACAAAAGCTACAAACTTCAGGTATCAGTCCTCCATCCACATCACGTCAATAATTTCAACATGACAGCTCACTAACATGGGTCTGACAGGCCATAGACCCAGTTTAAACTACCAGGATACCAGGTACAACAAGTGGTGTGGCATCAATCAAAATAATTTAAAAAAATCGGGTCGTTGACCCAAAATGGCTGCTCAATCTGCTCATAGCGGAAGGCTATCCATTACGGCTGACGTCCCGCGTTTTTCACCACTGACAGCTGCTGTCAGTCGTGACAGCTGTCAAACGTGGCCTTGACACTGAAAGCGGCATGGCATGACAGTCCGTCATCGATCACGGGCGCGATTCGTCTTGTGACGTCAGAGTTCAGCTGGCTAGGTCAATTTGTGGGTCGATGGACCTAGTTCTGCTCGATTATTATACGATATTATACATCTTATGGGGGATATGATTTGTTTTTTGTCTTGAAGGTTCCAGGTCTGGATGTTTCTTTATCTATTATACTTCATTCCGCCCGCAGGTTAGTGTGCGTGGTTATACAACAAAAGGTAAACTACATCTCAATTCAGATCCGCCATTTTAGAGATGTTGGAAAGTAACCACCAAAAACAATTAATGAATGAATTGCAAATCAATACACCTTACAAGCATGAGACAAGAAAAAAGATGTACCAACCTAAGTATAATGTGGTGGTCTTATCGCTAAAGAAAGGGATCTCTTCCAACTTTTAAATAAAGAGGACCATGATTTTGCAGCAAAAACCCCGAAAGATTATGCAAAGAACTTAAAACTTAATTTCGACTATTTATAATATCGTTTATTAAAAAATCATCATAATCAAATAATACAAAAATTCATTTATAAAAGTAATAAACTAATATATACTTTCAAAAATGCAAACTTTCCCATTTATTTCCATATAAACTTGCTATGGACTTCAGTTTTCTCTTGATATAGCAAAATCGCAAGTAATGATAAGAGGGTGTGTTTTAACGACATTATGATAGTGACTGTACGGGCAGTCGGTAACACTAGCATTAAGGACAGTCACTAACACAAGCATTAAGGACCAGGGACAGTCGCTAACACAAGTAATGCGATTGATGACTGCGCGGTATTTCGTAACTGTCACGCTAACTTAGTGCTGTCAAATTTAAAATTCAAAGTACATAGACAATAATTTTATTGGTTACAGGGTGCTGTCTATGTTTTTATTGCTTGTACTGTTTCATGTCATCACAAAAAACCAAATTATTGACGATTGAACATCACAAAATGAATACTTTATTAGCAGATTCCGCAGATATTGGAGGGAAGTTACTACCCTAATTTCCCGTTTTTCGATCAATGACACGACTACACATCATTCTAATAAAAATGACGTGTATTATATCGCACACTAATAAAAATGTCAAAGTCACAGTCAAATAAAAAGGTAGAATATATGTTCGAGAAGTGCGATATTGAGATTTAAAATCAGTACAATGCCAACCAGTGCTTCCAACCGTAGTAATAACAGTAGATTTACTGTTTTTTCAATGACCTTCCTGTTTTCTATTTTAGCCCATGTTTCTACCGATATTTTAGTTAATTTAAGCAAGCGTACGGGTTTATTGTTGTGTGATTAAGTAATTTAAAAAAAACTCTTTTCATCTTCTGAAAAAACCATTTAACTTTTTTCTACTGTGTTTCTATGCTTAATATGCTGCTTTTTACTTTGGTAGAGTTATCAATACTAATGAGAACTCACAACCCATTGCTAGATTTAAACAGAAAGGCGCCCAACTTTTCAGTATACTTACAAGGAAAGTTAAACCGAGTCTAAAGTCAGTGCTTGAAAGTTTAGTTTACATCGGAAGCCGATACTAAATGACAGAGGATCGGCATTACCACAGAAATGTAATAAAAAAAGTAAAAATACACTCCGATACAGAATTGTGCCAGTCACGAGGGTCGGACAACACACAAGCGGGCCGTCATTTTCATAAATTTCACAACCCTAGCGCCCCACACTTAAATATAGACTTTATCGTTTCAGCATAAAGGTCTGATTTTGATTGTTTATGAGGGGCGTTTAGGCTGTGTGGAAAATTATGAGAGTAAATGCGGAACGTATAGAAAAATTTGATTATTCATGCCGACTTGGAGAAAAATTACAAGCGGGTATGACACGGGGTCGTATCCTCGTATATTGTGTACGTAATGCCGGCTCTAGGTTTTTGCCTACTCTGTGATCATTGGAATTATATTTTATTCAGTTACTCCGTTATTTTAAAACGTGTTTTTGATACGTACAGGTAGGTTTTCTTTGGTTTTGTGTTATATTTAACTCCCATCGCATTATGAGGGGTGTTATAATATGGACGTCTATGTCTGTATGTCTGTGGCATCGTAGTTCTCAAACGGAAGGCCCGATTCGGACGCGTTTTTTTTTTATTGGAAATAGAAAGTTTAACCACGGTTGTTCTTAGCTATGTCAGTTTTATCCAAGAAGCAAAAATATGGGGAGGTTTTTAAAAGTTGTTAAAAATAACTTAATTCTGATTGTCATTGTAAGCAACGTATCTTTTGTTGGACAACTTATGTCAAAAGGCCTCGTGGAAGCCTCCGAACTTACCAAATAACCTCTTACCTAACAACACCGGGGGCCGTAATGAAACTTTGCAGCTTAGCAGATTTATAAAAAAAAAACAACCAGGCAACCATAACTCCGTAGCATGTGTAAAATGTAATAAAGTTCATCGTTATCGATTTTCAGCTACCAGGCTAGCAGGACAGCGAGGATGTATCCTGTAACGAAGATCCCCGCGGCGCCTGCCAGCGCCAGACGCGCTCTGCAGCGCTAATTACTTTCAAGACGAGTGAGGGCATTCGGCTGTTCTATGTTTGAATCGGGAATTTATAAATGAATTGTTAAACTTAAATTTTGGAATAAGAACGTTCAGATTTGAATTGTTGAAAAAAGTATTGGTTTTTATTGGTGTGGTAAAGGTACCCTACTAACCAGCTTTGTGCTAAAAAATGTATATCTGTTTTTTACGACAAATATTCTACCAAAAATCAAAGGCTTGTATATAAAGGTATGTGGAACAACTCACATAATATTTTTACCAACTTTAGTAATAAACGTAGTGAACTAAAACTAGTTGTGTTAGTACCTCAAAAACTTGCTACATTTGAGTTGGGAAGGGAGGGGGGAGCGACCCTCTGTAACTAAATTTTCAACTGTCACGTAGATTAATGATGCCAGCCCGTGCGATACGCGCTAATGCCTGTCGGTTAGTGTGGATACGACATTGTTTAAAGCGATATTACAGCTTTTTGTTATCTTTTAGCACTTAATCGCATAACAGGAAACCTATCTCTTTTTTAGCCATCTAAAAAACTAAACTATATCTAACAAAAATATATAGGTATGTGTGATCTTAGAACCAAAAGAACATTAGCGAAAATGTAAGGTTAATTGTAGATAAAATCAGCAAAGCTTTTATTTTTAGGATAACAGCTTTATTTTGAGGCAAATTGTACAAGCAATTTTAACTTGTCCAATCATAAAACTTTCACTGGCAACAAAACAAATAAATAAAAACTGAAAGTAGCGGGCGTATCCACATTAATCTTCCGCTAGCGGCGGCGCGGCGCGGGGTAGAATGGATTTCGGAAATCGATTGCCTTCAAAAATATTTACAGGCCCACGTGTGTAGCACGCACCTTTACGAATAATAATTTATTATCTGTGGAAATTGGTATTCCTTTAAATGTAGAGTGGTGGTTCTAATTTCAAATGCAAAGCTAACAGGTACTCACTACTCACTGTGTTGCATTGCATAGTATATATATATACGCACCTTTAATAAATTTATTTTATCATCTGTAGAAAAGCAATGTCTGTGAAATCGCACTTAGTGATCTTTTGAAAAAAATACATTGAAAATAAAAATATTGCTTCAATCACTATGTAGAGCTCGGTGATTTTTGTTTTCAGTTTAGGCTCATAAAAATAAAGTTGTCAATCCTAAACATGTATAAACAGTTAAAAAAAAATATCCGAACTCTTTGGATGTAAATTATTACTGTTTAAAAATAAAATGAAGTAAACAATTCGAAAAAAAAATTATATAAACAAAGAGTAATTTAAAAATAGTAGGTATGTAGAGCAACTTAAAATTTAGTGCTTTGCAAAACCATAACTTTGGCACAGTTTATGCATTATGTCACCAGCCAGTTTAAAATGTATAATTCACACCTAAAAACCAAATGAGCTATTTAATATAAATTATCACTCATTGATTTATAATAAAATCGTTAATTAATAAATAAACGCGAAATTACCGAAAACCACAGCTCGTAAAATTTATCGTTCGAAAAGACCACACTGGCCGATATTAGATAAATATTCAACATAAATAAACCACGACCTACCCAACACTGGTTAAAAACCCACTATAATATAAATTATGAATTAAATAACGCACTGGCACTAGAGCAGTAAACGTCATGACGATCAGCTGATCAAATATATTACTACTATAAAAAGTGAAAACGCAAACCACTCTGCCCCTTGTGGCTGTTTTGTTCCCTCCTACGCAAACTGCGTACAACAGAGAGAGACAGGAAGCGAGCCCGTCGTCGCGTAAAATGATATATTAATGTCAGCTGTGTTTAGGACCTTGTGAGTCTACAAAATAATAGATGGTAACAAATAAATTACTTGCGGAGTGCATTTGTGGAGGAAATTCGGTCGGTCGTCGACCTCGACCGCGGCCGAGTAAATCATGATTGATATACGACTCGCGAAGGTCGCCATCTTGAACTGAACGGTTCGAAATTTGAATCTGTTCTCGATTGGTTCGTTCGTGTTTGTTCTTGATCCTTTTTGGCGGGGAATTTTAATTTTCCTGGCGTGAACGAGTGAGTTTTTGATTTCATTGGACATTTGCTTTTCTGTTTTATTGTTTTAATCTTTCCGTTTGAGAGCAACTTTGTACTGACCAATCGATGTTCCGCCAGTGTTAGCGCTGGTGACTTTGTCGTCTATCTCTCAAATTCCCTATGCCTTTCAGCTAATCTGATGAATTAAATAAATTATACGACCTGCGTGGCACAGTGGGCGAATAGCCGGCTGAAACGCAGGAGGTTGATGGTTCGATTCCCGATGCGGGACGAATGTTTGCATGGTTTACATGTTCCGGGTTTGGGTACATAAAGTATTAAATCAGTTATCTGGTTCCCATAGTACAATTTTTGCTTAGGTTGGGGCTAGATGGCGCTGTGTGAAATGTCCAACATTATTATTTATTTATTTATTTAAAGTTTAATTAAATATATTTGAGCCATAAAAATAGCCTATGTAAGGCTTATATTTACATATTTCACCACATTGGTATTTCATTAGTAACAAAATCTTTAAAATCAGATTAATGAAGTTTATTTTTGAATACTTTTTGTAACGTTTGGAGTAGGTGGGATCTCAACACTTCATTTCAACGCATTTGAGGCCAAAGATTTATTACAGAGACATTCCAACGTCTTTTTTCCGTAAACAAAGATGGCGGAGGCGACAAAATCATAAACAATGTGATAATGAAACAAGCAACGCTAATCGTTCCAACAACTGCATCTGCCGTCATAATTTGCAACAATTACAATTAAACAATAATTGTTGTTGTAAATTATACTGTTGATATACTTAAGTGCTGTAATTGATAATTGTTCTGGAATTTTTCTTTTTTACACCGAATATCACTGTTGTGATCTTGTAAGTGCATCCTATTAAAATGCGATTCTGTTAAATATCACTGCGTTTATCAATGAATAATAATCTCGATACAAAAATATTATGAAATAACATTGCAAATCCCACTAATAATGTTATAAATGCGAAAGTTTAGATATTTGTTTGTTTGTTACTCAATCACGTCGTAACGTCTGAACCGATTTTGGTAAAATATGGTAAGTTGATAGATTATGACCTGGATTTAAACATAGGCTACTTTTTGTTGACAAACAAGGCGTGCGTAGCCGCTGGCGGAACCTAGTAGCAAAATAAGGAAGAAAAACGATCATACATACAAATATTGATCACGTTGCTTTCCATCCAAAAGTTGCCTGAAAGAGATCGCTTTCAGCGATAAGGCCGCCCATTGTATTGCCTTTTTTATCCTGGCCTAGTACTTATTTTTTCTCTTTTTTCTGTTTGTGTAGTTATTCAATAAAGATTTATTATTGTTATTATTAAGATCTATCTGATATTATTTGATTTCTAACTCTCATCAAACTCAGGCATCTAACTTTTAGACGTCGGGATCCGTAGACGAACGGTTCATGACGTTGGGAATCGAGTTATGGAACTCAAATGGTCTTAGACGGGACACTTGGGAAGACGTGGTGATGGCAGGTGGAGCAGCGTAGCGACTGGATGGTGGCTGAGGAATGGCTGTAGAAGGGTAGGACGTACGGCAGCAAGATGGGCCGACGACATCGTTAAAGTCGCGGGCCGTCAATGGGTGAGACTAGCGCAGGATCGTGGCGGATGGCCAAACTTGGGGAGGCCTATACCCAGCAGTGGGTGAAGTAGGGCTGTGGATGATGGATGATGATTATGAACTCTGAAGAACTACGATGGTACGGACGTGTCTTGAGGAGGCCGGTAGACCATATGTCTCGAAAAATTCTGGACTTTAAGATCGGACCGAGAAAGCGTTGAAGACCCCGACAAACATGAATGGCTGTAATGAGAACCTGGAGAGTAACAACATAGATCCAATGATGAGCCAGAAAAGACATATCTGGAGACAAGCAATTAGAAGAGCCGACCCCAAATAAAAATGGGAAAAGGCTCGAAGAAGAGTTTATAAGGTTAGAGTAAATAGGTATCTTCTAGGTTTTCGTGCTTCATCTTAGATTACATCATCCCTTACCATCGGGTGAGATTGTGGTTAAACGAAGATATACCTATCCAGTTTAAAAGAAGAAGAGGAACTGCAAAGCTGTAAATGATTCTGTGTCCATACAATACAATAATTTATTCATAAATCAAATTTTACGAGTCATTATTATTAATGTTATAATAAACACTAGTGGCTCGCCACAAACTCAGATCTCGCGAGTCTCACATAACAACAAAAAAAAATTATTTTTAATCTTTGACTATCAAAATAGTGCCACAAAAAAAATAACCAACTAACTTGACCTACAGTTTCATTCAAGTTATAGGCAATGAGAGTTCATGTATTTGGTTACATTTTTTAGGTGTAGAAATTGCAGTTATTCTGGATTTCAGACTTTTGCCTATATTTGTGTCACTAAAGCTACATGCATACCAAATTTCAGCACTGTGAGGTTACTGGTGTATCCTGTGAATTTTGTCAAAGTTCAGTTTTTATTATGGCTTCAAAACACCAAAACTGCAAAGACATTACTAAAAATAAAAACGGAGTCTATATGTACTAATGAAGACCTTTTATTTGACGTCCCACTTGACCAAATAATCTCATTTTCTTTTTTTTCTAACCCTCTTGAAACCCAATTTCACAACACCCTTACATTTTTAACTCATTCAGTCACACCAAAATTGTGCCATCATTACCTATGTATCAATTTTCACGATGATCGGATCAACGCTTCGAAAGTTATCCTGGGACAAACAAACATACATACATTTTTTTTATTTTTTTTTATAAATTATAGGCTAGCGTTTGACCACTATCTCGCCTGATGGTAAGCGATGATGCAGCCTACGATGGTACACGCTTGCCTAGAAGAAACCTATTCACTCTTGACTGGAAGATCCCTAGGTTGACTTGACATACATACATACAACGCCGATTTGCCAAAGTTGATTTGGAGATCTCGGTTCGCTCGATCAATTAAATTTCTGGTAGGTCGTAGAACTCATCTACACTATAGAAAATCCTCTCCAGTAATCATTATTAATATTTATTTTTAAGTACACACTAATTTAAAAAAGGTAACGGGTGTATCTACCGATTTAAAAAAGAAAACATTCTAGATTTTTATTCGAATTCTGACAGAAAACATGAATATTTAATTCCCAAAAACAATATTCATGTTATCATACCAATCTATATTCGTAATTAACAAGTAGTAATAACAATAGATAGAATCAGGGGCATTGCTGTCCATGTCCGACTATTACCTCTTGTACGGAACTATTAATCATTTTTAGGGGTCCGTGGGAGAACCAATTTAAGGTCTCGCTTGAGAAGTGGTTGTTGAGGCATAAAATAAAGTATAGAAATTCAGCTATGTTGTAGGTACTCGATTTTGACGGGTACTTAAACGTAGCAGTTTTTCTCTTTACGTCTCAAATATGTATAACGTCTGTTAAAAACTGTTGTTTGATAGTATTTTTCAAAGTACAGTAATCTCACTAATCCGGCACTATTAAAAACTAGGGGGTGACGGATTATTGGAATGTTCGGATTATTGGATTGTATATCAAAAATCATGATTAGTTGTTTTGAAAGTATTATTTTTGATAGTTTTTTATGTCCACCCGTGACCACGACTGTTGCAACACAGTTGAAACGTCGGGATAACAAATAAAAAGGGGCATACGTGATAAATAGCCTTTTTGATCAATAATTCTGTTGTTTGATGATGATGATACTGTAATAGAAAGAAGCAAATCCAATATGTAAAAAAAATGGACAGTTTTTAGGCATTGATAACATCGGTTTTTCTCTTGTCTATCATAAAAAAAAACAATGTCAATTTATTAATAGTTACTGTAGCTATAATATATTTATAAATCAGTAAATATTGCTGGACATTTCACACAGCGCTATCTAGCCCCAAACTAAGCAGAGCTTGTACTATGGGAACCAAATAACTTATACATTTCATATAACTATACTTTTTCACATACTTATAATATATAGAAAAACATCCAGACCCGGAAAATATATTACAAATATATTTTTACCACACTACGCGAGGATTAACTGGAAGAGAATGCTTGCTAGCATTAAGTTCGCCTATGTACAGATATATGTATTTTTGTGCAATACATAATTCAATCAATTAGATCAAGTAATCAATCAAATATTTGAAGATCAAGTTTGCAAACATTGGGAATCGTACCCGCTACCTCCGGCGTCTGCTGGCTATTCGCCCATTGTGCCACGGAGTTCGAACACGGTTATCATTTATACGGAACCAAGAACATTAAAACATGTAATAGATCGCAATCGCCTCTAAGAAACAATGCTTGGTAATTAATATTGTGAGCCGATACGAACAAATCAACATACAGACGGACAAGTCGATAACACGATTTGAAAAAAGAAAAGTAACCGTCTCGTTCTTTCGGCGCTGGTGTGAGTGAGAAAGATACTTCAATTTCAGAGTGGTGGCCAGGTCCGTAATCAGAATTATTGCAAGGGGCTAGTGGAGGCAAAATATCGGTTTAAAGATTATTTATTCTCTAAATACAGTTCACTTATATGAGATATAGTTTTATAATACCTAGGTAAGACCTAAGTACATTTATGGTACTTATTAATAGGTGCTGGTGATAACCAATTCGTTTACTGAGCTATACTTATTACATAAAGTAAAATAAACAAGTAAGTAATGATATCAACAAAAAATATAAAAGTGGATAAATTGGAAATATAGGACTTCCTAATTCCTAAACTATTTCAAACTTTATTGTAATGAAACTATCAAAAAAGCCTGGTTCACGTGGACGCAAATGTAAAATCAGTAAATCTCTAGTGCATTTTTAAATAATTTCAATTTGATAATCTCAAATGGAAGTTTTGTGCCCGAGCTTGTATAATTTTGTGTCAATCTGATAAACGTTTTTATTTGATACTGAGAATATAATAATTTTATTTAAGAGTGTTTCGAATATGACCCCCCCCCCCCCTACCCCCTCCTTAGCTACTACCCTGCCTGTGTCGGTATTTTATGATAAATAACGCCTGAGTGTGTTCTCGTGTCCGATTGTTATTGTTTGGATTCAATTTATTTTGTGCAGCAAATCTGCAAAATGAATTCGGATCATCCGTTTCAATATTTTATTTAGAGCTCCACGTTTAAAACTCACAGAAATGACATTAATATGGCACTGTCAGTTGAAATTTTATTATTAAAAACAAAATTCAGTTTCAAACATCAGTTGCAAATTGCAGGCTGAGACGCAGGAGGTTCAATTTCCGCCGCGGAACAAATGTTTGCATGATCTACAGATATTTCTGGTTGTTTTTCTATATATTATAACTATGTATTTACAAAAAAAAGTATATAAGTATTCTATCAGTTATCTGACAAGCTCTGCTTAGTTTGGGGCTAGATAGCGCTGTGTGAAATGTCCAGCAATATTTATTTATTTATTGCATTTAAATAGATTTGAACTTCGAACATCAGTTTCCATTTCCGTCATGGCAAGCATAATTACAGCAACTAAGGTTCGATTACGCAAAAAAAGGTCGATGAAAGGTCACAAAAGCATTGTCTCTCCCATAGCAAAATACACTTTAGCGCTAAAAGTTTTATGGGTCATTTTGCAATGTTTATAGCAAATGAGAGTTCGAACGCTAATAAATTATCATACTTTAATGACCTAATCAAAGTTTATGACGCGGGGCGAATCCGACGACTCCTAGTGTTGCCCGATTGACTTATTGTGCGTTAAAAACTCTGAAAAGTAAAAAAAACTCGAGGCATGTAATTATTTTCAGAGTTTTATGAAGATTGGAACTTTTGTTAGCATGATCTTTTTACGCGCGTTTGATTTATGAGTCTTCCTGTTGTGCGTCTGCCACTATACTGAACTAAATGATGATTTACCTTTAAATGGGTTTTTACTTGATACTGCAATAATATTTTGTATTAATGACGAACAAAAAAAAAACTAATATCACAACTTGATAAAATACGTAAGAGAAAGTCTTTTCAAATGAATTCATGAAGTTCTAATTACATTTCTTTGGTAAATGTTTGTACTCGATACCATTGAAAAGGTGACAGACATTACAAAAAAATGATAACAGAACTTTAATCCACCATTTTTCAATTGTTTTTCTGTCTTAGAATGTAGAGAACTAACGTAGAAATTTGCTACATTTAGAAATTTTATATCTCTAAATCAACTTGAGCAAATCGGCGTTGTATCTATGTATGTATGTTTGTTTGTCCGAGGATAACTTTTGAAGCGTTGATCCGATCATCGTGAAATTTGATACATAGGTAGGTAGTGATGGCACAATTTTGGTGTGACTAAATGAGCTAAAAATGTGGGGGAGTTGTAGATATTGGGGTTTAAGAGGAGTAAAAAAAATGAAAATGAGTCTATTAAGTGAAATGGGACATCTAATAAAAGGTCTTTGTGAGTATATTTTGCTGCTACACAACATACCTACCTCATATTTTAAATTAATTATTTATTATATCTATTGTTTGTTTATGTCTTGCGTGTTATTGCTTGCATCTCTTACATCTTAAATCATCTTTAGTAACTGTATTATGTGTGCTATTTAGCAAATAAATGATTGTCTATGTCTATGTCTATATTTTGATCCCGTTTTTATTTTTAGTTTAAACCTTGTAGTTTTAAAGTTATTAGCCATGATAAAAACTGAACTTTGACAAAATTCACAGGGTACACCAGTGACCCCACAGTGCTGAAATTTAGTATGCGTGTAGCTTTAGTGACACAAATATAGGCAAAAGTCTGAAATTTAAAATAACTGCAATTTCTACCCCCAAAACTGGCCAATTTACATGAACTCCCGTTACCTGTAATTTGAATGAAACTGCAGGTCAAGTTGGTTGGTTATTTATTTTGATAGTCAAAGATTACGAATAGTATTTTTTTGTTTTTATGGTAGACTCACGAGATCTGAGATTCGGGGCGAACTACTAGTGGCCATCTAATTATTGATTAGCCGGCCCGTCCCGGCTTCGCACGGGTGGACATTTATTTTTTAAACATTTTTTATTGCAAATTTTTTACACCTTGGGTTACATTATTGAAGTTTTAGTAGGGATCCCTAAATAATGTAGCTTTCTAACGTGGAAGCATTTTTGAAATCGGCTCCATAGTTTTGAGTTTATTCGTTACAAACATACAAATATTAATATAACCTAACAGGGACAATGACGTCCTCCTCCTCCATAATACTGTTGTGCCCAACAGGGTCTATAATGATCATGTAGGTACGTAGGACGAGCCAAAAATTAACAGCCTGATGCCTATACAAAAATACAACAGACGGAACAAAAATAAACTTATCCTCCCCATCACTATACTACAATCCGTAGGCAGAAGCCCTAACTTCCGAATTATTAAAATATATAATAAAATGCCTGACTATTTAAAAAACGAGAAAGCACATAAAATATTTTATAGGAATTTGAAATGTTTGATCATTAGGTTGTCCGATAGGTAGGCATTCGCCACTGAATGGTATGATTTTTGTATCATTATTAATACAATCAATCAATCGATCAAACAAAGTGACGATCCTAGCGAACATTAACAGGTAGGTAGTATGTAAGCATGCGTAGATATAGTTTTATACCTTGAAATTACTTTACATTACGATAATTTGACGACCTCCGTGACGCAGTGGGCGAATAGCCGGCTGAGATGCAGGAGGTAGCGGGTTGAATCCCCGCCGCGGAACAAATGTTTGCATGATCTACAGATATTTGTTCCGGGTCTGGTTGTTTCTCTATATATTATAAGTATGTATTTACAAAAAAAAATGTATATAAGTATTCTATCAGTTATCTGGTTCCCATAGTACAAGCTCTGCTTAGTTTGGGGCTAGATATCGTTGTGTGAGATGTCCAACAATATTTATTTATTTATTATTAATAGTATTTTCCACTTGACATTATTATTATTACCCGATAGCTTGACATACCTCTGTTATTCTAATGTATTATTTGACATATGCCGCATAAACTATTTTAATTTAATTAATTTGACATGTTTAATTCTATGTTTAATTGCTGTACTTTTGAAAAGGCGCAAATGCAACTTGCAGTGCCATTACAGGGTATATGTACTTACTTCTAAGCTACCTACCACCTAAGCTAAAAAATGTACATGTAAGCAGAATAAATGAATATGAATATACTTGTTTAATTTCAGCTTACTTTAAAATCTGAAAAACAGTACAGTCTCAGGCGTAAATTAATAAGTTGTTGCGTGTTTTAATTTCGATTTTCAATAAATAAAATTATTATAAAGGTATAGAGTTACTTATTCAGCGTTGCAAGAAGTGTGTTGAAGTAATTGGTGATTACTTAGAGATCCTAAACGAGGTTATCCGACAGAGAACCAAGGTGATCGACATAGCTCAGAGGGCCAGCAAGCTGAAGTGGCAGTTGGCCGGTCATATCTGCCGCAGAACCGACAACCGTTGGGTTAAACGTGTTCTGTAGTGGAGACCACGTCTAGGCAAGCGAAGTGTAGGACGCCCTCCGGCTAGATGGAGTGACGATTTGCGAGCTGTAGTTGGCAAGGGTTGGATGAGAAGAGCTGAGGATCGGGCTCAATGGCACACCCTGTGAGAGACCTACGTCCAGCAGTGGACTGTTACGTTTCTAAGGTGCGTGACCTACGAGGCAGTACTTTGTTATGGGCGATGGTTACCACTTAATACCAGGTGGGGCATATGCTAGTTCCATCTCGAGGACGGACAAAAAAAATAAAAATTAAACGCGCGTTGTTGCTACGAATCTATTCTAAGTAGTATCTAACACAGATGTAGCACATCTACCAAAATACAATACCATCGTGTCATCCTGTCTACCATGTGTAGAGGTACTCACCCATCGCGTCTGTAACAAAGAAAAAAACTGTTAGCGACACATGACAATAAAATATGGCTTTAATTAGGATTGTTTATCTGTTTTTAATTATATTTCTTGTGCTTAGTCCTGGGAATGGGATATTAGATTTTAGTTACTTAGTAATTGGTTGATATTGCATAACGGCGTCCCATCCTTTAAAAAAAATATTTTTCAACTAAATAGAAATCAGACAGAATCTTTTTTTCTTTTAAGTCGAATGGCTGTGTTCCTAATCCAAAATATGTCCAATAAATTTAAATGCCAATTTCAAAAATTCTTTATTAAATTTTACCTAGAAAACTTTCGTGATTTATTTCAATCGTAATTTAATTATAAATCTCGTATTTTTATTTATGATTGTTTATTAAATTAAAATAATAATAATATTTGGTTTATGAGCTCTACCATATAAGACAGCCCAAGTTCACCAAAACATAAACGGGAAGTAAAAAACTAAGGTAATATTGACAGCTATTTTCATACGTAAACCTGCGAACGTTGGTTGGTAAGTGAACCATACTTCTACAATCTTTGATTAGTTACCTCCGTATCGCAAAATACACTACGATTTCCCAAATCTTATCAATCACTTCAAGACTACCATTATCAGTAGGTTATCATGATGAATTTGACATTTTGACAGCTGATTATAGAAATTTGACATTTTGACAGTTGAGTGACAGTAATTGTTGTAAAAAAAAATACCTACCTTACGGTGATAAACATTACCTTCTCTTATATATTAATAATTAAGTAATTGTTTAAAAAAACACTATTCCCCATGTAAACATGTACAAAGTGGTAGGGGGTAGTAAGAGGCAAGTCCAAAGAATGCAGATTAGGACATAAAACCTAATACAACTAAATCAACACCATGTTAATAAAATCTTACAATCTTTGACTTAACAGATTACAATAGATTTGAAAAATAAGGACTTCTCTTTTATAAAACTGATCTCAGTTATAAAACTAAATCCATAGATATTTGTCTAAACCATAGCGCTAGAATCTAGTCTTAAAACGAGGTATTTTTAATGACAATCGTATTTTTGTTAAGTTTATAAACAATTGCTGCTTTATAACGGCCATGTAAATTCATCGCAGTAGTAAAAACGCATTGTGCCTGTAACAGGTCGTTTGTGTTGACTTAGCACAGAATTGGACGGAGTTTTTCACCCGCACCTACAAAACTGTATTCACACAACTCTTTTGTTAACTTTCACGACCATCGCTGGTTTTATTTTTGTTTTGTTGGGAGTAGTTGGTAGTGAAAGTGCAGTGTATAAGGAGGTGGTGGAAAGCGTGGAATACCTGGTGAAGAAGGGAGCATGGTCTGCTGTGCCGTTGTAATTCTATTTACATTCCGGACTGAGCACGCTACGGCCGGTTGCTCCAACAGAAAATCACTGGTTATAGATAGTCCCGTGAAGGTTTTCATAAATGTGTATAGGTACACACATTAATAATAAAATAATATATAGTGCTGGACATAACACACAGTGCTATCTAGCCCCAAACTACATCAAGCTTGTATTATGTGAACCAGATAACTGATACAATACATACTTATTTTTTGTAAATATGTAAATACTTTATATTAATACACATAAAAGAAAACCACCCAGACCCGGAACAAATATCTGTAGATCATACCAACATTTGTTCCAAGACGGGAATCGAACCCGCAACCACCACGCCACGGAGGTCATCAAGCACAGTACTTTATTAGCAATCTTAAAAGGTTATTATCGTGTGGTTATTATTAAGGTAGTATCATATTTATCTACAAAGTATAGTAGATACATACAAGTCGACAACACGTTATTATGGACAAAAACCAATTTTAAAAATTTTAATGGATACTTATTATTGTATGTACTTAGTTATCATTTTTGATATAAGTGACAAGATATGTTTTATATCTTCAAATTAAAAAACATATACAATCTGATTAATTTATAACTATTGTCAAGTACCAATGATTCGAAAATTATGATTCTATAATTGTTTGATTTACTTTTTAATTTTTCAAGAATCATTAATTAATTGTGTTGCATCACCTTTTAACTAATTAGCTTGAATTATAACAAAAGATTCAGTTTAGTTAAAAGATTGTGCACCTTTCAAAAGCACTCACAGAATTTAATTCAATCGAACCCAATCTCTGCCCGAAGCATCACTACAATCCTAAAAAAACTAGCAACAATCATCAAAACGATCCAAAAATTGGTCACGAACCATTAACCCGTGAAACCAACCATCACGTTTTTATCAGCTGCGTTTATCCCAATTGTTGGGTAATTCGACAATTAGTTAAATACTTAATCAGGTATGGTGGAACCGGGCTCGGTGACGCGGCCATACTTGGAAATGTACGTACGATTCCACTTACTGGCTGCGAGGGGCTTACATGGTGTCGTCTTTGATTTAAATTTAGAACAGTTTTTATATGAACCCTTAGTGTGGTTCTGTAGGTAAAGAGGCATTCGGGGTTTTGGTCGTATCAACGCTTACTTTTTGAACTCTTTGCAAAGTATGATCATTAATCAAAGTTTTAATATGATCAATTCGTTTGTCAGCTACGATGCAAGTTGATGCACACGGATGACAAGACAAAAGGGTTTCAAACTTATACCTATAACTCCTCTTTTTTCTAATATAAAGGCTGCTAAATCCCACTGCTAAGCCTCCATTCCCTATCCTTCGTCCATCTAAGGCCAAAGATAGTTTTTTTATCGAGCGAGTCTTCAAGGAGTCAAGTCGAGGAGTCTTCAAATCCAGATAGAACAAGTTCTTTCTAGGCAAGCGTGGTCCATCTACCACACCATAGCGATAAGCGATAAGGCCGCTCATTGTACCACCGCGTATTAATCTTAGTTTCTTATGTTTAAGAATTTCTTGTAATTTTGATGTAGCAATAAATAGTTATCTTTCGACCATCACTTACCATCTGATGAGGAAATAGTTTTTTTTTTATACTACTAATGTAGCAAACAAGCATACGGCCCACCTGATGGTAAGCGGTTACCGTAGCCTATAGATTTGTAGCACCAAAAGTATTACTCGCGCGTTGCCGACCCTTCAAAATTTTCAAAACGCCCTTTTTGAAGAACCCCATGCTGTAGTAAAGAGCTCATAGCCATAGCGACGTGGCGTCTTTTATTTTTTTGATTAAGTTTACGTGTATTTAATAATATTACTGTCTTATTGGATTCAATTGTATCTATTGTTCCATATAATTGTATCATGTCATTTTGTGTGTACCAAATAAATGATTATTATATTCTATTCCATATTGAATTATCCACCTTATATAGATTATGTTTGTTTGTTACTTGTGTCGAAATAAATGTCTATATCTGACGACCTTCGTGGCGCAGTAGGCAAATAGCCAGCTGAGACGCAGGAGGTAGCGGGTTCGATTCCCGCCGCGGATAAAATGTGTGCATGATCTACAGATATTTGTTCCGGATTTGGATGTTTTTCTATATAGGTAAGTATATGTATATAAGTATTCTATCAGTTATCTGGTTCCCATAGTACAAGTTCTGCTTAGTTTGGGGCTAGATAGCGCTGTGTGAAATGTCCAGCAATATTTATTTATTTACCTATCTAAATCACCAATAAATAAATTTAAAATAAAGAGAGTTTGTCTCACACCGGCCGGCGCCATGTAAACCGATCTGAACACGTTTGCGTGCAACTCGTAGGAGTCTTAATAATCCGGCTTATACTATAATACCGGTGCATGTGTACCGACGCTATTTGTGTACCGGATACCGGTACACTTTGACATTTTACTCAAATGCTCTGATATTTGAGAAAAGAACGCTTTAGATATTATAATAGAATTAATGAAAATGCGTCAGATCGAAACGACGATCCGAGAGCTGGTGCTTATCTGGGTCAACGCATAAGCATTCAGCGGGGCAATACAGCCAGTGTCTTGGGGACACCTCCGCCTGGTAGTGATCTGGAACAGTTGAGCTATCTATAGATCGTTTGAAACGGTATTTAGATGATTCAACTGTTCTTCTGTATTTTAGTCATGTAAATATTTATTCTTTAGAGATTTCTGGAGAACGCAAGGAATGGAAGGAAATGGTGGAGACCCTTGCCCAGCAGTGAGACAGTAGAGGTTATTAAAAAATTGTTACCAAAGGCATTTGGCCCCCTAAATGAATGAATGAAAAGGGATTATTTTCCTCCTGTCTATGTGTTCTTTTGTTTTGTATAATTATGTTCGACTAAGTGATCGCATCTGCTTTTTGTGTATATTTATAGTGAATAAATGTCTTCTTTCTTTATTTTTTATATTATAACTTACAAGCTAATAGGCACAAATACAGAAAAAAAATATAAACAAACATAATGCTCGGTCTTATCGCTAAACCAAGCGATCTGTTCCAGACAATCTTTAAATGGAGAGGATCAATTGCTCAATGAAATAGAATATAAAAACATTATTGTACACCACATAAAAAGTAGGAATATGGCTTTAGACCGTTTATTTCATCAATGGGTTTCACTTCTTAATCATTCTTTCCATCAAAGGTTGTCTGGAAGAGATCGCTTTGTTTAGCGATAAGACCGCGCACTAACCATACATCTGTTTCTTTTAACTGTTGTGTTTAGCTTGTAAGGTATAATAAATAATGTTCATTTAATCATTCATTCTCTCTTTATGTCTTCAAAATACGTTTGTACAAAGCATTTCAGTTTCCGCACAATGTTTTCTTCAGAATTTGTGCACGTATTTTAAATTATTTTTAATCAGGACAGGACAACGTTGATAAACCCTCGGTAAAAATAATGACGCTTAAAACCCAACGATCAATAAAATACTAGATATACGATCGGCCCGTCAAGGATGTCCACGCTGGAGAGTGCTTAAACGCCGCTTAAGCACTCTCGGCTCTTAGTCGCGCGCTTGCCGTCGAAGTGACAACATGCCCAAGTGCTCCGTCAAAAGTTGCAAAAACAACACTTTAACTACATTAAAAAAAGATGGAATTTCGTATTTCCGGTGAGTATTACCTTAAAGTTTGATAATTTGATGAATTTGATTTTGAATTAGTCTATAATATGCTTTAAAACAATATTTTACGGAAATATTTGTAACTGCAGACACACGACTACGCTACGCTACTGTCCCTTTCCCTCGCGTTGCATCGTTCATTTATCTGTACGTGACCGAAGACCAATGAACCGGACTACATTAAATTTCGAATGAATGGAGTCGCATACTAAAAACATTTTAACAAGTTTAAAAAACAATTTTATTAGTAAGCATTATATACTAATCAGATGCGGCCAATTCTAAAACTACCTTCATGAAACAAACAACTCTCGTGTTTTATTTTTATCAAATTCATTAAAAAAACACGCGGTAGCCTACCCTACCGTTAAATTGTGGGCAACGAGATAACTTTTCGGTACTAAAAATACAGGCATTTTTACCACCAGCGCCACCAAGCCCCTTTATCTGAAGTACAATAGCCTAATGTCAACTGCTCGTTATCTGTTACAAAATACACAATTAACAGCAAAAGAGAAATTGAAACTCTTAGCTAGGCTTACAGCACTCTATATCTTTGTCCTACTTCTTGCAATATTTACTTTTTGCTGATTTCTGCCTATACTGTTAAAGTTCTAGTACTAAACATGGTTCTGCAATATTGTATACAATACAAAATTCGATTTTATCCAAAACTAGAGGTTGCCCGGGAACTTCGTACGCGAGGATGAAAATGTTATGACCCTCCTTTTTGCATCATTGACCTCGGTCTCATACATTGAAGGGAGATTTACGATTTTATTATTGTAGAGAAGAGAATACATCTAGGACCCGAGTAGTCGGCAAGACAAATTAATCGAGCCCAAAAACTCGATGAGGTGGCATCGTTTAATCACAGTTCCCATAGCCATCTTCTGGCTCCATCATCAGACCCTGGATATCATCTAGGTAAAGAATACTCTTTAACACTAATCGAACGAGCCCACACTCGATGTAACTATGTCATTTTATTACAGAGTTCCCATAGCCTGGCTCCGTCATTAAACCCTGACCTGGATATCATTTAGGATCCGAATACTAGTTAAGACAGATCAAATGAACCTAAAGTCGATGTTGTTGTGTAGTTTAGTTTAAGCATCTGATGATGCACCATCTTACTGCATCATGAGATCAGCTTCATGTCGCATATGCATGCAAAATTTCAACTCAAATCAGAAACCGGGCAGGTCTAATATCGCAATATTTTATTACCTATAAACGATAGACAAGACAACGAGGCACATTAAACTGAATAGGAGCCTGTAAAAATGAAAGATTTTATCAAACTATCCGATTATTAAAAAATCCGACTTTTGAATTTGGTTAACAAATGATTTATCCCTACGTAATAGATTCGAAATTTCATTTCTCAACAAAAAAATATTGTGTACGTTTCTACTCCTCCACACTTCTGTTCCGAACGGAGTAATTTTACGATCTTCGAACAGCACATTTTGAATCCGACCTTATTGCCATACCGTTAAAGTCAACAGTTTTTTAAAGGACAAAAGAATGCAATAAATTTTTACGACTTAACAGCTGCTTCATTTCATAACGTCATATCTCCAAAATGCGAATGCTTGAAATGAAACTTTTAATCTGCGGAATAAAGTCGAGTTTAGACTATTTAACTTTTGGTATTAATAATGTTAGGCATTTTCGGCACTCACACAAATGCAAGGTATCGCTCGCCGCTTTTCGGCGGTGAGTTTGTTAGGGACAGTGATTCCTGAGATTATAATTTCTTTGTTAAAACCCCACAGTTTTATCAAAATCCGAAGCCCGAGAGACACCAGGCTCGCATAACCGCGTAGGAGCGAATCCCCGCGGTATCGGCGTACAAGCGATCGCACTTAGCCGCGTCGCTGCTATCCCTGGTACCTCCTCATATCGCTCCTATCACTCAGCGCCGGCTGCATTAGGCGCGCGTGATAAATTATAGGCGACACCTCCTGCCCGCCTGGTCACTTCGATTAATGTACGCTATCTAATATTTAAATATATTGTGCATTATTCATTCGGATGGAACCTTTGAATCAGAGTTGCGTTCCTTTGTAAGGAGCGGTCTTGTTGAGATATTCATACTCCATACCAATTCATAAATTCGAAAGTAAATCTGGTCTGTCTGTCCGTCCCTCTGTTAAACCAGTCTTGATGAAACAAGAAAATATTGTGTAGAAAGGACATAGGATACCGCCTAAACATGCATATGACACGGGCTGCCAATGTACGTCGCCGGTAGAATTGTCAATCGGCCATCATTGCATCTCATCATGGCAATCTGCATCTATGTTTGAGAAATTAATTATCTTCATATTTTTTTGCATTAATTTTTCCAATATTTTCCAAGCCAACAAATAACTAACCCGACTTTGTTTTATACATATTGATTAAGATTTTTTTGCCATATTAGTTGACAAGTTATGGTAAAAAAGTTCGAGGTTCTATAATGTCCTTATTTATTGTCGCGACAGGTTTAACCAAAAACTTTTTGTTTAACTATGATTACGGTTTCCCGAAGCAGATGACGTTTTCAGACGTATGCGATTTTCGATAATTGACGACGCTATAATTGATGACAATAATTTAAGTCCACGTGAACGAAGTCGTGGATAAACAGTTCGCTATAAAATAAATATGGAAGTAACTCTGTTTGTTACGTTTGAGACTAAACGGCTGGACCGATTGCGATGGAATTTGGTATAAAGATAAATTATGACCTGGATTGAGACTTAGGCTACTTTTTATAGCGAAACTGCAGGCGGATTCTTGTGAGTAAATTAAAAAAAAAACTGTCAAGGTATCAATAACTGCATGTACCTGTATACCTACCCCCACACTTAAGCCGTATTCCAGATCTAAACTCAAAACTGAAACGAGACTCAACGCTAGATTTTTGTCAGTTTTATCCTTGGCAGCTATCAAAACTCACCGCTTGATTCTCGATAATTCGAAGAATCTATAAAATAGAATAAGAAATATGTCCTCAAAAAAACAAGCGTAACAACTTACAAGGTCACATATAAACCGAAGCTCCACCTAGCTTAACAAACATCCCCAAAATATCACCGAAATACCTTTAAAAGAAAGAAAACCACACATCCCGTATCTTTTATCATTTCGTCTGTTGCCCGATCCGAGCAAATCCCCGTATCCGGGTCTCAGAGTAATCCCGGTTTACCGGTTATCCCGGTTAATATCGCGGCTGCCTCAGACATTTGATAATGGAACATTAGTACTGGTTATAATTATCCAGTGATGGTGGAAGCGGGCCGTTTAGCAATTTGAATTTAGAACAGTCACTGATGGACAGATTATAATTGGTATTTGAGTTGTTTTATAGAGAGAGAGATTAGTCCTTTTGTAACTTGAACGACTTGAAAGATAAGTCTATCTATAGATATACAAAATTTCATCAAAATTGGTTCCGCCGTTACGACGTGAAAGCATAACAAACAAAGATGTAAGTCCCATAGTACAAGCTTTGCTTAGTTTGGGGCTAGATAGCGCTGAGTAAAATCGATCTATAAACTCGCGACACTGTTACCGTTACCGTTACCGACACCTCTGTATATAAGTATCTCGTAATTAACAATTCTCGTAATTCTCGTAACACCGATAAGACGGTACGTGATAAATCTCGTATTTATAATAATTATCTCGTAATTGTTCAAGTTTTCACTTCTGTTGGCACTCCCGAAGTGCCCACTTTTTTATTACTACATAGGTTACGTCCAACTAAGACTTATTAGTTTCTGAGACTTGTTACTCTAATTTACTAGCAAGAGTAGCAAGTAGACCACATTACTTAACCAAACCCCCCTAATGTTAATTTAGTAAAACAGCCACTTCCAGCAAATAAATACACCGGTACCTCAACACCACTTTAGTTCACATTTTCACTACAAACAACACAATTTTACCAGCATTTTCGTACATTTTCAACGGTAGAAATTGCTTACTAACATAACATGAGCCCTTGTTCCAGAAAATACGGGAAAATCCCAGAAAATAAGGGAAAATTCGCCGATAGTTCCCCAGTGTACCGGGGTCGCAGAATAAATACCAGGGCCTCATACGGCTAGAGAGGATTGCACGCCTAATGATTGCTCCGGTGGGTGGAGTTGCGACTTAACATTGGAAAAAGCCGGAAAAACTAAATAGACTTATGGCGACTTGCGCGACGATGTCTAAACGTATTTAGTGACTAAATATGATTTAGAGAGTTGTCAAAGCATGCAAATACGTCAAATTTAAACATGTTTAGGGATCGTTGTGAATATCAAGTTCTTAACTTTTAGTTATAAATCGATGTCATATGAAAATGATGGTGACAAATAATTATCTTTATTTATTTAAAATCTTGACACTTCCGATTTCCCCAAACAGAAGGAAGAAAAGATATAAAAAAAGAAAAATTAAAACACTTTATTCATCTACCGTACAAATAGATAAAAGGAAAAAAAGCATTTACTTTAGAATAGTGCAACTTTCAGCGTACATTTCACAGAACGTTTTAAATTAAGAATCATTTGAACGTACTCTTAATTATAATCATATAGCCAATATTAACCGGGAAAAGAAAAAACCGGGATAAAGTACAACTCTAGCGGGCTCAGCAAATCCCGCCAATATGGAGTGCGGAAAATACCTGGAAAATGGAAACGCTCCCCTAACATTAAAGGGATATACTGTAACGAGAAAGAAAATCTATCTATTCTGTTCTACATTAATAAAAGAATGCAAAAATAATATGGATTCGAGAAAGGCTGAAATAAACGCCATCAAAGATTTATGTTTTATTTATAAGATACTAGATACCGCCCGCGACTTCACACGCGTGGTTTGTACAAACATTAACCTCATTCTCAGTCGGGTAAAAAGTAACCTATGTCTCAATCCCGGTCATAATCTATCTGTATACCAAATTTCATCGAAATCGGTTCAGCCGCTTAGTTGTGAAAATGTAACAAACAGATAGAGAGACAGAGTTACTTTCGAATTTATACTCGTAATATTAGTATAGACGTGCTGCTTTTCATTCGGGTTGGGTTGGCAGCACTGACTGTCTGGTTGTGACATAGTCGCTAATATAACCGAGGAAATTATTTTTTGATCGAGCGAAGCTAGATCTCTAAGTCAGCTTAGGCAAATCGGCGTTGTATGTATGTTTGTTTCTCCGAGGATAACTTTCGAAGCGTTGATCCGATCATCGTGGAATTTGATATATAGGTAGGTAATGATGGCACAATTTTTTTGACTCAATGAGCTAAAAATTTTGGGGGGGTTGTTGAGTTATTGGGGTTCAAGAGGGGTAAATAAAAATGAAAATGAGACTATTAGGTCTAGTGAGACGTCAAATGAAAGGTTTTCATTAGTACATTTCGACCCGTTTTTACTTTTAGTCAAGTTTTTGTAGTTTTTGAGTTATTAGTCATAATAAAAACTAAACATTGACAAAATTCACAGGGTACACCAGTGACCCCCACAGTGCTGTAATTTGGTATGCGTGTAGCTAATATATCACAAATATAGGCAAAAGTCTGAAATCTAGAATAACTGCAATTTGTACCCCAAAAAAGAGTAACCAATGAACACCCCGAAAGTTGAAGAGGTATGATAAATATTGTATTTAGTAGTTGTTATATATATTATAAGTTCAACCATCAATTATGAACCTAGGTTCACGAACAATAAATAATTATGAAAAAAAAATTGATGAAGTGTTTAAAGAGGTTGAGCTTGAAGATTCCCATAGAGGCAGCGCCTTGCGGATTTCCACAGTAAGAGAGTTCCACAAGCGTTCTTACTAGGTTCCTTCATAAAAATTGCACTAAAGTGAATACTAAAGTCACAAAGAAGTCGATACATAGCAAGTAGGTGCGTTAAGTTGTTACTTTTTTAATTCACATCAACGGCTTTTTATCACCACATCGGCTTTGATCTCGGCCCATCTGTTGAAATTCGTCGTAAGGGCTGACCACACACGACCGTTTACGATTCTAACAGTTTTACAGTCATACAAACAAACAGTCAGTTCCAGCAATGTTGAGCTAAACGTTGAATCAAAGACGCGCCGAATTTCATAGTTCCCAGTAACGGTACGTAGAAAGTAAATTGAAAATAGAACGACAAAAATCATTGTTTCTTTTTTGTTTATTTTGTTGGTAAAATTGGTGTTTAACTATTTATGGTGGAGTGGGGCTAAAATGATTTTGAAAGCAATTCGAAAATATAGCTAGTTATTGCTTCTTTTTTTGCACGTCACTTCAATGTCACAGAAAAAATAACGTTCAAGAATTATCGTTGGAAATTTTAAATGAATGAAACTGAATTTCAAATTTCGAAGCTAATAATAACTATTAAAAGAAGAAGTATAATTTATAACTGAAACGTCACTTGTCTCAATATACAGCAGTGATTTACATTAAGAACTCGGGGTAATAAAATGAAAATGGCTGCGTTTCAACTGTTGAACATGAAATTTTCTATTCGGCCGAACAAAGGGCACAAATTAACCATCATTGTTCGAGAAGTACTCCTGGCGCGATTAGTTCATTATTATTTAATTTTATGTGAAGTATTTCCTATTGAAGATAGTTCTGTATTAGAAAATAACCATTATCGTAAATTTAGCGGCGCAGTAAAGCTACCGGATGATCGGTAATATTTTTTCTTTGACGTAATTTTAACAAGTTTTAGTAATGATGGAAAAGTGCCGATCATTATGCTCGAGTTTATGTTGTTTTCGTACATAAATTAAAGTATATTAATTTATCTAGGTAATTGAGTATCGAGCCTGGGCTTATTATTATTAGCTCTTATAAATGGTTAATCGAAATTATTAATAAATGAATACATAAGTATTATTTGTGTTCATGTCTTGACCTTGATAATCTTGGACAAAAAACGACAAGCTTCTTTTAAAAAGTGAATTTTAAATATTTGGCGGCTTGTAATCAGTGTGACAAAACAAAGGATGTGCTATTGTTCTGCAGGCCGTGGCCAATATTTCAACCACAATAGAATGATGAGTAGGTTTTCTCAATCTAACTTTGGTTTGCTTTTCGAAAATGATCTGAAAACTGCTATTTTCCGTTTGTTTAAAAGCTAAAGTACCAGGACGGAAGCAGAAGAAAGCGATGTGTTTGTTGTTGGACCGAATCAAAGGACGCACGGACGCGTTCCTAGAAACAGTTCCGTTGCTTTGTTCTGATACATTAGCTGTTACTATTACAAAAAGGAAGAAGTTTAAAAATGGAACTGAAAACTTTTTAATGAATATAGATTTGGTGCCAGTATGACCAGACCAGTTACAAACAGACAGAGATTAAGTAGTCTAGATGGGGCTTTGCAAATTTTAAAATAAATGATTTAATCTGAACTAATTCTAAAATCTGATCTCATTGCTTGTGTTAGATGAAAGCAGGTTTGTTTATAAAGTTTCAATCCTCTATTTAACTAATACAACAAGGTAAATGATTTTACTTAGAAAACTTACGTTTTTTATTTCAATCATTATTATAAAAACGGGATTTATTACGTATCGTCTTATCGGTGTTTCGACCGACAATGTTTCGGTTCAATTCGTGAACCTTCATCAGGGTGAGTGCGATCCAAAAGTAAAAAAAAGTCAAATATTTTTATTCATTAAAATCACAAGGATCAGTTTGAAACGTCAATTTTACTGCCTGTTCCTTCGCGACCATGCCAGGAAAGAAAGGCAAGAAACAAGGCTGGTTGTTTTTTTTAATGATCCTTTTACAATACATATCTGCTTCAGTTTGATTAGCACGTTCAATTGAGGAATTGTCTTAGACAACGCAAGGCGCATATCTATCACATATAATTGCATATTCACATCTAATTGGTTACGATTTTGTTTAGACAGCCTTTTCTTCTTCCTGCCCTTACAAAACAAAACAAAATACATGTTGGGCCGACCCCACGTGATGTGGGATCACGTGGGCTCGGCACAACATGTATTTTTCTTCCATACCTCTCTATCAGCCGTCATCTCCGTTGTCAATTTCACACAGTACATCCGTCTCTTCTTCTACTTCTACATCCAACCAAATTCCTATTTAACACTTCTTTCTCTATTTTTCACTTTTTTAGTCACATAATATTATACATTATCACACAATATTATTCTTAACTGGCATGCCTCCCCAGCACTCATTACATGGACCCCTTAGGGGCCCATGGACCCCAGGGTAAGAAACGCTGATCTAGATTGTCCGAGTTTGATCTTTAATGGCTCGAGATTATGGTTTGTTTATAAAACTCAAGTTACTCTAAAGTTTTAGAATGTTTGTATAAAAACATCCCAGATTAGCTCATGTAAATATAGTAAAGATAGTGATGGCGGTGAAACAACTACCCGTTTTTGTTGCGTAAATATGATAAACCGGCTCATGGGATTGTTTTTATGGTGTCTGGAGGTAGATGACGCAGTGGAAAAAAGTTGCATCCCAAAAATTTACCCGAAAAAGGGTAGATTTCTAAAATTTTGTTACAAATTAGCCTCTAAATTGGCATAATATTAGTCTTGTGCATTTGTACCGATTATCGTAACTTTAACAGTAAACTTTTGGTCGCATTACGATCTAAAGAGGCAGCTCATTATCTTTAGGTTATATAAAACGTAAAATTGAATTTGACTAAATTTTTCTAGTGCAATAATTAGAAAAAAAAATCACTACTGTAAAAAGGCGCGGAAAAAAGTAGACTTATGTTATTTACTGGTTGACCTCAAACTGCATCGGTCCATCAACCTTCAAACAGCCTGTCACCAAGCAAGCAGAACCAACGAGGAGTGTTTAGCTTTGATCTTAATTAATGTAATTCATTATGCCTTGGTACTTCTGTTTAGCGTCGCACTCTTTAAGACAAATTGGGAACTATTTTGGGGAGTGCAGTTTGGAGGGAGTAGGTGATTTGTACCAGGAGCATAAATGGACGATGATGTATTTTTATTAGATATACCTCAACAACGACAGTGTTTATGCAAATCTTATTTTAGGCATTTTGCATTTTTAATGCAGTTTATCAATTAATAACCCAGACATTTCAACCATACACTGTTAATTTATACAAAAAAAATCTCAGAACACCAAATATTTCAATGTCGGATAAAACAGCTCGTTTCAGGTCTACCTCACATAGAGTAACCAAGAAAGAACCACCAAGAAAAATAACCAGGATTTTTAAAACTACCCTATTCTTTAGTTTCAACCCCCGGTGGATCGCGTGCATCAATATAATTGCCTTAACACCCGCGCCCGCCCCATTTCGCTAAAATAACTAATTAATCTGAGCAACCTGCGTTTATTTATTCAGGGGTGGGTAGCTTTAAAGAACTATTTCAGGGCAAATGTCAGTGGTCCTACTATTCGGAACTACACAGTGGGACCACGCATAATGGTGCTACTAAAAAAAAACGTGTCCAACCGGGAGTGCCGACAGAAGTGAAAAAATAAGCGTTCAATGTTAGGGTATTCAAAATTTAAAAGCAGACTACACTACAGATACTTATATAATTACAGAGGTGTCGGTAACGGTAACAGTGTCACGAGTTCAATGGTTTTTTCCCATCTCAAAAAATGCCCAACGCACCTACAGAAGTTTCCACTTTAACAAAACCACAGAGATTCAAAAGTCTCAGCCGGACAAAATGATATACCCTGACCACGCGGACCAATAGTAATGCTTTTCTTTATGGCCTGAATGATTAAGGAACTAATTCCATTAGAAAATCTTTGTAGTTCTCCCAATCGGACCAACTTGATAGGGTCCTGGACTTGACAGAGCGTCTAGAGACAAGCTAGATGAGTACTGTAGTAGTGTACTCTAAGACAGGATTATAGATGGAACAGGCTCACCAGCACTTATACCTATACCAACTGTAGATTCCGTTACAAAAGCTCGTTTTAAAAACCCATTTTCCTATACACCATGATCAGTTTCCCTACAAGTAAGTTGCAAGTCGTAAAGGCGCCGGCGAGCGGGGCGTGGCAGCGCCGCCCTGCGTTTTAGCCGCACCGTCTGCCCTGTCTTTATTAGCGAAGTAATAGTTGCTGGTCGTTTCGGATACCATATCATTGCAAATGTTAAGAGTTACTTTGTCTTGTTATAAAATATCAATGTTCCAATGACAAGCAAAAAATGTAACGACTATATAACATTTCAATTTGGAATTTTAAGAATGTTTTTTATTACTTTGCAAATATTGTATTCTATTCTATTTTTGAAAATTTTAAAGTTTAACTTTTTAATTGATTATTAAAAAGCACGGTTCTTTGATTCTACAAACGATTGTGAAAATTCCACATAAAAATATACATAAATGGACATGAAATCGTGAGATAAATAATTCTCGCTTCGCCGGAGTTAATAGAAGAATAATGAAACAATTATTGTATTGACGGTTGCGTGTCCGAGGAGGACACCCTACCAGGGGCAAAAATGCACCCTATACAAAATAATTTTGATAGACACTTCGCGTGAGAGAACCGATTATTCTGGTACGCTTATAATTCGGCACATTATCGGTGCGTTACCGATTATATTCGAATAATTATAATCTAGAGAACATTCGCACCTTTCTAACGATGTCATTATAATGCAGTTTCGATGACATGTGGCGGAAGTAGGGATGGGAAGTGATCGATTAACGATTTTCGATGTTTTACGGACATTTTACGGAAACGGAAACGTCTAGTACGTTTGTACGGTAAAATCTAGTTTTTTAAGAAAACGTCAACTTTTAAATAGGTACGTGTTTTATGAAACGAATGACGTTTTTATTTTTATGTACAGTTACAAAATTGTTACAAGGTCGGTTGAAAGGAAAGATACTATGTTGTTTTTAGAGTTTGTAAATATTCCTACACAGATCCCAGCATCCGGTGTTATCTAATCTTCGGTCAGTGTTTGTTGATTATATTCACCGAGATACGCCATTGAAAAAGTGCGTCATTTATAAGATAAAATTATGGCGCCATAGTTAGATATCAAAGTCTTAAAATCAGCTCTTTCACCAAATCTACACTATTTATGTCCAATAACTAATTTGTATTAATCATTCGATAAACTAGAAAATAAGAGTTCCCTACCCTAGTGATTGCACACTCCTAAGTTTTTTTTTATTTTAAGCAAATAAATATAATCTATTCTAATTTAGATTAAAGACCGATAGGTCACTGTAAGCAACCCGCCATGATCTAATACCAACTGAAATGAAAAAGACATGAAAAAAACTCTGAAAAGTTTTAAACAGACATGAAAAAAAGCATTCTTAATACACCGATAAAAATGAAAAGGAGTTGTAGTTTCTGTCAATAAAGAATTATTATTTAGTAGCCCAGGCTACAGTGTTCAAGTTATAAATGTCTTATCGCTACTTTTACACTTTTTTAATGAATTGTATGATGTTTAGCTGCGTTATCTGTGGTTGCCTTCACAGAGTGAACACAGGGAGGGTGTCTATTATATTTTATTTTAATTTAAGTCTGTGGAACTCATTGAAAATCCTTAACAATTAAATTGCAGTTATATCGAATAAGAAAAAAATGTTTAACCGATAAAATAACAATGGTACATTTTATATGTTTTTGTATATAATTCATTTATTATAATTATAATATTATTATAACATACCTTAGATATATGTTATATTAGTTTTGGGTATTAATATTTATTTATGTTCTCGTACAATCACCTACCTTTAAAATCATCTCTCTCTAGTATCAAAGGTTTGTTGAAGAAAACTTTCTTAGGGTTAAGCTCGCCTTTGTACAGGACCTTCTCTTGTGTATTTTTTTGTGTGAAATAATGAATAAAGAAGGGTTTTTAGTTTGAAAACAGTGAAATAACCCTGAATAAACGATAAAGTGTGAACATTAAACTCAAAATGACATAACGAACACAACCTCAAGTATTGTTACTACAGATTACTGCAGTAACATGTTTGTCGACCCATTGAGTTTTAAGTGGTTTTAAACAAACACCATTCAGACGAGAACAGGGGACCTCTTGTCCCTCAGTAAATACTTTTATATTTATTTTGAAAAATCTAATCTTGACGTCGAGTGATTTACCACTGTATCCGGTTAGATTTTGTATGAAACACTTGAAGTTGTATTTGGCTAGACATTCCTTTGAAAAAATCTGTTAGTCTTTCTCACGATACGAAGGATCTAATTATAATTCTAATTCAACACAAGAACAAGGGAACAAGAGATCTGCACTGACGTCCTGCATTGGGGTGTAATATGCATTACCTCCCTTCTAACCTAACCCCAGCCATCCTAACTCCTTGAAGTAACAGAGAAGGACTTTGAGTTGGTGGCAGTAGCTTTCCAGGGTCCCCGTGGAGGTTGATATAGTAGCAGTATTGGTGGAGGATGAGGATGACCCTTGCAGACTCCGTTTTCTCTCCGTTCTCAGTCTGGCATCGTTTGTAACAGTGCAGTGAAGTATTACGTGCTCCACAGTCTCTTCTTCCCGAAAGCATCCGCGACAAAGTCCACTGTCCGTGGCTCCGGTCTTCAGGAGGTAAAGGTTAAGTTAACAGTGTCCCGTGATGATTCCTATCATCATTCTTAGATCTTCGTGTTTCATCTTTAAGGCAAGAGTAAATAGGTTTCTTCTAAATCTTCGTGCTTTATCTTAGACCACATCATCGGTTACCATCAGGTGAGATTGTGGTCAAACGAAGTTATGTCTAGAATGAAAACGAAGAAAAAGAGCCAAATGTCGTCCACTGAAGAACATAAGCCTGCCCAAAGATTTCCAAAGCGACCGATCTTGTGCGGCCTGCACCCAACGGCTCCCAGCAGCCTTTATCAGGTCTTCCTTCCATCTAGTGGGGGGGCCGTCCTACGCTGCGCTTTTCAGTGCGTGGTCTCCACTCGAGAACCTTTCTGCCTCAACGGCCGTACAATATTTCAGCAGTGGAAACACTGAAGTCATTCGGTTTAACTATAACGTGATCGAATATCATCTAAATCTAAACCATCCCATTTATTTGAAGTTTCAAGAGAAATCAGTTATCATTAATAACGAGATCTAAAAGCTTCAAACGTCAAAGCATTTTTACAAGACAACAAAAATAATTAAATACAAATGTCAGTTTTGTTACCGCACATAATAAGCTGAATGTAAAGGCTGGAAACAACATTAATTAACTGAAGTGACAGTTTCACACGACATTCATTAGGTATATCGTCATTACTCATCTCTTCTATTTCCGATACCTTAAGTTTTTCAGATGCCAAAACTCATGTCCCAACTGTTAATTAATTTTAACTGACGCAGAGGAAAGTTAGTATAGAATCCTCATAAAGAGATGTATGAATGGACTGTTGACCTATTCAGCGTTTGCCCGGACTTGGATCATTGCGAACTTATGTCGTTTGCGCGATAAAGTAAGATTAGTACGCAGACTAGAGGTTGACAAGAGTAGTTGAGTACCTTGTGAAAGGTCTCGCCCGGGGAAGTACTATCAACAAAATAATATTTTTCTGCCGCCAATCAGCATTGCTGTGTATCAGTTTGAAGGGTATGGTTGCATGGGTATGGTATAAGGCACATGAGGCTTTACACCTTTATGCCTCAAGTTGCATCTATGTATGCATCTAAGGTGCGCGACCTACGAGGCAATACTTTGTTACAGGCAATGGTTATCCCTTAACATCAGGTAAGCTTGTTCCATCACCAAGTCGTAAAAAAAGAGTTGTTATCTCCGCACGTCCATTGACGCTGCGTAACACTTGAAAAGTGACGATACCGTACGATGATTGAATTTTCCGTAACACGAAATAGCTGTTCCGTACCAAGTTAAATGAGATTCTCATTTATTTAATGGCGCAACATTGTCATGCGTCAACCGCGAGCGTGTGAAGCGTCGTGCGAGCGTCGGGAGAGCATTGATTACTGCTCCGGTCTGGATCGGTGACGCTGAATTGGTTTTACTCCATTTTCCAGCTAGAACATGCCCATAGTAAACGGTCTTACCTCATCACGTACCAAAACAAAACATAAATATCGTGGATATTTCACACGGCGCTATTTAGTCCCAAACTAAGCAAAGCTTGTGTGCTATGGGAAGCAGATAACGGATAGAATACCTACATACTTTTTTTTAACATACTTATAATATACAGAAAAATACCTAAACTTGAGCAAATATAAATAACCTGAACTGAAATATCTGTAGACCTTGCAAACGTTTGTTTCGCAACGGGAATCGAACCTGCACCATCCTGTGTCTCAGTCGCCTATTCGCCCACTGCGTTACGGATGGTATCTTATAAACTATAATCTCAATATCAGTCATCAGTAGGTACTCAATGAAGTAGGGTTGTCTTAAGTGCCCACTCGACCTAAGTGCTCGAAATTCGAACCGCAAAAATTAAATTCAAAATCTCATGTTTATAAATAAATCATAAAACTAAGATACAATTGGATAAACTGTCGCGCGTATTAGTATTCGAAGCTCACGTCAAAATATTCAAATTGAATTGTGTCTCGTCATCGGAATACGCAATGAATCGAGTCAGATTCTACTCGATTACAACCGTGTTAGTTGCGGATCTAGTATCGTTTTTTGGAATCGATTATTTCAAATTGCCGCGTCAGTTTTTTCACGTCACTATTATTGCACGTTGATGTTGTGAATAGTGATGGGACAAGTGTAATGAGCCGGTGTCTTACTGGTTTCGCTCAGATTGATTCGTTACGACGTGTTTATTCTAACGCGCCATAATATCACTTTTTCTGAGACCCATCGGCATTTCTCAGACCTATTGACGTTTCTCGACAAGTTAACTAATTTTTAACGATTGAAATTGTGTAGTAAAATGCAAAGTAGAGAGATTTCGGGTTTAAAACAAGGCGTCAATTTCTCAGACGCCATAAAGCTGTCCGTGGTACTTTGCCTTTTGCATAATCTCGGTGCCCCTGAGGCCAGTGCCAGAGATATGTCACTTTAAATCTACTTGTATTGTAAAATGAGCTCTATTCCTTTCAGTTTTGATTCAGTTTAAAGAATCTTTATTTCACATTTAAAAAACAATGTCACTTACAATGAGAAAGAATTATAAAATTAGTAACACTATCACACTAATATTATAAATGTGAAAGTTTGGATTTTGTTTATTTATTTGTTTATTTGTTACTCAATCACGTCGTAACGGCTGAACCGATTTCGATGAAATTTAGTATATACATAGATTATAACCTGGATTACCACATAGGCTACCTTTTATCCCATAAATCAGTTCCCATATGACAAAAATGGGGTGTCAAGTTGTAACAGCGAGTTTAGCTTTATTTCTAGGTTACCTATAGGTACAGTTAGTAGTATAACGCGTGCGAAGTCACGGGCAACAGCTAGTATGTCATATATGTAGATTGAATATATAATTACTGTCATTATTATAAATACGGGATTTATCACGTAACGTCTTCTTTGTAACGACGTAACGACAATGTTTCGGTTCAATTCGTGAACCTTCATCAGGGTGAGTGCGATGCGCTCCGAATAACATCTCGCCTCACACTGGTTCAAGTATTGAACAAAAAATAGTTATCTCGGACTTTCTATTCAAGAGTGAATAGTTTATTTCTACCATCAGGTCACAGGTGAGGTAGTGGTCAAACATCGTCATCATCATCTAAGGCACTGAAGAAGGCTTCAGCCGGGTCTAAAGTGGTCAAAACGTGTCCACAAAAAAAAAATCATATATGTACAACTATCGCTTCGTTTTTTTACAACTCTTGTTAATTGTTCTATTTGGGGATCAATTATTATGTATATATCCTTTTTGATTTTTTTCTTATGCATTTTTTTGTTTAACAAAATCTCAGTTTAGTAACTTCAGAGACTGAGACAAAGGACATTGCTATTGTATGTTCTGTGGTACGGGGCCCGCAAAAATCGGCTAACAAAGTAACACTCGGCTGAAGTGTCGGCAAGTGGCGGTCTCCAATTCGATTACCGACTAGTGTCGAGGGGACTCGATTCTAAATAACTTAACGCGTTTTGCTCGAGTGCCCGATTATTCGATTACAATGCGTAAGTGTCAGTTTTGAGGTTGGGTTATGCGGCTTTTTTGGATTTCGGTGATTGACTCCGGACTGAATTTGTAAGAGATTTATAGTGAGTTTGTATCAATCATTATTATAAATACGGGATTTATCACGTACCGTTTTATTCGTATTTCGACCGACAACGTTTCGGTTCAATTTGTGAACCTTTATCAGGGAGAGTGCGATCCGCTCGGACCTACATCTCGCCTGCACTTTATAATAATGATTGAAATGAATCACGAAAGTTTTCTGAGTTTGTAACATTTAGTGATCAACTCTATAGAAGTCCCAAGAAGGCGTGTTCGAGGGTTATCTTTTTGCAATTAATTGACAGCATTTTCTACCATCTAACGACCGTCGTAGGCATAAGAAACTGGTTTCAGAATTCTGCAAGGAACCCTCAGTTCCAAATCGACAAGAACTTGTAAAACCTGTAAAACTTCCTCCAAGTATATTTACTTACTTGAGAAGTAAGCAAATACTTGAGCCCTGTAATTACAAGCTTGCACCAACAAATTTGCTAGAACATTCCCCTAGGGACAGTCAGCGACAAAGGTAGGTAACATGCATCAGTCGGAAGAAATATTTTCAGATCATGCTACATTTATTTTATCTCGCAGGAATCGAAACCGTGACGTGTAACATCGCAGACGGCTACTCATCGTACGCATGGAGTCGTTAACATTTTTTATCAACCCCGTTTACCAAGTAAATGATAACTAAATTCAGAGCAGATTTTTTTTCCAAAAACAGCAGTTTTATGTATTTCATGCTATCCTGTTCATACAAAAGTGTTCTGGATGAGATGGCTCTCGCAAACAACAAAAATTGGGGCAGAAAGTTTCTCGATCTCGATCGGATACCGCGCACTGGAAAGCGCAGTGTAGGACGACTCCACTATGAAAAGACTTCCTGCTAAAGGTTGCTGAGAGTCGTTGGGTGCAGACCGCACTAGTTCGATCATTCTGGAAGCCGATGGGAAAGGCCATGTTCAGTATTGGGCGCTCTCTAGCTAGCAATGATGATAAAAAGAGAGTTTAAGGTAACTTCTGTCGCTGACTGTACCAGCTTACGGGCATAAGGGCTCGTCAGACGAGCAGTCGCCGGAATAAAATCTGTATAGGAGAACGTTAAATAAAGCCCGAACGACCTATAAAACACTCTCGCCTTTACAGCCACCATCTTTGTTTAGGGCCAACTACGATTACGGTTTATATTTGTTTCATGGTACATTTTCGCGGTTGCAATCAAATTTTTACGGCCATTGAGAGTTTTGTCTTTATGTGAGTAGGTTTATCATATCTAAGGAGATTAAATTCTATGCACCTGTTCTATGTGGTTTAATGTCTAGAGAAATTGCGCATTTACCGGTTGACAAAGCCAGTCTAACATTGCACGATTTTAAAAATATGAGTGTATAATATGGACTTGATTGATATAATAATAAATATGTATGAGTAAGGTTTGTTATTTTTTTTTATACGTTATACGCTTGCGTTTTACCACGATCTCGCCTGATGGTAAGCGATGATGCAGTCTACGATGGTACATGCTTGCTCAGGTATCAGGAAATACAAACTCTTGCAAGGCGTTCCACTCATTGGCAGTGCGCATAATAAAGGTCGAAGGGAACCGCTTTGTGCGAATGGGAGGTATTTCTACCAAATAGCAGTGGCGCACCGCAGAGCGTCTGGTTGTCCGATGATAGAATGGAGATGGTGGGATCAGGTTGAAAAGTTCCGCCGCACACTCCCCGAAATATACTAGATAAAAAACCGAGAGGCTTGCAACCTTTCGTCGATGCTCCAGGCTGTGGAGCCTTGCATCAACTAGCTCATCGTTGCCTATGAGCTTCTTGGTTCTGCTCTCAATTGTTTGTAGGAGGTAATGTCCATTGAACCGATTCTAAAAAACGTCGTTTGTCGTTAACTGAGATATATATATTTATATTCTATCACTGGGTGCTATAGGCTATATTAAAAAAAAAAGACGATTATGGTCATCATCAAAAAGCAGCTGAATGTTTTTTACCCTAGTGAAAGTAAATGTGGCAACAAGTTGTATCTGTTTCATCAAATAAAAGGGTTTCAGTAGTTAATCTCATCCTAACCCGCCTTTTGTTTATACAAACAGGAAGGAACACCTCATAACAATCCCCAAAACGAGATCTCTTGTCTTTAATAACAGTACAATTGAATGGTCACAGTCTATGGCCTGACAAATTCGCACGCCCTCGACGTCGCCTTAAACGCGCACTTAACTTACCCTTTCTGTCTTTCACCCTCGGACGCCTTCATTCTTTTTATATCGCAACTTTATTAACGCATAAAGGTCTCGTGATGGCCCCTTAAGAATTAGGATGCGTCCCGAACCCGACGTCAGGCTCAGTCGAGCCGAACAAATGGAGTGTCGGAACTTACCGAGTCCGGACATTCCGTGCACTGTCCCATCCCTAAGCGCAATTAATGGTACTGTTATCACACCGTTCCGAATTTGAATCTCCCCGTACGGATTTCGGCGCGCTAATCCATTCCATTTTTAAATTAACTTTTTAAATAAATATACGGCTTTTCGAATGCGGAAGTGCGTTCTTTTTTCTATTAGGGATGTCGTACAGCAGTAATGGAGGGAAACGTCGATTCCAATATGAGTATCGACGTCGTGAAAGCAATCGGATTTACATGTCTACCGAGCGCGTACTAAAACGAAATCATGAATGAAGCGCAGTATAGGAAACCCAAAACATTATCCTTATGCTCCCATTTTACGACCTTTACCCCCATCGAGTCGAAAGGGTCACATCGGTACGACACGCTGTAAAATGTTCCCGTCCCTCTCGCACTCGTGCCTAACTCGTAAAACGGAGCGAGATAATCACGAAGATGAGTCGAAAATTATTTTTTTTATTATCACCATCGGCGGTGCTCTTTTATTTCCTTTTTACGGTCCGAGTACCTCATAAAAAGACAATAAACTTACTATTTACAGACCATCAGGAAATTGTTAGCCGAAGAGGTCTCTTTACGACACATGTTCGTGTGGTGGCATACGACTCCAAGTGATGCACTCTTTACGATTGGCGCGCCCGTAAACCGAACGAATGATACATTTTATCTCCCCGTACGAGTATATCACGCCATCCAAATCAACTGGAAATGGTTTATTGTCTATGAATACCAGAACAGCTGAAGTTATTGATAGAGCAACTGATGAGCGAAATGAGCTCAATACCAGGAGCGTAAAACGCTTAAGCGCATCGTAAAACGAAAGCGTTAAAAATTGTATTGCTATGTCCGTAATCGGAAGTCGAGCTTCACTTTTATTATTAGGGAATTTCGTCAAGAGATATAATAATAGTTATTAAATCGGCTGCTCGTGTTAGCTAATACATCGGTTTAGTGCTCTTTTTATGATTTAACGCTGATTCGCCTCGATATTACTGGCCATAAATTATCCCCGGGATTACTGGATAAATTGTTTTATGATATGTGTTCATTGTTTATGACTGTGATGTTTTTGTAATGACGTCTCGGATCGGTATCAAATTATTTGCGGTTTGCGAGATTTGCGTTTTATCGACAACGGAACGTCTCTAGTATGCAAAGTGAGCGATTTAGTTTTACTGTGTTGAATCGGAAAATTCAGGAACTGTGGTTTATCGACAGTTCCTTGAACGGCACTATTCGAAGAGCTTTTAAGTATCTTCAAGTTTCGGAAAACTGGCGTATCTGGCGATTAAGTTTATTGGAAATGGCGATTCGCAGCGCACGTCTCTACGCAAAATGAGCGATATACTTTATTCGTATTAGTTTGCAATAATAGCGAGGTTTACACTGGGGTTTGTAATATCCTTAGGTAGCAGCTACCGGGGCGGCAGGCCGCCGAGGGGGCGGAGGATTTCAATATTGTGAATTCCGAGGATGCTCTCCTAGTGCGTGTAATGAATTTCGGGATCGTCTTGCGGTTTTTCGGTTCCAACCCTCTGTGTTTACTTTCGCTCTATTGGTCTCCAACTTTGATAATCAAGAAATTTTCGGCATTCTTTCGTGTTCAGCTTGCGTTACGTTGGTAGTACTGGTCGGTGCGAGGCACGGGCCGCTCCAAATGTATGTAAATAAGGCTTGTATTATTTAGGTCCGGCCATTCGTATGATAAAATTGAACGAGTGATATTTGCCCGCAAACAATTCCTATGGAGATTCGGTTTTGTTCTGGGGTTGAATCTGTGCGTGGGGATGATAAACGGTCTTTCCTTTTGCGGAAATATCGTAAGAAATGCGAGAATTATATTAGAGACGATTCTGCCGTTCGCATACGGATAGTCGGGATAGAGATAATTTTATATTTTGCAAGATCAGCTTTTTCAGCCAACTGAAATATTATTTTGTTCTCCCATCTCAATAACTTAAAAATAATATGTTTTTTTCTTACAAATACTAATTTACTTAACGAATCACCTGCTGCCCTCGAAGCCTCGAACTTAGTTATTAAAAAGGTTCGTCTTAATTACAAGCATCGTTTGAAATTGCCAGTGTGAAGTCTAAAGGTGAAATTCGTAAATGGAACGCCTTTTTTATGTTGGCAGGTTGGAAGAGTTTTGCTTGCCTGTAATGTAATATTGGAATATAGAATTATTTCTTTTAAAATTTGATTGCAATTACTAGGAATGGGACGATGCTTATCCAGAAAATAAAAAATAATGATGTCCTACTCGAATAGAATGCTTGTGACCTTTATAACGAATTCGTTTTTGGTGATTTTAATATTCATTTTATTGGAATTGGCAAACATTGGTGAATCAGTAGAATTGCAGTCAATAAGGTGTATTTCAAACACAACACTTATATTTTTATGTTGGCCGAGGTTGGCTGGCTTTACGGCGAGCTGCGGTCGCCCGAGGCGGGCACGGCTCTAATTAAAATCGCTCTACGTTTTCTGTGGTGTTCATTTTCATCCTTTAAAACGCTTTTTGTTGTGCCCTCCCTGGTTACTGCGTTATTTTTGTGGGCTGTAACTAATTTACATGTTAATGAGATGTTTGTAATGTTTCGATAATAGTTGCCTGAATGGGACTACCTCTGCCAGATTAACTCACAGATTTTAATGACGCAACGAGCGAACTGATTTGATGAGCCTGTTGAAACCTTTCCTTTGCTCTTATTAAAATGAAACAGTTTTAGTAAATTCCAAACCAATGCTTACACAGCTCAAAAATATGTTTAAATTCTCTATATCCATTAGCATTTATCACAATACCAGGTTGGCAGAAGCGCGCCGAGCCTGCGCCTTTGTCTCTCGTATGCAAATGATACACACCTGTACCCTCTACCTGTTTATGTAAGCCTGGTACTCGGAAGAATGGGGAACATATTTTTTGTTTTAATTGTTTTTCTTATTGATGAGAAATGTATTTCAATTATTGTTACGATCATTGTGGCTTCGCGAGTTATAATTAATTTTAATAGTCGCTGGAAACATCTGTATTATTTAACTGCGTAATTTTATTAACTTTACTTTGTTATTGTACGCAATAAAATCTTATATTAATTTATTTTTTTGTGTATGAATTTGAGTAGCCCATAAAATGTTATTTTAAAATTGATCTGCTCTAAACTACAGTAATCTAAGTAATCTAACTACTTTTGACACAAAATATAAATTTTAATTTTAGCAAATATTTTGAAAAACCCCTTATAATTAAAGTTTATAATTTAAATTTAAGTTATCTCTGTGGTCTTTCCGCACTTTTTACCGGCACTCAATTTAAAACAGTTTAATTCCGCGGTTTCGATGCGGTCCGAATTTACGATCAACGGCTACTTACCATCGATAATTAAAGCGTAGGTAAATCATCGCCGTCGATAAACAATGCGTCCAGCACTATTAACCTGGGTAATGATGATAAAATGTTTATTATATTTTATTAAATCAGGCTTTGGCGCCAAAACGAGGATGCACTTCGGAATTTATGCATTTTTTATTGTGAAGTTTGGTCACTCTCACAAAATATATACCTGAAAACTAAAAATAAAAAACAAGAATTTCAAAATTGAAATTATTTAAACGGCAGTCGCCAAATTGACTTCGATCAATTCTATAAAATTTCGAACATGACGGTCGATAATCAAAAACATTCAAAAATAGAACAGCAACTGCACAATCCGGCAACTTAAGAACGCGAATTGTCAGGCGTGATCCGATTCGCTATGACGTGCAGAACGACGCTAAGTCGCGGAAATAAGCCTCTTTCACTCTAAAAGCGCACCCAAGTTGTTATCTTACAAGTTTAGAATGGTATAGCAAAAGGGTTAAGCCGTGGAGAGGAACAATGCCGCGCTTAGCTAGAGACGTAATAAAATGGAGGGTTGCAGTTTGTTGCAGTTATGGTAGAGACGAGTACCTACAATTTGTAGAGTGCTATTTAGGAGACCTGATAAAGGTTGCCGGAAGTTGTTGAGTGCAGGATGCACAAGGTCGGTCTGGAAATCTATGACGTCTGGGCGTCATATGGCTGATATGATGATGATGACGATGATTATTTAGGACGCTATAAGCTAGTCAGTCCTAGTATAAACGTAGATTTACAAGACTGAAGGCCTTTAAGTTATAATTGAGAGAAAATAATGAAAAGTAGACAGTTGGTTGTATAGTCATTTAAAGTGATTACTAAAGACTATGTCATTTGAGTGTCAGCCCTAGTGACCTTTATCAGGTCATCTTTCCATCTAGTGGGGGGCCGTCCCTTTCTGCCTCGACGGTTCTTTGAGCTGTGTTATAAATATTTTAACTTAGTTATAACTAGTGGTTCTGTGAGAACAGTAGGCCTCGCGTCCGAAGTCCAAAAAGTAATTTGCATAACAAAATTAACGATAGAAGTCCAATTTTAAATCTAATTTCAGGCGCTTTAATTTTTCTATAGGCTTACCTATGTAGGCTTTTGAGTAAAATATTGGTAAAAGTTTTAGCGATTACTCGCGTTCCCTTGGTCCTCAGGAGGTCGAATTTGGTGTCTACGGGTTCGTCTAGTGAAGGCGGAGAGGACTGCGTAGTCTGATTGGTATAGGTAGGTATAAATTCAAAAATTTAAATCCGTCCATATGTAACGCTACAGCAAACTCCCCCCCCCCCCTTTCCCCCTCCGCTTCCCTTTTTTGGACTTTTTTTCACTATATCTTGTGTAGAATGAAATCTTTAGTGTGCCTCTCAAATTTGATTGAAATCCATCGATAAATAACGCTACAGAAAACTTCCCCCATTTTCCTCCCTATTTTCCCTGTAATCAAAAAACGCGATCGATTAAAAAATTAAATAAACAAGGAACTTGTGTGCCATTTCATCAAAATCGATTGAAAATTGCTACCTGTAGGCGATAACAGACAGACAGACAGACGGACAAAAGCATTTTTTGGCCAATCTAGAAACTGAGACGCTTCGCTCGCTTCGCTTTCTCGGTCAATTAATCTTGCAATCTCTGAAAGGCTCCATTCGTTCATGACTAGAAGTTCGAGACTAAAACATACTTTCAAATAAGAAAAGATACGAAAAGCAGTCTTTAGTAAAGTGGAAGCTATAATTTTCCATGCTCTACGTATTCCATTTTCAAATAATGCGAGATACAAGTCAACTGTCTAATTTTGTTGTGAGCGTCGTCTAAAGATAATTAAAATGTATTTTTGGACTGAAATAACCATAACGATGACTTTGAGTCATGTGTTCTGAGAATTGTAGGGAAGGGTTCAGAGTTAGTGAGATTTTAGGGTTTCCTAAACGATTTTTAGACGAGTTTAGATAATTTTAAAGGGTTTCATCTTCTTGGATAAAAAAGTTAATTAAGTAACGTTCTACGCAGTCACTACCTGGATGGGTGACCGCTAACACTATTACTTACTCACGTATTAGTACATTTTCTTTATTTTGACGAATACTACAATAAAATGGCGATAAATAGTGTGCGTACATGGTATTATTCCAATTTCAAATTTCAACATCTTTTCGATGCTAAATGCATCGAAAAGATGTTGAAACAGGATAAAAATAATTTTAAAAAGATTTTCTTCAACGAGGCTGAATGTCGCATCTCGCTGGCTGAAAAGAAACAAGACCACCAACAGCCGAATTTGAATTTAGAACAACAATAAATGCTAATTTCAATAGTGGTTTCCCGCGTTGATTTGCAAACCGACTCCGTGACGATTGTATGCTGATCATACACGCTCGCCTCTTGTACATACATACATACATACTGGCATACAATTAAAGTATACTGTACTCTTTCATAAATAAATGTAGTGACTATCCTACTTCGTACCTACTAATAATAATAATACGGGACATTTCACACAGCGCTATCTAGCCACAAAGTAAGCAAAGCTTGTACTATGGGAACCACACCCAAATAACGGATAGTTTTTGGTTTTGGGACTATGTACGGTGAAAGCGATTTGGATTCAAAGGTAAATAATAAGTTATTAGTATCTAGATTGGCACATAATAGTAGATTATTAAACGAGGGGATAAAGCAGTGTCTTGCGTCACGAGCGCTATAGGATTTAGGAGGAGTTTCTAGAATCCTGAGTGCAGAGAGGGATATAAGCACACCCAAGATGCAGACAGCTTTATCCACGAGGAGAACACTCTACTTTTCACACTTCCTGGTGAGACAATAAAAACCAAATCTACGTTGGTGCATTCTGTGCAGAGGTTAGCTCGATTTACGAATAAGTTCGTATTGTGTGGGTCTCTTTGGTTCAAATTTTAATACAGATGAGGTTCCAAATTTAAATCACATTATGCCCGTGAGGGCACTTTACATTCAGTACAACTTTACTCCCGGCTCAGCCGTAGGGATTTAATCACTTGCTTTCGGTGGGTTTACAAGACGTATAATTTGACATTGTCGAGCAGGTGGTGTGAAAAGAATTTTTTTATCCGCGATGTTTCTGACTTCTGAGCGTTATAGTAAGGAATCTATTTATTAATCCGTGAACTAAGTATCTCTGTATGGTACATCATTGATACTCTGGGTAAAACTCACATGATCCATTCCATCCAAAGGTTGTCTGATAGAGATCGCTACTTAGCGATAAGACCGCCAATCGTATACATTAATTTGAATAATGCTAATATTAATTGTTTTGTGCAATAAAGTATTATCTATTAGAGTCGCACAGAGAGCCATGGAGCGCGCCATGCTCGGCATCGCACTGCTAGACCGAGTCCCCAATACCGAAATTCGCAAGCGGACTAAAGTTCAAGACGTTAGCAAGCGTATATTGGGACTCAAATGGAGTTGGGCAGAACATGTGGCCAGGCGCGGTGATGACAGGTGGAGCAGGGTGCTGACTGAGTGGTGGTCTCGAGATGGAACCAGGAATGCAGGTCGTCCACCGGCAAGATGGGTCGACGACATTATAAAAATCGCAGGGCGTATGTGGGTTAGAACAGCGCAGGAGAGAGGCGAATGGCGACAACGAAGAGAGGCCTATGCCCAGCAGTGGGATGAGAAGGGCTGATGATGATGATGATTATGATGATATACAGCAGTGTCGGTAACGGTAACGGTAACAGTGTCGCGAGTTCAATGATTTTTATCCAACTCAAAAAATGCCCAACGCGCCTAAAAAAGTTTTCACTACTTATATACAGAGATGTCGGTAACGGTAACAGTGTCGCGAGTTCAATAGTTTTTTCCCATATCATAGTTTGCCCAACGCGCCTAAAGAAGTTTTCACTTCAAAAATGAATTACGGTCGAATCAACCACTGTGCACTGGTAGCTAGTTTTAAAATAGGTTCGAATCATACCAACAGAATAAAGATAAACATGAATTTGGATTTCGAATCGCGCGGTTTTATGTAAGTTTTACTCAAATGCAAGGAATTATCACCCGCAGCGCGGTTTAAAAATAATTCTTAAAATGTGGAGTTATATTTAACCTCCTTGCGGGGTCGCCTTCGCCCTTCAGGAAAAAAACGTTAAACGTCAAAAGATAAATTACCTAAGGGAAATTAAAACTGTCTTGGAATAATAGAATTTTCTTATTGTGTTTCTAATCTGTGCCTTATTCAAGCTTAGTTTTTGTAAAAGTTAAAGCAAAATGAGTTTTATGTGTTAGAAATAAAAAACAAAACACAATAATTTTGAAATATTCATTCGATTAAAATTGATAATTTAATAAGAGAACATTACCTAAATTGATACATATCTATATGTATAAAACATAACATTTATAACTCAAGAACGGCTGGAGCTATTTTGATGATCTTTGATTTAGCAGAACAACTGTTAAAATATTGCAAAAATTTACGTTAAAAAAATTACGACGATATTTAATTCTCTCATACATAGATGTAGCTAATGATGGCCGATTGACAATGCATTGGCAGCCCGTGTCATATGCATGTCAAGGCGGTACGAAGTTTGGCGGGTCAGCTAGTTTTAAATAAAGAATACATTTTTTCGGCGTCAATTTCAATCATTTCTATAAAAAAGCTGTGCTTAATACACCCCGTATAAAGCACAGCTTTTTTTATTGAAAAAGATTTTTATTCGAAATGAAAATACTAAATTAGATTATAATTGAAAACAATGTTATCAAATCCTTTCAAAACTTTTCGATCGGATGAATACCAATCTATTAAACACGAACATCACAAATACATTAAAGAACCCGAAATCTAATTTCCCAACAAAAAAACAAAAAATCTTAATTACTTTTTCTCTCGAAGAGATAAGAAGCCCTATTTGAATCCTCGTTATCAACACTTTCTTCCTCCTTGGGTTTCTGGGGCCACGATTGGAGGGATAAACGAGCAAGCTATAGCTATGCCAGTATGTACTAACTTACTTTCTCGCATATCTCATATGCCAGAAAGTTTAAAAAAATAGGTACCTACCTGAGAATGTACCTGAGATGGAATAAGCAACATGGCCCACCTGATTGTTATGTGGTAACCATCGCCTATAGCAAAGTATTGTCTCGTATCACACAACTTAGAAACGTGACCTACGATGCACTGCCCTACGTCCATCAACTTGAGGCATAAAAGTGAAGTCTCATGTGCCTGTAATTTCACCGGCAACCAATCGAAACACAGAAATCCTACTTGGTCAGTTAGTTATTCGTAGATTACACTATTCTTAAAGGTTTTATTGATGAAACGCTTTTTGTAGCTAAGCTTGCCTTTGTGAATGTTTTCTATTTATGTCATTTGTATACTGTGTTTTCTTATTGTGTTATACCAAAGAATATTATTGAAAAAAAAATGATAATACATCATTACATTAACAGTGTATCAAACAAGTGGGTGTAAAACCTAAGAAAGCAATTTCACTCAAGTATTTAGACCACACACCGATCCTATGACTGTATTTTGAGATGTGCTTACAGTTCATACGGTAATCAGAATGCTATATAGTTTAATATCCCTCTGTTCCCCTCCCTTCAATCCTCAGTTTTCTTCCAACCCTCTGGAATACCTATCAGACGTAATTTAAAGATAACTAATGTCTCCAGTCATTAGGGAAAAGGAAAAGCAAAGGAAATGCAGCCAAATGCATTTTTAATATCGGTTTCTAGATTCAGGTGTATTTTTCAATGCTATTTTTCTCGCATTTCATAAAAATCCTGTCTGATATGATTTTTTTCTACCGAAATTATTATTATTCATTCTTATGCCTTCTTTATTTCATTATCTTTTTATTTTTTTTGTTTTTTCCTAAAGTTGTATATAGTAAGTATAATTAAGAACCCCTCTTTGAGTTCCTCCTTCTGTTTACTCCATGTCTCTATCTTTTGCTGATGTCATCCACTGATTCCCAGCGATTTTAGTGATGTCATGAGTCTATCTTTTCTTTGGTCGACCTGGTCTTCTTTTGCCACTGAGTCCAACCCATCTCGTCGCTCTTATGGTCCACCTATCATCCTTGTATCGGGATATGTGTCCTACCCACCGCAATTTTAACATATGTTCGTAGTGGAGTGCATGTGTTACTTTTGTGTTTTGTCTCTTTTACCGAAATTCTACAATATTATAATTAAGATAACTAATTTTTAAATATGTCGGCGAACGCACGTCCTTTAAGGCCAGGCGATCCATACTGGAAAACTTAGCGTAGGATTGAAAAGCCGATCTAATAAAAAAAATTGCTTGAATTGTACTTGTATTTATTATACTTATTAACAATGTACGTAATGTATTTATTTTAATGAGAAAATTAGTGTACCTAACTAAAATTATGATAAAATCACATGGATCACTTTGAAACGTCAATTTTACCGCCTGTTCCTCGTGACCAAGCCAAGAAATAATCAGGCAAGAACAAGGCTGGTTATTTTTTTATTGATTCTTTACACAATATAACAAAAGTATTAAATAGTAAATAAATAAAATAAATAAATATTGCTGGACATTTCACACAGCGCTATCTAGCCCCAAACTAAGCAGAGTTTGTACTATGGGAACCAGATAACTGATAGAATACTTATATACCTTTTTTTTTTGTAAATACATACTTATCATATATAAAAAAACATCGAGACCCGGAACAAATATCTATAGATCATGCAAACATTTGTTCCGCGGCGGGAATCGAACCCACTACCTCCTGCGTCTCAGCCGGCTATTCGCCCACTGCGCGACGGAGTTAGTCAAAAGTATTATTATAAAAATAAAAGAATTCACCCACTGCTGGGCCTCCCCAAGTTCCTGGCATCCGCCACGCTCCTGCGCTAGTCTCATCCATTGACGACCCCAGAAAGTACCCAATATGAATCAATATACGAAAGAAAATGTGTATCTACTCATATTGCAAAATTGAGATGTCGAGAGGCTGAGCGACATCGGGCCACAAAAGGTTGGTGGAAGCGGTTGGGTGCAAGCCTTACAAAATCAGTTGTTTTGTGAATCGATGGAGAAGGCCTATGATTAACAGTAGACGTTCTTATAACACCGAGGAAGCGCCTCGGTCACAGAAAAACTGTTACGAGTACAGTGGAGTATTTTTAACCTCGTAATAAAGCGACTCAATAAATTTACTTTATGAACCTACGACCGTAAAAACAGTTCTAAATGACGCTTATTATAGTGTGACCATCTTTTACATTACGATTAAATTATTTCGTTTTACTACCCATCCCGATTACATTTTATTTCCTGTAACCTTTTTGATGAGACTCTCGTGGTCACTGAAGACATAAAACTGTTCAACAATATTTATTACAATAAAAGTTTTACGATTTAAAAAAATCCCGGTATTTTTTAAATAGGTCTAATTGACCCTAAGATTTTTAAACCAATTTTAACGATCGAAAACCGCAGCAAAAAGGAATTAAAACGAAAAGGTCTGGATGCGACAAGGTGTTTATATTCGGACAAAAAATGTAATAATCTTACGGCAGTAAAATACTATCAGACGTTTACGACAAATTCACACAAGTCCTACTTAATAAATCTGACAAAATCTTAAATTTATGCTCGCGAAGGAAAAGATTATTTTACGACGCAGTAAAAATGTTTAAAATGCCCTGGTACGGATAATTCAGGAAAATCTATTTTAATTAAAATATTTTATGATGATTGCGATGAAAATTAAGAAAGATGATTTCCTTTTAATATGCTCTTATGAAATATTACGAAGAATGTTTTAATAAGCTAACTTTTAAACACAGAGCCGTGTTTTAGAACTCTATTTTATAGCTCTACCTATTTAAACACTGTTTAATCTTATATTATAGCTTTAGGCTCTGATCTGTAGACTGGCTGCATCAATTTCTACTAAACATCTCAGGAAAACCATTAATTTAAAAAAACACGCATTGAAATCAGTCCATCCTTTTGAGAGCTTTATTGCCACATACAGACAACTATTACCACTTCATGCTAATAACACCTCTTTTTTGTGTCGGTAGTAAGAATATATTTTTTTTTTGCATAAATTAAAATATGTACCTATATATTCTTTACACTATATTTTTATGTCTACTTATTTCTTGCAAGCTTCCGCCTGCAGCTTTTCACATGTGGTTTGTCAATAAAATCATTACCCTCCTGCGGAGTCGGTTAAAAAGTAGCCTACGTCTCAATCCCGCTCATAATCTATCATACCAAATTTCATCGAAATCGGTCCAGCCGTGAAAACGTAATAGACAGAGTTACTTTCGAGTTTATATTAGTGTGGATATTTTTTATTACCAGGAAGTCATTCGTACCTTATATTTTTACGACAACGAAGTATTGTGACAGCATACCAAGAATGTTAAAAAGTGTTCCTGATTAAATAAAACGTTAGGCCTCCAAGGGGCAAGTTTGCACGTGATAAGCATTAAGTAAGCGCTTCGCCGCTTATTCGGCTTACATTTTACGGCGGAAGAATTAAAGTCATTTGTCAAATGGATGATTTACAGATTAATGCTAGGAGTCAATGACTTCGTCTTGAATACGGCCCTGGATGATGAAGTTCTTATTTTAAATGTGTGGCAACGCATCACTCTGTTATTCCTACATTTATATTTCAGTAAGAAAATGAGAATATTTTATCAAATACTAGCTGACCCGCCCGCGGCTTCGTACGCGTGGTTTGTCAATAAAACATTACCCTCTTTCTGTGCAGTCGCGTAAAGTGTATCCTATCGCGTAAAGTCCATTCATAATCTATCTAGGTATATAGGTACCGAATTCCATCAAAATCTGTCGAGCTGTTAAGTCGTGAAAAGGTAACAAACAAACAGAGAGACAGAGTTACTTTCACATCGGTATTACGTAGATTATAACCTGGATTAACACATAGGCTACTTTATGTTGACAAACAACGCGTGCGAAGCCGCTGGCGGAAGCTAATTATACATATTAACCTTTCTCTTGAATTACTATCTATGGCTGAAAACTACATTACAATCCGTTGAGCAGTTTAAAGGATCTAATGTAACAGACAGCGGAAGCGACTTAATTTTATACTATGTATATATGTATAGTTATAGTATGTATGGAACGCAGCGTTCTCGGATTCAAACGGATTGATCGAGTGAGAAACACCGCGCTGCGTTCGTTGACAGGCATAGCCGATGTTGGAGAAAAGACAGCTAGGCTCAAATTGGATTGGGCGGGAGTCATTAACAGACTGCACTCCGATAGGTGGGCTAATCTAGCTCCAACTTGGAGGCCTGATGGAAGAGGTGGTTGGGGTCAGCCAAGAAAGCGAGACGATCTTGTTGCCTTCGAGCAGGAGTAGTGGACTGTCACACAGGATAGACATATCTATGTCTATCCTGTGTGACTTCTGCTGTTGTCAAAGGTCTTCCCCAAGTCTTTCAGATGGAAAGACTTGGGGGAGACCTTTGACCAGCAGTGGGACAACATAGGTTGACAAAAAAAAGTATCTATGATGACAGCTTAGATATTTGAGTTTTATAAAAATATCCTTGTTACCACAAAAAGTTAAACAACTGTTCGAAGCTTGTTCAAAAAACTCCTAACCAATTTTTGTACAGGAGTAATTTAAACAATCGCTAGACTGTGTTTAACTTTTTTGTGTTTTATTCATCAGTGTTGCCAAGTCATCTGTTTTTAATAGGTATGTTTAGGATACTGTACGTTACCATTTTGCATAACTTCGTCCATGTCGTGAAAAATCTCTGATCTTACCTGTCAACAAAAAAAATAAAAATTTAGTGAAAATTCTATTACAAAATTAAAAAAAAAACTCCTTTTAAATCATATGTAAAAAAAATATTTGCAAACACCAGCTTTTAACAAATAAAAACTGCACTGACAGACACGCATTCAGACAAGGTAATAGTTGAAAGATTTAAAAGAAATTGATAACACCCCGTTTTTGGGTGAGAGTATAGCTCTAACGTCTTGACTCTTAGTACCTCTCTCTCTTCTCTATGCATCCCACATGGTGGTGGGGTCAGCTTTCCTCATCGTTCTTCTCTACTTTGCTCTATCCTCGACGTCGTCATCAGCATTAACAGTCAACTTGGCACTCTCTCATGTCTTTTGACACTACATCTCTCCATCTTGTCTTGGATCTACCTCTAGATCTTCAACCGGGGACGGAAAGTTGTAGTGCCAAATTCCTTACGTAGTCAGATGGCCTCCTCTTCACGTGACCGACATCGCAGCCGACTCTCCTACACTCTCCGACTCTTGTCAGCGATGTCGCGCACGCCCAGGCTTCCTCGCACGTACTCGTTACCGATTTTATTGAGCCTGGTGACGCCGCACAATGTGCGTGGACAATACTACTATATTACTATATTTAAAATCGAAAATCAACACACGCTTAAAAATAAATAATAATAGTTTGTATAATCATCCCCTACAGATGTATTCATATTTATATGTATGTCAGTTGCAATTATTATATTTGTAATGCATTCGATGTACACCTTTCCTTTAATGCAACCGTCATGCAGTACAGTGACCACGCTGTCTATAATTATTGGGACATTTATCTATAATAATATTATAAAGATGAAATATTTGTATTTTTGTATGTTTATAACGAACAAACTCAAAAACTACTTGTCCGATTTAAAAAATTCTTTCACCATTAGAATGCTACATTATCCCTGAGTAACATAGGCTACTTTATACCCGACTGCGCAGAAGGAGGGTAATGTTTTTATTGAAAAACTACGCGTGCGAAGCTGCGGATTGGTCAGCTAGTTTGTTATAGAATAGTCCACTTATATTTTTTTATATATTTTTAATGAGATGAAGTTATCACTTGTTCTGTATTTATTTGGACTTTTTATTTACAAGCCATTATTTTGTAAGACCGCCCTTTGAAGTAAATCTATTTGTAAAAATTATGTTCGGTATTTTATTTTGGTGTAATGAGTTATCTTATCTTAGCTTATATTATTTAATAATTGTTATTATGTGCTTGAAATGAATAAATCAAAATATTATGGGTTTATATGGTTAGTATTTTTTAGTATGTAATAAGAAATTAATAACTGGGTAAGGGCCAAAGTAGATTAACTCTTATAATAATTATATAGGTTAATAATAGCTGTAATAAAATGTACTTAACTAGTTAAAAACCCTAATAAATTTATGTAATTTTAATGACTATGGTTAAAAAATAATGTTATGTTTGTTCAGAAAAGTACCAAATAGTGTTAATTTTATAGCAATTTCAATGAATTTTTGTACTTAATTTTTTTATTACTCACATTACATGCCTTATACATTATCACGCAGGTGTTAATAGTTCCATTTATATTGTCAATAAAATATATTTACATAATTGTAATGTAATTTTAACGAATAAATAAATAAATAAATATTGCTGGACATTTCACACAGCGCTATCTAGCACCAAACTAAGCAGAGCTTGTACTATGGGAACCAGATAACTGATAGAATATGTATGTACTTTTTTCTTTGTAAATAAATAAAATAAATAAATATTGCTGGACATTTCACATAGCGCTATCTAGCCCCAAACTAAGCAGAGCTTGTACTATGGGAACCAAATAACTGATAACTGAACTGATAAACAACCAGACCCGGAACAAATATCTGTAGATCATGCTAACATTTGTTCCGCGGCGGGAATCGAACCCGCTACCTCCTGCGTCTCAGCCGGCTATTCGCCCACTGCGCCACGAAAGTAATTAATATCTTTTTATCAAATTGACTGACGGATTCAAACGGAAACCATTTGAAAACCGTATGAAAACTTCTTCTAAGCTCTTATTTTTCCACCCCTCTAATAAGTTAATAAAAACTCACACCATCACATTAATATTTAACACCTAAACGCTATCTCCTCATATTCGAGTTAAACCAGCATCCCCTGACGTCAGATTGACATCTGTCAGTCCAGGGGGTTCAAACGACCCCATATTTTTCGCTGGTGGAATAAATTTTTAATCAAAACATTTTCGGACCCCTCTCTTTAGTCGTTAATTTCTCTATTGTCAGAAAGTGACACAAGTTAGTTGCCATGGTGTCGATGTAGTTGCCATGAGTTTTTTATGTTAGTATGTCAAATGTATGAAACTAGCTAACTAGAATTTTATCATAATAAAACATATAGATTACAATCATACGACGTCCGTCGTACGTAGCGCAGTGGGCGAACAGCCGCCTGAGACGCAGGATGCGAGTTCGATTCCCACCGCGGAACAGATATTTGTATGATCTACAGATATTTGTTCCGGGTCTGGTTGTTTCTCTAGTTAGTAGTAGTATGTATGTACAAAAATGTATAATAAATAAATATTGCTGGACATTTCACACAGTGCTATCTAGCCCCAAACTAAGCATAGCTTGTACTATGGGAACCAGATAACTGATACAATACTTATATAATTTTATTTTTATTTTTTTGTAAATACATACTTATAATATATAGAAAAACAACCAGACCCTATATAAGTATTCTATCAGTTATCTGGCTCTCATAGTAGCTTTGCTTAGTTTGCGGCTAGATGGCGCTGTGTGAAATGTCTAGTGTTATTTTTTTATTTATTATTCATACTTTAAAAACAACAACATTTACCTCTAAAATGTTAGTGTTATATACAAGCAATTAGCAGATAAGAATAGAATCAAATTTCATTGCTTATTCATTAAAATCATTTATCAGAAGTAAATTAACACAATGATTTGGTTGAAACATGGCCCCTCACAATAAAGCACATAGGTATACACGATCAGAGTTGCTCAAAGAGCAATGGAACGGGCCATGCTAAGAATCCACCTCGTCGATCGTATACCATACGTCGAGATTCGATGTCGAACTAAAGTCAAAGATGTAGGTATACGAATCGCGAGGCTTAAGTGGAGATGGGCAGGACACTTTGCTAGGCGCAATGACAACAGGTGGTCGTAGAGTGGTGGCCAAGAGATGGACGTCGACCGCAGGGCAGACAACCAGCCCGATGGTCTGACGATTTCGTAATGGAAGTTGGACAGCAATGGATGAGACTTGCTCAAGACCGGTTGGTCTGGCGACATAGAAAGGAGGCCTATACCCAGCAGTGGGTGCTGGAGGCTCGATAGATAGATAGATTAAAACAAATAATGAATTCCACTAATCAAGTAAATAAAAAAAATCGAATTCCACTTAATAATTAACTAAATTGAACAAAAACGCTAGTAAGTTTTCAAAAAATTTGCTCAATTTCACTTCAACACACTTTTAAACAACAGTATTAAAATAATGACAATAACACTTAAATATAAATATCACGTAGATACTAAGAATGAAAACAACCATTATTATAAGTAGTAAATCTGAATTTTGTAATAAATTTACTAGCGTTTAAAATATTGGATGTAAAATGTATTCTAACGATTTCATAGTAAAAAAGTGATTACATACCTTTATGTGCTTAGAATACGCAAACATTATTTATATAAATTCCGTTAAACAAACTGATGTAATAGAAAGTTATATAGAGAAAACACATAACAAAATATTTTATTTAGTTAAATGGAGCGCCATCTTATCTGCTGGTACAGCAGTTGTGGCCGGTGCGGTGGCAAATTCAGCCAAAGATCTCAAGCGGCGCAAATATGAAAGTCTCAACGATACGACGTTTGGTCGATACGATGTTTGATCCGAGTCAAAGCATAAGCATTGCAATTCAGCGGGGCAATGCAGCCAGTGTCTTGGGGACACTTCCGCTTGGTAGTGATCGGGAGCAGTTGAGCTATCTATAGATCGTTTGCAACGGTCTTTAGATGATTCAACTGTTTCTTCTGTATTTTATTGTAAATAATTTTATATTCTTTCTGTTATTAAAGGCATTTGCTCCACTGTTAAATGGTATATGGTATTAATTATATGATTGTATCAATATATGTTATAGGATAAGTTCGTTGTCCGTCTGTTTGCCTGTCTGTCTTCCCATCTGTCAAGACCCTTGTAGTACGCGTAAGGGTATCAAGTTCAAATTAATATCAAATACGTCAACGGTCTCTTGGAGCTGTACAAAATCAAGCTTCTAAATGAAATTAAATCAGAGCGACCGATCTAATGCGGTTTTTTTTTACTCTTACATAATTTAATTGAATTCAGCACTTAATACGCTATTACTATAACTATACATTTTGAACAGTGATTTTGTTATAAAACGCCTGTCATTGTTGTTCATTGATCTTTTCTTGGTCACAGCGGTTGGCCTTGTATAATCCGAATATAGCCACTGGTCAATAAATACCTTTAAACTAAAAAGATTAGTGTATCAATTCCACAATAATAAAAAAACTAAGATTATTCTAACCACACAAATTGCAAAACGAAATTGCTTTCAGCGATAAGGCCTACTATTTAGCTTAATCTAGTTCAAAGAGTAATCCTGGTGCACAGTTAAGCGTTTATTTAAATAATCTATCCGTTTCTTCAGGCTGTCTGGAAGAAATTGCTTAAGTGATGTAGGTTTATACGTTTACGTTACGATGTCATTCAAACTAATATTAAAATTTCGAAAGCAACTCTGTATCTGTCGTTTGCTGCGTATTAACGACTAAACGGCTGAACCGATTTCAATGAAATTTGGTACAGAGATAGATTATAGTCTAGATTGAAACATAGCTTACATTTAATTGATATTCATTACGTGTGAAGCCGTGAGCGGAAGCTTGTGCGTGATAAAAAGTTAGTAGATTAGCAAGTAGCACATGAGACTTTACACCTGTATCCCTCAAGTTGTTGGACGCAGGGCAGTGCATTGTAGGGCACGTTTCTAATGTGCGAGGAAATTTTCTGTTATAGGCGATGGTTACCTCTTAACATCAAAGCCATGAGCTACTTCCATCTCCATGTAGTATAAATAAAAAGAATTGTTCTTTCAAGACACATTGAAACCTTTTACCATACAGCCAATATATCCTTTTCAAAGCCACTAAAAACTACAAACCGTTCTAAAACCCCCGTGTTCAAGAAAAAACAATTGACGCGAAAGGATCACTCTGTTCTTGTACAATCAATGGCAGACCAGACCACACACAATCTCACATAAATAGAACAAATCATTACAATAACTCAATTCGTTTCGCCACCGACCTACGTCTTTATTAATTGCTAGCTGTTGCCCGCGGCTATGCTCAGACTAGAACATAAATAAATATGCAATACGCAAAATTATGGTTTGTAAGTTTGATCACTCAATCATTTCAGATGAACTGATTTTAAAGATATTTGGCAAAGATATGATTGACATAATATTAGACTTTTTATCGCACACAACTAACCAAAAAGTTGATACAGATGGAAAAAAACGTGTAAGTGTGTGTACATATGTACGCACGTAAGAAGTTATACTTCTTTGGCGTAACATAACAAAAATAACTGATGATTTCATTCCGTATGCCACAACTCTTTGTTTGTAAAAGGAATGATAAATTAATAAATATAGTTATGAGTTTTCACGAAACTTGAGAGACAGTTGTCAGCTAACTTCATCAAGTCGTTTTCTATCTATCGGTGTGCGCGCGCATGAGCTAGTTATCAGCTAACTTCAGCATGTCGCTTTTTGGCTGTTGGTGTGCACACGCATAGTAAAGATTTTACTCTCATATTTGTTTCCAAGCGCGACAAAAGAAGTATAACTTCAAAAAGAAACAACTAAGTTCGTACAACATGACATGTGATATAAGTAATTGTTTCATTTTTTATTTATTTTTTTGAATGAAATAGTACCTACTTTAACAGCATATAAATATAATAATATAGTATTATTATAAATTCAAAAGTAACTTTGTTGCTTTCTCTTTGTTACGTCTCCACAACTAAACGGATGGACCGATTTTGATAAAATTTAATATACAGATTATAAACAGGATTAAGATATAGATTACTTTTTATTCAACTGCACAATAGGAGGGTAATGTTTTTATTGAAAAACCACGCGTGTGTAGCCGCGGGTGAGTCAGCTATAAACTAACATCGTTTTCTCAATTAGATATTATAAAAAGAACAGAAAAATATCCAGAGAGCAATTTAAGATATTAAAAAGGAACACACAAAACAAATGTAAGTAAAAAAAATCACTATTTAAAGAAATTAATGAATAAAACTGTGTAGTAAATACTTACCTACCGCAAAAAAAGTTAAACACTTTTTAACTTGTTATTACGCGTGTTAATAAAAATCCTTACCAATTTTTGTAGGTATAGGATTTTTTCAAACAGAGTTTAGTGGGTGTTTAACTTTTTTGTGTAAGACCCGGTTTTAGTTTAGGTTACTTAGGTTTAAGTAGTGACCTCTACCAGACAACATTTGGATGAAAAAAATCTATATTTCTTGTAACAGAGAACAGACCGACAAAATTAACCTCAAAACGAGACAAAACGAGCAATTAATTCTCAAAAACAAAAGAATCTCAACAAAAGTGCCAATGTGAACGATGCGCGGCTAAAATCCAGAAAAATTATGTACATACATCAAGACATGCATATTTTGAGTTAGTCAAATACAAGTGGTAATTGGCTGCGATTAGACACGGTTATCGGTTATCCAGTAAGAGCTTTAATTTATTATTATCCGTTGACTCTTTGTTCTTAAAATTATAGTTTTTAATTTTGCTAAAGTCATTTTATTTTAGGAAATACTCTGAAAAAAAGTGTGTTAAATTGTAATGATGGTGGATTCTGTTAGATGGATATATATTGTGCCTTATTGTACATTATACTTTATCTAGTGGCGCCCCGAACTGAGATCTTGCGAGTCTCCGATTAAAACAAAAAAATATTAGTTGTAATCTTTGACTATCAAAATAGTGCCACGAAATAAATAACCAACGAACTAGACCTACAGTTTCATTCAAATTATAGGTAACGGGAGTTCATGTATTTTGGTTACTCTTTTTTGGAGTACAAGTAGCAGTTATTCTGGATTTCAGACTTTTGCATATATTTGTGTCACTAAAGCTACACGAATACCAAATTTCAGCATTGTGGGGTCACTGGTGTACCCTGTGAATTTTGTCAAAGTTTTATTTTTATTATGGCTAATAACTCAAAAACTACAAAATTTAAACTAAAAATGACGGAGTTCAAATGTACTAAGAAAGACCTTTCATTTGACGTCCCATTTGACCTAATACTCCCTTTTTTTACCCCTCTTGAACCCCAATATCTCAACAACCCCCCAATATTTTTAGCTCATTGAGTCGCACCAAAATTGTGCTATCACTGCCTACCTATGTATTAAATTTCATGATGATCGGATAAACGCTACGAAAGTTATCCTCGGACAAACAAACAAACATACATACATACAACGCCGATTTGCCCAAGTTGATTTGGAGATCTCGTTTCGCTCGATCAATAAATAAACAAACAAACATCAAAACTTTCATTATTATAATATTAGTTTAATACCAGTATTTGTATTGATCTAAAATATCTTTGGCTAACGCTAAAACCACATTATAATCCTCATTTTAAATTAAATTTGTTGTCACCCTACAGAATTGCTTAAGTTATAATTTCTAACTTAGTTATAATTATAAGTTATTTATTTAAAAGTCAAAGAGCGTCAGGAACCTATAATTATGTATTTAAATTACTTTAGTTCGATGTCTATACATAAATGTCATGTTAGTAATATCGTTATTATCTAAAATCTATAAATATATAAATACGTGAGAAGGTTTTTTTTATCCTAGATAGATCTTGGTTTGACCACAATCTCACCTGATGGTAATCGATGATGTGGTCTAAGATGAAGCACGAAAATCTAGAAGAAACCTATTTACTCTTACCTTAAAGAGGTCCAGATGGTTTTCTTTAGGAGAAACAAACTACGGTAAAGTGCAGTACTTTAACTGTACGCATCAAGAATATAAACTTAGGTATGTACCTAGAGTAAACTTTGTACCATTTTTAGCTTATTGCGAACACCGAGGAGTGTGAGATTTGGCATAATTAAAGTTTATATGGAGAAGGAGGGGTGAATGCTAATTAAGCTAAAAAAATAATGAATTTGAACCGGCAACTAGATGAATAAAAACGTCAGACAAAAGTGACTAGAAATGAAATGCAAAATTCAATAATCAAAATAGTACCTATGCTGTAAGTGTTCCTTACAAGGATACAAGGATGATAGGTGCATCATAAGACGAGATGAGTTGGACCCAGCGGCAACAGAAGACAAGGTCGACCAAGGAAAAGATGGACTGATGACATCACTAAAATCGCTGTGAAACAGTGGATGACAATAGCAAAAGATAGAAACATGGAGTAAACAGGAGAAAGAGCCCAAAGAGGGGTTCCTAACCGAATAGAATAATGCAAAAGTTTGGACGTTTTTTATTTATTTGTTTGTTTGTTACTCAAACACGTCGTAATAGCTGAACCGATTTCGATTAAATTTAGTATGAACGTAGATTATAACCTGAATTGGCACATAGGCTACTTTTTATCCCATAAATTAGGTTCCATGGGATAAAAATGGGGTGTCAAATCAAGTTGCAATAGCGAGTTTGGCTTTATTTCCTTACCTACATATACTACATTTAGTAGTGTAACGCATACGAAGTCACGGGCAACAGTTAATAAGAAAATAAAGAAGGCTTTAATAAATAAATAATAAATAAATAATTATTATTAATTATATTAATAATTATAATTAATAAATAAATAATAATAAAGAGTTCCTTGTGAAATGGCTACCATACCTATTTCTGCCATCAAACAGCATTGCTGTGTTTCGGTTTGAAGGGTATGGTTGCCGGTGAAATTACAGGCACATGAGGCTGTACACCTCGAGTTCATGGACGCAGGGCAGTGCATCGTAGGGCACATTACTACGAGGCGTTTTTCTGTTATAGGAGATGGTTACCACTTAACATCAGGTGGGCCATAAGCTTGTTCCATCTCCAGGTAGTATAAAAAACCTTTATTTCTTAATAATTAGCAGAATTGAACCAGAGGTAAGTTTGATTGGTTTTTCTAAGGGGTATTCTAAGCATCTCAGATATTTCAGAGTGCATTAGAATGCAGCTAGCGACGTCTAGCGAGTGTTGGTTGGAATGCAATTTTGTTAGACGCAGTATGAGCCTGCCACATTTTAGAGAGAACAGCTGGATTACTCAACAATGCATTTTCACTTGGATACGTGTTTTGTTATGTATTACTTTAAATGGAAACGCGGGTAGGGCTTATCGCTAGTATTGTTGTAAAATAAGTTTTTTACAAATTCATTAGCATAGAAAATTTATATTTTAAAACAACCTTAATATCACGTCCTAAAATATGAATGAAACAGGCTGCATAAAATAAGTAAACAAATATTAAATCATCATGTAAGTCGATATGACGCTGTTGATTTACGTGACTTTTTTATAAGAAATTTATCGATTACGGGATAAATATTCAAGCTACCGGTATTAAACCCACATCTAAAATCAGTTAATACGATTCCGGGTATGTGTTTTAAATTAATGTCGTACATAACAAAACTGTTTATGTTAGTCCATCCTATGGTGTTTATTTATGTATTATGATTTATAAGTACAGTTTGATTTCTCTTCTTAAACAATTTTACTGTGTACACCGCAGTTTATTGTCCTATGTTTAGCATTAACTAGTTCTTAAAGTATTCCAGGTGTGCATAAAGCGTTATTCTATTCTCCACTATTCTTTCATTTCATATATTTTTCACTGTAAGTATATGTACTTACAGTGAAAAATATATGTATGTATGCATATATGTATGTTTATGTATGCATAAAGAACACTAAGGACGACTTGCGCAAGGGTGCCTAAACGTATTTAGTAGCTAAATATGATTTAAGGCATTGTCAAATCATACAAATACGTCAAATCTTAACAAGTTTGGTACCTAAATACATTATGGGATCGTTGTGCCAGTCTGGCTAAGTTAGAGACGTCATTATGTATCTATACTCAAACAGACAGGTATCGATACTAATTAAGTTAGTATGTTTTAAAGAATGTCGACTAAAAAAAAGCATGTGTGCAATTTACACGTGGTAGAAGTGAAACCTTCAAATACCACGCGCACGTGCTTGGGATCTACCGACTCACTCTCTTTCTCTCTCCTACTTTCTACCTTTGTGTATCTTTCTTTCTCTCTCCCTCTCACGTTGGAATATTGGACGCTACTCGTTGCTAACGCTCGCGCTGGCCTGTAACAGGTATACTACGCGCATGCGTTCGAGGGACACGCATTCACTCTCGCTCTGTCTGTTTCTATTCCCCCTTCTCAGGAGTGTTAAACGTTTAACGCAACAGTGCTTTCATACCCCCTCCATGGTAGCGTTAAACGTTTAACGCAACTTTGTTGGGAGTCGCATTAAAAGTTTCACTTCAATATGTGTAAGCAAATATAACAAAAAATACAATTACACACCAACACAGAGAAATACCGACTTAGAATAAACGAGTTATTTATTTATTAAGTTTTTATCAGTTATTTATCTATAAAACAAAGTCGGGTTAGTTACACCATTTATAACTCAAGAACGGCGGGACCGATTTAGATGATCTTTAATTTGTTGGATTTGTCTCCGCCCCGAATAGCAGAATAACTATTAAAATATCGGAAAAATTGATGCATTTATGAATAAAATTTATTTTATCATACATAGATGCAGCTAATTGTGGCCGATTGACAATTCTATCGATGACGTACATTGGCAACCCGCGTCATATGCATGTCAAGGCGGTACAAAGTTCGCTGGATCAACTAGTTATTAATAAAATATAACGTATTGTATGTTTATAATTCAGAAATAAATAGGTGCCTTTATTTAATGTTTTAATGGTTGTAAGTACCTACTGAAGCAAAAAATATCACGAAACCACTGAAACTCTTCCGTACTCTAGTAAAATGATTGTAATGAACCAGCTAAGTCCCATTCGACTGTGAGATGGTGTTGCAGTGCTGTTGCATTTTAAATGAACTGGCTATCTAATAGTTTTTACGGTTACATTAGTTTGGCAAGTTGCTGGAACGTACACGATTCCAATTATAAATCTACGAGATAAATCGTTATTTATTTTGTCCGCTCACTGGATCTTTTTTGGTCAATCTGCGTAATTCACCCATTTCCGTTACTTTGATTTCAATATTGTTTTAAAAAAAAATATTCCTTAGTACCCCTTTAATCTCTCGAACACACCCTCCAAAAGGGTTTGAAAACTTTTGGCATAGTCCCCGATCCGCCTTTATTTTTTTTTCAAAGTCGCGTCGCACTACGGATTTCGTTTAATATTTGGATTAGGGACATATTATTACAGACGAACAAAAAATTCACTTAATATTATAAATGTGAAAGTTTAGATGTTTGTTTGTTACTCAATCACGTCGTAATGGCTGAACCGATTTTGATGATATTTGGTGTGTTGATAGATTCCTGGATAGACCTGGATCCAAACATTGGCTATTTTTTATTGACAAACAACGCGTGCGAAGCCGCCGACGGAAGCTAGTATTATATACCTTATGTCTTAAAGTGTCATGTTAAGGAGATACTCGTAATTTGACATGAAGATTGCAAAATAATATTGGCAATATTAATAAACACGTCGTTTTTATTTAGATAAATCTGCACGACCAGCGTTGCAGGCTGTGCGTATTTCAGTGAATCAGTCACATTAAGAAAGACAGAAAAGGATAGAAAAATATGGAAAAATTTCGGTCGTGAATGCCCGAAATTTTAACTCACTAGCTACAACTCAAATATCGCGGTACATTCCATTAGGCCACCTCTATTCTAGGTTCTAAAATCTTTCAAAATCAAATTAACAGGCCAAAATAGATACAATATAAACCAATATTCATGACAACTGCATAGTTATCCATTTATCTCCACTTTCGGCTTTAGACAGGCCAACAGTCAAATACAACTTGAATACATATTTCAAGAAAATGCTAATAGAACCAAATAAGCTTGACCTCTCATACATTTTTCTCCATAGAAAATATGTAGGCAAGGAATAGGGTGGAAGGAAAAGCTGGGGTCTCGTTATAATGGATTTGTCTAGGAATGCCTAGCTATTTTACCACACAGTAGCCGTTTCGAATGGAGCTTTGTTTATGAAATGAAAGAGTATTTCGTATAATTATGTGATTACTTACTGACTACCTGAATATTGACAAAGGGTCTTACTCCATTGTTTTATGAAAAATGTACTCATTGTAAAAATGTTTTAAAATTTATATTTTCCGAATAATTTATATTCTTTGAATTTAGAATTTTGTAACAATAAATCATATCGACACGTTACATCAACAATGCTGTAAGTTCTAAAGTAAATAAAAAAAAATATTATTTGTCATAGGTCTTACTACGTTTTTTTTAAAGAATCGATCGAGTCAGAAATACCTACCTACGAGCCAAAACCGGTACAGCTGATGTAGGCAATAAGACCGCCCGCTTAAAATGAGATTGGGCAGGCCATGTGATTCGAATGTTTCCAGAACGTTGGGCGAATCTAGTCACCCAGTACATGCCGAACGGGCGAGGCAGCCGTGGTAGGCCCAGAAAAAGATAGAGAGACGACCTGGATGCATTCAAACCAGATTGGTTAGATTTGGCTGTGGACCGCGATGGATGGAGGGGAGATGGGGAGACCTTTGCCCAGCAATGGGATAACGTATATTAGTAAAATAAAACGGCTTGGGATGGAATAAGCATATGGCCCACCTGATATTAAGTGGTAACCATCGCCTACAACAGAGAATAACGGTCATCAGTTCTTAAAGCTATATGCCCCGCCCACTACCATTTGTCAGTGATTTTGGTTACTCTACGAATCCCCACATTCCTGTTATGATCTCTTGGAGAAATTAAAATGAAAGTAGATTTAAATAAACTAAATTAATAAATAACTAATACCATAGAAAATAAAATTTAGACATATGGTCCATATTATCCATATTAGTATTTTTCAAACTTTCGCGATCACTGTACGTAATTACTGATTAAAATTTTAATTTATAATTCTGAAGACCAAGTGAGGGTAGTTGCTGCAGCTGCCATCACTTCTCGACGGTAGCTCTAAGTACTCCAGTCTGCCTGTGACCACGGCAACAGCAACACGATCGAAACATACGCCATAAATACCCATTTTAATCAGTAATTAATATAAAAGTCTGACAAGACGATACAAAAATAAAAATTGCTATCTATGACAAATATTCATAAAAATAATCCTCATAAAGATTTTCTGACTGGTTGCGCGTACGCATGTAATAATTGTCGATTTGCTCTATTCATTGTATTTTTTCCCGCTCATACGCGCATCTGTCAAGTCTATGACGAATCACTTTGTAATTTTTGACAGCTTTTTGTGCTGTCAAATGTAATTCGCACCCTTTTCATGTTTGTACTCTCGGCCGTGATAGTACAATGAATATTTTGTACCATTTTATTTTGATTTAAGTTATTTTTGAATGAATGAACGAATTAAACACTTTATTGTACAAAATATAACCAAAAAATTACAAACAAAATAGACACAAAGCAAATAGTACAATGGGCGGTCTTATCGCTTAGAAGCGGTTGATTTTCCAACAACCTTTAGATGGAGAGTATTGTGTCCCTAAGTGCTAAAGCGTTTTTTTATATGTCGGAGATCAGCTAGTTAATAATTTTTTAGTAATTACTGATTTCAACGGGAATTTATCGCGAAGTATCTTTTTTATTTGTTATCCTGACGTTTTGACTGTGTTTGAACAGCCGTGGTCGCAGTCTGCCCGCGTTTAAATCAGTAATTATGTACAGTGATCGCGAAAGTTTGAAAATAGTCATATTTTAGTAGATAAGAACTACTTTGGTGTTTTGAGACAAAAATATCATGCATAAGGACTTTTAATAAAATTATCGGCATGCATCAAAAACTTTATACAAAAAGGCATCTTCCCATTTTATTCAACAAAATTAAATTACACGTGACGCAGACGCGCCGCCATATTTGTTACAATTGTACATTCGACCATAGACACAAAAGTACTACATTCCATAGACAAAATACAATAGAATTATAATGCTGTATGATTGTATTGTTGCGCTTGCAACCCTTTGGTTTTTTTAACGTGGTAATTGTTAGGATAACATCGCCGGGGTAAGGGTAGGTAAGTATGCGTATGAGATTAAAGGGGGAGTTTTTGGTTTTTAATCCTGGCAATAAAAATCAGCGGGGTTTCAGATTAAAACCTAAATCTGGCTTTAGAAATAGCTGAGTATGTTGAACTTGGAATTAATTCCCACCATACTTTTCTGCCATTGATAGTACAAGTTGATTGATTGATAGCCCTGCGGAGATGGTGATCTTGACGCGCACAGTGCTGACTGGTCGACAGAAGCCCTAGACTGGGATGAACGGAAAAAGGGAAGGGAGGCCTTTGCCCAGCAGTTCAGGGTCCAGCGGGTTCATTAGATTAGATAGTACAAGTGGCTAAGTGTCTAGATTTCTGACAGTGCTTTGAAAAGTTATCTGCCATATTGCTAGATATCCACATATCGCCGATTAGTGGGTATCGCGCACCACACGCTTTTCGACGTGATTTTCTACGCGATTTTTCTACCCCATACTTGAAAGTTGTGGAATAAGCTACCATCTGAGGTTTCCTGTTAGGCTACGAAATGGTACGCTTCAACAAAAATGTAGAGGTTTCTACGGGTTGGGAACGCAATACCCCGGGTTTTGCCGGTGTCAATAGGCGACGGTGACCGCTTAGCATCAGGTGGATAGCCTATTTCAACACACAAAAACATAGAAAAAAAACCTACGGTCCATCATTCTGATGATAAGATTCGGATTCTGATAAGAAATAACTCATGACTAATCATCATAAACATCCTCGGATCCATTACTCAGACTCATGGAGATATCCCACAAGGCAAGTTCAAACATAACGTTTGATTTTTTGCGAAATTATGCATTCACGTGACAGGGTGGAAGCTAAGTTGCTGAACAAAGGCCTCCCCCATAGATTTCCAGAGCGACCGATCTTGTGCGCCCTACACCCAACGGCTCCCAGCAACCTTAGTCAGGTCGTCTTTCCATCTAGTGATGGAGGATGTCTTACGCTGCGCTTTCCAATGCGAATCAGAAATTCGATTCGAGAAAGTTACCGACATAGCACAAAGGATTCGCAAGCTGAAGTGGCAGTGGGCAGGGCACATAGCTCGAAGAACTGACGGCCGTTGGTTCTTCGTTGGCCGCTGGACGGAGAAAGGTTGTCAAGTGAAGTTTTTTTTTATCGCGAATAGTTCTTCGTTTGACCACAATCTCGCCTGATGGTAAGTGATGATGTGATCTAAGATGAAGGACGAAGATCTAGAAGACACCTATTCACTCTTACCTTAAAGAAAATGGTTTAAAATTTGTATTATCTACAGATATTTATTACAGGTCTGGGTATTTTTCTATATATGTATTATGAGTACCTATAGATAAAAAAAGGTATATAAGTATTCTATCAGTAATCTGGTTCCCATAGTACAAGCTCTGCTTTGTTTGGGGCTTGATAGCGCTGTGTGAAATATCCAGCAATATTTATATTTATAACTACAATTTAGTTACAATACGCCCAAATCCTACAAATCAAAGCGAGCATTCCGAGCTAAAACAGGCGAGTGAACTTCAAAACAAAAGTAACCAGATACCCGGGGCTTCTTCCTTTCCGTGAACACATGTATCCAGTCTGTGGTTTTCTGACATTGATGCGTTCGTTCAGAATTCGTTTTTTCACATGTTTGCAGCATGGTGATGGGTTTTGGGAAATGCTAGAAATAGAGTTGGAAGGTTTTGCTTGTGAGATGTCGATACATATCAAATTTGAAACCACAATCTTATGAGTACATTTACACAAGGGCTGTAAGCGGTCAGTCTACCTGAGATATTTTTGCATACGATGGAGCAAATGCGAGCGAGGACGATAATCAAGGGTGTTATTGATTGCTTACACGAGTATATCACATGGAAATTAAAAGTTATTATTTATATTTATTTATTTTTGGTAAAGACAAATGGGCAACAGTCGTCACACAATGGGTGCCTGCAGATGGGCGTCGAAGCCGGGGCAGGCCGAGGAAGCGTTGGCGTGACGACCTCGATGCATTCCAATATGGCTGGTGGGACATGAGCGAGTGATCGTGAGATGTGGAGGAACATTGGGGAGACCTTTGCCCAGCAGTGGGAAAGTATAGGATAAAAAAAATATATTTTTAAGCAAATAAATGTACGTTACATTTACTTAACAAGTCATATCTTAACTATATTGTAGGTAATATATTTGAGTAGGTTTTTATTCATTTGAATGTTATAAGTAGACCCTTTTAGACATCTTTCGAGGATCCAATGGGCGTAATCGGCCGTCAAAATCAAAAAGGTCACAACTCTCAAATTTTCCATTTCCAAATGAAGTCGGACCATCAACCAATCATAATTCTGGGAACATTCCGTAACGGGAATCTATCACGAAGGAACACGCCCAGGGGGAAGCCGGGCACAGCGCCCCTGACTAATCTAATATTAAACACATTCGGATATTAGATACAAAGTGAACATTCACAAAATTTAATAATCCTGCTCCCACACCTAAGCTTTCTCTCTATCTCTCTCTGTCTACCGTATAGCGGCGTCTTGCTCTAGCATGAATTATTAACAACAATTCTATGATTACATTTAGCATCGAGTGTAAGTGCTGGGCGACGTGATACGAAACCCGAATGGCCGGTGAAAAATGGCGGGAAAATGCCAGTTAATATTTTATTGGTTTCGATAGGTTTGAGTTATGTAACTCTGGGGTTCCGGTAATTTTCAATTTTGTGCCTGAAATATTGATAAGGTCTCGTGGGTATCGGCTAACTTGAAAGCTGCACTTGAGGTCGGCTAACGGTCTTGTATTTTAATGTTGCTGCCCGATTATTTATTACATTTTCTTTTTTACTACTTAGACCCTTACAAAAGAATTCTGAACAAAAATAATTTCGAAAATTACTAAATGTTTCTTGACTTTTTCAGTAAATAAACGAAACTTTGGCAATTTATTTCAATGTATTGTAAAATTATCGATACCTACCTAGTTATTGAGAGAAATAATATTGGATTAAGTATCAAAATGGTTAAGTAGGTAGGTTTCATTTAAACTTGACTGGAAACAGAATCATCAATATATCATTAAAAAGAATAATCAGCCTGGTTTCTTTCCTGGCTTGATCACGGAGGAACAGGCGGTAAAATATATATTTCAAAGTGATCCTTGTAATTTTAGTGAATAAATTAATATTGTATAGTTTTTTTTAATATTACACTATAACAACGAACAAGCGAAATATCTGCATTGGAGATCAATTTCAAAAGTTCTATAAATCTAACAAAACTACAATAATTCACTAACCTATCAATCGTAAATGCGTACTGACTATACAAAAGTAGAATGCCAATAAATGACTACCCAACATTTCAATAAAAAAACAAACAAAACAAATTCATAGTTTTCCAACACTAAAATACACAGGCATGTGAATGCACCAATGAATAATCGGACAGGCGTACAGCATCGATTCGAATGTTAAGTTCCATCAAAACTATTTATTGTCTGTGGTCCGTGTCGGCACTAGATCCGTGACGGGAGTAATCGAGTTAGTACTGTTTTAATATCTCGATACATCGATTTGATATTCAAACATGCTGCTGAATTGAGCTAATCAATCGAATTGTTTTGAATTTTATTTGTGGAATTCGACTTTGGTTGTAAATTATTTGAAACAATAATCATTCTGCCAATGGATCATTCTTTCTAGATAAGTTTCGTCTTCGTCCACTTACTATCAGGTGCGGTAGTGGTCAAACGCTTGAATATTTTTATTATCAAGTTTAATTAAACATTTTAATAACCCGACAAATAAAAGACCCGTAAAACCATGTAAAACTGACATAACCACTTTACCATCCCAGTTAAACCATCTTTCTGTTAAAAAAACCGCGTCTGAATCGGTCCATCCGTTTGGAACTATGATGCCACAGACACAGAGACGGACAAGGCGTCAAACTGGGTGTTAAACACCCCTCTTTTTGCGTGGAGGTAAAAAATTAAGAATACTTACCTATAAATGGAGCAAATCCTATAACCATACAAGTTCCATGAGTCATCAATAAAAAATCTTAGATTTGGATACCTTAATGTAGTAAATAACAATTTAGCATAGGTAGTAAAGGTACGTCAAAATTTAAATGACCTAATCCATACAAATTCCCAGACCACCAATCAAACGAGCCATAAAACCCGTAGCAAAAATTACGCACATAAACTTCACACCCATACAAATTAACAATAAAGTATTTTCGGACAACAAAAGCGACGTGGAACTAAAAACAACACCTGACATGACTTAAAATATACTAGATACAAATTAGAGAACTTTGGCGAATTCAAAGCACATTTGTGACCACTTCTGACCACTCAGCGGTCAGTAGTACCGTGATCAGAATTTCTAAATAGTCAGTACTTCAATTGAGGGGAGATATGACGAAAATTGGACCCAACAGGGAGGTAATTTTATTTAGAGAAGAGGGAGTTGTAACGCAATAATCGTCATATTTTATACGAATTACTCTTAGCGTTTCGAGTTTCGCGGCAGAATAATTCAATTGTCGGTTTAGGTTCGAAAAGGCTCAATAATGAATAAATGTGAGAATTAGATAAATATTTTATTGTTTGACGGTTAGTATGTAGTTATTTTTATGTGTAAAGCCCGCTCAGTGTTTATGCATATTTTTTTTTTATTCATTACAATATTCATTACAGCACTTGATATCAATGTAAACAAACTCTTATAGCTAATGCTTAATGCAAATAACAGATTCACATTTTATAGACCTTTAAGAAATTAGTCGCCTAGAGAAAAGATCAAATACAAAATACATAAATATTAATTAATTTTGAAGGTTTTTAGTAGGTACGCATTTGAAGAATGAAAAGGAAGGAGGGATGCTGTGTAAATGTGTATACTTGAGGGGGTGAGGGAGGGAGTGTAGTGTTTTGTGTTGTAGTTCTTTGAGTTTCTGAATACTTTATGGAACGCGCTATGTATGATTTATTAATTATGATTAAAATTTTCAGTGTGAAACATTTTAACTGCTCAAAATCAGTAAAATAACTTTATTTGGAACTCCATACGTATAATAAACCATTGGAATCCGCCATCAGCCCGTGGATTAACATCGGAAAACGAGAAAACATTTCACAGCATGAAATTGCAGACATGATAAAAAAAGCTGACGCTCACAGATTGACATTTGGCCTCATCTCGACTCATCCGAATTCCATCGCATAATTGTCAGTTGATAATTGAAAAACGTAATTACTGCCACCGAACGCGTCAGTTAATTAATATTAAATTCGGAAATAATCGCCCCTCCCCTCTTTCCCCTCTTTCCCCCGGGAGCAGGGACACGGTCTGATTGAATTATAGGGAAATTATGAATTTTGAATAATTCAGAAAGGCAAGTTAGCCCTTTACGGCACTCGGGGTGCGATGAGGCTTGCTCGGAATATTTTGTGGTTTAATTATTCTTTGATTAGCGCGTGATTTTAATAAATACATTCATAGGAATAAAGGGTTTCTTGATAAAGGTTTGTATAGGTACCAATTAATTTAGAATAACAGCTATCTCGAACAATAACATACGACCCGAGATAGTGTATGGTCATAAATCAAAGCTAAATACATCTTATTTTTCTTGAAGAAAGGACAGTTCCTACTACCACTTTATCAATATACCTACCGAATGCACATTTTAGCAAAATGTATTAGTATACAGAATAAATAAAAGGTTCAGAAACGGTAGGTAAATGAAAAAGTCCGCAAAAAAAGGAAACCTAGTTACAGATCAGGACGGGCGCTGCGGCTCACCAAAATTCAATTTAGCCGGCACTCGCCTCGCAACAAAACCGTGCGACAAACCAAACAATTACATACGTGTGCTGAAAGCATAATTTTTCCACAAAAAACTACGTGGAAATACGCAAAAAACACACTCGCGCTGTTAGTTTTCGCGCCAACGAGTCCGCCATTTGTGACAGCTGTCAAACACCAGCGATTGCGTCTCTTGTAGTCGCACGTTTTTGGTGACAGTTAAAAAATCAAACGGAATATTAGATGTGCTATTAGAATAATACACAATGTAATCCCACACGAATTACGGAGCTCATAGGAATATGAATGCCGTAATCGCCGAGATGGCGGTGATACGACGTATGTGCATCACAATACTGTCTTCAATACCTATTGTGTGGGGTCCTCGTAACGTCGCAAGTGGACGTACTGCGCACACCCATCCGTCATTTCAGAATGAATACATTACAATCGATCGGATTCGGAACGTCACATGTAGATCCCCGCGACGAGTGATTATAGCGCTCGTGACAAACGTCAGAACGTTGACAAACGCGCGTAAACTGAATTCTTTTTTCAAAATTGCCCGGGAGATAGTGATGTGACGATTTGAGTTGTCAGTTCTGAATTGGCTCTTGAAAGGTGTTGACGTATCGCCGGATCTTGAAGTGAGGACATGTTAATTGGATGCACAGTTGCGTAGGAGTCTAGAAACCCTTGACCTTTAAGCTTTCTATTGAGTCAGCGGACCGTAAAAATGTTTGCGGAAACTTAATACGTTTTATGATAGAGATACGCAATCGTTTAATTGTGTATAGTACGAGTATTTTAATGATCAGCATCGTAACTTACAATGTTCCTGCTTTAAGCAGTGTGAAACGAGCCGTGAGGTTATGCGAAAGACATTGCTGTCGTTTTATTAGCGAGGGTAAATTGTAACTAGGGAATTTCTGGGCTGAGGTAATTTACCACAGTATCGAGGAAATATTTCCTTAAAGCTATATTTTTTTGTAAGAAATTCAGTTGCAAAGAAGATTTACTTAAGTACGAAAGTAATTTTACCTGCGTAATTGGACTGCAGAAGCATAATAAAATGGGAGAATTCATACTTTATCTCTTTAACTATGGCCTCAAAAAAAAATTACTTGCCAGTAATGAAATGTTCCAATTAAAGGGTAAAGAATTTACAAGCACATGGTAATTTTTACTCTGTAAGTCTCAGACGGGTGCAATGCAATGCCATGTAGACCAAGTCGTAAAGCAATGGCTTGTTCCGTCACCTTATCATCGAATGACGTTCTTCAGTAGAAATAGCTGATTTCATTAAAAAATGGCGGACCTCAGTTGAAAACGGTGGATTTCAGTACAAAATAGCAGACGTTAGAAATAGCTTACCTGGATCCGTCGCGTCGAGGGTCTGTGGCGGGGGTTGACTGAGGGGGCCGGGGGTGCCTCCAGAGCCGGGGGAACGCACGTCATCGTTCACCGCACCACCGTACGATAAGGACGATGATGGCGGCCGCTGGAACAACGAAATAAACAATTAATTAGGAATACAACCTCTTGATCAATGATTGAAAGCACTAGATAACACATTGCGGGTTCGATTCAGACTTTACACCATCTTTGTGGATTCTTCCACCTTGTCTCCTGTGATAGAATTTTAACTATAAAAAAATGATCTCCTCGGGGACCCTGGAAAACTACTGTTATCAACTCAATGTCTAATACATAAAGGCTGAGGTCAGATTAGAATGAGGGCAATGCACAATATACCCCCCTATGCCAGGCACTACAGCTGCTGTTTCTTCCACCCAGCTACTGCTATATCTTTTTGAAGTTATAATTATTTTGGCGCGTTAGGAGAATCAGATCTGATGGCTTTTTTCAGCATGTTACGAAGACGTACGACACCGTGAAATTAGTTTTTCCGGTCTGAAGTTATCCAAGTGGTGCGCCTCTTGGTGTAAATTATATACTTTTTATTTATTCACGCCAATGAAGTATAAATTCTTATGTGCGCGTGCGCACTGTACATACACAGGTACAGCATGGAGATGGAACAGGTAAATAGACCTGATCTTAACAAGCTACCGTATAAATAATCTTCGAATTGATCAATATCACCTCAATTTTTGATCCTACACTACAAATTACCATTCAATATGGGCTGTAGTATTAGCCAGTGCCTACACTCTCAAAATTAATATTAAATACTATTAACAATCTTTACATATATAACACATCCATTGAGGCATAACAACAGATGTAGCCAACGAAACGGAAACACGTAGGTATTTAACGAATCATACCGCTTTGCATGACCTGTCAACTCTACAGTTGTACTGTCAAATCAACAATTTACCTTTGTCTATGGTAATCAAAATGGCGAAATGATTAGCCATACCGCAGATCCTAAAACTGATTTGGAATCGTTGAACTGTATCGTTAGATTTGTGTGTGATATTGCTCATCAATTTAATGAAATTATTTGACGTTCCAAGGATGGAAATGTGTTGATAAATCTTAGATTTTTAATGATATTAGTTTATAGATCTGAGTTATTGGATTGGCAAATCGAAAGACAACAATGTTTTATTATTTATACGTATGTAAAACCTCTTTTTCTACATTGATTTGATATTTAGAAAATGTTGATTGATCGAAAAACATTTGCCGTTTTTAGTATCAGTGTTACGTTATAGGGTCGTCGCGTTTGACCTCGATCTCTCCTGATGGAAAGCGATGATGCAGTCTACGATTGATCACGCCTATGAGAAACCTGTTCACTCGCGACTTGAAGACACCCAGGTTGTAATTATCAGAAAACGCAGCTGGTTAGGCATTCCACAAGGTTTGAAGGGTATGGAAATTACAGGATCATGAGGCTTTACAGGTATATACCTCAAGTTGATGGACGCAGGGTAGTGCATCGTAGGGCACGTTTCTAAGGTGCGTGACTTACGAGGCAATTATCTGTTATAGGCGATGGTTACCACTTAACATAAGGTGGGTCAGCTTGTACCATCTCTAGGTAGTGTAAAAATGCTCTAATAACCGATAAAAATCGATTAATCGATACTCAAATACAATCGTAATATAATTTCAAATTGCGAACGTTCTTCGTTTAAGTCCGTAACACTTCGGCGGGTAATGACGCGTCGCGCACGCCATACACTCATTACCTTCCGAACATTACGACAGAGCACCTGCATGGCTCTAATGAACCCGAAATACGGAAATCTTCATTTATACCATTATGCAATTTGCAGGTCCTTTCATTTGATTATAATGTTCCACGGTAAAGATATTTATGCTACATTGGACTTATAGAGTTGGCTTTTCAGTAAAGGTTGGTAGGTTGGCATTCCATTTCTACAAAACACGGGATGAAATGCATACGATACGCTTAATGCGATACAAAAACAAACTCATGATACCTACATTGGAAGCGATCAATAGCTAGGGCTGCAGAAAGAGGAACCTCTTGACTATACGCACCGAGTCCAGGAGTACCACCTTCTGTATCTAACCCTTGATCCAACTTCCCAGCGAGCGCCTCTTAAGGTTATTGGTCAAGGCTCTTCGCTATCAGCCCCTTGATATTATTATTATATGGAATCTGTACTGTCTTGCTGCAAGGCAAATGCCTTCCTCCCTTCATTCCACTCCACTCTATCGTATGTGCGCATGTGTGGTAGCGATGGAACGTTTCATGAGTAACATGTGAAAAATCATATGAAATTAAAAATCAACTGTCACACCTGCTACTTTCCTGCGCATAACCTGCGTAAAATAATTCGTATGAAATCACTTTCATCTATATCGGTCGGAGTCATTCGGGTTTGCTACAAATCACAGTCGCGTCGTTCGTGTTTCTTCGGAATTCGTCAGGGGTTTTCGTAAATAACAGGTCATTCGTTTATCCTCGCAAGACTTCGGTCGGTTTCAGGTCGTGCACTGCTGTATATGAAAAATCATGGCCTGTGATTTTTCATATGTGAAGTAGCAATAGCAAGTGTGACATCATAATGAAAAATCATTGCCTGTGATTTTTCACATGTGAAATAGCAGTGATAATTAATAGTCATTTCATAATATGAAAATAAATAAAAATAACAATCATTTCCATGCCTGTTGTATGGTCCTGTCTTCCTTATATAAAAATATACTATAAAATATAAATACTATTACAAGATTATAAACACAGAAGAAACAGTTGAATCATCTTAAAGCCGTTGTAAACTATCTACAGATAGCTCAACTGCTCCAGATCACTACCAGGCGGTAGTGTCCCCAAGATACTGGCTGCATTGCTCCGCTGAATTGCAGTGCTTATGCGTTGACCCAGATAAGCACCAGCTCTCGGATCACACGTCGTTTCAACTAGATGCCCAGAAAGAATTTTGGAAATACTTAACTACGCAATATTATCTCCATTTATTATTACTAGTTGCCACTGCATGTCGAAATACAAACTTAATTCATTACATTTTTTAAATTAAACTTTAGCATTCGCCCCTCCGCCATATAAACTTTAACTACGCCAAATCTCACACTCCTCCGTGCGTGCAATAAGCTTAAAAAGGTACAAAGTTTTCTCTCCACGATTAGATTAGATTAGAGAGATGGGATCCTTATGATTGAACCTATCGATTGGTGCCATAAAAGTACAGGGTGCTATTTTTTTTATTTGTGTTGGTTCGATATCCAGCTGTGGTAAGCGTATTTTCAAAAAACTTTAATTTAGTTTTATTTTCTTAACCTTTGAATGAAATTTGCTATCTTCAGTATTTTGAGTACCTACTTTCTCTCCAGATTCGGCTCAAAAATTCCACTCCGTATAGTTTTCCTAACTTCTTCTTCGCCTTCGGCCTTCTACATATCCATCCACATTCATATCTAACCCTCTTTTAGTCACATGATTTTCTTTCCTCCGCATGACATGTCCATACCACGCTAGCCTATTTACTCCTCAACTTTTCTATCACTGGTGCTACTTTCAAACTTCCTCTAATATACTAATTCCTTATCTAATCCATTCTCGTGACCCCACACATCGATCTCAACATTCTCTCAACACCCAATACGACAGGTCTTATGATTCTCTTGTAAATTTTTCCCTTAAGTTAAAGGGCATTCGTGGATCGCACGTTGTTCCTGTAACCTGTTGCCATTTTATTCCGCATTTATTCTAGTTTTCCTAACAAATTATAGATATAATACAGAACTGTCAAGTCGTTAGATTTATAAGTCAACTTCCCCGAATCACAATTCCGCGTCCGTATATCACAGCTAATCAGAGCCAGGAACAGAATCCAGGAATTAACACAATCCAGGATAATTACGACTACCGCATTTTATTCCTGGAATCTCTAATTGAGATACATTGAATAAAAATAATATTTATAGCTCACGACTATATAATATCATCGACTATATTTAAGAGTAGTACAATTCCTAGTGAAAGGGCTCGCCCGGGGAAGTACCGCCGTATCTATTTATGCCGCCTCGCAGCTTTTCTTGGTAACTTTAGCTATTGCGCTAAGAAGTGTTGGAATAATATCCCTCCACCTCTATGTAATGTTAGTACAGTTTATTTGTTTAGATTAAGACTTCTGTCAACACAGCTAAACCAACCGTAGTGGCAGTAGCTGAAGATCTCTTTCTCTCTCTCTCTCTCTTTTCCTGGTATCCATGTCTAGTCTAAAATATAGTAGAGAAATTCTTAGTGTGATAGTAGTGACAGTTTTATTGCATTAAAATAGCAGATATTTAATTGTATTTTGTATGGTTTGGTTGAATTTAACAATATTTTTGTTTTTCTTATTATGGCTACCCTTCATCAAGACCAGTGCTGCGGCATATTAACATAAATAAATAAATATTGTTGGACATTTCACACAGTGCTATCTAGTCCCAAACTAAGCAGACCTTGTACTATGGGAACCAGATAACTGATAGAATACTTATATACTTTTTTTTGTAAATACATACTTATAATATATAGAAAAACAACCAAACCCGAAACAAATATCTGTAGATCATGCAAACATTTGTCCGCGGCGGGAATCGAACCCACTACCTCCTGCGTCTCAGCCAGCTATTCACCCAGTGCGCCACGGAGGTCGTCAAAAGTCGTACATGCCGTAGGATCATGCTGAGCTGAGTATTAATTCATCCTCACACAGCTTTTAAGTTTGTTGGTTTGTTCGTGCTTAGGTTAGATTTTATTGTTGTTGTGTTTAATTTTGTGGTTTTTGAATAATTTTTTTTCTTTCTTTCTGTGTTTCGGTTTGAAGCGTATGCTGTGAAATTACAGGCACATGAGGTAACCTTGAGGTAACACACCTGAATGCCAGATCAGAGTTGACCTCTAATACGGACTTTACTGTTTAAAATGTATTTCCCAAAGGTACCCAAATGACCAGTTGCCTCATATGATTGATACTTCCCATTCGCTGTCGACTAATTACCGAAAAAAATTAACTGTTTCGTGAACCATTTCAACTGATTGGCGCAGCTAACGATCGGTGTCTTTAAGATGATATTTATAATTACTTTGGAGATTAGAACAATGTACGACCCAACATTTTTGAAGTGAAAACTTCTTTAGGCGCGTTGAACATTTTTTGAGATGGGGAAAAAACCATTAAACTCGCGACACTGTTACCGACACCTGTCACTGACTACTGACTGTTACTGACATTATTCTCTTTGATTACTGACACCTCTGTATTTATATTGTATCTGTCGTGTAGTCTGCTTTTATTCAAGTTTTCACTTCTGTCGGCACTCCCGGAGTGCCACTTTTTTTTTACTAGTTGATGGCTGCATGGCACGGGTTTAAATATATATATATATATATATATAGCGTTTAGCACTTAGGGATAGTGTATCGGCTCAGTAGATTCTAAGATACAAATATTATAAACTAACAAACAATAACATTTATCTCTCACTAATTAAAATAAATCAGATCATTTTCGTTGTTCATTTTCAAAAAAAATATTACTTAGGTACTTAGTGTTTTTACGGAAATTATTTTAGAAAATTAGTAAAATTATACCCTAATGCTCAACGACTAATAATCCTTAATTATTATAATCTCTAAGATCTCTACTCAGTACGTAAAGTCCTGAAGATATATGGGATATCAGAATAAGGACTAGTCTGAGTCAAGTCCAAACGTTACGTTGATACATGCCCACTTTTAGCATTCTATACGTGAGGTTGCAAGCCCATCACTGGTTTTTAAACCTCTGCATGTCTATTTAATATTACAAAATTAAATAAGTATAATATATATTTAACCAGTGATGGATGCCGTATGGTACAGAAACCTAGTCTTACACTATGGGCTTCATAAGAAGGCTCGCGGTCGCTCAGCGTGCTATGGAGAGGGCTATACTTGTTGTTTTGTCTACGAGATCGAATCAGAAATGAGGAGATTCGTAGACGAACCAAAGTCAACGATATAGTACAAAGTATTAGCAAGCTGAAACGGCAGTGGGCCGGGCACATAGCTCGAAGAACTGACGGCCGGGCAGCAAGGTTCTCGAGCGGAGACCGGAGACCACCCACTGGAAAGCGCAGCGTAGGACGGTCCCCCACTAGATGGAAAGAGGACCTGATAAAGGTTGCCGGGAGCCGTTGGCTGCATTGCAGGCCACACAAAATAGTTGGATCTGGAAATCTATGGGAGAGGCCTATGTTCAGCAGTGGACGTCCTTTCGGTGATATAATAGTGATGAATATATTATATCGATAGAATCCACTTTACACTACGCCCATCCCAATTCAAGGTCTCCACTAAAATAAATCTATGGTCCTTTCGCAAGACTTCAAAAATAGAACACCAACTGGCAGTTTCAATAATCATTAAGAAATCGAACAGACGGCGAATTTGAATTTGGAACAGATGTCTGTTGCCACCACTTTCAATTACCAACCTGACGATTTGAATCTAGATTTAAGGCCGTTGCACACTACGGTATCCTGTTTCATGATTTACTAGTGCAACTGTCGTCGTTTGAAAGATGCCTATATCAGTAAACCACCTGTTTCGTCATAAATTAATTTAGTTGTGAATTCTAACAAGCCTATATTATTTGGATGTTCAGATTAGGCTAGAACATAAATGGTGTAAAACATTCTTAAAACAAAATAAAGTAATCACTAAATAAAGAAAAGGATTTCTTTTGTTCTTTCAGTATCTCTTTGGTTTTTATTGCACATAAGAAAATTATAAAACCATGTCCTCTAAATGTACAACAACTTCCTTTTACGGAATCTAACAGATTACTCCACAAAAAATAAACTATTTAAAATAATCTATTCAAAAATATGAATTCAAATTATACACACTTTACCTAGTCGATGTACGTAAAAATATCGATTGTAAATCTTAGAATCGACGACCTCTGTGGCGCAGCGGGCGAATAGCCGCCTGAGACTTTATTTGTTTAGCATTATTTAAAAAAAAACATGTATATAAATATTCTATCACTTTTCAATTCCCATACAAGCTTTGCTTTGCTTGGGGCTAGATAGTGTGTGAAATGTACAGCATTATTATTTATTTATTTATCGTCTCTCCCAACTCTAGTATTTTTTATTAGGTTGGCAGGAAGTGGTACCACTAATGCGTTTCACACCATGTGCGAGAATCAAAAATGACTTACTCTGTTCCTTGTTACAATAATTGTATTGTTATAATTTTGTTTGAACGCCGATGGGTGCGGGCAAGGGGCAATTTTGGATCGTTAGCGAATATTTGTGTTATAAATTGATAGGTGGAAGTGTGCGTGTTAAAAATGGGAAGTCATTTGACAGTTGGCCAAACGTCAAAATCGGTTTGACATTAATCTGGTGCCACACGGGCAACTAGGACGACAATTTAGATTAAGTTTGATTTGACGATTGTGCCAACAAACAAATGCTGCGTTTAGCATCGCCGTGTAGCTTAGGTTGTCAGCCCTGTAGCACTGGTCGTGGCAGGTGCCACAAAAACAAACAGTCATTCAGTTTTATGAGTGCAGTAAAGAATCTAATAGTAGGGTCGATAAATCCTCCAAAAAACTAAATCTAGTTTGACCTACTAGAAACATACTTAATTTTTTTTGGCAGCTATAAAGTCAATTCTGTGGTTGGGGTTTTGACACCTTTTAGAATGACAGGCGGTTGATAGCCCATGGGCTAACACGCGATAATTTAATATTTTATAATAGAACGTTCGTAAATATAGCTTCGTTTGCACCTGTCGTAAACTTAAATAGAGTATTTTTTACTCAGGTAAGTGTGATTGCGGTCTATCATGTAAAAGTGTGGAGATGACATAAACGTTAATCGTTATTATAAATACAGGATTTATCACGTACCGTTTTATCGGTGTTTCGATCGACAATGTTTCGGTTCAATTCGTGAACCTTCGCCAGAGTGAGTACGATCCGCTCCGCACTGCGTCTTATCTCGCACTCAATGCCAATGTCAATTATTACATTAGTAAAAAAAAGGATTGTGTGGTTTTATGAAACCATGGTAAAAGTGAAACTTTGTTTCACATTACAGACATTTAACTAAAAGTTTTCGTTGGCACAAATGAGTAATAGTCTATACACTACACGGTCAGCTGATGCGAACTATAGGCGCCGCCATATTGGCCTCGGCTGCTCTGACGAGCGCCTTTCACTTTATTCCTACTCCGCGGCCGACCGTCACGCGACATGCAACACACAGACGAAAAAGTTTGAGACGATGTAATAAAAGTTTCACTTTAAAAAATCACAACAATTAAATATTAACTCAAGATTCAATTTAACTGATAAAGGGTATATAGGTATCTACTTGTAGTGATCTGAAGCAGTTGAGCTATCTAAAGATCGTTTGCAACGGTCTTTAGATGATTCAACTGTTTCTCCTGTATTTTAGATACGTGCGAGATTTGGCATAGTTAAAGTTTATTATGGAGAAGGAGGGCCGGATAGTAACTAATAAAATTAAATATTGCTGAACATTTCACACAGCGCTATCTAGTCCCATACTAGGCTTGTACTATGGGAACTAGAATAACTGATAATATAGGTATATTAAATCCTCATCCTCTACCAACACTGCAACTACATCAACATCTACGGGGACCCTGGAAAGCTGCTGCCATCAACCCAAAGTCCTACTCCGTTACTACAAGGTATTAGGATGGCTGGGGTTAGGTTAGAAGGGGGGTAATGCACAATACACCCTAATGCGAGACGTCAGTGCAGATATCTTATTCCCTATAGCCTAGAATTATAATTATAATAATATTTATAGTTTCCTATAGATCCTGCCCATCCAGAGGTTGCCTGGAAGAGATTGCTTTAAGCGATATGACCGCCCATTGTACCGTTATTTATTGTAAATTTCCTTGGTTACTGTATTTTTATTTGGTGTGCAATATAATCAATCAACCAATTATAGAAAAACATCCAACTGACGACTAGTTTCCTTTACTTCATTTAGATATCGATGTCTGAAACGAGAAGTTCCCCCTTTTTAAATATACTTCCAAAACTCTAACTACTTCCGTACAAACAAACACTACAAAAATAATTCGTTTGCATTCAAATTCTAAATCAATAAACATATGGCGGCCAATAGGGTTAACACTTATTCCGGTTAATAACAAAACGGGGGAACCCTCATTAAACAAAGGGTTGTCAAACGCACGCCATGCATTCAATGAAAAAAGAACAATGGTAGCGCGTGCGCTCTGGATTGGATTTCGCCAGGTGAAGAGTTGGATTTTATTTGAGGAGTTGGAGTGTAGGAGTTCTACTATTATAATCTCAACGATTAAATATCTCCTCACGATTCAATTTAACTCATAAAGAATATACAGGTATATGTAATAATAATAATAAATAATGCTGGACATTTCACACATCGCTATCTGGCCCCAAATTAAGCAAAGCTTAACCAAATAACTAATAGGATACTTATATACTTTTTTTTTGTAAATACATACTTAGTCTAAATAGAGAAACATCCAGATCCGGAACAAATACATCTGAAGATAGTGCAAACATTTGTTCCGCGGTGGGAATCGAACCCGCAACCACCGGCGTCTCAGCCGGCTATTCGAACACTGTGCTACTCAGGTCGTATATTTTAGTGTCGTATTGGTAGTGATCTGAACCAGTTGAGGTATCTATAGATCAAATTCAAATTCGTTTATTTACACTTAAATATAACTTTACAGAATGAATCTAATACGCTATATCTAAAATTACTACAAGAAAAAAATACAAATTATAATATACTTACCTACATTCATTAACAAACTTAGGTAGAAAAAAACAACAGATATATAAACATAACATATATACATAATTAAATACTCTCACAATAACTGAGACACACTCGCTTGATCGTCTTCCAGTCATCCGCAAACACATCAAACTGAGGATGGTACGTAATAAGCTCATTAAGGCTACGCTGCGCACGGGAGATGGGTGACTATTCGCAATCGTTTGCAACGGTCTTTAGATGATTCAACTGCTTCTTCTGTATTTTTGATATGTGTGAGATAATAACTGGCTTCCGCGTGCGGCTTCGCACGCGTTGTTTGTCAACAAGTCTGTCTTAAGTATAAGTTATAACAGCGGATGGTTTTCCTACGAATAAATTAAAATTAAAACAAATAGTAGCCTGTATGTACCTACGTACATACCAAATTTCATCGAAATCGGTTCAGCCGTTAGGACGTGATTTAAACGCAGAGGTTAAACTAAACCTCTCTCTCTACCAAATATGCAACTTACAATTAACTGTTTGTCTGCATAACACAAAGGTTAACTGGAAAAGTATGTTATATATAGCATTATTAAAAGAAAGAAAGAAAATACATTTATTTGACACACACATACGACCATTCAGAACATAACAAACATACCTACTTACATATAGACTATAAATTATTAAAAAGAAAAGAAAAAATATATAAACACAGAAAAAAACACATGATAAAATTTTTGCAGCTAGGTATTACATAGGTAGGTATATACAACATGGTCTTCCGTGCTGTGTGGGCCAAACGGGTCCCATCTCAGCGTATTGCTGCCAACCATCCGAGGAAGGTAAGCAGCCTTATTATTCGCCTATGCACAGATTTTTTTTAATTTTATTTTGTGCAATAAAGATTTTTTTACTCATTCACTTCATTATTCATCTATTCACTCATTCATTCAGAGGTCTCTAAACGAAGTTTTAGATCAGTGTGTTACCAGTGATGACATATGGTACAGAAACATGGTCATGGCCTCTTTATGAAGGCTCAGGGCCTCTCAGCGTGCTATGGAGAGGGCTATGCTTGGTAGTTCTCTACGAGATCGAATCAGACATAAGAAGATTCGTAGACGAAACAAAGTCACCGACAGCACAAAGGATTATCAAGCTGAAGTGGCATTTGGGGCAGAAAGGTTCTCGAGGGAGACCATGCACTGGAAAGCGCAGCGTAGGAGGGCCCCCATTAGATTATTGAGACAGCGTAGGATACTTATGACTATTGAGTCGGGATGCAAATAATTTTTTTAACAAAAATACATGACATGTAACTTTACTAATCTAGATATTTAACTTTATATACCTACTAACATTTTCTACTAATCTATTTATCTGAATTAAAAAATTGCATTTAATTTAATTTAATTCGATGAAAAAAAAACCTGTAAAAGGCCGTTGGGTGAAGGCCGGTCACTTTGGAAATTTATAGGAGAGGTCTATGTTGTCCTGTGGCTGATATAATGATAATGATGGAATCATCATTATCATCATCACTGTGTACAGCTTCCAAGATCTTCTGTATCTGTCTACTACGTAAAAATCCCTCAATCTTAAACCTTACTGATAAAGACAGATCTGTTGTCCAGCACCCTCCCCCTCCCCCTCCCCCTCCCCCCACTCCCCATGGCGACCCGACTTTTCCATTACCATTAATTTGGCCAAATGAAGTTTTAGTATAGTGTCATCTTGAAAGCTTCATGCGTCTTCGTAAAGAGTTTTTTTTTGTCCTTTAGCTAAGTAGTTTAGATTGAGATTTAAAGTAGAGGCATACGTGCACTAGATTAGATTACAGAATTATTTATGCACTAATAAACCAAAGATTGTATAACTGTAGGTTATAAAGTGGGTACGTTTAAGTCAATTCAATTCACAAGTGAATCTAAATTAACTAGATTTAATGTAGATACATACTAGATTAGATTAGAATAGTAGATTATTAAACGAGGGGATAAAGCAGTGTCTTGCGTCACGGGCGCTATATTGAATCCCGAACGTAATGAAGGATTCTAAAATTAACTCACGAGCGGAGAAAGGGAGTTACTAAAAACCTGAGTGCAGAGAGGGATATAAGCACGCCCAAGATGCAGACAGTTTTATCCACAAGGAGAATACTCTACTTTTCATACTTTCTGCGAGACAATAAAAACCAAATCTTGGTTGATGCATTCTGTGCAGAGGTTAGTTCGATTTACGAATAAGTTCTAGTTGTGTAGGTCTTTTGGTAAAATTTAATACAGATGAGGTTCCAAATTCACAATTATGCCCGCGAGGGAATAATGAAATTTAGTAGGTACAACTTTACTCCCGGCTCAGCCGTAGGGATTTAATCACTTGCTTTCGGTGAGGTTTACATGACATATAATTTGACATTGTCGAACAGGTGGTGTGAAAAGTTATTTATGCACTAATAAACCTAGGGCTTTATAACTATAGGTACGTTTTAAGCGTTTTATTAAAAGATCTTCATGTCAAATTAATTCAAAATTGCAGGTAAATTAAACATTTTGAATTAAAAAAAATCTAAATAATATAATTTCTATCTACCATTAAAAGCTATTATTTTCACATATGTTTCGTAATGTTCATTAGCCCTTAACAAAAAACAACGGGATCAATCTTCAGTATGAATTATTAGCAAAAATCAACTAAATTAGTACGTTGCTGATATGATGATGAACTAAATTAAACCCATAACCCATATACACCACCCCAAAACCCCGCCAAAAACAGAACAACTTCCCGCGAAAACTAACAATTACATAAAGCTGTATTCACACGCGCGACGCGTGCCGGCTCGGATGTCGTGGGATTTTGTCCGCCCTACTCCCTGATTGGCACTACTTACTTAATTTTTGTGAAAAAAATAAACGTTTTTATTATTGTTACTAGCTGACCCGCCCGCGGCTTCGCCCGCGTGGTATGTCAATAAAAACATTAACCTCCTGCGCAATCGGGTAAAAAGTATCATAATTATCAATTCCGGTCATAACCTTTTTATATATCAAATTTCATTGAAATTGGTCCAGCCGTTTAGTCGTGAAAACGTAACAAACAGACAGAGAGACAGAGTTACTTCCAAATTACCTATTAGTATTGACAGAGACCAGTTTTATATTACTGGTCTCTGGTATGGATAATGATTATTGACGCTATTAGCTTGCAAGAATGCACTGACGCCGCGTTGCTGTTACCGAAGTAAAATTAGTAAGCTCAAAATACAAAATAAGCTGTTAAAAAGCGATACAAAAACACAAAATCCTTACTCTAACTAGTAACTCTGCCACTCTGTCAGTCTGTTTGTTACGTTTTCATAACTAAACAGTTAGACCGATTTCGATGAAATTTGGTATATAGATAGACCGAGATTGAGACAGAAGGAGTCTAATGTTTTATTAACAAACCATGCGTGCGAAGCCGCGGTCGGGTAACAAGTTTCAATACTTCAGATAAAATCAACCAAAACATCTTTAAATACAGAATGCATTTTTTATATTATCCCTGAATTTTTTGAATAACATAAATAATTTATAATTAGGTTCGTATAAAAATAGTTTCAATAATGTCTGAAAACTCGAAAATTCAAGAAAAAATTGAAGATACTTCAGTCACATTGCCAGCTGTCAATTCAACAAATGCGGCCACAAACTGCAGGTTCGATTCCCGGGGCGTGGCTCGCAAATTGGAGAAAGGTTTTATGGTTCTACACGTGGCGAAATAAACGTTGTTCCCACGAGTGGGCGGACGCCATTTTGCAAGTCGGCTTTGTTTGATCGTGTCCGTAATAGAATTTTAGTTTGTGACCTCAATAGCATGGTCGACGAATTGACGACTCAAATAAATAATTCTGGATATTTCACACAGCGCTATCTAGCCTCAAACTAAGCAAAGCTTGTACTATGGAAACCAGATAACTGATAGACTAAGTGTATAATTTATTGTTCACACCACCTGCTCGACAATGTCAAATTATGTGCCTTGTAAACCTCACCGAAAGCAGGTCATTAAATACCTACGGCTGAGCAGGGAGTAAAGTTATACTGAATTTCATTATGCCCTCGCGGGGATAATGTGATTTGAATTTAGAACCTCATCTGTATTAAAATTTGAACCACACAATAAGAACTTATTCGTAAATCGAACTAACCTCCGCACAGAATGCACCAACCTAGATTTGGTTTTTATTGTCTCGCAGAAAGTGTGTAATGTAGAGTATTCTCCTCGTGGATAAAGCTGGCAGCATCTTGGGCGTGCTTATATCCCTCTCTGCACTCAGGTTTCTAGTAACTCCCTCGCTCCGCTCGTGAGTTAACTGTAGAATCCTACGTTACGTTCGGGATCAATATACCGCCCGTGACGCAAGACACTGCTTTTAAATAATCTACTATTTTTTTTTGTAATATCTTGAACAAATATTTGTAGATCATGCAAAATGCATGTCCTAGAGTCTCCTTTTTAATCCCCACGTAACAAAAAACTCATCAAATTCCGTCCAGCCGCTCCAACACACTCAAACAGGGTGTTCTAAACGTCAGACATGCATTATTAATACAGCAATTACTAAACAATGATTTATTATCAACTTATTATAGAACAATGAGTTCTTTAGTGAAATACTAATTTCATTGCCGAATATATTCTAAAGGAGCCATGCACGGACCGTCTACGGACTTCAGTCGTATGCGACTGGTTCGATCGTGAATGGGACATGCGGGGCTATTTTAAAACGTCGGAAAGCTGTCGGATCGGACAGTTTCAGTTGATTTTGAATCCACCGAGCCGATTTCGATGGAGTTTGGTATGTACGTAGATTATAACATGGATTAACACTATATAGGCTACTTTTTATCGCATAAATAAGGTCCCATGGGATAAAAATGGGGTGTTAAGTCAAGTTGCAACAGCGAATTTAGCTTTATTTCTAGGTTACCTACACATTTAGTTGTGTAACGTGTACGAAGTCGCGGGAAACAGCTAGTACTAATATAAATCCATGATATAATTAAACTGACGTTTGTTTGTCTGTTTGTCTGTTCTAACGTAGAATAATACGTGTTTTAGAATAGAACCGTGTTTAAACGTAAGTTGAGACTCAAGCGTGTTTATTTTATTAGAATATTTTTTTAAATTCTTTATTGAAAACAATTATACCGCTAAGTAGCTATCTCTATCAGACAATCTTTGGTTTGTTTCATTTACAACTAAACCCAGGTCACCGAACTAGTGAACTGTAACAGCTTATTTATACGATAAGTTTGGTCTGTCTGTCCGTTCAAGGCCAGGTTTTATGGCTTTTTAATCTATGCTAGTAATGTCACCGGGTTTTACGTGTTCGTGATAGTACTTACAAGTGGGTAGGTGGCGCTTGCGGTAATCGTAATGTACTATGACAATGATGATCTTATAAGTATCAGTCATTGACCTTTTCATAAGGGTATTGACCCCAGACAAAAACCTTATAAAAATCATTTTGCAAAAAGTTATAAGTTAAACGCCTATGTCTGTCTCGGTTTTTTTTATAAGAGCTAGTTTAACTAAGATGGTTCATAGTTTTTAATCCCGAATCAAAAAAGAATTTTGAAGTTTTTTTAAATTTTATAATAATTAATTTGATGTTTTTTAAGGCATTATCTGAAGTTTACGTGACGCCTGACGTGTAGTGAGCCCGTTGTGAAATTGGCATCACATGCTCAAGAGAGAAGTTGCGGGTTCAAATTAGGGTTTCGTTCCCGGGTCCCGGGAATCGGGAAATCCCGGGAAAAAAGTCATTCCCGGAACCGGGAAAAAATTCTGATTTCCCGGTAATTCTCGGGAATTTTCAAAAGTATGTGATAGATCTAAAACTTTTTTGTCAAGTATTACTTTATGAAATAATTTAAGACTTAAACTGAAATAGTGGCTTACGTGACTGTTACATAATAAGGGCATAAGGAAAATTTTGCCAACGATGTGTGGCCGCTGCAAGAGCGTAAATAAAATATTATACGAACTGCTGCATAGAGTTAAGGTATTTAAACACTCGAATCATTTTATGGTCAAATTAAACTCGGATTCGCTGCGTTTGATAAACTACTCTCGTGTTTACATACTTTAATGATGTGCAGTTACGTATAATACTTTATCTACTCTTGTACCTCCGCCACACATTGATGGCAAAGTTTGTTTTTTATCATAAGAGCAATACTTAATTACTTCGTTTATATTATGTTTATACCATTGTGTGTGTTCAGAAGTTTTATATTATAAGTGTGATTTTGCACGCCTGAAAACAATCATTAAGTTTCCTTTCATTAAATATACTGCTGTGGGGGAGTGCTGCAGATATAAACACTGTTTTTGTGCTGCAGAAGAGGGCTATTCGTGAAATTTATAGTATGGGCCACAGAGAATCATTACGCAATAAGTTTAAAAAAATAAATATTATGACAATTCCTTGTCAATACATCTATGAAAATCTAATGTAAGTTCACAAAAATATTAATTTGTTTAAGAAAAATAGCGATAATCATAATTTTAATATTAGAAATAAATATAAACTCGCTGTTGCCACTTGTAGACTCCATAAAGTTAGTAAATCGTTTAAAGCGCAAGGTGTACGCTTTTATAACACTCCCAAGGGATGTACAAAAATTGACAATTAACTAATTTAAAAACGTAATTAAACAAAATCTTTATAAAAGAGCCTACTATAAAATATCGGATTATTCAGATGATAGAGAAGCTTGGGATTGAAATTACTCTAACTCGTTCAAAATATTACAATTTAGACGTAATTTATTTTCTGTATTATGTATTGTAAAAGGATCATTAAAAAAAACAACCAGCTTTGTTTCTTGCCTTTCTTTCCTGGCTTGATCGCGAAGGAACAGGCAGTAAAATTGACGTTTCAAAGTGATTTTTGTGATTTTAATGAATAAAAATATTTGACTTTGACTTTCTATTATACTACCTCTGTTTATGATCGATCGATCATGTTTAATTATTTCTGAGTCAAATAAATAGCTTATCTAATCCATTATGTGTTTTCTTCACTTTTTGTAGTTAAAAAAAACTAAATTAAGGACTTTAAAAAAATTCCCGGTTTCCCGGGATTCCCGGGAAATTGAAAATATTATTCCCGGTTCCCGGGAACGAAAAAACCCGGGAAAGCCGAAACCCTAGTTCAAATACCGTATGGCTCGAATTGAGTTGATTTTAAAATTGTCAAAATTATGTTAAATATGTATTTTAACACTAAAATAAAAAAAAGCAGGCAGGATAATGGTCATAATCCATACTAATCCCACTTCCCACTAATACGAGTATTATAAGCACGAAAGTTTTTATGGATTTATGTGTGAATGTTTGTTACTCTTTCACGCCGTAACATCTAATAATTTCTCGATTTCGATGAAATTTGGTATGTACGTAGATTATAACCTGAATTAAGACATAAGCTACATTTTCTTAACAAATCATGCGTGCAAAGACACTGGCAGAAGCTAGTATATATATACGAAAGTAACTCTGTTTGTTACCTTATTACGATTAAACGGCTGTACGGATCGTTATGAAATTTAGTAAGGAGATAGATTATATCCTAGGGAAGGGCATAGGCTACTTTCTACCTGACTGTGCAAAAGGGTGATGTATTTATCGAAAAATCACGCGTGCGAAGTCACGGGTGGGTCAGTGTGATATAAAATTAGCAACCTCATCGCTGAGAGCGATTTATTCCAGGATATTCATACATTATAAATGCGAACATGAGTTTGCTTAAATAATAGTTTTGGTATTCGAAATATTCATTGAAAAAAATTTTTAAAAAGTGATAGAAAATTTATAAATCTACACCAAGTCATTGACCATCATGGGAATGTCTCGCCATAAGTTACACATAAGTTCACAGCGTACGTGATAACATAAACTAATAAATACATTATAATAATAGCTCTTATTACAAGTAGATAAAGCTCATTGTTATGTAGGTAAAACCATCCAATATTTAATATAGTCTTTATTGTAAGGGCATAGAGTATACATTGATAAGATAGCGTGTATCTCAAGTGTTTCAAGTGTTAGGATTTTTTGAATTTCGTCCTATTTCTTGGTTTTTGGCAAAAAGATTTTGAGAAAAGAAGAAAAAGAAAAAGTGGTAACCCTCGCCTATAACAAAGCTAAAGCCTAGGTCACGATGCATTGCCCTGCGTCCATCAACTTGAGGCAAACATAAAGTCTCATGCTTGTAGTGAAGTATATTAGACTAGCTAACCCACCCGCGGCTTCGAACGCGTGGTTTGTCAATAACAACATTACCCTCCTTCTGCGCAATCGGGTAAAAAGTAACCTATGTATCAATCCCGGTCATAATCTATCTATATACCAAATTTCATTGAAATCGGTCCACAAGTTTAGTTGTGAAAACGTAACAAATAAACAGACAGAGAGACTTTGGAATTTATAATATTAAGTATGTATAGATTATTCTTCGAATTTCTCGAATACTTAAGTTACCTTACACTATTCAATTCCCCTCCCATTTTTCACAACGACAAGACAGGACTGCAATGTTGCAATGCAACCCTGGACTTGGGAAATTAATATGTGCTCATTTAATATGCTAATAGTCTTGCCACAGCCACGGAGGATGAGCTAGGTAAGTCTAGACAAGTCTCACTACGGGCCTCATAAGAAGTTTTAATGTCGCTCGGCGTGCGAGAGAGGGCTATGCTTGGTGTTTATCTACGAGATCGAATCAGAAATGAGGAGATTCAAAGTCAAACTAAAATAATGATATTACACAAAGGTTAAGCAAGCTGAAGTAAAGCCGGCAGGGCACATAACTATCGCATTGTTAGAGGAAAACCCTTACTACACCATTGACAAATTTCTAAATGACAAATTTTTATGCCTGTTTTAAGTTTCCATGACATTTTTTAGTTTTTATTGTCCTCGTTGACATTTTTTGGTCTCTGCTAACATTTTATTGTATTCGTAGTCATTTTTATTTTTCTTATTAATTGTCATTTTTTAATTTTAATTTAATAATCGTGTTTTTATAATTGACATTGTTTTATATTGTACGTTCATAAGCTGATTATGGAGATCCTAAATTTGATGTATATTTATCATCTGTTGCTAAGTAACTGCAATGTAATGAAATGAAATTGTCAATGACTGTCGATTAGTTTAGCGTCAGGTTGGCACCTTGGCACTAGGGATCGCAAAAGTTGGCACATATACATTTGGGCCAACGTTTGGTCCATCCTACCGGCGAACAGAGAAATAATTTTCCCACGACCGTCATTATAAATATTAAGTTTATGTAGTTGAACTACTCGCTAGTTATAAGTTTATTTTATGTCTATAAGTTATTGCGTGCGAAGCCGCGGGCGGGTCAGCTAGCCTATATGGGTATAAAACCTACTGTTTACATAATATGAGTCGAACTGTCTAAGTGAATTCAATAGTACCCACTGTTTTTCATAATTTTTTCGTTTTTTTGTCTGTATAAAATAAATTATTAATCTTCTATGCAAAAAGCTTTCGCCCGCGGCTTCGCACGCGCGGTTTGTCAATAAAAACATTCCCTCCTTTTGCGCAGTCGCGTAAAAGTAGCCTTTGTCTTAATCCCTGTCATAATCTATGCATATACCACATTGAAATCAGTCCAGCCGTTGAAAACCTAACAAGTAGACGGACAGAGTTACTTTTGAATTTATAATATTAGTATGGATTGCATTCTACTGATCTAGATGTCCTAACTAGACTGTGGTCAAGTCCATTTCTATATTCGTTGTCCGGTTCGTTCCATCAAGATGTCCTTTACCTGATATCTGCGATCTCCTACCGCTTATGCCGCCCTGGTACCAGATACATTACTAACTGATATAACTTGTTATTTATCAGTTAGTTTTCAATATTGACTAATTAGCGATGATGGAATACCAAGATGTTTTATTTTGATAGGAGTTTAGCTTTATTCATCATCATTATCGTATCAGCCGCAGGATGTTCACTGTTGAACATAGGCACCCCCTAAAGATTTCCAGAGCGACCGATCGTGTGCGGCCTGCGCCCAACGGCTCCCAGCAACCTTTATCAGGTTTTCTTTCTATCTACTGGAGGAACGTCCCACGCTGCGCTTTCTAGTGCGTAGTCTCCACTCTAAAACCTTTTTGCTCCAACGGCCGTCAGTTCTTTGAGCTATATACTCACTGTCACTTCAGCTTGCTAATTCTTTTGTGCTATGTCTGTGGCTTTGGTTCGTCTACGAATCTCCTCTTCATCCAGCTGGTTACTCGACTAGGGAAATGTTATATTAAAAAATAGTTTATTTATTCATGACAAATGTATGCATAAAAAATAAGAACTGTTTTCAGAAAAAGTAACCATAAAATATTTTTTTATACTTCATTGTCTATTTTTTACTGGATTTTTTTATGATCGAGTGAAGTCGTAAACATCGTGTTTTGAACAATAGAGCAATCAAGGATGTTTATTAAACTACATATATTTTAACTGAAATATATTAACAATAACATACACCCTTAACAATAAAATACATTAAAACAACGCCGAACTTATTTAAATTATTATGAAAGACAGAGAACAAAATGAATTCTATTTTAACCGATTTAACAATACAAACCTCATTATAAGTCAATAGCGGAAACCGCTAAATCCAATCAAAAATTCAAATCCTATTTACATCGTCTTTATTGAAGCTTGCGATACCATTGATGAATAGGGACCATGGGACATTGAATGGTTTTTTGGCCCCGCAGTCCTTTCATTGTCAAAGGGTTCCGAATAAAGCCTGGGTTTAATTAACCGAAGCTTAATGCTTAATTTTAAGTGCAGTTAAACCTTGTTACACGTGTCGGAGTCTCGCAAGGACCGTGCTTGGGGCCGCTCGTTTTCCTTTCATATTCAAATAGCACGGCTTTTCCCGGGGCTTTTGTTTGGAAGATGGTGAACTAGAGTGATTTTAACAAAGACGTTTGTCTACAAACTGACTGGTTTTAAGCGACGATGAAAAACGAAGGTCTAGAAACTCAAGAAGATGACATGAAAATACCCAGACATTATTAAAACAGGGAATGGATATATTTAAGGTCAATGATCAATGAATACTGATCTAAAACACTGACAATAACTTCTTATAATCATTCTTGATGTATCCTAATTAGTGTAATAATGACGTCAAGACCACGTGTTTAACCATGTGCCGTGGAGAGTATGTTTTTATCGGTGCGCAAAAAGTACGTACTGAGAGGTCATTGGTCCTTCCACCTGGGCAAGTAAAGGATCTTACGAACAATTCGTTTATTGCGTCCCTGGTAATTTTTTGGTCACCCTGCAGTCGACCTGTAGTTAAAGTTACGAGAATTTTGGAACTGAAATTAACTTTTAAATTTAATTTTAATTTATTTATTACTATTTAGAATAGAACAATAACCAATTACAGTAATTATTCAATTAATTATAACAATCATTAACACCAAAACGATATATGAACAAAAAATAAACAAATATGACAACCTCCGTGGTGCAGTGGGCGAATAGCCGGCTGAGACGCAGGAGGTAGCGGGTTCGATCCCCGCTGCGGAACAAATGTTTGCATGATCTACAGATATTTGTTCCGGGTCTGGTTGTTTCTCTATATATATTATAAGTATGTATTTACAAAAAAAATATATATATAAGTATTCTATCAGTTATCTGGTTCCCATAGTACAAGCTCTGCTTAATTTGGGCTAGATAGCGCTGTGTGAAATGTCCAGCAATATTTATTTATTATTTATTTATTTATTATATGCATAAACAAATATCAGGAATAAATTGTCATTATTTCAGTGAAAATTTCAGTAAATTTCAGTAAAAAATCAAAATCAAAATCTTTTTATTCATTATATCACAAGGATTACTTTGAAACGTCAATTTTACTGCCTGTTCCTTCGCGGGCAAGCCAGGAAAGAAAGGCAAGAAACAAGGCTGCGTGCTCTTTTTAATGGTCCTTTTAGAATACATAAAATAAATTACGTCTAAATTGAAACAGTTTTGAACGAGTTGGAGCAATTTCAATCCCAAGCTTCTCTATCATCTAAGTAATCCGATATTTTATAGTAGGTTTTCTTATAAAGATTTTGTTTAATTACGTTTTTAAATTTGTTAACTGTCAATTTTTGTACATCACTTGGGATTTGTTATAAAAGCGTACACCTTCCCCTTTAAAACGATTTGAAGTGAGATAATAAGCAAGTAAGAAATATAAGCATAAATTAAAATTAAGAGAATGCAAAAGAAAACATAGGTATGTCAATAAAACCAAATTAAATTATCAACAATTCCATAGAATCTTCTATCCATCAGTCTCACAGTACCTCAGGCATTCCAAAACAAATCCCTTCCGCAAACACATCGCAGTCCCGGTCCGGGTGATAGCAAAAGAACTAGTGTGGTGAAAGGCACAAGTTTTAATGAAAAGGCGGTACCTTTTGATTCCAGACTATTTACCACAAACAATTTGCAGAAAACCAAACAGTAATTACGAAACAAAAACAAATAGGAAAAATAGGGGGTGATTACAATAGAAACATCGAGCGTTGGAGTGGTCGATTGTTCAGTCGGAGGGTAGTTCGACAATGCAGTGAGATTACTTCTGTCGCCTGTCAGATATTCAGAGGGTGTGCTATACCCTTATTTTCGTGGTAGGGAAAATAATGGTTTATGATTTTCATGTAAGTTTTAAATATCAATCGGATATGTCCAGATTTTATCTAATATATGTACCCAAATTTCATATTATACATCACACTCATATTATTTATTAATCTATATATTATTATTATATACATATATAAAACAAAGTCAGGTTAGTTACAGCATTTATAACCCAAGAACGGCTGGACCGATTTTGATAATCTTTGATTAGTTGGATTTGTCTCCGCCCCGAATGGCAGAATAACTATTAAAATATTGGAAAAATTCACTCAAAAAAAATTATGAAGGCAATTCATTTGCTCATATATAGATGCAGCTGGCCGATTGACAATTCTACCCGCCAATAGGTACTTATAATATACCTACAGAGAAACAACATGACCCGGAACAAATATTAAAGATCATGCAAACATTTATTTCAGTCTGCTGTTACTTTTCATAAAATGCTGTACCGATTTCGATAAAATTCTTCAATTAATATTTTGTAAAGTCTAAAATACTATTTTGCAAATTACGATTTTACCACAGCTGGTCCTCAAAAGAAGGTCCTACACTTAATAACCTCCCTCTAAAAATCCAATTTCATATTTTTATCGACACCAGATTTTTCTGTAGGAACCATATTTTTGTGTGTAACCTGATACTCCTCTTTTCCTTTGTCTTTACCCTCCCCCTCACGGAGGTACACGTATTATTCTCATTTCTATACGAATAACTGGCGGTTGAGATAAATTGACGTGGCTTAGCACGTGCTAACGCTGCTAAGTTGAATTTTAAAAGACAAGTTATTTTTTTCCAATAATAAAACCACTTTTTTTTTTTAATTGGAGAGACTATGCTATTCAGAAGGAATTGATCATTGAGACTAATCCTTTCGTTCAGTATCATAAAAATACAAGTTTTTTTTCTCTTGTGGGTTCGAGGGCTTAGAAGAGCGACTTTTAAAACATCTTGGAATGCAGTATTAGGGACTTACATTAAAAAATAAAGAAAATTCTCGATTAAGTAAAATTTCCTCACTTTAATATTTAAAGTACTTATCCTCCATATACCATAGCCGTGAGATACACTGTATTGTATATAAACTGTGTATAAAGTTACTCTAAACTTAAATTTGTTGATTTTTTGTCCTTGAGTTTTGTGTGGTTGTGACAGTAGCAGTTTTCAGCACAAAGACGAGCTAAGTAACGTTTATTTACCTTGCCAAACAGTTAAGTCCGTTTGTTTGGCATTCACAGTTTTAAAAAAGGTTTTATTCATAGATTTTTTAGTGGTCAAAAACAATATGGGTTTTTAAATAAATAATGATGGATATTTTATACAGCGCTATCTAGCCTCAAACTAAGCAAGCTTGTACTATGGGAACCAGATAATTGATAGAATACTTAAATACTTGTTTCTTTAATACTTATTGATCGAGCGACATTTATTAGGGTATACATTTATTATCAGAAATAATATTTACATACCTCTTTAAAATACAAAAGAATCAGTTGAATCATTTAAAGACAGTTGCTAACGATCTATAGATAGCTTAAATGCTCCAGATGCGGAAGTGTCAGTATTCAGTATTTTATTCCGTTATACAAAGTGGATTAAACATTGTATCTCGCAGTGTATAAGCTACAACTCTTATAAAGGTTGACTGAAAGAGATCGCTGTTTAGCGATAAGACCGCCCATTATACATTTTTCTTGTATCTAGCTTGTAAGGTTCAATCGTCATTGCTAAACAAAAATACAAACACAAAAAGCACCAAGCCAAAATATAAATCGGTGATCTCCGTGGAATACAATCGGTGCTCATAAAATAAGTGCTCTTAAATCGTTGCTTTTCGTGGAATGCCTCAAATACAAGGTTACCAACACAGAATCAGTGACGCAACAAACGTAAAAGCTAATTATTAATAGAGCGTCAAGTCCTTTCAATAAACCATTTGCAAGTGAAAATAGCCATTGTTTGTGGCTATTTTAAATAATTAGCAGACAGACAGACGGATTGTAGACGAGCATTAATATTAAAGAAAGTACGTTGCACAGGTCATTAGTTATTCAATGTAACGGAACGGAGGGCATAAATAATTCAGGCGTTGTCTATGCCTACAGAACGTATGATACTATCAACGTATAGAAATATCACTCCATTGACAAACAGATACTGGATAACAAATACGTATTACTGTGACGTCTTCTCATCCAAAATACCTCAGTGTCTAAAGAAACGTGAAACGTGGTCTCTCATTATGGATACAAGAAGGCTCAGAGTCGCGCAGCGTGCTATGGAGAGGGATATGCTTGGTGATACTCTAGATCGAATCAGAAATTAGAAGATTCATAAACAAACCAAGGTCACTGACATACGCAAGGATTAGCAAGCTGAAGTGGCAGTAGGCGGGGTAGCTCGAATAGCTGAAGCAGAAAGGTTCTCGGGAGACCATTGAAAAGCGCAGCGGAGGCCGACCCCCGACTAGATGGAAAGCCGACCTGATAAAGGTTGCTGGGAGCCGTTAGATGCATTTTGATGTTCAAACAAAGTAAAAAGACGCTTGCAAATGATAAGCTACTGCGTGCCAGGCTGCTAATTCATATTCCATTGCACACTAGGCAAGACTACTAGTCTAGTATCGTATATGATATAATATATATTGATTCTAAAGCCAACCCAATAAAGCTCATATCAAATTGAAAGACAATGAGGAGTGCTACAGGGTATTGCCATGGTCAGCTCTAAGCTTCCTTCGCCTTCCGGCAGTTACTACTGAGCTATTTTTGATCTATTGTTATATTGCGAATATATTACTTGTCTATATTCGTTTGATTATTTTATTAATTGCTCGTGAGAAAGTGATTCATTGGAAGTCTAGAATCGAATAGAAAGGTTCATTCAGTAAAATGCATTCTGTAATTGGCAGATTATTTAATGTAATTGGTATATATATAAAACAAAGTCGGGTTAGTAACACCATTTATAACTCAACAACGGCGTAACCGATTTTGATGATATTTTATTTGTTGGATTTATTTTCGCCCCGAATAGTAGAATAACTATAAAAATATCGGAAAAATTCACGAAAAAAAAATTATGAAGAAAATTCATTTTCTCATACTATATGTAGCTAATGATGGCCAATTGACAATTCTACCGTCATATGCATGTCAAGGCGGTACGAAGTGCGGCGGGTCAGCTAGTATTTATATAAAAATCAATTGCTGTTCGTGAGTCTCGCTAAAACTCAAAAACGGCTGAACCGATTCTAATGATTTTTTGTGCGTGTTTGATTGGGTCTCTGGATGGTTCAGATTCATAATTAGACCCTAGTAGGTGGCGCTGTTGTTGAGATCTAGAAAATTGCGGATGAAGTCGCGGGCATACAACTAGTCAATAATAAAAAAATGAACTAATAAAGTCCTATCAAAGCAAGACACTGTCCTGTCTATATATCTATGACTAAAAGACGTGAAGGAAATACCTATAGTTTTGATAACATATCGTACTTAGATATAGCAAAATATATGACTCAAAATTAGAGCAGGTAGAACCTGATCTCTGCCCACCCCTTCTGGAAACAGGCGTGAGTAATCAGAACAACAAACCATCTAAAACCGCGGTCACACGCCCGGCGAGCGTGCTGCTCGAACAATGGCAATACAATATAGCTGATTAGCTATAGAAACTGAAACTGACCTAAATAGCGTTTGACTTACACCAACCCTTTGACTGTGGGAAACGGAACACTGACAGATGTTCTGGGTTGATGTTGATGCGAAAGTTAAGATCATTTAATGTTTGTCACTCAGATACTGACAGAATAACTTGGGAAGGTTCATGACCTAGAATTACACAGAAGATTATTTTAATCGTGCTACTTGATTAAAGAGAGGTAAAGTAAAGTATTGTGACGTATGAAGAGTTGCACAGAGAGCCATGGAGGGCCATGCTCGGCATCAAACTCTTAGATCGAGTTCCAAACGTCGAGATCCGTACACGAAACGTCCATGACGTTGGGAATTCAGTTATGGAACTCAAATGGTCTCGGGCGGGACATTTGGCTAGACGTGTTGATGACAGATGGAGCAGGGCAGCGACTGAATAATGGCTGAGGAGTGGCTATAGAAGGCTTGGACGTCCGGCAGCGAGATGGATAGACTACATCGTAAAGGTCGCGGCCCATCAATGTGTGAGACTAGCGCAGCATCGTGGTGGATAGCACAAACTTGAGGAGGCCGAACAATGGCTGAAGTCAAGTTGTGGATGATGATGATGAAGTTTATTGTTTGTAAAGTGTGTTTATAGGGAGTAATCTCAGAACAACTTAATAGCCATAATTATTGATTTAAACGGGTATTTATCGCATGTACCCTTTTTATTTGTCCAGACGTTTCGCTGTCACAACACTAATACACTCGAAACGTCAGAATAACGAATCAAAAAGGTACATACGCGATAAATACCCGTTTAAATTAGTAATTATGTAGTTATCGGGAAACTTTATCCACTCCTTAGATTTCACTTAAACCACAAAAACTCCGTATCCCAACTTTTTATTATTGAAAGTATTTATATTATTTCACTTTGTCCTTTCACTTTTCGGCAAACTTTTTAATACACTTAGGACGGGACGTGTTCAAACTTCTACGCGTTTGTTTCAATCATTTATTTTCGTCGATATGGAACTTTTTGTTTTTATATCTTTTATTCCACTTTCCTTTTAGAGGACAAGGCTTTTGCATTGAGAATGTGATCGTATTTATTAATATCACTAGATGATAGTATTTTTCCAACTTTCGCCATCACTGTAGGTACATAATTACTGATTAAAACGGGTACATACGCGATAAATACCTGTTTTAATCTGTAATTATATTCATTAGATGATGTCATATTTTTATGACATCATCATGACGTATTATATTTAATTAATATTATGTTTCTTAAGTTTATGTATGTATATGTAAATTGTAATGAGTGGCTATTATTTAGGTTCTTTCATTTATTATTATTATTAATATTGGCTGTTTTTCTACGTATTATAAGTATATATTTACAAAAAAAAAGTATATAAGTATTCTATAAGTTATCTGGTTCCCATAGTACAAGCTCTGCTTAGTTTGGGGCTAGATAGCGCTGTGTGAAATGTCCAGAAATATTTATTATTATTTATTATTAAATAATAAAAGCCTCCCTTTCTTCTCTCCAGTCTTCTCTATTTTAGGCTATTGTGTACCAAACTTTTTTATTTGTATAAAATATATTTATTTAAGCCTTTTTCTCGCTCGATATTAATAATAATTAGTATTTACATTAATATAATTTTGCATTCATTGATTTACAAGTACATACATTTTTTTTATATGACATTAGTATTAATAATAGGTACACCATTACACCCAAGGTAATGTCCACACAGTCCTTTCCATCCAAAGTTTGTCTGGTAGAGATCGCTAGTTAGCGATAAGACCGCCAATTGTATCACATAGAGTTACGTTGTTCATTTTAATTGTATTGTTATAAAGTATGCAATAAATAATTTTATCCATCTATTTTCAAACCACTTAAAATTGGGTCTCAACTTAACCATAACATTTTCGGCAGGAGTTACATGCGCTCTAATGATCTCCTTAAAGTCTTATGATTTACTATTATATTATGAAACTTCTTATTACTAAACTATTCAGGTTCGTAAGATTTCCTTGTAAAGGGCTCTCTCGAGGAAGTACTACCACTACATCTAATTCTGGCGCCAAGCAGCATTACTGTATTTGAAGGGTATGATTGCCGTTAAAATTGCTAGCATTTGAGGCTTTACACCTGTATGCCTCAAGTTGATGGACGCAGGGCATTGCACCGTAGGGCACATTAACGTGCGTGACCTACGAGGCGTTTCTCTATTATATATGATGGTTACCACTTAACAGGTGGGCCATACGCTTGTTCCATCACCACGTAGTATAAAAAAAATAAAAAAATTAAAAATAGGTATTTGGGGCAGGTTTTTAAATGAAATGATTGACTTACAGAAATTGATGACTCATTTTTTCCGATCCAGCTTGATACCTAGAAAGAAAATCGTTGCCTGTATTTGAAGCAATTGCTTAGAGTCACTACATTCTAAAACATATCATCATCATTATCCACAGCCTGCTTCACCCATTGTTGGGTATAGGCCTCCCCAAGTATGTGCCATCTAAAAAATAACGTGTGTGTAGTTATGTACGCACATAAGAAGTTACACTTCTTTAGCGTAACAGAACAAAAAAAGCTAAAGGCGAATTTTTACAATGACCATTCACCACCATATATAAGTTAAAATCACATATACACATGTATGATTATGTTTAAATATTTTTTTTATCTCGACTGATATAAAAGACGTTTTGTAGATTTGTAAATATTTGAGAAACTACTTTGAATATAGTTATGAGTTTTCACGGAAACTTGAGAGACAGTTATCAGCTAACTTCATCATGTCGCTTTTTGGCTGTCGATGTGCGCACGCATCGTAAAAATTTTACCCACATATTTTTTTTCAAACGCTCTAAAGAAGTATAACTTCAAAAATAAAAAAATTATATAAAACATAATAACATTATTGATAATATTGGGATTATGAGAGTAAATCTGCCCGTGGTCTTGAACTCTGATTATTCTAACAACTTAAATCTCTTAGGTATGTGTTTTTCTTAGTAATAAAAATATGTAGTACCGTATATTTTAAATGATAATAGGATCGTATTCACCCTGATGAAGGTTCACGAATTCGTAACACCGATAAAACGGTACGTGATAAATCCCGTATTTATAATAAATAAATAAAAAAATTCACTCAGCGCCCTCTAGCCCCAAACTAAGCAAAGCTTGTAATATGGCAACCAGATAAATGATAGCATTCGTATAAAAGTTTTTTTTTGTAAATACATACTTATATAGAAAAACATCCAGACCCGGAACAAATATTTGTAGATCATGCGAACATTTGTTCCGCGGCGGGGATCGAACCCGCGACTCATCTGGTTATTCGGCCACGGAGCTCGTTAAATTAATAATCACACTAATATTATAAACGTGAGAGTTTGGATGTTTATTTGTTTGTTACTCAATCACGTCGTAATGGCTGAATAGATTTCGATGAAATTTTGTGTGTTGATAGATTATGACCTGGATTCAAACATTTACTTTATATTGACAAACAACGCGTGCGAAGCCGCGGGCAGAAGCTAGTCACATATATATAATTATGAAAACAATATAAAATATATATATGTATATATATATATGTATATATAAATGAATTCGGGTTTTATCACGTACCGTTTTATCGGTGTTTCAACCGATAATATTTCGGTTCAATTCGTGAACCTTCATCAGTGTGAGATATAATAATAATTGAAGTTTTCTAAGTAAAAATTACAATAACACATTGATTTTGGAAATTACTACTCAATTTAGATTTAAAAACGTAAGGGAACATCCTAAATATGCTCATTTATATCAAATAGCAAAGGCCGGATAAATAATTCAAGTATTCAATCAAATGAAGATATTTTCTAATATTTATCGAGATATAACAGAATCTCTTTTTACCTTTTTTTATTTACTTCGTTACAAAGTTTTTATCGGAGAGACAGGGAATAAATAAAATAGAATCATTTATTGAACTTGACAGACAAATTGTCCGTTAACTCAACTTTTATAACTTGCTGATTTGTTTGAATGATTTGATATTGACATGATAATTTTATTGTCATCATCACTGTTTATGATCGCTACTAGATTTTGACGATGAATGTGGGTTTCGGATGATCATTAACATTTGATGATTTTCTTGTTATGCCCACGCATAAAATACCTGTGTCGTTTTAAAATATTTGATTATGGATTTGCTAATAATACTTTTAGATTTGATAGACGTATCTTTCTTAAATGTTGACAGGTCTGTTAAAAATGTATGGAACTTGATATACCACTTATATCAAGTATAAAAATGTCGGCATCACACCGAGACCGAGTCCCCAATACCGAAATTCTCAAGTGAACTTAAGTTCAAGACGTTAGCAAGCGTATATTGGGACTCAAATGAAGTTGGGCAGGACATGTGGCCAGGCACGGTGACGACAGGTGGAGTAGGGTGCTGACTGAGTAGTGGCCCCGATATGGAACTAGGAACGCAGGTCGTCCACCGGCAAGATGGGTCGACGACATTATAAAAATCGCAGGTCGTATGTGGGTTAGAACAGAGCGCAGGACAGAGGCGAATGGCGACAACGAAGCCTATGCCTATGCCCAGCAGTGGGATGAGAAGGGCTGAGGATGATAATAATGATGATTAAATATGTGTATGTTAAGCTCGTTTTCTTAATCTATGCTCAAGAGTACTAGAGTTCCTTGTGAAAGGGCTCGCCCAGGGAAGTACTACCACATACCCATTTCTGACACCGAGCAGCATTGCTGTGTTTCGGTTTGAAGGGTATGGTTACCAGTGAAATTACAGGCACATGAGACTTTACCTGCATGTCTCAAGTTGACGGAGCAAGGGCAGTGCATCGTAGGGCACGTTTCTAACGTGCGTGACCTACGAGGAAATTCTCTGTTATAGTCGATGGTTAACAGCTTGACATAAGGTGGGCCATAAGCTTGTTCCATCTCCATGTAGTATTAAAAAAACAATTATCCAAGAGTCAAGCATAGATTGATGCCAGTTCCTTGAATAAAAACTGCTAAAACATAATCTATGGCGAGCCAGAAGGTTGCGGGGTTCTTATGCTGCCGCGGGACAAATATTTGCATGATCTTCAGATATTTGTTCCGGGGCTGAATTTTTCTCTAATATATGTATATTGTATGTATTTATAAATATCCCATAGTACAAGCTTTACTCAGTAAAGGGCTAGAAACGCTAAGTTAAATATCCAGCATTATTTATTTATTTAATAAGTTTGAGTCTCGATGAATGCTCAAGCATAGTTTTAAAATATTAACTTACTGTAGTAAGTACCTAATATTTAACTGTTTTTTTTTCTCTAGCATCATACTTCTTGAAGAGTTATTTTGACTTATCAGTTGGTACATATTTACTTTCAATAAACTCTTATACTATCGGTCACGACATGATCCTTATCAATTCTTATCGACCAGTGGATTCCCATGCCTTACTTAGATACCACTCAAGTACAAAAAATGTATAGTATTTACGATCAAATATTTGCCATCAAAGTTTGATTTACGATCAACACCTTAAATATAATCGCATAATTTAAAATCTAATGATTTCATATAATTTTATGACAAGTTAATAGCTTTCTTAATTTAAAGATTATCTATTTGATTGATATAGCTAATTTTAATTAGATAATCATTATGGATGGGTGGTTAGTATTTCTTTTTGTGTTTTTTTTTAAATCAAGTTAGTGAGGCTATAAACCCATAAACTAACGTGGTATCAGGAAAGAAGAGTTGTTACAAATTATTCGATAAAAAAATATTTAATTCACATTTTTGGCCTAAGTATTTGTAGTTATATTGGTTTTTTTATGCACTAGTAAATGAACACGTAGGCGAACATAATTATAATTAGTACTAGCTTTCACTCGCGGCTTCGCACGCGTGATTTGTCAGTTAAAAGTAGCCTATGTGTTAATCCAGGTTATAATCTGTCTGTAATACAGGTACCTATGAACCTACTTCAGGCACCAGTCTCTCAAAATGTTTGTTTGACACCATACAAACTTGCCTTTGTAAATTAGACATAAGAAACAACTTGTGAGAGAAAATAAATGAATATGTTATTATTATTATTAATGAATGAATGAAATACTCTTTATTGCACACCAAACAAAAATACAGTAACAAAGGAAATAAACAATAAATAACGGTTCAATGGGCGGTCTTATCGCTAAAAGCGATCTCTTCCAGACAACCTTTGTTTCCAACCCTTGTTGTTAATCTACATATATACCAAATTTCATTAAAATCCATTCAGTAGTTTTTGCGTGAAAGAGTAACAAACATCCACACAAACTTTCGCGTTTATAATATTAAGTGGGATTTTCTTCCATATAGTCTTTGTGCAATGAAGTGAGGGTGCCTACTGCCTATTTAGTTATATTATATATATATATTAATAACCTATACTGTCCCACTGCTGGGCAAAGGTCTCCCCCATTTCCTTCCATTCCTTGCGTTCACCTGAAATCTCCTGCCAGTCAGAATGGAACCCATCCAGATCGTCGCGCCAACGTTTTCGCGGTCTGCCTCGTTGCCGTCGACCTGTAGGTTGCCAGTCGGTGGAGATCTTAGTCCACCTTTCAGGGTGCATTCGAGTGACATGACCCGCCCAGTCCCACTTGAGTCTTGCAGCCTTGTACCCCACATCGATGATCGATATTATATACATTATATTATTTATTTTGTCAAAAACAAAATATCAAAGAAGATCGTCTCATTATCATATACATAACCTATACAATGCTACCCGCTAAGATTTATGGCAAATCTGTTGACACGACAGAACCCTCGAAAGCGAACACCGAATTAATGAACAAAGTATCGTATCGCTTCCTAAGCTAACATTCGTACTGCTAATAATAGCCACCCCTAGCCACCCTTTAAGAATTCCTACTAATAGAAACTGGATAGACAGACAATCCATCACTACCCCATCCAATGTATTATTTATGGGGACATCCTGAGCCACTGCTAATCTTTCAATATCTTCAGAATTCTGGGGACAACTTTTGGGGATCACTGTTTCTTCAAACCCCAAACTTATCAAACAGAATCTTAAAATTATATCTATAGAGTTGAATATCGTAGGGGATGAAGATATTATTACTGTTAATGGTACAGCAGAGGAATTCACAGATGCTATTGCATATGCAGCGATTAAAGACTTTATTGTGAACGCAGCAAAGGTCACAATCGTGCCGGAAGTACAGCATTGTTTAGTTAAATGTAAGATTTGTTTGTTTTGGTGAGGAATGAGAGTAATGGCGATTGGTGGTTACTAATGAATATTCGTTATGAAAGTCACCGGTGGTAATGGAAAATGTTTTTATTGCAAATGGATGTGTTATTTATTATTTTGAATGGATTAAAGCTATTAAAGATAAATATACGTTATGTTTGCTCATCTTTTGTTATGTTGAATTTATTATTCCAAGGTATTTGTGTTTCGATGTGCAAGACATCTTTAGACAAATGGTATTTAGTTTAACAATGGCATTATGGACGTAAAGATTTAGTAGAGGATTGTTTAAACACGATAATAAAGTCTTTATTGGAACCACTAATCCTCAAAACACTTCACGCACTCGAGTTTCAAAAGCAAAAAATTCTAAAGATAAAATAGAAATCCCTCAATCTATTTCTATAAATACAACACTTAGGTGAAGAAAAAAATATATTTTGGAGATTGAACGCGAGAGGGCCCGGAATAACTCCCTGTGGGACTCTTTATATTGTAACTTGAGGTGGTTTGTGCGTTTCTGTTTCAAGGGTCTTATTAAACCCTTGGATGTTCATTTAGTTCTACTATTCGATATTTTTTCAAAAAGATAAAGGTAAGCACATAAAGATGAGCGCTGGAGTGAGCGGATCTTGGACTGGTACCCAGGAGATGCTGGAAGACCGAGAGGCAAGCTGAGGAGAAGGTGGTGTGACGATGTCGTGGAGGCAGTGTTAGTGGGAAAGACGTGGACTCATCTAGCACAAAATCGATCACGGTGGAACTGTATGGAGGAGGCCTACACCCGACTTTGGGTGCCAAAGTGGACACAATAAAACATGTAAACCACTACGTAATGTATTGTTATGTAAAATACTAAAAAATAGTATCATACCAATATTAAGAAATTATGGAAATAGTAAAGGCTTTTTTTATACGATACTTTTTTATTCTTTTCCTGTTATTAAGCATGAACCGTTGAGAAACCATGTCAGAAGCTTCCGAGCGGCCTAAAAACTCCGACACTAAGGTTGACCACCGGCTCATTGAACATACTGTATTGGTTATATTTTTTGCTACATCTTGATTAAAGCCCTGCACTGTGCGGACTCATTCAGTATTAGACAATTACTCGTTTCTTAAACAGACTCATTCTGTTTTAACGATACAAAAGATTTGTTAAACAATTATTATTATAATAAAATTGTTATTATTATGAGCCACTTCTGTCCCACTGCTGAGCAAAGGCCTCTCCCATTCCTTCCAGACATATTTTAATGAAGTCTATGTCTAAAATCATAAATACCTGAACAAAAAAACTTATAAAAAACATAAAAGTAGCAAATAAGCAATTATAGAAATAATTTAAGTCGTTCTATTCATCATGAATGATGTTAATTTAAAAGTGGCGGGTTATAACAGGCTTGTATCACTTTAAATCAACGTGAAACGTAAAATCAGCTTTGACATGCTAAGTTTAAGACCCATTAGAGCTCGGATTTGACAACTATCAAGACCCAAAAATGTAGTGCCAGCCAGCACCGACAATCTCATTTTGTCAAAGGAATTTGAACTGTATTGTATCTATTATAAATTTATCGTAATATATTTAAAATGAAACTTCTGTCAGTTAGTAACTATTAGTTCTACTGTGGTTATAATCGACACGATGCGCCCGCGCACCTCATTAAGGCACTCATAACGAGTGTTCGTAAATCAAACGAACACCCATAGGGCATTCTCTTGAATTTCAAATATAGAATGCGAATCGATTTTAACAAATCGAATGTCGATGGCAATGATCGATTTGCAGATATTGCGAATGTATTTTTTCATGTCAAATTTAGTTTTGCTTTGTAGAGGTTCCAATTTGCTAATTTGATTGCTTTGCCTTAAATTATGAATAAAGGTTTGTAAAAATATAAAACACTTAACATATTTTTATACCAACCCACTTAGGTATAAGTTGGTATCAGAAATTATGGATAGAAGAATGGATAGAATACTTAATAATAATAATTAAACATAAAAAAAAATATTAGAAAGTTATGCTTAAATATTCCCAGAGCGGGAATTAAACCCGCACACACAAAACAAAATTACGAACAGGAATTGAATGACTATGTAAATAAATTTCGAATAAGAATATTCGAAATTTAAAATCGCATAGAACATTCGATTGTCATCGATAAAATAATTCGAATTACAAACACAAATATAGAATCTGATTCAATTAGGTACTCGAAGTACCAGCTAAAGTCAACATCGTCTAAATACATACTGAAATATTATTTGAATAAGGTGTAAATTCGGTTGATGACACAAATAAAAGCACAGAAGAAGCTATAGTTACTACTAGACAGAAGTTCTCTTCAACGCTTAGTGGCTTGAGGTATGTATAGTAAAGTGTAATCCATAGTTAGGTATATAAATTCGAAAGTAACTCGGACCCTCTGTCTCTCTGTCTGTTTGTTACGTTTTCACGACTAAACGGCGGGACCAATTTCGATGAAATTTAGTACCTATATGTAAACATAGATTATGACCGGAATTGGGATATAGACTACTTTTTACCCGACGCACAAGGAGGGTACTGTTTTTATTGACGCACCACGCGTGTGAAGCCGCGGGCGGGTCAGGTCAGGGTCGCAAATATAAATTTAAAAAGAATTAAAAAAAGTCTATCGTTACCACTTAACATCAGGTAGGTCATAAGATTGTTCAACGTCCGTTCGTATTATTTGAAGACCTCCGTGGCGTAGTGGATGAATTGCAGGCTAAGACGAAGGATGTTTGGGCTCGCATGATCTAAAGATATTTGTTCCGGGTCTAATTGTTTCTCTATATATTAAAAGTATGTATTTACAAAAAATAAGGTAAGTATATAAGTAATTTATGTATTCTATCAATTATCTGGTTCCCATAGTACAAGCTTTGCTTAGTTTGGGGCTAGATGGCTCTGTGTGAAATGACCAACAATACATATTAAAATAAAAAAAAATGTTACTGTGGTGATGTTACTAGACTAAAAATTTAAATTGGAATGTGGAAGACTGACTTGGGAAAATTTGAATTTGGAAGTGACTTGCAAAATTTGAATTTGGAAGTGATAGAGCCGGATAAAGGGTGATCTTGGTAATGTTGACCCAGAATGCGGGTAGACGATGCCAAATAATCGACAAATCCGATGTCATCGCGACTGCGCCGGCTGCCAGATCGCATGTCGCAATTATACAGCTAAATCGAGAGGTATCTTGTACTCGGGAGGTATTTCTACAGTAGCGAGTATAGAGTGAAAAACTCTACCCTTTAGTATTTTTCAAACTTTCGCGATCACTGTAAATAATTATTGATTAAAACGGGTATTGATCGCGTATGTACCTTTTTTATTAGTTATCCCAATGTTTTCCACGTTTTAACATCAGGCCATTATGTTTGATCCATCAATATGTGTAACAAAAGACGGAAGAGATAGCTTTTAGCGATAAGGCCGCCCATTATAACTTTGATTTAATTGTGTATTATTTTTGTCTGTTTTATTTTAAATGGTGCTCAATGATGAAATTATCTAATCTAATAAAAAAATGACCTGCAGGTGTTAAGCCTCAGCAATGGTGGTCACAGACTACATGCGAACAAAACTTTAGAAGTGAATGAATGATTGAACGAAAATTCTTGACCTTACAAGCTAGATAGAACAAATTGAGAAATTGTATAATTGGCGTGGAAATGTGTAGTGGGAAGTGAATGGAGTGGCTCCGATCATCAATTTGTCACCCCCCCACCCCGTCAGTCAGCGCGGTGCTCCAACCAGCTGAGGAATGAGGAGCGATGACGGCTGCAGATATATCGGAGCCCGCACCCGCCGATTAGGACTGCTGCCAACGACTGGGCGAGTGTTGCCAACTTTGAAGATGCTGATAGATCTGGCGGTTTTTAAAATTGACTTTTTTATTGAAGTTATACTTTTTGATGCGTAAGGGCAACATATCAGAGTGTATTTTCGGCATGTCTGGTCATGGTCTAAAGTTATCCATGTAGTGAGCCATAATACTAGCGAATGTCATAATACTATTTATTCACTCCAAATGTGTATAACTTCTTACGCGCGTACATTACGTATACACATGCCTACACTTTTTTTATTGTTGATAGTCAACCGCTTAAACCTCGCCTGATAGTTAGTGATGGTGTGGTCGAAGATATCTATAACGCTATATTATTCAACCCACTCATAACACATATGGACATTCACGCCTGAAATAAATATATTGAATGGAATTAACATAAGCCCGCCAGATCCAGCCACAAATCCGCCAGATACAACAGCAAATTCGGCACATCAAGCAGCAACACACACCCGATGATTCACAAACGGGTGAACGAACCAATCGTCAATTGTTTTCTTAAACGGACTCTCTTAACCATGCGGGTTTGTTTCGATTGGATAATTTCGGGCGCTGAAGGTTAAATGAATAAATAAATAATATCAGTAAGACTGACCAATATACTGGTCAAAAGATTTAACTGTTAGATGTTAAAAGGGGCATTGAAAGGGTGAGTACTCTCCTTTAAATTAAACCTGACGAGGATATAGACCAATACCCCGATTCTCGTAATTTTAGGCTTGCGTTTGATCACGATCTCGTCTGATGGCGCGCGATGATGCAGCCTACGATGGTACACGCTTGCCTAGAAGAAACCTATTCACTCGCGACTTGAAGACCCATGGTTGTAGTTATCAGGAAACACAGACTTAGTCAAGGCGTTCTACTCCTTGGCGAAAACCGCTTTGTGCGTATGGGAAGTATCAGTACTATGTAGTGATGGCTTACCGCGTAGGGTATGGTTGTCCAATGATAGAAGGGGGATGGTGGGATCATATTGAATCTCCGTTATAGTTAGATATTGGTGTATTCCAGAGTATCTTGTCTGCCCGCTATGCGATGCAGCCAGGGTACTTTATACAATGGTGAATAATATTATTAAGCCTAGTGGTTAATATATGTATATTTGCAAGACGTAACAGGGCTGACATAGTCGCAACTCGCAAGCGACTCAATGCCCCTTTAAAATTATATGAATAAAAAAAAACAAATCTCCATTACATATTTATTTGGTAGATTCAACGTTGAGAGAAATCGTGATTAAGAGAAAGGGGATGTGGTGGATATGCCAGCTTCCACTGGTTGGGGCTGGGGGTTGCGAACTAGGTGCTTTACCATAGAATATAAAAGTTTGTGGTACCATTGAATTTACAATGAAAGGGAAGACGGTAAAGTTATCAGAGATGGCTTGTAGAGTTCTTTCTGCAAAACATTATAATCCCGCCTTACAGAAAACTTAAAAGAAACGGTCCGCAGCCGCCCTAGGCTCCAGCCTACTCAGCCTGCTGGTAAATCCGTTACTGTCGTGGATATTGTGGTGTTAGAGGATGAGGATTCAATAAGCTCTAGTAGACCTTCTTCAGTCTGGCATTGCTTGTGGCCGTTCAGTGAAGCATCACGTCCACCACCGTCCCTCTTCATGAAGACATCGCGACAAAGCCCACTGTTTATGCCACTGGTTTTCAAGAGATGATGATTAAGTTCGCAGTGTCCCGTGATGATTCCCACCTCCTTAGATCTTTTTCCGGATCAGTATAATCTTATTAGCCAATTCACAAAGTCTAGAGCACATGCGCCAAGTAGCCAGACTTTCAGTTTTTTACAAGATTAATTTTGGTGAATGTGCGCAAGATCTTCATGACCTTACCTCTCCTTCCCCCTTCCACCACCGGACAAGCAGCCGTACCGAGAAGTACCACCCATACCTGGTTAGCTTACCACATTGCCGTACCACGATTTGCTTCAACTTTCCTTGTTAGCACGATTAAGGAGTGGAACTTACTTCCGGCGTAAGTTTTTCCGGACCAGTATAATCTCGGAGTCTTCAAGTCCAGAGTAAATAGGTTATTTTTAGGCAAGCGTGCTCCATCTTCGATCACAGCATCACTTATCATCAGGTGAGGTAGTGTCAAGCGCTTGATTATAAAAAAATGGTGTGGCTGTGTGGTGTACGTGAATACGTGTACGTAACAGAGTTCAATGTAATCATGTAAACATATTTGAAACTAAGAAATCCTTCGGTTCATACTAGGTAAATGGAAATCTCGAAACGCAGCAACATGACCTCAAAAAGGCGGCACTACCCTCTCCACCGCGCGTGATGCGTCACAGTCTTCACTTAACGTAACGAATTCTTTGATCCTTTAGCTATCCAGTGGTGTAATTAAATTTGGATGGAAATGATAGATATTAAGGTGCAACACCAAACTGTATCCCCGATTTTTGAATTGCCTCCCACTATGGAAGCAATTTTAAAAACGTGAATACGCACGTCAAAACTTAACGTTTCACTTTAGAACAGCCATTTCCATGGTTTGTTAAGTCTCATTTTCTCAGTAAAGCTGTCCTCAAGATTTCTCACTCGAAGTAGACACGTTTCCCGGTGACGTCACTCGTTAACGATAGTAACATGACTCCGTAACCAATACCTTCATTAAAAGCGCCGGCGTTGCCTACGTACATTGTACAATAGCTGTTGCCTCATCTTGATTCACTTGGCATTTATTATCTATTATGATAAAAAATCAAAGTCAAATATTTTTATTAATTAAAATCACAAGGATCACTTTGAAACGTCAATTTTACTGCCTGTTCCTTCGCGACCAAGCCAGGAAAGAAAGGCAAGAAATACGGCTGGTGGTTTTTTAAATGATCCTTTTACAATACATAATACAAAAAATAAACTACGTCTAAGTTGTAACATTTTGAACGAGTTGGAGCAATTTCAATCCAAAGCTTCTCTATCATCTAAACTAAATAATCCGATATTTTATAGTAGACTTTTTTATAACGATTTAGTTTAATTACGTTTTTAAATTTATTAATTGTCAATTTTTGTACATCCCTTGGGAGTTTGTTATAAAAGCGTACACCTTGCCCTTTAAACGATTTACTAACTTTATGGAGTCTACAAGTAGCAACAGCGAGTTTATCTTTATTTCTAGTATTAAAATTATGATTATCGCTATTTTTCTTAAACAAGTTAATACTCTTGTGAACATATATCAGATTTTCATAGATGTATTGACAAGGGAATGTCATAATATTTATTTCTTTAAACTTATTGCGAAATGATTCTCTGGTGTCCATATTATAAATTGCACGAACAGCCCTCTTCTGCAGCACAAAAACGGTGTTTATATCTGCAGCACTCCCCCACAGCAGTATACCGTATGACATAATGCTGTGGAAGTAGCTGAAGTAACTAGTTTAGATGTGTCTACGTCTGTAACGAGCAGGATCTTTTTGACTGCGTATGCCGCAGAGCTAAGTCTCTTCGAGAACTTATCAATGTGAGGGCCCCATTGAAGCTTATTATCTAGGATTATACCTAAGAATACGGTGGTGTCCACAAGAGCCAACTCCTCGTCTTTGATTTTTATATCTGCTTTAACTTGTGTAACATTAGGTAATACAAATCTAATACATTTAGTTTTATTTTCATTTAGAACTAGATTGTTTACATTGAACTATTTTACGACCTTAGAGATTGCATTGTTTACATCGTCAAAATCGGTTTGTCGTCGCTTTAATTTAAAAAACAGTGACGTGTCATCTGCAAACAATCTGTACTAATATTATCAATTTTAAAGTAACTTTGTCTGTCTATTTGTTCGTTACATTATATATTACTAGCTGACCCGCCCACAGCTATGCACACGTGGTTCTCTTCTGCGCAATCGAGTAAACAGTAGCCTGTCTCAATACCGGTCATAATCTATATACCAAATTTCATTAAAATCGGTCCAGCAGTTTAGTCGTGAAAACTTAACACATAGACAGAGAGCAGAGCTACTCTGCTATACTACCTACTTTCGAATTTATAATATTAGTAGGTAAGGCTTAAATAGGTAGGTACTTATTGTAACACCGCCTCCTCTCACGTTATTGTCAACTCACAGGTTGCCTGGAAGATACCCCTTTAAGTGATAAGGCCACCGATTGTACCACTGCGTATTAATGTATACGTAATTTTGGTGTAACAATAAAGAGTTACCACCCGGACCCGGAACAAATATCTATAGATCGTGCAAACATTTGTTCCCCCGCGGGAATCGAACCCGCAACCTCCATCTCAGCTGGCTATCCGCCCACTGCATCACTGAGGTCGGTATACCCAGCAGTGGTTTGAAGTCGAGTTGCGGATGATTAAATTGGGAAAATGACCTGAAGAGAATATGGTCCAGAATGGACGAGAACAGCCAGGGACAGGATAAAGTGGAAATCCTTAAAGGAGGCCTTTGTCGAAGGACAAGCTGTTACAAGTAAATATAAATAAATAATAAATAAATACTGCAGGACATTTCACACAGCGCTATCTAGCCCCAAACTAAGCAGAGCTTGTACTATGGGAACCAGATAACTGATAGAATACTTATATACTTTTTTTTTGTACATACATACTTATAATATATAGAAAAACACCCAGTTGTAATCATGCAAACATTTGTTCCGCTACGGGAATCGAACCAGCTACCTCCTGCGTCTCAGCCGGCTATACGCCCACTGCACCACGGAGGCAGTCAATACGTTACAATATAGTAAAGCGTTTGCCGATAGCATAATGTACCTAGGTTAAGAACAGTAATAAAGGCTTATTTTATTTATTATTATAATTACCTCCATTTTGGAAGTCAGTTAAAAAAAACTGTTTTCACATTTCCCGTGGGAACTCAGAAATCATGTCAATAATTAGCAACAAAAATAATGAAACACGTTATATTTAAGTTCGACCACAAAAACCAATCAGGTATTCCGATTTCTCTCCTCGTATTTTCAAAATCGTCGTGCGGTCATCTTAAAGCCTGAATTCTTGTTCTACCCTCTCAAAAACAATACATCTCCAACACCTCAACATCCTAAACCAACCCCTATTACATACACTCTAGGTCTTAAAATCACGTGTAAATTTTATTCTTTTAAACTTTCGTATGAAAACGTCACATCTCAATTCCATTGACATTTTAAATATGTCCTGTTTTAAGGAGGTTAAGTCTTAAATTCCTGTAGCAGTTTTTAGTACTTGGGTATTTAGGGTTCAGTGAGGTACGGCCGGTGCGCACGAGTGAATTATTCCTGAGATAGCTGGAGAGATATGGCGTTATGTTTCAAACAAAACTAATTGAAATTGAAACAAATTGAGCTTTAGAATGTAAGAACTTGTGTTGCTTTCGTAATGCTTTCTTGGAATGTAAATTCTACTATAGTACTAGTTTTAAAAATATATACACTTTTTGCAGAACTTATTTATTTTTATGTAGCCGACTTGTGTTTATTGATCGAGCGAAGCGAGATCTCTAAATCAACTTGGGCAAATCAGCGTTGTAGTACGTATGTATGTAGGTATGTTCGTCAAAGATAACTTTCGAAGCGGTTATCCGATCATCGTGAAATTTGGTATATAGATAGGTAATGATGGCACAAATTTGGTGTGAGTCAATGAGCTAAAAATGTGGAGGGGTTGTTGATATATTGGGGTTCAAGAGTGGTAAAAATACAAAATTGACCTATCCGGTCATGTGGTATGTCTAATAAAAGGTATTTCTGGGTACATTTCGACACAGTTTTTATTTTTAGTTTAAACCTTGTCGTTTTTAAGTTATTAGCCATAATAAAAACTGAACTTTGACAAAATTCACAGGGTACACCAGTAACCCCACAGTGCTATAATTTGGTATGCGTGTAGCTTAAATGACACAAATATAGGTAAAAGTCTGAAATCCAGAATAACTGCAATTTGTACCCCAAAAACGAGTAACCAATTAACATGAACTCCCGTTACCTGTAATTTGAATGAAACTGTAGGTCAAGTAAGTTGGTTATGCATTTCGTGGCACTGTTTTCATAGTCAAAGATTACAAATAATATTTTTTTGTTTCTCGCGAGATCTCAGTTCGGGTTGAACCACTAGTCTTTTTAGTTATTGTTTTTTTTATTTGCCACTTTTCTGTAGACGTAATGCTATATAAATGCTGCAAATAAATAAATATTGCTAGACATTTCATACAGTGCTATCTAGCCCCAAACTAAGCAGAGTACTACTATGGGAACCAGATAACTGGTAGAATACCTACGTATGTATATACTTTTTTTTTAAATATATATGTACTTATAATATATAGATACACATCCTGACCCGGAACAAATATCTGCAGATCATACAAACTTTGCCGCAGCGATTGTTTTTTATAAATGCTGCAATATTTGAGGAAAAATTTGTAGTTTTATATTATGGTGACAGCTAACTGATCCAATGACGGATGGAGACGACGGTGACGGCATTCGTGTCAAATGGTAAAATAAATCTCAGAAATCAGTACTGCCAACCTAAAATTCTTGAAATCTAGTTAATTTATTCGAAGCCGGACTGACAGATGGCCATTTAGATAACCAAGTAACATTCCAATAGAAAGGTTTGATTGCGTAAACTTTAAATCAAATAAAGCCTTGTTAATAAAGCGTGCTTTGTTAGGAGTACAATTTAAACAGGTATTTTTCTATTAAGAGATAAATTTACGATTAGTTTGTAATTAGTTTTTGTAACGTCAACTTATAAACAAAAACCTCAGCTTATTCTGTTGTCATGTACGAAATTGTAAATTCGAATACCGAACAGTAATATTTGAAATTTAATAATGGAACCCGTCCGCGGACTCACTTATACTTTTTAATTTTATATCTCGATTGACCTTCGATGCTGGCCGAATGAATACATCGAAACTTTTTCTCCCTTGTCGAGTCAATCTTTTTTCTCATAACCAAAAATGTAACTTGCATAATCATCGCCATAACGGCATATTGCCGACTGAAACTCGAATTGAATTTCGAACAAAAAAAACCACTTTGAGGAAACTTTATTCAAGTTACAGAGTGCTAAGTGAACACACGTGCGTCGATCCCGGGTTCGTTTCCCGGTTAAATTTAGAACATCCGCGGTGCTAAGAGGGGGGATAGGGGGGGGGGGTGCGGGAATTAGTAACGAAGCACCTTTTTATAGAAGCTGCGGAGTCGCCCGCTGTCTCGTAAACATACTCCACTAAAGCTAAATGACGTATCGCTAACGAGTCACATTTTAAATTTGAATTTCGAACACAGACACGTACGTAGAGTCTGTTATCCTGCTGCCTGTTTGAGGAACATTGTGAATTTGTAAGGTGAAAATGATCTTGAAAATTTATATCATCGATATCGCATAGACACTAGCGCCCAGATTAAAAGACTATATTTTTTTTTAGGATCCGCGAAAATTACCCTCATGGGAACCGCCAATCAGGTGCGCGCGTGTGGAATAAAAATGGCGGATTTTTACATGATTCTACAGTAAAACTGACGAGAGACGTACCGGCCAGCTGCTCTGCTAGTTGAATACTAAATACATTATAAGTGCACAGTATTTACATTTTGAATTACGCGCTCCGGGCTCGGCGCCTTTTTAAGCGGGCATTGTACATCATTATCATCTTATCAGCCATGGACGTCCACTGCTTAACTTAGAGCTCATTTTAGATATCCAGAGCAACCGATGTTCATAGAAAAGGCAGTATCTAAGTAGTAGTAGATAGTTAATTAGGCCAGTGTCTTGGGGACCATTCCGCCTGGTAGTGATCTGGTGCAGTTGAGCTATATATAAATCATTTGCAAGTGTCTTTAGATGATTCAACTGTTTCTTCTGTATTTTAGGTTTGTATATAATTGTATATTCTTTCTGATAATATGTAGTATCGATTTGGTAAAATATTAACTGTTAGGATATTATAAATATTAAATAAATCAATTTAAAAAAACTGATACAGCAAGTCTCCTAGTAACCTTTATTAGGTCATTTAATTCCATTTAATTCTATTTAATTGGGCATTCTGGGCTTTCCAGTGCGTGGTACTAGAGAACCTTTCTGCCCCAACGGCCGTCGGCTATTGTTGGACATAATAATAATAACATGTTGACGAATAACCCACAAATTACGTGCGTCACGATCTCCAGTAAGCCGCATTACTGTATTCAATTAATTTAACAAAACGCCTACAGCTCCCAATTTAACTTCACATGTGGGTTTTATGAAGTTAAGTGCAATTTATATTTCAAAATAATTATACTGCTGAACTTAATATGCTTCCCTCATAGATTTCCAGAGCAATTGGACTTATGCAGCCTGCTCCCATCGACTCCCAGCATTTCATTAGGTCGTTTTTCCAAGTCTTTTAACAAAGCTCTGTACGTATCAAGTTAGTTCCCAGTTTTCAATTATTATTTGGGCAGAAGAAAGTCATAAATAAGTTATAATTTAACATTAACTAAAATTTAAGACATGAAACTGTTGGACACAGCACATAATTTAATAATTAATTCATTTATTTCACATAAAATTCAGACAAACTTGCCCGGAGCACAGTTAGATAGTGCATCCTCGTATCAAGAGGCAGGTTGCGGGTTCAAGTTCCGTCTAGGCTTGAAAATTTATGAGATGGTTTAAAATCTCCGACGAACTTTATTGATTTTTAGTTACTAATTTTGAAAAATAAAATGTATAACAGTAATTACACTTGAAATTCACTATTATAGAAAATTGTAAATTTTCAAACAACCTTAATATCAAGTCTTAGTTAGTAGGTATAGATAGGTACCTGTTAAACTGCCTAAGCGGCATCTCGCAAAGGCGCCGTCGATTTAAAATTGTTTAAATTGTTAATTGGAAATGTATTGATCACTGGATAAATATTCAAGCTACCGGTATTAAACCCACCTCTAAAATAAGATAATACGATTCCGGATGTGTTTTAAATTAATATCGTACATAACAAAACAGGTTATATGTAATGATTATCATGATTTGCTGATCATCCCGCCCGCAAACGCACCAAACCCCAAAATAAATTAGGTACTACAATTTATTAGCAGCCTCTTCACAATGGCTGCGACAGAAGTAAATTTAAAAAAATCCACGCGTACAGATTATATCTCTGATTGACAACTTATTGGATGGGCGTGACCGGTGGTCTATGCTCTATAGTCGCATCATTTTAAACGCTTTATTGCCGTACGATCAATTATTTACACTGTTTATTATCGATTGACGCTTGTCGATAATCGATTTGTTTATTTAGACGATTTATTTGTGGGTATTGTTAGAATATCAAGGAGTTTGATTACCATTTTTCATCATCCATGCTCTGAAAGTTGGTAATTGTTAACTCGATAACGCCTTTGTAAATGCGATTTACTGCCCTAGTAAGTATTTTTGAAAATGGAAAAGGCTCATTACATTCCTTATTAAGCTAAAATTAAATACAATCTCCATGACAAATCCTCTTTTCTATTTAAAAATGCAACAAACATCAGTACGGTGGTCACAATGGACGCCGGGAACGCAAACTTTCTTCTTGGAACAAACTGGTATGAATAAGTTTTTTATTAATTTCATCGCATTCGTGATGAAAAGTTGTGTTATACTCGGGTGTAAGCGATCAATAACACCCTCGACTCATTAGCGACCTAGCTCGCTCGTACGCCAAAATATGGTGTAATGGATCGCTTACGGCCTTTGTAGAACAACATATTTTTAATATTTATGAAATTTTATGATTATATTATATGAATTTTATTTAATATAGAATTATTTGTAAATATACATGTTCTAATAATATCTGATTTACGGCACCGTCCTTATTTGATTACACAGATCCTGCCCATCCAAAGGTTGCCTAGAAGAAACCGCTTTTAGCGATAAGGATGCCCATGTTGATAATTTAAAAGTTTATTTTCGTTCATTTGTTTATTTTTAATGGTGGTGGTTAAGAAATTATCTATCTATCTTATCTGTAGAGTAGAATGGAAATTGGTATTGTAGCTAAATTGACAGTTGCATCTGAGTTATTCTATTGGTCAAGTTAAAAAGAGAAAGGCATATGATTATTTGATTATCCTAATTTAATTCTAAGCCATGAGAATTTCTCAAAGCAAATTCACTGTATCTATCCATTATGTATTTAGTATAAGTGCGCGTACGCACAAGCGAATGCTGCGCACGATCCGATCGAAATCTCGCGCGGAACCCTCGCGGCTTGCATGCCAATGCAAGCATACACTACTGTGTCACTCTGCAACGGTGTTCAATGCAAAATTACATTTATTGCAATGCTTGTGAATTCAGTATCGCTCGAACTAAAATGACAAAGCGACATTCATTCCAATTTAGAATGAATTAATGAAAACACTTTATTGTACACCATAAAAAATAAAAATTACAGACAAAATAGAAGACACAAAGCAAATAATACAATTGGCGGACTTATCAATTTAAAGCGATTTTTTCCAGACAACCTTTGGATTGAGAAGATTTAGTTATGTCAAAGATATGGTCCGGGGTTTAGAATATTTTTTAAAAGATTTGATAGAGCGTTCGAAGTTCGAACCCATTCGTTGCAGATTTTTTTATAATGTTCAATGAATTTGAATGAATGAATGAATGATAACACTTTATTTTACACCACAAAAGAAGCAAACATAAATATAAAATACACAGCAAAAAGTACAATGGCAGTCTCCAAAGGCATCAAAAAGTTGTTTGGAAGAGATTTCTTACAGTGATTAGGCCGCCCATCGTACCACCACGTATTAGTCTTTAAGTTTTCTAGGTTAAGTAATTGTAATTTGGTGTAACAATAAAGAATTATCTATATTTCTTAATTTACCATAGAGATTATGTACCTAAATATCAAATTACTGATAAGAGTTCGAAATATTCCGAGGACCGATCAACATTTGTTCCTTGGCGGGAATCGAACCCGCTACCTCCTGCGTCTCAGCCGGGTATACGCCCACTGCGCCACGGAGGTCGTCAAAAATTAGTTTGATTGTAAAGCTACAAATTTCCTGTTCCTATAAAAATAACATTTTTTTTACTAATTTCAATGATTATAAGACATTTACAAATTACAAATATCAAACGGCTAAGATAATTGGCCACATTGATTTGTTCAACCGTAGCCAATCACCGCTCATTCCCAGAATTCGACTAACTATTTTTTGCCTTAGGTATAACTAATTACGCATGTAAATACCAGTTATAATAAATAACAGTAATCAACGAAGGAAATAAATTTAAAAACTAACGCCTCATCCGCCCATCGGCAAAAAAGCTCGAAGCTCCAAATTATAGTTATTGAGTTTTCATAGAAATATCTGAGACGTTTTTATGAATTATCGTGTTAGTAAGTTATTTGGGACATCATGGGACATACGACAAACAATGGCTCCTAAACGACTTTAAATCGCAGGTTGTTGGACGAGACAAGCATATAATTAAGCGGCACACGTATATTTGCTTTCCTCAAACTTTTGACATTGACTTTGACAGCTGTATAACCATTGACATAAGAGTTATGTTCGTCTGTAGTTATCGCGGCTTCTGGATCGCATTGGTCAATATTTTAGACAGGTTCAAGTGTTGAAAGCTCAATCTTGTGCACCCAAAGATTGATGTGAATTTGTTAATTTATTGATTGCACTTCAATGTCTTCTGTTTTGGAAGTTATTACAGCTTTGCAGTATTTATCGCCCTGTTATTGATCGAGCAAAGCGAGATCTCCAAATCAACTTGGGCAAATCGGCGTTGTATGTACTCGTACCTATGTATGTTGTCCGAGGATTACTTTCGAAGCGTTGATCAGATCATACAATTTTGGTGTGACTAAATGAGCTTAAACGGTGTGGGGGGGGGGGGTTGAGATATTGGGGTGTAAGAGGGGTAAAAATAAAACAAACTGGACCTATCCGCTCAAATGGCACGTTTAATAAAAGATCTTTGTAAGTACATTTCGACCGTTTTATCCGTTTTTGTCTTTAGTTCAAACCTTGTAGTTTTTAAGTTATTAGTCACAATAAAACTGAACTTTGACAAAATTCACAGGGTACACCCACAGTGCTAACATTTGGTATGCGTGTAGCTTTAGTAACACAAATATAGGGAAAAGCCTGATATCCAGAATAACTGCAATTTCTACCCCAAAAAGGTTTAACCAACTAACATGAACTGTCGTTACCTGTAATTTGAATGAAACTGTAGGTCAAGTATCTGGTTATGAAAATCGTGGCATTATTTTTATAGTCAAAGATTACAAATAATATTTTTTTGTTTTCGTTAGACACTCGCGAGATCTCAGTTCAGGGAGAACCACTAGCACACTAACACTTTACGTTTTGAACAGGTTTTTTTTGCGACTTGTCACAATTTGTAACTTTTTACCAGATAATCATTACCATCATTGCAAGACAACCATTTTATCATAATTGTGAGTAATAAACACCACACAGTATGCTACCTACTGATAAATTAAAAACATCTGGACTTCCACAACTTGACATACCATTTTATCTTAGTTCATTAATGAACAAAACTTGGCATACTTACCATATCTTAGATCAGTATCTATAGCTACAAGAAACTACATGTAATTTCCCTCTAGATAGATTTCAAAATAAATTTCCATCTAATTAACAGTTTTGTGGCATTCCACAGGTTCAAAGAAGCTCTCCATCCTATGCCAGGAGTGTGTAACCATCTGTCACCCGTCACCGTTACACCTCTAGTGCGCTAATTATAGACGTGGCTAATTAATTGGGAGAGCTCTGTGGTTCGTTCTTTTTTCAAAAATGTACTTAGACTTTGCATTTTAAACTTCGAGTATGTTGAAATCATATTTTTTTTGTTGACGTTTTATTTTGTGCCAGTGTTTCTTAGTTGCGAATAAAGTACCTACAATTTATAAGCAAGGCTTTTTTTAATGCATAATGTTGTTATAACGGATGACTTAGATGAATTCTAGATTGAATAGGAGTAGAATAATATAAACATTGAGTAAAAGAGGGGTCCTGGACGAAACTTATAACAATGGCGTCTAAGTAAGATGACAAATCGTTGATACTAAAATACTTTAGATTTGTATTTTTTCTCGTATGAATCACAAAAACATGAACAGCAAGAAGGTTTTGCTTGTATTGTGTTCCAGAAGGGACGCCGGTGAAGTCATGGCTAAATGAGACGCGCAGTTAGCCACCGTGAATCAAAAGGCGCTTCGTTTTGCTTAATTAAAACTGATTGAACAACAACGAGTGCAATGAACTCTCATACTTCAAAATGCAATTTGCGTGAAATGCTCTAAATCCCAACAGATAAATAGACACGTCACCATTAGACGGCGGTAGATGATAAACTGCGGCCGAAGTGACAACTCGCGAGAAAACGAGACAGACTATACAGCTTAATAACTAGTGCGGAAAGGACGGAGGACACCACGTGAGTATAAAAACCGGGGCCGTTGATTTCATAATTTATTTGTTACACATTTGTCGTTCCGTGAAGATCGGGTGAGATACATGAGCTTTTTGTTGCGAGAGGGAAATACGCATCAGATGTGATTTGAGAAGTAATTTATAGTGTTTGTACGGCGGATGTCTACACATGACGCCATAAACAAGTACTCGTTAGGAGATTCTGACAAGACAAGAAGTTATACGAATTTCGAACGAAGAATCCGTTGGTGATTTGAAATGTAATGTCGTTGTCTGTGGATAGAGTAGCCTTAACAGTTCGGAAATCAATCATGCGCGTATTAACCGAGTTTTGGAACGCGCCAACTCGCTGTCCCGCCCGACATGGCGGCCATATTTCAAATCCGTGTGAGATATATCCCGCGTTTTATCAATGCATCGTCGCGGTTTCGATGATATATATCTAATTATTGCTTGTTAATGTCGTTTCACGGTACATTTTGTATGTCTCTAAGACCATTTATTTTGTATTTGATAATCCTCGTTAATTTAGTTGATAATGCCATCATTGTTTTCTTAGCCTCTATGCTAATAGCCATAATCATTCTAAAAGTCATAGCAATGATTTCTGTCTCTTATATGTGATGTATTGTATATTGTATATATATGTAAAAACAGTTTGGTTCCAATATCTCATATCATCTTTCCCATTGGTTTTATCAAAAAGATTATACGCTACTTTAATATAAGCGATCATTTTCTACATTTTGGCAGACTATAATACAGAAAAGGATATTTTGTATAATGTTTTTGGCGATCCAAATTCGAAGACAAAACATCTTCAAAATCCCGTCCTTAAAATTTCAAAACTAAGAGTTGAACGTCCTACCGATTCATCCGAGCCGATTCTGACAGTTTACGTTGTGAGCCCCAACTTGGGATAAAATATAGCTCATGTTCAGACAGATACCGTAGTGGGGGAGGGGGGGAGACAGCCGCAAATAGCGGCCATCTCCAGAGAGCAAAACAATACCAGTATGATATTATGGCGCAGAGCAATGAAAGCGTCAGAATGTAGAGTGCTTTTGGGTTGAGATTTTTCGAAGCTGTCATTTTTAAATTTGACAGGTGGTATAGACAATTTATGTAGCTGAATTAGGATGACGTCATATAAAGGTTATCACTAATCTTTGAATTACTAATAGACAAAAGTCAATGATTTAATGACAATCATAGTATGAAAGATCTATTCTATCAAAATAATAATCTTGTATTGAGAATATTGTTGTCTAGACACTGATGCAATAGCAAAAAACGAGTATTTAATTTGAGAGTACTTTAATCTGTAAGTACCCAAAAATAATTTGACAAAACAATGAAAACAGAAGTCTCCGTTCCTCGCCAACTCATACGTATTATAACACGTAGGACAGACCGACGGACGACCGACAGCCGCGAGACAGACTATAAATAAATAATGCGCCAACATTTTATTATTATCATAGCGAGGGCACGTGCTGTGACATTCCAGCTTCGAACTGGCAACCTATAACGTACTGAAATAAACTGGCAACACCGAGGATTAAAACAATGGCGGAGCTTCTGCCGGGATTCAAACTTTAGGTTACGTTTCGATTTGATTAAAATTCTTCGTCAACTTTTCTTAGAGAATGTTTCTATCCTCTTTCTAATTGTTTTTCTTCTTCGTTCCATTTAAAATTAAACTTTTTTGTGAACAGAATACCTGTGTATAACACCTCTTTTCTGTTATAAACCGTAGCTTATTCTTACATAATTCTAGGCATTTCCATTATATCCCAGTCAGTGAGTCTATACAACAGTTACATCTAAACTAGTCACAGTACACTAAATCCAATTAGATTCAAGTATTGTACAACTAAGGATTAAATAAGCCGCAATAAGCGAACACATTAATCATAAATAATTACAGCGTGTAACGGAACGCTACGACTCCAATTAGCGTAATAAAGAACCTAATCCCAATTCTACCGATAAAGCACCTAATCCGAATTCGAAATTCAAAAGACAGTTTACGTTCGCAGAATTAGTTCTATTTTCAAATCTCGAACAGCCGCGATAGTCGCCTCATTGATTATTATTTTAACGCACAATTAAAATTTGATGGCCTCTTGTACGTACTTCGTACATCTTCGATTCACTCCAGAGCATCTATATTTGCATCGCAAGTAAAGGACAATTTTACCGTGAAGTTAGTGACTCTAGTGTCCTTTGTACAGGGCTCAATTTTGGGCGACAAAGAGACAGCATTATACCCTTTTCATTTTCAGGCGCCACATATGAGTGTCGTGAGTGAGCGTCAATAAAAATAGTCGTAAAATTTTGTAACATTCAATCTCAAATATGTCTTATAACTTATGAGATAAGACTGAATTTATTTAAGACATTTTAAAGTCCAATATTGGTGAGGAACGTGTGAATAAAAATCATGTGTATGTACACATTCGTTAAGAATTGACACTTATTAAAGGGTGTAATTTTTTTAATTGGAATGACGACATCACTTTAGCGACAATGAACGTTGAAAGATGACATTGTCTGATTTACGAGTCCCTGTACTTGCTGAAGAGGTTTTAAATCAGACATTTGCAAGGAGGTGGTCTTTTCAATTGAAACACTCAGTATTTCAAAGATAATTTCGTTAAAAGTAACTATCATAAGAAATTATCAGCAAAAATACCTGATTTCTTAATTTGTAGTGAAAATTACCTATTCATTAAAGTATTTAAGGCTCAATTTCGAGAAATACACTTAACATGAAAATCTGTTAAAAAATGATTAGGTTTTGAATCAAAACCAAAGCACACATTTTTGACATATGCTTTCATTAGAAGCTTGAGCATGGTTCTTAAGACCCCAATAGTCTTAGGTACCACAAAAAAGTTAAACACTGTTTGAAAAAGTCATATACAAAAATTGGTAAAGAATTATTTGATACACGCATTAAACAGGATTTAACGTTTTTCCTGGTAACAATGTGAGACTCCAGTTTCTTAAGCTCTCAGTAAAGTATTTGATTGTATAATTATGCAGGAATCCGATAACAAATCCAGCTGGCACAAAACTTTCTTTAGAAAAACACCGTGCGTGCATGTGACTACCACTAATGATACTTTTTCTTTAATTAAAAAGAACCCAGAGTTGTCTATGTTTTTTACTTTACTGGAACGCAACCGTTCCAAATTCAAATTGCTCGATTCTGATTTCGAATAGTGTTGCGCCGCCGAGCGCGTGACCAATCGCTAATTAGGAGAGTTCAAGACTGTAAGCGACTCGACGGACTACCCAATTTCATACACAATCAGTAGGAAAAAGCGACTCTGATGTACAAATTCTACAAAGTTAGACCAAGAAATGTATTTTTTACCAAGAGTCGCATGCATTTCAAGGGCTCATTTTCGTAGACAAAGCTCAGGGACATCTACGAAAACACCTGTGTTACGCAAAAAGTGTAGCCAACTATTTTTCCCACCAAATTGGCTGTATAGGTTGGAAACTAAATCGGACAGACTGTATAGGTCTGTATGTGCGTGCACCTACGGAAGCCCATCGGTTTATAATTAAACTTCCAAAATCAAATCCAAATTTTTCCCCGCCATTTCCACTTCTGGTGTTACTGTATCGACTTTTATGGCGGGAATTATCTCTAACGGTAGTTGATTGCTATTCTAAAATTAAATATATTCTCACAGAAATACTAATTATAGATGTGTGTCATCGAATTCTAATATAACAGTTTCTATAACAGATAATTTGATAATAAACTTTGGTTTGGATTATATTTTTAAAAGAAAACATATTTTATTGAAGCACAAAATACGCCATCTTGTGTCTTCAACCTAAATACAGTTCAACTTAATAAAGCAAAATTTGCTAACAAGATTTCTTTAGATGACCGTATTTATGAGTAGTAGAGATCAATGTGAAAGGGTTCATCTGAGGAAGTACTCCCACCATACCTATTGCAGCCACCAAGCGCAATTCTGAGTGAAGGGTATGGTTTTCGGTGAAATAACAGGCACGTGAGGCTTTACACCTGTATATCTCAAGTTGATGGACGCAGAGCAGTAGGGCACGTTTCTAAGGTGCGTGACTTACGAGGCAATACTTTGTTATAAGCGATGGTTACCTAATGCTTGTTCCAATTCCAGGTCGTAAAAAAAAATAGCATCAGTTCAGGAACTGGTTAAGAGCTGGACTACCGCCAAAAAAAACTGTGTTTAGATTTTAGAGCTTTTCCGTGCTTTGAAGGAAAGGTATATCATTTTTGGCTTATGTTAGGTACGTCAGAAGCCATATCCCATATTTATACCCCCCATAGTTAAACTTGCCTGCATAATTATCTGAATACACTTAAAAAACTAAAACTATTACAAATACAACCTCTCTATACAAAGCCTAAAACTAAAAATTAAAATTATAAAAAAAAATATGTGTCGAATTTCGACCACAGTAGCAACTAGATAAAAGTAAATAATTAAATAATACTGGACATTTCACACAGCGCTATCTAGCCCCAAATTAAGCAAAGCTTGTAATATGGGAACCAGATAACACATAGAATACATAGAAAAATACCCAAACCCGGAACAAATGTTTGCACGGTCTACAGATTTACAAAAAATAAATATATATATAATATTCTACCAACTATCTGGTTTCCGTAGTACAAGGGGCCAGGGATTCGAACCCAAAACCTCCTGCGTTTTAGCCAGCTATTCGCCCACTGCGCCACAAGTCACAACTAAATCTGTTCAACTCATAACTCCCATCCGGAAATCGAATTTTGTAAACACGAATTGTTTCCTTCTTGTCCATTGTATGTGGGTACCGCGGCGTGGCATTGGGGAGGGATTCCCGCTGGGCTATTTGTACCCCCAACCCTTACGAAAGAAAGCTCTGGTTCAATTCCATGTTCAGGATCGTAAGGAAATGTGATAAGTACACTAAAGTTTTATATTTCTCACAATATAAACTTGCTATCAACTCAGCTATATACTAAGTGTTTTGTTATGTACGACATTAAATGAAAACACGGTTAGGACTATTGGCGAGTATTGTTGCAAAATACGTTTTTAAGTGAAAACTTCTTTAGGCTCGTTGGGCATTTTTTGCCTCTGTATATAAGTAGTGAAAACTTCTTCAGGTTTTTTTTAGTTTGTGGAGGCATAAGACAACTTTCTTAGTAAATTTTCATGTTTATGCGACATCCATCATAATCATTTCGCAATATCCAAATTTTTGAAGTGAAAACTTATTTAGGCCCGCTGGACATTTTTGAGATGGGAAAAAACCATTGAACTCGCGACACTGTTACCGTTACCGACACCTGTGTATATAAATATGTGTATATAAGTAGTGTAGTCTGCTTTTATTCAATTTTGTCGGCACTCCGACAAAAACGGACTGTTTTGTGTTACTTCTTTTTTAAATTCATTAATACAAAAAATGTTAAAGTTTCAGTCAATCTTAATATCAAGTCTTAAAATATCAATGAATGCCTGTATAAAATAGATAAACAAATCATATTATCTAATCATCTGAAGAAGATACCTGTTAAACTGACTAAACAAGCAGGCGCACGGCTCAGTACCCTCCGTACCTAGTCGATATACCACCCATTCGCACACACCGATTTGGTTCTACGTTCTTGATGCGTACAGCTAAGGTTGCCCTTTGCCGTCGTCTGTTTTTCGTAAAGAATACAATCCGGGCCTCTTTAAGGTAAGAGTAAATAGGTTTCTTCTAGATCTTTGTGCTTCATCTTAGACCACATCATCGCTTACCATCAGGTGAGATTGTGGTCAAACGAAGTTCTATCCAATTTAAAAAAAAACCAGCGACCTCGCTGCAAAAGTGGCGCCTATTTACGTTAAAAATTGTTTATAGGAAATGTATCGATTACCGAATAAATATTCATGTTGCTTGAACATTTTATCCGTTGATACGAAAATCAGTTGATACGATTCCGGATGTGTGTTTTTTGGAGTCAAACTCCATCTGTACTAATATTATAAAGAGGAAAGATGTGTATGTTTGTAACGAATAAACTCTACTTGTCCGGTTTCAAAAATTATTTCACCGTTAGAATGCTTCATTATCCCGGAGACTTACAGAATACCATAGGCTACTTTTTACCCAACTGCGCAGATGCGTAATGTTTTTATTGAAAAACTGTGCGTGCTGATAATGATGATGATTAATGATGTTTCGTCATTTCGACCATTACTATTAGGGTAACTGTAATATCACTTACTTTTTTATCTAGATTTTGATCGTGATATTCACATTAGCTAATGTAAATACTTACATGGGATAGATTCTGTGTTTCCTTTTACCATACTTGAACATTTTCATCATTATTTTGGTCAAAAAACTCCAAATTCATTCTCGAAACCTTAAAATGCCCATTATTACATTTTTATATGGGTGGAAAGAGCAGAACTTTCTCGTCACAGGAGTATAAATGATGCTATATTTATTTTAACTTTTTATGACTAGAAACACAAACATAAACAGACCTGAAATGGGTACTGACATGACGTTTTAGACATATATTTATTTACTTTTAAGGTTTTCAGAAGGGAAGGTTTCAGTTAAAAAAAAAATACAAATCAAATAAGATTATCACGTTCGGTTAAACCTCATAATGGCGTCAGTGCGACTTCCCCGATCCTGCCCTTTCACAAGCAACTCTACTTTCTTTTTTGGAAATGAATATTTCTAGTTATCTACAAACTTGCTTGACTTGCTAACCTATTTTTTATTTTTTATATTAAAGTAGACACACTAGCTGACGGGCCTCCTGATGTCAAGTGGTCACCGGCGCCTATAAACTCCTGCAGCACTCGTGGTACTGCAGTCGCGTTGCCTACCACTTAATACCCAATTACACCTCTCTTGAAGGTGTTCATTTTGAAGCTCACTGGAAAACCTCCGGAGGAAGATCATTCCACATCTTGCAGGTGCGTGGAAGAAACTATTGAAGTCTATTTAAGAGTTTGCGATAAAACTTTACTCTGTTAGGTATTTCTAGCCCGGAGGAGCTAACAGTTATCACTCCCTACCCAGGTAGGGTTTAGTGGTGAACTTTGATCGCACCCATAAACTAGGGGCAAGATAAACACAAGTGGCGATCACAACAGGCCTCGTGGCCGCAGAGATATAAAGCCGGAAAAATTATAAACATATTAGCTGTACAGTACCATAATGATGTGTAACATCTGACCACTCTCACCAAATCTTCCCGGTTTTCTGTTACATATTTCCGTCCCTTTTGCCAAAATTACTTCCACAAACCGAGAGGAAAGATGTTACACATCAAAAATAACAATAAACAGGTAAATCTGCGACAAATCCTTTTTAGAACGTCAACCTAATTAATCCTATAGGTATGACTACATTTTTTACTCCATCTTACTCTTTAGGTATATCAGAATTCCAAACAGTTCACTCATAACAGTAATTAACCTTTTTTACGGTGTTACGTACGCCTTACCTTCTTCTAAGACGACCAGTATGACTAGTAGACAATGCTATTAGCATTAAGGCCTCCTAGCACTATTCTGTTTAGTGTGAAAGTATTAAATAAATCAATAAAAATTTATTACATTATTTCAACAAAAGTGCATTCATTTTCCTGCATTGGAATCATTTGTATGATCGCGTGGGCGCATTAACAGATGGCGCGGTGACATCACAAACCGTTTTTGAAAAAGGAAAAAGGACCTAGTCCTTTTTGACGTGAATTACAAAAGCTTCGTTGGTGGTATGCACCGACTACGTATGACCAAAAAAGTATAGGTGATAACTTTAGGACAAGCGACAACAGATCGATAAAATTTTCTTAAAAAGAATTATTTAAATTGTACTTTCGTTTTACCAAAGACATCTTCAGGTGTTTTGAAATGAGGCCAAAAAATGCAGGAAGCAAAACCAACGCTCCGCAACAAAATGTTTGTCCATTAAGTACCTATGTAATCAATTTTCACCACAAAGCGGGCCAAATGAAGACATCGACCCCCCGCTGCCACCAAATGGATTGTGCCATATCAAAGTACCACTCAGCGGGACCTGTCTATTATTTCTACAAGGAAAAAATCTCAAATCGACTCTCTTTGAAATGAATATTGCGCGCCAACAAATATAACGCTATTTTCAAATTCAAAAACAATGTCTTTTTCTTTTTTCGAAGCTATGAAAGTCTTTCATTCTTTATTCGAAAATATGAAGGAGATTGCCATAAATTAGAAATTTGAACTCGGAACTTTTAATTCAATTTAAAGTTGGCGATCGAAAAAGCAATTTACTCGAACGCGCTCCGAAAAAAGTTACGAGCTTTTTCACCAGCCAGCAATATGCACACAACGAGTAATGATGTTATTCTTATAAAGGAAATAATTACGTTGAGCGCAATGATAATAAATTACACGGCGTTTACGACTAATTTATTAATAGAATTTTCGCGAGTAAACCTTAGGACTGTCGTAAATAAGTAACCGCTGTGCGGCCAATGGAAGGCTATAAAATTTGTCTGAGTTTGCAGATTGGTCAGCTTGCAGCCAATGGTCTGGCGTTCCAGATTTGAAAGCGACGGTTTACGAGCGACAGGCGGCGTCTTTTGCTGTTTTGGCGCCAAAATTGACAGGTCTTAAAATGTTAAAGTTCTGCATCAGGTATGTCAGTTGACGCGATGCGCGATCATCTCGAGCTTTCGCTTTATTTGAGCTTAGCTTGTAAGCCACAAGCTATATGCTCTACTTCAAATGTTATAAACAGAATTAATTGGTGAAATTTATGTTACAGACGCTACCTACAGCGATTTAAAGGAGAACAATTTACAGTGTTATAAAGCAGTCAGGACAAACGGACAGACGAGACGGCTTGCTAATGAGCATGCGCGGCGCACTAGATGCCGGGAACGGCCGCTTGGAGGCGCCACTTGCATAACAATTGTCTTCTCGGCTGTACGTCTGGGTTTTAATTTTAATATTATTATAATGCTTCAGCTAAGTTATTTCGTCCACAGAAAGCTTAGATAAAAAGGTTTCCTGTATTGCAATTCACATAATTTGCTGCCTTCATTTATTTCAGTCATAATTACACTAATATTATAAATGCGAAAGTTTGGAAGTTTGTTTGTTACTCAATCACGTCGTAATGGCTGAACAAATTTCCATAAAATTTGGTATATAGATATACTATCACCTGGATTAAAACATAGGCTGGCGGAAGCTAGTACTTAATAAAATATTCCACCACGTAGCCATTTCTATTATACAAAGAAAAAAAATACGAACAAAAGCGAAGTCGTCTACAAAAAAATAAGACTAAATATTAGGTTCAAAAATGTCAGAGTTATGTTGTTGAAAGACAGTTCTGAATTCAAAAGTAACCACACGATAACAACTTGTTCACCACAGACCTCATTAAATTAGGAAATCCAAAATACTGGTTAAAAATGTTTAATTACAAAGGAGAACGTCATAATCTGGCCCCCCTTTTTCCCGCCTAGTTCAACCATTGTTTCTGGTAGGAAAATTACAGGTTCCTGACATTCTCTTACGTGTCATTAATAATTATAATTTGCGGTAAGTATAATGAATTAGTCTTGTATTGTGATAACATTTTCGAACCAGTATATATATACATATGATATATATATATATATATATATATATATATATATATATATATATATATATATATGATATATATATATAGACAATACATATATATGGAAATATATATCTTGGAGTCTTCAAGTCCAGAGTGAATAGGTTCTTTCTAGGCAAGCGTGCTGCATCTTCAATCACACCTTCACTTGCCATCAGGCGAGGTAGTGTCAAGCGCTTGGTTACCGTCAATAAAATTTTAAAAAATAGTTTTTGCAAATCAGAACTTACAATGTTGCTGGAGTCGCTGCTGTGGTTAATATTTTTAAATACTATCATAAAATATGAGTTCCTTAAAACTGGATTCTTTGAAGTTTCAACTTAAATACAAACTTTCTCGATGAAAAACTCAGATTTTGGAATAACGACTTTAACCTCAGTTAATGTCACTGAGTAATTTCGTCTTTATCAGTGGCCTGTTGAGGTAGTATTGAAGTTACTCTATAACTGGTGATAAAAGCAGTCTACTAATTGGATTAAGTGCGTCAAATGTAAGGAATGATTCACGGATAGTAAAAGTAAATAATCTTTACCACAAATACGGGATTTATCACGTACCGTTTTATCGGTGTTTCGACCGACAATATTTCGGTTCAATTCGTGAACCTTCAGGTGAGTGCGAGGGTAAAACGGTACGTGATAAATCCCGTATTTGGTAATGATTGGGGTAAATCTCGAAAGTTTTCTAAGTAACAAGTAGATAAGTCATTTATGGGGAATTCTGTGGATTTTTTATAAAGAAAGCTTATTACATTGACTTTATTGATGATAAAAATCCCGTGGCTCGATGTCGCTCAGCCTCTCGACAGCTGATATCATCTCAATTTTGCAATACACATTATCTTTTGTTTTATAATTTATATTAGGTACTTACTTTTGATTTTGTACTATTCCTATAGTTATATTGCGTAAAGGATCATTAAAAAGAATAACCAGCCTTGTTTCTTGACTGATTCTTGCCTGGCTTGGCGCGGAGGAACAGGCGCTAAAATTGACGTTTCAAAGTGGTCTAGTTTGGTCGGTTAGTTCAAGTAGCGGCCTCCACCTGGATGAGACTTACTCAACAATTCAGGATTGTGATCGATGACATTATTAAAAGTCCTAGCATGAAACGGGAAGAGCTCGAAGAACTGGCGGTCGTTGGAGCAGAAAATTCTTGAGTGGAAATCACGGCACCCACTAGATGGAAAGATGACCTGATAAAGGCTCTGGCCATCTATGGTGAGGCCTTTATTTGGCAGTCAAAACAATCAAATCAACCCATTTTTTACAATTCTGTTGAAGCCATGGCTCCTAGCGTGAGCTGTATGAATCAATACCAACAAAAAAAGTGGATGTTCTAGCTGATGCGATGATGGTGATAATACCTAGGACTGAGATCACACCCAGGATGATAATATTGTAAAGTACATTCTTTTACGTATGAAAAACTATAAAATAGCATTTTTTCTCATGACATATGGTTTGCAAACGTCCCATATTTTCTTCTTTCATAGGATATCCCTTCCTATTGTTGCATCGGATAAAACGGGAATTATCGTCACGCGGGCCGTGACGAATCCGTGACGAATTGTGCCATAACCCGCCAAATCCTGGCTTTGTCCTTTATATTGTTTGTCCCTCGGAGGAAATACCATAGACTATAGAACAAGGAAACAAGCTAAAAGCTTTGTATATGCTTTAAATGTAAAATATTCTAACTCTTTAGTATCTATAATTCTTTAAAGTTGGTAGAATTACAATTAAAATTAAAATACAAACTTTTTCACTTTACTTACGCCGCCATTTTAAGTTACGTTATCGATGCACGAAACTGTTCATAACCACAAAATGTCTGGTTGATTTATCCGTATTTTCTCCCAAAATATTATAGGAAAAATAATTATACCAAGTACTTGAAAAAAAATGTACTGCAACACCACAAAAGACAATTCACAAAGAATCGACTCCACATAAATTGTACTACGCACTTCTCATACAATCAAATTGATTCATAACTATCTCAGAACTATTGTAACGATATTTTCTTAGAAGTATGATTGTTAACGCATAAATATTGCAATTCAGTGGTACAATGCCTTGAGATGCTTCCTCCTGGCAGTATACCTAGAGTATTATACATAGTTAAAAAGTAAAAAGTGACCTCTCAAAAGTACTAAGACAGCTCAACGGTGACTTTCGTTCGTCTACGAATCTCCTCATTTCTGATTCAATCAGGGCCCGTAGCCAAATGTCATTCGCCACGAATCTATTCGATTTCTACATACATTTGTTGTCGCTGAATGACGTAATATTTCTATAGCATGTGTCAAATCCCATACATTTGCGGACGTATCGACTAGCGTCATCGCTAATCGGCTGTAACTTGGCTAAGCCCTCTGGTAGCCCTCTCCATAGCACGCGAGCGACCGCGAGCCTTCTTATAAGGTCCATAGAGAAAGACCATGTTTCTGTATCATATTCATTATAACCATTTCAAACTAAGTGTTTCGGAATACAATCTAGCAGTATTGTTATCTTTATTACTTTATTATTCGGGTTAGTGTACCATAATAAATTAATTAAATATATAAATCAATCAATATACATATTGACGTCTGGAGAGTTTTTGCGAATGGTTGGATTTTGGATTATTACAATTTTTAACGAAGTTGTTTGGAGACAAGACCAATACAGTGCGAGAGAGGCTACAACATTCTCAGTTGGCGCCTGCGGCCATTTCTTTTCATCTGGAGCGGCAAAGCGACTGAGGCGAGTGGTAGGGTTCTGATCTATTGCAATTTCGTGGTGATCCTGAAGTCTGGTGATAGCCCTTGGTCAAAATATTTGAGTGGTGGCCCCGAGATGGAACCAGGAATGCAGGTCGTCCGCCGGCAAGATGGGTCGACGACATTATAAAATATAAATAAAAGGTAGTATGTGGGACAGCGCAGGACAGAGGCGAATTGCAAAAACGAAGAGACCTATGACCGCCTATGACCAGCAGTGGGATGAGAAGAGCTGACGATGATGATGATGATAAAAATCAAAATAAAATTTGATATTTGTAATTCTATGGTTAGTTTTCTTGCTTATGCCTGCTTGCTACATACATAAAATAAATATAAATAAATAAATATAGCTGGGCATTTCACACAGCGCTATCTAGCCCCAAACTGAGCAGAGCTTGTACTATGCGAACCAGATAACTGATAGAATATTTATATACCTTTTTTTTTGTTTTTATAATACACAAAAACACCCTGACCCGGAAAAAATATCTGTAGATCATACAAACATTTGTTCCTCAGCGGGAATTGAACCTGGTACCTCCTGCGTCTCGGCCGGCTATTCGCCCACTGTACCACGGAGGTCGTCATACATTGCATATACATTGAATACTCAATGTATTCTCAACTCTATAATTAATACTGACATCTCTGTATATGTATTTCAAGCAATAAATATTATTTGATTTGATTTGTTATTCTTGCTTTCTTGTTCATAGTTTGTGATGTGATGCAATTTTTTCCCTCCGAGATTTGTCCCCATCTCGTATATCCCATTGCATTATTCATGGCATCGAATGTGAGCTTCGACAATTGGGATTCCCACTAGCTACTAGCCAACTTGGGAGATTATGTATGAAATGGACTTTCTTTGAATTTCCCACAGAAAAGACCACGGTGGGAATATCTTGAGATCTTAAGGCACAGAACAGCTTAGATATAATAAATGCCACTATCGTTTACCTACTCAAGTAAGGACAATGCGAAACGTTGTTTAACTTAGCTAATTTGATAAAACTAAGCAAGTTACACTAAGTCCAGCTAGTCTAAGAAATTACAGGAACATGAAGCTTTACACCTGTATGCCTCAAATTGGTCAGTGGTAGTGCATCGTAGAGCACGTTCCTAAGGTGCGTCTTACGAAGCAATAATCTGTTATAGGCGATGGTTACCGCATGTGTCAATACAAAAGATTGGTCTATTTTTTAAATGTATTCAAAAACGTCGAAGTATTACCGAAGATAGTAAATTAGGCGACAAAAATCGTTGATATTCGCGCAATAACGTGAAAAGGATCTTAACATCAAGTGGTCCATATCGTATAATGAACGAATGACTATTAGCATTCCAGAAATCATGTATGCCTCAAGTTGATGAACGCAGGGCAGTGCATCATAAGGCACGTTTCTATGTTGCGTGATCTAATTTTAAAACCACTGACATAGGTCAAGTTGCGTATGTTTATCTCATAATGTCACATATGGGATCGACAAACGCGTGAAGTACCTTTGGTGTTACAAATGTCCATAGTCTACGCCCTACGGGGGGGCTGTATTCTTGTTACCTAAGTGGTATAAAAAATATGTCTATATAAAAATATATGTAAAAATAACAGACAGCCTCTCTTTAAAAAGACAATCGGGAAAATCACGTCTTTTGTCTTTCAGAATGCCATTCTATTTCTCAGCCACTTGGATGGTTTCAAAATACTACATTTTTCTCACTGTATAACCTTAATCTCCAAGAACAGCCATATAAACAAGGTAGATTAAAAATACTCCTACACTCCCCACCTTGTAAACAAGTCCACCATTATTCTTTTAAACCCACACCAATTATCTCCCCTCCATCCATCAAATGTCAATAGCAGACTATAAAATAAATAAAATATCAGATTGTCGCCAGAATTTTTTGCCAAGAATGGTAGAATGGAAGATTAGCGCTTTGGGCGCTATAAAGAAACAATTTTCCGGCTTTCCCGCGCCACGGGGAACCCCCCAAACGCTTATGGAATACGGGACCTGATAAAAATTTGATGTTACGTTGTGAATTTCTCTTTTACAGCAGTTCCTTTTCTTTTGCTGGAAACTTTTTTATTGTGAATATTTTTGTGATTTTTTCTTGTGGCATGATTTAGTAATAGGTATATTATGATGATGCATTCTTTAACTATCTATTTTCTATGTTCGTGTTCCTAATTTAAATGTAAATGGCAATAGGCGTAAAGAAACTGCCATTTTAATTTCAAACAGAACATTTTATTGTTTAATCCGTTCAGAAAATAAAATTATAAAATTAATCACATTGACATACAAGATGGACGTACACCAAATAGCATTATTAATATACATTAAGTTTAGTTAGATTTAAGAAAATAAGTTTTCAACGGCGAAAACTACACGTAATCTAAAACCTAACTTACATGACCCAACTACACATTGTTAAAAAAACTCATATACAGACAAAAAGAAATAACTAATATATTTATATTAATAAAGTTTCCCAGTTAACATTTTGAATTAGAACAAGAACCACGCGCTTATATTAGTTATGGCTTCAATGTTAACATATATGGAAAATAATAATATATAACACAAACAAAACAATTCAGTCTCAACACCCAAAAATATCCCTTAAAATATAAAACAAAAATCATCCCGATTATATGTTACGAATATCATTGAACAATGAAATCTACTAGTATACTAATGTGATAAAATTTTTATATATTATATAAAAATATAGCAAACTGAATTAATTACCTTTAATTTTGCTATTTATCGGAGCAACAGTACTTTCAGCAAAACAACACGTTTTAATAGTTTTAAGTTGTAAGCAACTAGATATCTATCTATTGTACCGCGAATACATATAATATTATATACATATTTCACTTTAATTTGTATATATGCTACTAATGCCTTACAAATGAATGACAAGACGCAAGCAATCACACGGATTATACCTACCGTATACTCAATACGTATTTTTTTCTTTTTTTTTTACTAACTAATTTTTTTATTATCGTGCTTCTATCCAGAAAGTAAACTATTTACGTATATGTATGTATTTACTAGCCAAACAATAACACTCTAGCAACTACCACCTTTAAATCAATTACAATAATTTAAAATTCTTAATTAAACCTTATTATCTCACTTAGGCAAGTTTAAAGTTGTATCTTTACGTATACTTCGTTTTCCAATAGGTATTTTTGAATTAATCTAATTTATGTTTTTTTTTATTCTAAGCTCCGCTAACCATAGACATAGGACGTGACTCTATGCCTCCTGACCTGAGACAAGAACGAATGGCTCTCGAAACTCATCACCTGAATGTATTAATTTACTTATAAGTTATATTAGTATACACATATTACATTCAACGTTATACGTATGTTTTTTTCAAATCGTATACATAAATTCCGGTGCAAAAAAACACAATTGAATATGGCGTAGATGTTCAGGCGTAGTGAAAATCAATTTGGAAAAATTCCGAGCGAAAATTCGCCCAAAAATAAATCAGATTTTCAATTTGAAAGTACTTTTCGCACCCATTTTGTTTACCCCTTCACTGTAGCGTTGTGAAAAAGTAATTTGGAAATTTTATCATTTTGAATTTAATATTTTGTAAAATTCACTTGAATTCAATTGAATCGTACAGTGTTAGAGGTTGGCCAATTGCAAAAACGAAGATTTGTTCTAAAGGAACTTATACTAGCAGAGCTTCCTTAGGCTTCGGTTCTGACACTGAGGCCCTCGGAAGATCCGACTGCGACCGTGAGCAAGCTTACAACTACCGTCCACACAATTCCAAATTCAAAACTAATCGTTCTGAAAAAATAAAGCAAAGATTGTCTATGAATCAATAACATCGTCAATTTTCAAGTTCTTATTTTGAACGGCGTTATATTCTGTTTTTGATCTTGACATCTAGACATGCGACAATCTTTGCGATTTTGGAATTGAGTGCACAGCACACGGTAATAAAAGCGAGGGAGGCGGGAATTTAAAATTAAAATGCGAGCACCCCCTTTTCATACTTCGTTTTTGCAATGGCCATACTAAGAGCAGGGGTGCACGAGATAGCTCGTTGTCGAGTTGGGTGCAAGCTGGGGATCACGCCTCTGTATGAGATGGGACTTATAGGGGGTACTCACGACGTCAGGAGTGGAGGCACCGTCGTGGCTGCTGTCGGGGGCGGAGCGCTCGCCGTTGGCGTCGGGCGGCCGCGCGGACTCTCGCTCATCGATCACCAAGTCTATCGGCATCTTGCCCTTGAGGCAGCTGATGTAGCGGTGACAGAAGTTGTCGCACAGCTCGTGTACCTGCAGACAGAGGACCGTTCAATGTTCTGCTTGCTCTAACACGACTGCTGAACATGTCTCCTAGACGAGCTTCAGTGGTAGGTATTGGTAGATCTAACACGACCGTAGAATGTTCTGGTAGATCAAAAAGACTTCTGGTGTAAACTATTAGCTGATACGTAGACCGAAGGTAGGCTTTCCAAACATATGTTTTGAAATATGTTACAAGAATAATTATAAACACATTTAAATAAGGCACAGTTACCGTTCACCTACACGAAATGCGACCTTTACTCTAATATCAACATACAAAGCACAAAAAATACACAATAGAAAACAAAGGAAATACATTTGGAACGAGCCAACTGTCGTACGCACACTTGTAAGAACTCAAAATGAATCGTAAAAACGGCATGAAGCTCATTTTTTTTCGGATGTCCGATAAAATACGACCCCCGACGGAGACCGTATTAATTTTGTGCTTCGGCCTTATACATTTTCATAGGCATAATTAGCTTAGAAATTACCATAAGGCAATAAAAAGACGAACGAAATTTTTAGATAGCATTTTACACGTCAATGAAGCAGGTGGAAGGCACATTCTTCCTTTAATAAAAAAAAAACATTCGACAAAGGAACATGCAGAGCTCTACGTCTTGGCGGATTTGGAAATAGAATGCGTCGACGCGACGGAAGCGGAAACAACGCTACCCGCCGTTGACAGCTAATTATGTCTTCGGGATACTAATTTCCCAATCGACAGGTTTTTCTAAAGTTATAAAGCGCGTGTGGCCAAATATTGTAGTTTGTTTATCATAATTTCAATTTTACCACCGGACCATTGAATTTTATTGAGACTAGCGGATAAACGCTACCGCTTTACAATCGCGGTCGAGCACTCTCAATGTCAAAATCTTGATTGAGAGCGCTTTTATAACCTGACGAATGACAAAGTATCTAAATAGTATTCAGAATAATCCGGCATTTCTGAGACCGATGCTGACTATTTTCGATTTTAGTGACAGTCGAGAGATTTGACATCGTAACTCTTCGGAGATTCAAATTTGGAACTGTCCCCTCGTTGTATCGAAGAGGATTCGATGTTGATTCGGTCCACGACAAGGTAAGCCATGTGTTCTCCGCCCAAAGAGTTATAGTCCTGTGGAAGTATGCGCTCGATACGACGTTGTTTACTAACCGGTAATACCTTTAATGAGATATTACGGCATTCCGAGACGACTCCAAGCGATTATCGTTTGGAACATCAAACTCTTTCCCGAAATTTAAATTTGGAAACGAGGATTGAGATATGGAGTGTTTCTGAACGGATTTTTAAATTTGAAATGAAATGTTAACTTTCGATTTTTGAATATTGTTTGTTTTTAATTTCTGTTACAAGCCAGGTATGTTGAGTTAAGATGTTTTGAATGTTTTTTAAAGTGGCAGTGACCGTTGCCAGGAGTGTGGGCTGGATAAGATCTCGCAATCTGTGCCGAGGCCGAGACGCGCGACTAAAAGGGTTTTTCTTATAATATGCGACTTCCTTCGCACTAATGCAATACGTGGGTGTGACTAGATGTATAAATTGGTGTGTTTTTCAGCTTATAACTTGTGTTTGACAGCTTGCTGAGATAAAACGTAGATAAAAGTCTAAAACACTTCGGTACGGAGTTGACGCTGATAAGTACCGGTCTGTCAGTTTTTATTTTATTTAAATCTGGATTAGATAGCGCCTTTAAATAAATATCTTGAAGTAACATAACACGCTTTGAACTAATTTAATATATTATATTTGGTATTCTTTCATCTATGAAGAATTTCTTTTATATGTATATGTATCGCACTGACCGATATTCTGGTCAGTGCACCGACCCAGACAGGATTAACTTTTTATAAAAAAACAACCGGTCCATTCGACATTCAAATGAGACCAATCGGTTCTCACCTCACTACGCTGAGATAATGCCATTTCTATGTCCCATACTTTTTGCAATAAAAAACCAATTAAATGTGTGAAGATCGTAAATGTATTTATTTAATTAAATAAAACACAGAAATAACGTGTAGCGTAACGTAATATAGCAATTCAGTCACAGAATTAGTGTGTGTTGTATAAAGGTTATAAAATGGCGGGCAGAGGCGTCGTAAACCCGGGGTCCCAGGTTCGAGGCTCGCCCCGTAAACCAACAAATCTGACCTACATCGTAAATCACTTAGCCACGTTGTTACAGATAAATTTTACGAGTTACGAACAAAATATGAAAAAAGACGGATTAGTTTTTATAAACAACTCTACGGTTCTAACGGTTATCGTTTTGTGAATGCGTAGGTTCACTTCGACATTTAAAAATTATACGTTCGAAATTCGGTTTCGTAATTACACGTCGATGTAACTGGCCGTTTTGATGATATTCGAATTTTGAAAAAGGAACCAATAAAAGCATGACATTAGCTCGGGATTCCGGACGGATACATAACGTAATTAGGGATCAGTCGCTGACTATATAAAAACCTGCTAGAGATGTCCAATCACCGAGCCGATCGAACGACCGAAAAGGACTCGGGCCCGACATCGGGCAATGTGACCGCCGGCGGCCATATTTAAAATATTAAAAGCATAAATCAAAAATGTTATTGGATATTTTAATGTAAATGTAATATCGGGAGTTCGTTATAACGAACGGTGCTCTTTTCCAGAATTTCAAGCGACTTTTTTCTATTGCGATATATTTACATCCATTATTGGACAAGGCCTCAGTCAAATTTCTATAAAATGATGCATTAAGACCTGTTACCAGAAAAAAAGGCACCAATTACCTACCATTAGTAAAAAGAGAAAAAGCCGTGTACTTAACAAGGTCTCATTGTAAGCGTGAGTTGGGACGAAAGGTTTTTTATTTTTAATTGTTATGAAAGCTCAAAAAAAGCTTCACCTGTGAACGGTGTGTAGTGAAGCGGAAATGGATAGAACTAACGGCATTTTTTCATTACTTTTATTCGACAAAAACAGTAGACGAGATAGAAACCGACGTGTATAGGATATGAGCATAGAGCAAAAAAACTACTATGACGGCAGAGACACAGGTAGATGTAAATAGATATAGGTTCAACGAATAATAAAATACAGCAACGTGTAGAACTAAGGTTTTAAATCATGCATCGAAAAAGAAAAGAACTATAATGATCAATCGAATAATCAAAAAGTGAATTCCGTTCAATCACGCTCGCGCTCAATCGCGTCGGCCCTCGGAGCGATATTTGAATTTCGAACAAGGTATTATTTTATATTCGAAATGGCCTTTATCTGGCCCTCCGGCCGCATTCGTACGGATCGCGTTACTGGTTATCGTTACAGCCTGTATTAGTGCGTACATTTTTTCACCGAATTTACCGGTTTCTAAGTCTGTTCGACGGCGACGGTGCCAGATATTTAATGGAATCCGCTGTGGGAGCAACCGCTGGATGAGATATCTCGTTTCTCGAGATCATTCGTCTTGATATAGACGTTAGTCAAACTAGTTTCGTGGAAACGTGACCATAATATTGACAAGTTAAAGGAATTCTCGGCGACACCGTCGTAAAAACCACTCGAGATTTGAATTTTATGCCCCTAATTAATGCCATTGCGCGCAAATTGTTCGATCTGATTGTGCGCGGCAAAAAGCGAGTCCGCCGGGTTACCGTTACAGTTCGATCCTCGGTCGGTATAATGGCGAGAATTGGCGATGCGACACACGCAAGAAACCAACCGGTTCGCAACGGAACACGCCGAAATGGGAGATAAGGGACAAAACAAACAACATTCGAAATGCGAACACTCGCTCCCATTCACGGTCGCCGAACACCTGATCCGAGAAAACGAATTCGAAATAGTTTTTAAAATCTAAAAGTGGAGGTGCCAGGACCGGTCCCAGTGTTGTCTGTCCGCTATCGATGCGATATCTCGATCCTAATCGTGCCCTTCGATAAAACAGCGACCGGTTTTCCACTCCAAATGTATTCCAATTATAATTATGGAAATACTCACTTTTTCTAATTCTAATAGGTGAAACCGTAGGACTTGTATCGCTTGCACCATCTGCAAAGAAAGAAACATGGATGTTAATAATGGAAGCATGTGGGATTGTGTGTATAATATCATAAATGGGTCTGTATATGGCGTGTCTCGGATTCCAGTCGAGCTCAATCTGACAAAGCCAACTGAGCAACAATGGGCTGGACAAAGTACAACGGCGGCCTGTGGCGCGTAGTGATGTGAGCAACCAATTACTATCGATAGTGTTACTCGATATTTCGATATCGATACGTTTCAAGAAGCCGGTTATTGGCCTCGGATATTTTGAATCTACCCCGTTCGTGAAGCGTGAATGATGTGCAGTCAGTAGGCACGGCTCACGAAGTCGAGCGCAAATTCGAGATGTTATCGCAAGTATTGTTTGATACTGTTTGAAGATCTAATCGGCATTTTTTCAAATCGATACCTATCTAAATTCAAAGGTTAATGCCATTTTAATAGCACCTTGATTTGTTTCTGATTGCCACTCGAAGACGCGGGTTGAATTTCAACATGGGTCTTATCCTATTTTCTTTTTGATTTATGATTTACAGTGTCTCAAATTTGACTCACACGACAACCGGTTGACTATCTGTTTTGTGAAAGGCTAATTTTCTTCTAAATCTTATCAAGATAGAAAGTTCACTGTGGAATTTAAATAAAGGTCGACATTATTTGATGTAATCTTTATAGGAACGGTAGCACCTTAGAAAGGTACATAAACTTTTGTTAATTTTGAATATAAAAGAAAATATGTAATAATCAATAGTCTGGGCCACACAAGCCCTTAAATACATAAAAACTGGGAATAATTTCTTCTGAGTTTGTAGGAGTACCAGGAGTGCATAACATCTGCGGAGCTCGTGTTGCTGCAATATCAATTAAATCAATACGTCGAAGCGCCACCCTCAGTGTTTGCACAGACGAAGGCAGTTGACATAAACGCGGGTACCAGATAAAAATGTGTTTGTCTTGTTTAACTTTCGCCACCGAGCTGCCCTGTGTTTGAAAAGGGAGCCATCGCCCTATCGCCTCTTGAATCTATGAGGTTTACAGTTTGTGATCCCTTTTAAACCATCAAAACTTGACTTTATAAGTTGAAAAACTCAAGGGATCTCTTGCATAAACTTGCTTTCCGGAAACTAATATCTGATTTGGTGCAACGGATTATGAATTGTATTTGAGTTGTTACAAACTTTCAAAAACATAATAAAAGCAAAGAGTTAAATAGAGCCCCCTAAAATGTCAAAAACAAACAACCATGCTTCAAGTTAACTCTACATCACTAATGATTCGTATCGTACGAGCCATTCAGTCTATTTACCGACGCTACTGCAGCTCCATGTTTGAGGAAGCTTATAGCCTCAAAAGGCTGTGACAGACCAAACACAGATGTGACGTGGGCAAATAGCCTCCTTGCTCGCCGTGAGTCCGTAACCAATCGCCTCTCCAGCCAAATGGGTCAATAAAACACTGTTGGTTTTTTAAAACTATCGCTTGTTTACATTTCGTGCTAAGCGCCCAACACTATTCCCGCTCCGAACTCATAAATGGAACGAACATAAATATCGAATTTGGAATAACTATACCACCAGCACCCAAGTTTTAGGTATTCTGCCAGTTCGAAATTTGAATTTTATCCAAGGAAATGACTGATCCAAACGAGTCCGATAACATCTAGAGAATTTTATGGTAATGAACTTACGAGGAATCGACACAAATAAAGTTGGAAAACACAAAAGCTGTTGAAGGCGTAACCGCGATGACGCAAGCGGCCAGCCGTCACATTGCAAGCGATCCCTTTATCTTCAGGGGCTTGTTAAACAACAATAATGCTTCTTTGAATACACCATTGTAGCTACAATGGACCAGTGTGCGAAACTGCAGCGACTGTCAGATGCGAGCACAAAAACAACAGCCGCGGGCGAAAATGCGGCTTCGTGGTGACTTTTGAAGATCACAGCTCTACAAATAAGGCAGAAAACAAGAAAGTCGCCAGCATGTGGCCACATTCATACAAGTTTGTTGCTAATGACACAAAAACCCCATTCAATATTTTTAATTGAAATTGAGGTAAATTGCAAAATGATGGGGTACAAAGGACATTGAGGAATCAATAAGGCATTCAATTTTTGTTAAGTACGTTTCGAAAGGCACAGTAATGAGCCCTTTACAATTTTTTGGACAATAGTTTTCGAGTGTGGAAACCAAAATTAACAACAGCAAAATTGGTTCAACAATGAATGCTAAAAACAATTCTTTTTTTGAACCCAAAAATTGGTAACTTTTATTTCATACTAGATTACAACAATTGCTTTTTCAAGACAACAACGGCTGATTTATTTTTAAAGGTGTCAATACTTATAAAGAGCTCTTTATGACCAGTATTCGTAATTCGAACACACCTCTGAAAGAACTCTTTCGCGCGTTCCAATTTCAAACACTCAATATTGGTGCGTTCGTAGTTCTCTATTCAAAATTTATATTTACAGAAAACTTAGCGTTGCACTGATTTGTTTATTAAGGGCGTAAATGATTTGAACAAACAAATTTAAAACGAAAATACCAAAGACAACAAGTGGACAGACGAGCTGACTATTCAAACACGTGCAAGGCATATGTCATGTGTGACAGAAACGACAAAAACACTAAAAATTACCTATTTTCGACAAGTTTGCTTTACGCCCGGATGTTTGGTTTGTTTGGCTTTCTTATCTGTGGTTCAAGAGGTGGATGAATGACGCTTATCAGCAGGTAAAGCTGACATCTTGGCTTATGGTTTCAAGTCACGGCAGGCTACTGTTTTTTGGGAGTTTTTAATTTAGCTAATTTAGATGTTTCTGAACGTGTACCTGACTATTTGTTAAGAGTAAGTATTTTGGAATGTACAGAGTGTCCTACAAAATGTCCAAGGTGGAGAAATCATAGAAGATTTGTTGATCTACTTCAAACTTCTATTACCAAAATAATTAAGAAATATGTCATAGACATGTTAAGGCTTGTTGTTCTGTTTTAGGACGGTTTAAATCTTACAAGATTTTGACTTAGTCCAGACTAAGATTGTACTAAAAAGCAAATCTATTCATGACAACGAGCTGGTCTGTTGATGGAGACACATTTTAAAGAGAATTCATCAACCTCAACCAGAACTCAAAAACTCTTTCACATATGATGGATAAAAATTTTATTTGACAAAGAAACGATTAAAATAAACAGACAAACAAACAAAACGATTCAGAAAAGGTACTTTAACCACTGTAACAAAAAAAATACCTACCGGACCCGCTACTGATTCGTGATGCCTTAGATTTTATTTGTTGAGAATCGGTTAAGTATCCGTATCGACAACGGTGGGTGGCCGCCATTTTCTTTTTCACTTTTTGTCCTGCTAGCGGGAGGCACAGCTTTTTATGAGTGACAATATAATTTTTTATTTTATTCTTTACCCATTATTTTATTCCAAGAATATACCTGTTTAATTTTGGTTTAACTAATCATATCGTAAATTATTTTTGTAAAGTATTCACTATTTTATTGCGTATTAAAATGACCGAACGTTTATCTTTAAAGGCTTTTTATGTGGCCCCGTACAGCATCACAAATGGGCATTTTATGAATTAAAGCACTAAAGTAAAGACGTATCAAATGACACCTACATTAGTAATCAAAATTTTAACATGATATATATCTTCAATTAGTTTTATAGATGTTATAAAAATGTATAATCATAATACGTCTTAACGCTAATTTATTTAGAATTTTCATTTACTCATTTATAATTATAAAGAATACTTACTAATGAGTCGACTTCTGGGTCTGCTATGTAATAAGGTTTTTCTTGACGTATCTGTTGACAGAAAAAAACATACGTTTAATTAATTTAATAATAATTAATACAAAAAGAGTAGATAAATAGTGAGTGCAGCCGTGTGGTGAGCTTGTATGCGGCTAATAAAATGCTCGTTCGGTTGACTGCGCCTGCGCATTTGTACCATAGAGCAGCAAAGGACAGACAGGGTCAACAATTCAACATAGTCAGTTAATTTTATATCATAATCTCCAGTCTCATTAAATTAAAATTAAATAATGGCAATAAATGAATGGGCCACCTTCGCGTAACAATGACATACCTATTAATGGAATTTCACATATAAACATTTTCTGACGGATACTGTCAAAATGAAGAAAATACCATACGGTAATACGGTGAAAATACCCACTCTATTTTATAGTTTCTTATCTTTTAATCCATTAAAGAGTCAAAGTTCATTAAGAAACGGAATATGTATGTTAGGCAGTCGATTACAATCAAATAAAATTTTATTATAGCACTGTCGCTTCTGGCCCAGATAATCTTTGTTAACGCTTAAGAAACACTTTTTTCGAAATTTAAAAACCCGTCTTTGCCGGAAATGCGATACTATCATGCACTGGCCAGAGTTTTTTTTAATCTTTATTTTTTTCGGCGCAATGCCTGAGTGCTTATTATACCTACAAGTAAGTTTAGAAATACCTACATAATACTTATAAGTTTGTGATAATTATAAAAACATGACACCTTATTTCAAACAGCATATTAATTATGTGAGGTGCACTTTTTAATGAACCTTTTATTTTGATAGGTTTGATAAACAGAGTGTAAAACTTGAATTGGTATAAGTACCTCATTTGACTTTCTACTTTTAGAAGTAACGTTGAATTATGAACAGTAATATAAGATAAAATAACTACCTATTGAAGTAGATATTTTGTAATAAAGATAAATTAATGTTGCACGTAAAAAAAACTGTTTTTTGATTGAATTAAAGCGAGTACTCTCAAAATAAATAGGAGTTTTTTTCGACTTGGAAATGGAACAAGCTTATGGCCCACCTGATGTTAAGCGGTAACCTTCACCTACGAATATAACAGAGAATTGGCATCATGTGCCTGTAATTTCACCGGCATCCATACCCTTCAAACCGAAACACAGCATCATTGCTGCAGAAATAGGTATGGTACTTTCCCGGACGAGCCCTTTCACAAGGAACTCTTCTACTCTTAATATCATCTTTAAATGATAAATGGAATGGCCTTAATTATGTTATGTATATATTTAATTATTTCTGAACAAACATATAAAGTGTGCCAAAATGGAAAGAATGCCACGGAAGCGAGCATCTAAAACAATGGGCAATTAGCATTAATTTAATATTACGTTTAGTCAGTATTTGTAGTTATTACAAAATTATTTTAACTGAATTATAATGTTTATTTAGTTATTAATATACTACTTTCGTATAGAGTTCAGTGGGTCAGTGTAATCTTAGTTACGGACAAAAATATGTATTTAAATAAGAATATTATTCATTGAATTAAAATCTAGACACATTAAACTAAGCTGAATTTATAATGAAGTGCCTAAAATAGATATGATTCTTTCGCTGTATTATTATGTAAACGGTGTTTATAACACGTCTGCTCTAGATGAGAGATGAAAACAAACTGGTCTTTCTAAATAAGAATGCGGGGTCATTGTCACAATTTCAATAATTTATGAAATATTTTGATACGAACTCCGTGGTTATTTCCGTTTTTAAATCATTTATGTAAATGAAAAATTGAATAATATTGGATCTTGTTTATTACCTACCGCTAAAAACTTTTTGACTAATACACGATTTGACTATAATGACTTCCTATCCAGTTGCAATTTTGATCGGGATAATGTTTTTAAAGGTTTTACCAGAACTAACAACTATTCAGTTTCATGCTCAAGCACAAATCTTGGGGCATTGTTGTGTAATTATCAAATCTACATTTGAATGAACAAATGAAAACACTGAAACCAAATAAAAAAATCTAAAAAAATCAAATTACAGACAAAATAGAAGACACAAATCAATGGACAATAATATCAAATATCGCTTTGAAGCGATTTATTTCAGACAACTTTTGGATGGAGAGTGTTAGTTTAGTTAGAGTCTCACTTGAACACTTGTTTTTTGTTTTAGAGTTATTAAGAAAGTAAGTTAATAAGTAAAAGTTCAGAATACCAGTCATATTCTTGATGTATTATCCCATGATAAGATTATGAAAATATCATGACATTAGCGGAATTTTGACATTTCCCTGTCACAGTAGCCCATCAAGAACTGAACTGAATCTTGAACACAGTTCTAGAATACTCAGTTTGACAGTCTCATTGAAACCTCTCAAAAAATCTATACCTAGTCTTGATTCTCGCTTGAGCACACTTCTAGAATATGGGTCTTAAAGTAGTAGACTTTCATTGAGTAAATTGTGGCTTAAACTATACCAAAATGGTTCCCATCGCCCCTAAGGTGCGTTTGGCCAATCGAAAATGACCAAAAACGCACATAAGTACAACAAATATAAATATTAGGCCCTCCTCCACCCTCGGGCGAGGAAGTCCCTCATTTAGGGGGGCAGCGACCCGTGAACCCCCCACTTTTGGACACCACGAATTAAATGCTAATAAGGCGATCGGCTGATACCGACTTGGGTAGGGTTGTCAGTTAGACGGACATCTCCGGAATTTTGTGTTTCGAACTGTGTGTTTTTTAAAGAAAAATAGCAAATATTATGAAAGGTTCTAATAAATAAATGAGTTTGTATCCATCTTTGGTAAAAATGTATAATTACTCTATCTTCATAACACACCGCAGAAAAAAAGTACACCAAATATCTAAAATACATAATATCTGGAAAGCTGAAAATCTTATTTTTAGAACTGGTAACCCTACTTGGGTGGAAACGAACAATTTTTGTATTACGAACAGATTTTATAGTGAGATTTTATGACGAAACGGGTTAGAGTGTTACGTTTATTTATTTTTCCTGTTTTTTGTTTCGATGCATTTACTTTAAATGGTTTTTGAGTGTTTTTATGGTCTTAAGTGGTTATATGCAAATTCTTCTTACATAGTTTTTTTAGAACTAACTTTACGCGATATTGATCAAAAAAAATATTGCAAAAACGAATTTATGTAACACACGGATAAAACTCCTCAGTAGAAAACTTATTAAAGAAACAAACATTCGTTATATGAATCGCGCGCCAAAGCTTCTACTTTTTTTAATCGGCACAACCGACTACCATAGAGACCATTCTATCGATTCAACTCGAAAAATGTAGCACAATAGCATTTTTATTTCCGTTTTTGTGCCGAATGTCTCGTAAAAATAAACAGTCCGTATAGAAAATAACTTTTGACTCGTCCCAAAAATCATTGTCCTTCGACAATTCCTATCTATTCATAAGGTTTACCTGCAATTTTATTATTCCTCTTTTGTGCACTTTCAAGCGAAATAGTGTATTGTTTGTATAATTGAATAAATGCCTGTGTGAGGCCCTTTGTCGATCGAATAGTCGCATTGGAATAATCGATTTACGACATTGATTGACGCTTTGAGATTTCGGGGGTTCCCGCTTGGACGAGAGTCATTGTCACTATGATCACGCGAATCAAGATTCAATGTAGATTTTTGACAGATTTCAATGAAAAAAATGCCAAAAATCACAAAAAATCAATTTTAAATTTCACTCTGGAACGATTTTGTGTTGATGGCCTGGCCTGGCCTGGTTACTACATACTTTTCGTGTATTACCCTCATTATCATATGCGCCATATGACGTCGACTATTGAACACCTCCCCCATAGGTTCAGAGAGTGACCGATCTTGTGCGACCTGAACCCAACGAATCCCAGCAACCTTTATAACATCGTCTTTCAATCTATCTTGAGGTTTGGCAAGTTATGCTAATAACTGATCATAATTATAGCTCCAATACCCAACTACCTGACCTTCCACATTGACGGAACGTCATAAAATTCAGAAGGTCCATTAAACATCTGTCAACGCAAATAAAACTCTATCTATCTAAATTTTAAGCACTTAATACCTTGCTCGTTTAACTGCAGTTATTACCATAAGCAGCGGACAAACGACGGCATCAAAATCGCTACCAAAAGTGGGTACCCTGTAATTTGTAATAAAAAATCTATTTATAAGATAAAATAAAGCACAGAGAGGCTACCTAAGATGCTCGGCGATCGATCTTTTCGTAATTTTAATAAATCCGTTCTTCAAGGCATTTTGACGCTTGTCACATATTGCCGTACGATTTAAAATCGCATGACAAATGCACTAGCCTTTAATGGTAAATTATTCTATAATGTTGTTCAGAGGTCGAGTTTTGTAATTTAGTTAGTCGCCTCCTATTTAATAAGTTTTTATGCGATCGGCAGGTGATTTTTTTTTGTTGAATTTTACGTTTAAAAAATGCTGGCCACAACGGACCGCTACTGAAGTAGTTCGAAATTTAAAATTATAGTGTATTAATACAGCGCGTTCCTGTTTCGAAATTCTTATTTATAGTATGCGCGTGCGCCGGTGTCGGCCACGTGACCGCGTTGTTGTACCACAGCGTCGCGTCGCATCGCGTCGCTTGGCAGTGCGTTTAATCACCTGTTTTGACAGAACGACGTGCGAATATATTTATTCCTCTCACTTTACTGCCGACCGTAAAGCGACGTAATGAACAAAATGTCTTTATGGTATACTTGTAAACGTCAAATATCAGTCATTTCTCCTTGGCGAGCACAAAAAATGCCATAAATATTCTTAACAAAATGGCTCCTACTGAATATTGTGGCCATAAACGAAGGTCTATAAAATGAGGTTTGCTTGTTTAAGTTTTGTCTGGCTCTATGCTGGAATTAAAGGAACTTAGACGCGGAACGGATCTTTTGTTTGTGTAGTGTTTCTGTCTGCCATGAAATGTATGCAAATCATCCGAAATTATTCATAGCTAACAGGAATTTATAAATGTTTTATGTACGGTTTGTTGTAGTCTTGTCAAAAACGCGCGGCGGCGGCGGCGGTGGCGGCGGGCGTGCCACTGCCCTCGAAACACTCAAAGGTCGTATTTTTTAAAATGACTCTATTTCGCACGAACTTTCAAAAATAGAAGCCGTTGATTTAAAAATTTCTAAATGACGCGCCGAGCGTCATCCCTGTTAAAACGAGACAGCAGATGCAGTGTGAAAGAGGGATGGATAGAATGAAAGGAGTTTTTATTGCGTTTTTTGTCCCGAAATCCTTGCGTTCAAAAATTTTATTTTAATGCAAGAAAAGTATTCAAAAGATACCAGGTCAGGTAGAAGACGGACCGGGATATTTATTTGCTTAGGTTACCTTTTTTTATCACACAAAGAATTCAAGTTGATTTATGAACTTGGTCTGTGACGATTTGTGACCCGTAATTTGTGACGTGAGTTTTGTCACTACGGCCATTTGATTTATTAATTTATGGAACGTCATCGGGGCGTTATCCGGCTTGACAGTTGTCAGTGTAACATGTAATTTTGAATTCTTGTTTTAATATTGTTATTTGGGAATTAGGATTTGGGTGGATTTAGATACCATAATCGTTTGTTTTTCTTGTTTTCACTGCTTTAGATTGGTTGGTATTTTAACATGTTGAAGTGTGACTCTTAAAGAAATTATTGAAAACTCTAATAAGTTAACCATACATTAAACAATGAGTTAAATAATATGTACCAAGTTTCACTTTATATTGAAAAATTAATCTCAGAAACAATATGTCGTTAATCTTGCATTCTTATTTAGACAGGACGATATTCCAATGTTGTATCATTTGGTTCTGTTGTTCATTGGTAATATTTTGACACCTGTCAAACTCGACCCCATCATATTCCCATCAGTATAGGTATGTATAGAAAGAAAACCATGTGAATAGTGCTAGATAAGTAGTAGGGATTGAAATTGCTCCAACTCGTTCAAAATGTTACAATTTTGACGTAATTTATTTTCTTTATTGTTATGTATTCTAAAAGGATAATTAAAAATAACAACCAGCCTTATTTCTTGCCTTTATTTCCTGGCTTGGTCGCGGAGGAACAGGCAGTAAAATTGACGTTTCAAAGTGATCCTTGTGATTTTAATGAATAAAAGATTTTGAATTTGACTTAGATATGAATGTGGATGGATATAGAAGTAGAGGAAAACCGAAGAAGAGATGGATGGACTGTGTGAAGAATGATATGGGTAGGAAGCAAGTGACAACAGAGATGACGGCTGATAGAGAGGTATGATTCTGCGGAATAAAACATTTTTTATTTACTATTTTGTTACCATATGGTGGGCCGTAAGCCTGTTTCCCCACTACTAACATAAAAAATTAACTAACTGATGAAAATCATAGGCGTTTATTAGTTTTATCAATGTTATGTCCAAACAGAGACTTAACGAAAACAGTGCAAATCTCTCTCCTGGCCATTCCAGCATAGTTGGTTGTATAAAAGGCCCACAGGGGTCGTTTATACGCGGAAGGTCAGTTTTTGGAGCATTAACGCGATCGGAAGGCTCGTGGCGAATTAGAACGGCTGTAAAGGTGCTATAATGACTCACTTTGGGGCCGTTGGGTAAATAGTTACGTCTATTTCGCAGTTCACTGGTGTCGAATGTATTTCTTGCTTAGTTTTATAAGTTCGTTAGTTTAGCCTCGGTGACAAATGTCCCGGAACATGTGTTGCTTGACGTCGCAAGACATTTTGTCTCTAATTTTTATCACTGATACAGTCGCGACTCAAAATTGGCGATGTCGCACAGTATCCGGCGACATGATAGACATGTCGTGCTACTTGTTCCCGTACATTTGTCCTAATGAATACGGGGCTTTATGTTTTCTTTATCTTTTTTTTTTGTTTTGACAGCCTCCGTGGCGCAGTGGGCGTATAGCCGGCTGAGACGCAGGAGGTAGCGGGTTCGATTCCCGCCGCGGAACAAATGTTTGCATGATCTACAGATATTTGTTCCGTGTCTGGGTATTTTTCTATATATTATAAGTATGTATGTATTTACAAAAAAAAGTATACAAGTATTCTATCAGTTATCTGGTTCCCATAGTACAAGCTCTGCTTAGTTTGGGGCTAGATAGCGCTGTGTGAAATGTCCAGCGATATTTATTTATAGTCCAGGACGTCCGACGGCGCGGTGGGTCGACGATATAAAGAAAGTCGCGGGCAACTCCTGGGTGCGCGCAGCACAGGACCGGGAAGGGTGGCGTTTACAAAGGGAGGCCTACACCCAGCAGTGGGTACTTATGGGCTGGCTGTGGATGATGATGGTAATGTTTTCTTTGGATAGATGAAAAGATAGAAGATTGCATGAAATAAATCAATCTGTGTATGTGCTTAATACTAGAAAGCGCCTCAAGTTGATGGATGCAGAGCAGTAGCTACGATGCTTGACCTGCGAGGCATAACTTTGTTATAGGCGATGGTTACCACTGTGGGCTAATAGGCTTGTTCCATCTTCAAGTCGTATAAAAAAACATCAAACCATTTATATTTGCAAACAAAATCAGTATTACGAGTACATAAAAAACGAGAAACTGTTTTACCCGTAATGTGGAAACATAACTAAATACTTACAATCTCAAATGTTTACTAAACAAAAATACCTTCTAAGGATACTACCAACATTAGAAACAACATAGAACTAACCAATATCATAAAACTGATATACATTTTAAATTGATGTGACTTCAGCCTAGGAGATAACTTTAACTCATTAACTCATCCACAGTCATCAAAACTTCAGGCACAAAATAGTAAGAAACAAAAGTTTAGTTCAGTACAAATGAAATGAGCGCCACGCTTATCTGGAACGTTTTAATTCATTTATTTTGTATTTTCATTATGTAATGAGATCCGTGTATTGTATTTGGTGTGTATAATTATTAAGTATTCATTTCATTTTTAATTGGCTATTTGTCTTTAAGTTTTAATGCTTACTTAATGATACTATTAATTTTTTGTTTTTTGTACGCCTATTTCGGCAGGAACTAGCGGAACCTAGTGACAGTATATAAAACTGGGAGCCTTTGAGTGCAGGCTGCACAAGATCAGTTGCTCTGGAAATCGATGGGGGAGACCTATGATCAACAGTCGATGTCTAGGGGTTGAAATGATGAGCGACAGTATCCATTGTCACACTAATATTATAAATGCGAAAGTTTGGATGTTTGTTTGTTACTCAATCGCTGAACCAATTTCTATTTAATTTGTCTGTCGATAGATTATGACCTAGATTGACACATAGGCTACTTTTTATTGGCAAACCATGCGTGCGAAGCCACTGGCGGAAGTTATTAGTCATTTATAAAACCAAAATGTACAGTTTCACTAACAATAAATATTTCATTTCATTTGTGTGGGCGCCTGTTTTTGAATGAACGAAATGAAATACTGTTTACTGAACACCAAACAAAAATACAGTGGGTAACAAAGGAAATAAAAAATAAATAACGGCACAATGGGCGGTCTTATCGCTAAACGCGATCTCTTCCAGACAACCTTTGGATGGGCAGGATAAACGAAAATCAAAAGACGGCGGTGTAAGAGTACCTTTAACATACATAAACAGAACTCTAAAATAAAAAATACCTATTGCTTGTTTTTCGTTGTACTGAACTTAACTTCTTTTGCTATTCTGTGCTTTAGGCTTAGAGCATAAAAATTAAGCACTAGTCGTATACAATATATTCTACCTTTGAAGTAAAGTTTATTGTTAAACGTTATTGTTAACGGTATAAGAATTGATATTTCGCTGTTTGTTTATCTAGGTTTAGGTCTTAGGTGACCTTTCCGGTTATATAGGTACCTTGACCCGGCTTCATTGTGACTTCACATAGAATTAAGTAAATTTATGGACAAACAAAGCTATTCCGATTGATTAGTATATAACAAATCCATAACCACATCTCTATTCCAGTATACCAAATTTCATCGAACGAAAACGTAACAGACAGAGTTACTTTCGAGTTTATAATATTAGAAGTAATGTATTTAGTTTTACAGACAGACAGAATACTGTATATTAAAATTAAATCAAATCTCTCACATTAAAATTAAAATAAGCAAGCATATAAATATAATCAGATAAACTTGATCTTTAGCCAATAACTTAATATTCTCCATGTCTGTACAATCACCTCATACACGATTGCAAATAACATTTTATATAAAAAAAGAACAAACGTATAAAATACAAAAACACCTATGAATTTAAATGGCCATATTAAAACTTTTTTTAATCCATTGTTGAAGCGTTTCGGCCGTTAGGGATGGCCCTTATACGGAGTTTTTTAAAACAACTGCATGTAAATTTAGTATATTATTAAACGAAGGGGGTAAATCGGTGTCTTGCGTCATGGGTGCTATATTGAATCCCGAACGTAACGAAGGATTTTAGAGTTAACTCACGAGCGGAGCGAGAGAGTTAATAGTATCCTGAGTGCGGAGAGGAATATAAGCACGCCCAAGATGCTGACAGCTTTATCCACGAGGAGAATACTCTACCTTTCACACTGTCTGTGAGATAATAAAAACCAAATCTAGGTTAGAGCATTCTGTGCAGAGACTAGTTCGATTTACGAATAAGTTTTTATTGTGTGGGTCTCTTTGGTTCAAATTTTAATACAGATGAGGCTCCAAATTTAAATCATAATGAAATTCAGTACAACTTTACTCCCGGCTCAGCCGTAGGGATTTAATCACCTTTTTTGACCATCTTGACATTGTCGAGTAGGTGGTGTGAAAAAATATTCCCATGCATTTTTAGTAAGAGCGAATTAGCAAAAGTTTGTCAGGACCTGTCTCTGCCTACCCCTCCAGGTAGAGGCGTGATGTATTTTAGCATAAAATCCCGCAAAAACCAATTTAAAATCTTGTTTGCCTCTACTCAGCCGCTATATAGCAGCTGAATCAATTTTGCTGGAATGTAGTAAATAGATACTTTTGATTACGGTCCTACGTAAATGATGCGTGAGCAGAAGCTAGTATTAAAATAGTAACACACTTATTTGAATTTTGAAGTCTATGCCACTAAAAATAAGGTGAATAAAAATGGATAGATTAATTTTAAAGTAGCTGTTATAGTAAAAACGGAATCAATAATAGAAGCTAGAAAAATATTATCATCTAATTCGAATCGACTGCCAGTCAAAACACAATTGTTGGTTTCTATAAATCTCCGCGCTATTTTGATAACCCTTGAAAATAATCCCATGACCGCAACCGCTTTTACACAAACAAACAATGTTTGTTGATTTCAAGAGCACTCGAGCACGCTCGGTTGGAAAATAAACAAGTCAGAAAATGTTTTCCGACAAATTTAAACAGAATTCAAAGTTTAAGTAAACAAGTAGAGCAACCCTAGCGATGTTCAATGCATTTCTATAATGTAATAATACTACAATTCTAACCTAGGGAGCAAAACATGCGAATGTTTGAACAAAAATAAACGCTGTCAGTGCGTACCGTTATGAATAACTAAACATACACCCTTATTTTTGCCTTTTTTAATATCAACCCCTAAATCCCAACGGGGCAGAAATTAAAGCGTAATGGTGCAATGTTTAAAAACTTATCTGCGGGTTGTGTTTGGCTTTTGTTAATGTAATTTATAAAATTAATTTGGAGGGTGCAAAATCAATAAGGAATTTGATCTTGAAATCTAATCATATTTAAAAGATAACTAAAGATACAATGCTGCTTCAACTATTGCACAATTTTGGTGAAGAAATTTTGGTTATCAGAGAATTTGAAGTTGAATAAGCGGTGTTTTGTAGCTCAAAGTACGAATTATTAAAGCAAACGCATGTTACAGAAATTTATCTTTGTAATTTTAGTCAACTTTAAGCAATACGGTTTATACTCGTAGGTTATTATGTCACGTCAAACATTACATTGATAGAACACAGGTATTGAGATTGGGAGCGTTCTATAGATTGTCTATAGATTGTTCTATATCTGATTATTATGATCTATAGATTGTTTTCGTCTTTAAATGATTCAACTGTCTCTTTTGTATTTTTTTAGAGAATGTTAATATTATTTCTGTTAATATAATTGTATTCAAGGTATTGTATGAGATTGAAACTAGAATTTGATTTGTGTGCTAGGCAAGAGCTCTGGGAATCTATGGAAGCTTACGTTCAGCAGTGGACATTCTATGGTTCTATGATAATAATGAATTCATATAGGTACTTTTTGGCACATTTTCCAGCAAAATTGTAATTTTGTAAATAACACTGCAGCAACAAAAGTTTCAGAATTCACGAGGGTGATTTCCTCCCCTGCCGATAAAAACAAATTACAGAGAAAACTAATTTCAAGAGGCTGCTTTCCACGTTAACCCCTAATCATTGACACATTGACGAAACAATCACAGGGGAGCGAAGGGTTAACGCATTACTGGACATAATCTTGATTGATCTGCTACAAATAAGTTGGAATAACATCTCCGTGACGAAATGTCACCAATTTCCCCTTTCTTTGTTCCCTGGTTTTAGGGTTGCCAACCATATCTCCGATTTTATGGTATCTTAGCTGTGAGGGCAAATACTTCTTATCTACCACAAAAAAAACTTAAAACACTGTTTTAAAAAAATCCTGTACAATAATTGGTAGGCAATTTTAAAACACACGTTAAACAGTTGTTTAACTTTTTTGTAGTAAAACAGTATATTTATATAAAATGAATATAATAGGCTAAAATGCCATATTTTACGCATTACCAATGGATACAGGTATCGAAATTATTTTCCGTAAAACTGAACACCCCTTAGTTTATTTCGGTAAAAAGAATCTTAGGTATTAAATTAAAAACACGCCATTTTTGATCGTGTCTCAATCTCCTATATTTTTCTGTGTTCTAACTAAAGTAACATGTTTGGATTGGAAATTTTCGGCAACCCTACCTGGTATGTTTTGCTCCCTGGCGTGTTTTTGTCCAGGCATTTGCTGTTAGCCGCGGGAGAGTTAAATGCGCTTTTCGTGTTATTAGCGATTGACATTTTTTGGATATTATAATTAAATATTTTAAGAAATTTATAAGAGTTAATTAGCAAGTGTAATAGGGTGAAAGCACGCGTGTACCTACTTACCTATTTGCGGGTTATAATATTTGGAACAATAAAAATAAAATAAATGGTTGCTGGACACAGCCTATCTAGCCCCAAACTGAGCAGAACTTCTACTATGGACACGAGATAACTGATAGAATACTTATATATTTTTTTTTGTAAATACATACGTACTTTTATTATAAGTATAGAAAACATTCAGACCCTGAACAAAACTTTAGATCATGCAAATATGATCTACAGATATTTGAGACAGGAATCGAACCTACTACTTCCTGCGTCTCAGCCGGCTATTCGCCCACGGAAGACATCAATAATTAAAAATATAAAAAAGTACTAAATTTATTAACCTAGCTGTTCTACATTTAATCACATCACTTACCTAAATATAACCTAGACTATCGTTTTATTACTAAGGGGAAATCTAGGGTACCTAACCTACCTATGTATCTAATGAATAGGGTATTTATAACAGAAATTGTAGGGTGAAGCGGGGAAAGTTATAACATAGAAATTACAGATACCTACGTACCGTTTAATCTAAATTACTAGTGTTGAAATATGCACTAATAATAGCGGAAAGGTTTATCTGGGGGTGAATTATTTTAACCTAGGGTTGGAAATAGGGGTAGTCTCCGTTCATAGCCAATTTAAATAATTTTCTGCGCTTCATATCCAATAATTTAAATAATTTTGTTCAGTATACCTATTCCGCGTTATTCTACAAGCTGTTTATATACTTTTTAGTTTCGCCATGTCCGTCTGTCTGTCTGTGAGACTAGATACAGCCATTTTATTTTTAGACATAATAGTATTGTAAAACTGTAAGACTTGATGATACCTGTAAGTTATGGATAAACCTAAAAAACTGTTTTTCACACTTTTATTATTAAACTAGTTGTTGCCCGCAACTTTATACGCCTTACACTACTAAATGTGTAGGTAACCTAGAAATAAAGCTAAACTCGCAGGTGCAACTTGAATTGACACCCCATTTTTATCCCATGGGACCTGATGTATGGGATAAAAAGTAGCATATGTGTTAATCCAGGTTATAGTCTACGTAAATACCAAATTTCATCCAAATCAGTTCAGCCGTTACGACATGATTGAGTAATAGGCAAATAAATAAACAAACATCCAAACTTCCGCATTTAAAATATTAGTGTGATGATATCCAAATATGTATACATAATTTTTACTTATTATATGTAATTAAAAAATATTTTTTTCGAATTATTACTTCTTTTATGAATTTAAGTGTGCAATTTTATTTATTTTGCGACAATATTAAGACGTAATTAATTCGATACGCTAATTATGTTTAGTCATTCTGCTCTAGTGCAGTTATCTAGTGAATCTTGTATAGGAATCGTACCATCTTAATGCTAAGTTTTTTTTAGAATGGCAAATAAAGGAGATCGTGGATAAAGAAGGCATTAAATTCATAATATTTTTTGCACATTTTGTTAAGTTTTACAATAACATTTAAAGGCAGATGTTTGATAATCTTCTAAGATGCGTTTGAAAAACAACCGTAAGCCCTTTATATTTAGTTTTTTTATTAAATGAAGATTATAATATTTTTTGTGTGTTTCTGCTTAAAACTTCATATGCAGGATTATTTTTTTATGGACAAGGTATGATGCTGTTATTAGGTTAGATCAAAAAAATAAAAATATATGTTTGACCGATGTTAATACATCCGGAAATATTAACGGATTTATTTCGTACATTTTTCGTGTACTTACTGACTTTTCTTTTGTTTTTTTACCCAATCGTTTTAAGACAATAAATTGTATTTGTAAAGGCTGCCTGGATGAAAACGCTTCTTAGCAATAAGACCGCCCATTGTACTTTCAAGTCCTACATTCTCCAGATTCGGTCTTACACTCTCCAGATTCTGGCGAAGTAACAGGATGTGGTACTTGATTCGGATTTCTGGCCGCTACATGGAAGCGGCCACGAACCAAAGTCCCACAGATAAATAAAAGTGTTCGTTTTTAAGTTTATTGTTTGTCTTTAAGGTATTTATCGATATGGGCCTTGTTATCATATATTATTATTATTGTAATTATCTTATTTTATTTGTTTGTTTCTTTTGTGGTGTGCACAGTCCCGGATGTGGGGGGGGGGGGGGCAGGGCACCTGCAATGGGCGTCAATTTCAGAAGGCGCCAAATTCTTCAAAAAATACAAATTAAAAAAAAATGTTTCAAAAAAGCGCTTTCCACCCAGCGCCCGTCGTACTATCGATAATTCCAGTCCCTGCTCGTGGTCCACCTGGCTGTTCAATTGGAGATGGGGCGCCAAGTTTCTGCCCGCTTAAGGAATATTCTAGATCCGGAGCTGGGTGTGCAATAAAGTGTATTCATTCATGCGTTACAAAGGTTAGTCCTCTTTCACTGTATATTCATGTAATATTAAATATAATAGATCAACTTGCATGTCACTCCTCGCGCATTAATTTTAATAAAAGAGGGATGGACTGCCTATGAACTTTGCAGTAATGATACGAGCTGGAATAATACTAAATTTCTACTGTATTTTGTTTTAATGTTGCTTATATAAAGTACGGTTTACATTTTTTTTTATATATTCCATCAATTATCTGATTCCCATACTACAAGCTTTGCTTCGTTTGGAGCTAGAAAGCGCTGTGTGAAATGCACAACTTTAGTCATTTATTTATGTTACACTATCTGTCGCCCACTACTTCGTACGCGTTAAACTACTAAATGTGTAGGTAACCTAGAAATAAAGCTAAATTCGCTGTTGTAACTTGACTTGACACCCCATTTTTATCCCATGAAATTGGTTAAGTCGTTACGACATGAATGAGTAACAAACAAATAAATAACCAAACATTCAAATTTTTGCAGTTATATTATAATATTAGTGTGATTTTAAAAGTAATAATAAATATGGATAAAAGTATTAGTTACTTACTTAAATTTGCAGTTATTGCATACTATATTATTTAACCTATACTAAATCTCCCCTATTATTTCCAAAAGTCTACCAGCCGATGAATGCAATGAATAAATCTACCAGACTAAACATACGATCAAAATTAATCCCTCATTCATTACAAAATCAAACATATTAAAAGTAGGTATCTACTGCCAGAAAAACGTTTTCGAACCCTATATAGGTAAAAACACCCTAATCCACGTCAGCTGCTTCTGACTGGTTCCCCTTACCCCGCTCTACCCTACCCGTATTTACACCAGAATACGTTGACCTCACAAGCCCTACTCTATCTTCCTATCCGAAGGTCAACTTTCTCTGGTCAGTAAGTCCATTGTAACTTGAGCTCTGTTCTTGTAGCGAAAATGGACGAATGTTCTGTTTTCTTTCACGTGAACAATAGACAAAGGATCAAGATATGTTGGTCGGAGACCCTTCTGTCAAATACATAGTTTTTTCTTTTCATCGTTATAACGCTCTGCTTTTGACAGATGAATAAATATAGAATAGCGAGTGGGTCACACATAACTTCACACGTTGATTGTAATTTAATTTTAATAGTACAGTTCTCTGTGAAAGGACTCGCCCCGGGAAGTACTACCACCATACCTATTTCTGGCACCAAGCAGCTTTTCTGTGTTTCCATTTTAAGGGTATGGTTTCCGGTAAAATTACGGGCACATGAGGCTTTATACCTGTATGCCTCAAGTTGATGGATGCAGAGCAGTGCATCGTAGGGCACATTCTAAAGTGCGTGACCTACACTAGGCAATACTTTGTTATAGGCGATGGTTACCACTTAACATCAGGCAGTCCATAAGAGTGTTCCAAATGCAGGAAATATAAAAAAAGACAATGTAATTTCGACCCTGACGTGATGGAGCCCGGTAACACAATTGGATAGTGCATCCTCGTATCAAGAGGAAGGTTGCGGGTTCAAGTTCCGTCTAGGCTTGAAAATTTATGAGATGGTGGTAAAATCTTAAGCTTGTATTAATATAGTGATAAGAGCTAATAAAGCAAAATAAGTATGAATGAAAGAATTAATGAAACAGAATAAATGAATTAATGAAAATTAATGAATAGGTAATGAAAGAAAACACTTTATAAAAACACCGTAAAAAAATTACAAACAAAAATAGAAGACGCAAAGCAAATAGTGCAATAGGCGGTCTTATCGTTATGAAGCGATTTCTTCCCGACAACCTTTGGATGAAAAGGAAAGAATTTTAGTATCGTAGCAAGTGGATATCTGTGGTCTCTGCCTACCACGCGGAATAAATAAAAAAAAGGCAGACTGAATAACCCTAGGGTATAAAAGGTAAGTGTTTCATATTACATTTCAGTTTAGTTCTGATAGAGCAAATTAATATATGCAAAAGTTTATAATGTTTCTCATAATAATTCAAATATAAATGGTTTTGTGCTTCCAATTCATCTTAAATGCATAGTTATATCATAAATTCGAAAGTAACTCTGTCGCAACGTTTTTACGACAAAAAGACTAAACCAATCTTGAACAAAGATTGAGATTGGCTTCTTTTCATAGACAAATAAGGCGTACGAAGCCGCGGGCAGAGGCTTGTGTATAATATGTCTAAGCTACAAGTTGGCACTTGCTATGTGACGTCTATACAACTCGGCACCAGTTTTTTTTCTAATCTAAGTCATAAAAATGTACATAGATGATTAGATTGAGCACATATAAGCTCATGTTGTGTGAACTAATTAATTTTGTACATATAGAGAGATAATTAAAGAAACACAGAGATGGTGTGTTTTTGACGACTTGACTTGACGATGACAGTATAATCAATTAATAATGTATGTAGTACGTACATACATACATACAGGATGTGTAATGATTATGGGTCAGTGTAAATCTTAAACGATAAGAAAAAAAAGTGTTCAGGAACCATCGTCCATTTTTGTTTTAACAGTAACTGTCGCGTCTCAAAGTTCATATTCATTAAAATCACAAGGATCACTTTGAAACGTCATTTTTATTACCTGTTCCGTCGCGACCAAGCCAGAAAAAAAAGGCAAGAAACAAGGCTGGTTGTTCTTTTTAATGATCATGTTAGAAAAGATTAAAGAAAAAAAATACGTCTTAAATTGAACATTTTTGAACGAGTTGGAGTAATTTCAATCCCAAACTTCTCTATCATCTAAATAATCCGATATTTTATAGTAGGTTTTTTTATAAAGATTTTGTTTAGTTATGTTTTTAAATATGTTAATTGTCAATTTTTGTACATCACTTGGGTGTTTGTTAAAAAAGTGTAGGTATACTTTTCCCTTTAAACGATTTACTAACTTTATGGAGTCTACAAGTGGCAACAGCGAGTTCATCTTTATTTTTAGTATTAAAATTATTATTATCGCTATTTTTCTTTAACAAATTAATATTTTTGTGAACATACATCAGATTTTCATAGATGTATTGACAAGGGAGTAAGAGTAGTAGAGTCCCTTGTGAAAGGGAATTGACGACTTCCGTGGCGCAGTGGGCGAATAGCCGGCTGAGACGCAGAAGGTAGTGGGTTCAATTCCAGCCGCGGAACAAATGTTTGCATGATCTACAGATATTTGTTCCGGGTCTGGTTATTTTTCTATATATTATAAGTATGTATTTAATGTGTATAAGTAGGTATTCTATCAGTTATCTAGTTCCCATAGTACAAGCTCTGCCTAGTTTGGGGCTAAATAGCGCTGTGTGAAATGTCCAGCAATATTTATTTATTATTTATTTATTTATTAAAGGGCTCGCCCGGGGAAGTACTACCACTATACCTATTTCTGCCGCCAAGAGCATTTTTGTGCTTTGGTTTGAAGGGTATGGTTGCCGGTGAAATTACAGGTACATGAGGCTTTACACCTGCAAGCCTCACGTTGGTAGACGCTGGGCAGTGCATCGTAGGGCACGTTTTTAAGGTGCGTGACCTACGAGGCAATTCTCTATTATAGGCGATGGTTATCACTTAACATCAGGTGGGCCATATGCTTGTTCCATCTCCATGTAGAATAAAAAAAAGGATTGACATACCTACATATTTATTTCGTTAACTAAATACGAATAACACAAAATCGTATTTTTAATGTTTTAAATTTGTCTTATGTTTCTGGTTTAGTTTTATCTGTATACACTCGGGACCGGTATCGTAATGTCGTCGAAATCCGTATGTCGGTGTCGCGCGGAATGCGCCGGCGCATTTAATAATTGCAGCCTCTATACAGCACGCTTCATTTCACCATTTAAGTAGATTCTACTGCAGCTATACCGTGATATACACTGCATAAATATTTTCTATGAATTTTAATTTTACTTGCATTTTTCTTTCCTCTAGTGAACAGAAATTTAAAGAAAAACTGATTTTGTATTAACAGATTGATTAATGTCAGAAAATGTGAAAATGTATATCAGAGAGTCTGAAGTTCGTCACTTCATCCATACTAGGCAATACTTATTATAAATTCGAAAGTAACGGCTGAATGGATTTCGATGAAATTTGGTATATAGATAGATTATGATCTGTTATCTGACTTCGCAGGATGGTAATGTTTTATTGACCAACCGAAGCCGCGGGTTGAAGCTTGTATATCATAAGCAGCTTTGCTAGCAGAGCAGGTATATTGTGTTTATCTAGTACTTATTAGTTAAGGTCACATTTTGATGAATTGGAAGCAACATTATGATATATCAGAATAATTTTGAGAACTTTTACTTCTGGATCAAGAAATAGTGATTTATCGAATTAATGAATGAATGTTAATTACTTATACAAATTAAAAAACAGGTACTCGTATAATAGGTTATATCGCTAAAGAAAACAATTTCTTCCATACTTTGGATGAAGAGGAGTATTATGAAATATGAAACTTAAATGAAACACCAAAAATCCTGAGACAATTTATCATCACAAACTTTCCTAGTAGGAATTCCTACCACATCTTGTCACTTGTCTAAAAAAAAGTGAACAACAATAAATCCCCCTGTCCATCCAAAAGCGCGCACCTAGTGTATTTATGTCATTATTAACTCGCGCGAATTAATACTCATTTGGCGTCCATTTTTGCCGCGAATTTCCTGACGCGACCACAAAAAGTCATTCCTCGAGCGAACGCGTCTTCGACCGGTCTGCGTCCAAAAATGGAACGTTAATCATCTTGGGGTTTGCATTAGATGCCTATACCACAGATTATATACTGTAGAATACTATTGATATGCTTTGCCTTTGTCAGATTGTTGGCTCGAAGGTGACATTACAATCGAATAACAACATATCGAGGTGAGAGACACAATGTAACCTGTGTTTGTATGTTTGTGTCGTTGAAAGGAAACTGATTGTCAATCATTTGTATGTAGGTACACCATAGTTCTTTCTTTCTAATTCAAAAGTTAAAATACCGTTGGACGTTACGTCATAGTTCTTAATTCGAAATTAGCAAAAGAAAACCAAGTGTTTACTACTTTTAGTAAGCGTTGGTGAATCATAGATTTTGTACGTTTCAAATTTAGATGTTACATTCAAATTTAGAATCATGCAAGGCAGGATGCAGTGACCTCGTACCAACGTCCGATTTGCTGCTAGATATTGACATCAAGTGATGAAAGAGCATAATGTTTAGTCCATCGGCATATTTATGCCGTTTTAAACGGACAAAAACTGGGCGCGAGTCCGTCGGCCGGCGTGTCAGCGACTAATTGAGTGGCGCACGCTATGCGATGGGGCAACTGGTCCCAACTAAACACTAACGCAAATTCCTTCGATACACACTTTCATTTGGATCTAACAATCTGACCTTTGGTTACCTCGGACAATCGGCATTGTGCCAGTACGCGCGTGATTATGCTCATTGTCAAGCAGACACCATCAATAGACCAATCATGTATTGAACGCCAATTCTCCAGTGAAGACACAAAACCGGCTAGTCACTTCTTCGGTGTGAAAGGTGATCTAGACGTGAATTAGCTTAGAGATGAATAATGGGACGCGTTATCGTGACAAGATTTCATTAGCCTTCATGTGTTGCCATTACTCAGTAAAGAAAAAAATGTTTATACTAGAGACCACTTTCACAGAGATACCACAATAAAAGAGAAAATCTAAGTGACGTAACCTTGTAAAGGCGACGCATCTGTCAATTAAAATAAAGTGATTTGATTTATTTCTCGGAAACTATTCTCTACTTTTATACTGTCGTGTGTTTGTGAGACAATTATCCGTCTTCTTCTCTCAGGTTTAGTCTTATTCCTTCATTATGTTAATGTGCGTCTGTTAATGAAAATGGACACTTAACTGTTACGTAATCACACGTCGTGTAATGCGTATTAAATAGATGTCCTTTTAGCGTACATTGTTTGTGGCAGTTATTGAAACTGTCTGGAATGTCTAGTTGGTTCATTTTATGAATTAGTTTCCTCTATTTAGCGTGAAGGCTGATAGAACGGTTTCGTTTAAACTGATTTCAAAAAAGGGAATCATATAGAATTGGATTACTTGGTTTACCACGAAACTGAAATCGAGAGTTTCTAACAAATCTTAACCTCAAAAGATCCCGAAACAAGATGCGTAAGGAATTCCAAACGACAAAAAAAACACTCGATGGGGACGATAAAACGAAATCGCCGATGCGTTGTCGAAAAAAAAATGCAAGTGCTGCGTGCGAGCGAGAGACAAAAAACGTATCGTATCGCGGTTCCACTCTAGCGCGCACAGCTAATGAATGCGGCGCGCAGGCGCAGCTGCGCGAGACGCGAGACTCATCGATCCGCCATTATTTATTTTATTTCGGTGCGAAACTCCGAATTGGATCACGACGACAAAGAGGTTAAATTGCGCGTCCAAATCCCATGACAATCGTCAATTATAGCGCTAAGCGCATGCGGACAGATGTAAACAAACTCACAATGTCAAACTGTGTCGATGGGTTCACACAAAAGAGCAGTATCACTCGCATGTACCGGCTTTTTTTCCGGTTCGTTGTTCTATTCAAAGCGGCGTCGTGGAGCGAAAGTCATCCACAGACTCGTACCAATTTAAACGAAGATCAATGAAGTTGATATCTACAAATAGATAATCTCGAAGCGGGAGTCGTGCGTGCGCGCATCCATCGAGCGCGTTTTTCTCGAGCGCTGTTCGCTTCACATAATTACAAACTCCAGTTATGAGCGTATCAAACGTTAGGAAAACAGCCACATGGATATGCCACCAGTGTTATTATTTACAACGCTTTAATTCCGCATCGGCCGTCGACTGATTCATTGCTGTTCAGCGATGCATAATTATCTCAGAAATTCCTTCGAAATGAGAGTAATTAAAGCCATTGCACAGATTTAATTCCATTATATCAACACCGCTGATAGAACTATTAACTTATTCAGTTATTTAGAGACAATGCAATGTAACTGAACGCCGATTGATTAAGTCGGTTATTATGACAATGATGACGTTGAAATGTTTTTTTTTACCAACATACGTCAACTCATCATAAATGCAAATCAGTATTATGCGAATAATCAAGGTTTCCATCGTACGTTTAATTGAACCGACTCAATCTTGTTTAATAGCCTAGTTAGTGAGAACTGAACTAAAAAGTGGTGATTCGATGAGAATATAAACTTATGTTGGCTGCACTCACGCCAATCGTGAACGTTGATAAAATAACAATGAAGCCGCGAAAGCAAATGATGTTACCACTGTCAATGTCAACGTCAAAACGACAGTAACGATTGAAAAAGTATTATGAGTCAGTTTTATAGCTTGTCTAGCTGTCTAGCAGTTTGAAGATTTACAACTAGCCGGCGCTATTACACCGCTCAAGATATGCATGCATCATTTACTCGATAAAAAGCCATCGCCTGTCGATAACCTGACAAGAATGCTCCCCACTGCAATGTATACGATATTAACAAAAACTACAAATTTCGAATCGATTCATACATCAATAGATCGTCCCCTCGATTCAATTAAAATTCCTGCAGTTATGTTATAATTACTTCTCATTAATGCGTTCCGTTCAATAAAATATCATCTTGATTTATCCAATTAGCTCCGAGGCGGTGGCAATTTTTGTTTTAGCAATATATTAACGTGCCCCATCATAACTGTTTTAATACGTCGTTTAAAAACTCGGGAGCTAATGGCCGTTCCTTCAGCTTTGCGCTAATTTTTATTTTTAAAAAGGAAAATTTATCATTTGTTACCTCCTTTGTTAGCTAGTGGAATATCTTCACTGTATTGAGTACGACAGTGCGTGAGATTGAATCCATGTACCTACTACGATAAAGGAGAAATTGCTGTTTGTTGCTAATGGAGACGAAAAGAGCGTACGAACATCAAATGTTTGGTATTGGTAGTGTTTGCGGTGAGTGCACTCGATCACGGCAGTGGGGCAGCGCAGTGACGGCGCGCATCGATGACAGCCGCGGATGACAGTATCACAGGCGAGCCGATCACTTGCCACAGAGAGCACTACATCAATCACTCGCTCCACAATCGTACCGCAGTCCGCATGCCACTTAAATAAATTTATAACATATTAAGTACGTTGAAAATAAACACTTTACAGTTTATGATTTATTTCGTGGTACGATGAATTATGGACGTCACGTCTAAAGAGCGAGACGCCCAATTTTTATCTCTGTCGGTGATTTCACGTGCTACCGATAGCCGTTTTATTGGAGTAATTAAAGCGACCGATTAGCCTTTGTGCGTGTTACGTGTCCAAACATATGATAAAATGTGACATTTTATAACACGCCTAATCTTCAGAGATAACATTTTTACACTATCGTACGATTATCTCCATGAAGTTGAATATTTTGTAAGAACAATATTAATTTCCATGAGAAATAGTTTATCGTAAAGTCGTGCCTAAGTCAACGGCGCATAAACAGGAGAATGGTCAGTTCCATGACACTGACAAGTCATTTATCTCAGTTATCAGAGGTCTTAGAGGTCGCGACTGTTCACAATATTGCAGTAATAAATACAATTTAACGTCCATAATTAGTACCTACACAACAGAGTCTTTGACTGATAACAAATCAATAATATCGTACAGTTAAATATAGACGTCGTTACAAAGTCACTTCCTGCATCTCTGACTGACATAAGATGTCAGTGTTATTTTATAAATTGCATATCATTGGCACATGTCAACGCCTATTGTACCTATTGTTGAAATAAATGAAAAACCCACAAAGAAACTGCGGTTGAATAATAAATTTGTAAAATAAATTACACGGGTCTTGATTGTCGGTTTGTGTCCAGATTACCTGTTTTACGAACCCGAATTGTTATAAAATGACTCCATTTACGAGGCTTTTTGTCGTATAAATAACAAGTGTTACTATGTCGATTTGGCTTGTCATGTTATTACAGGAACCGCGAAATTAAATAAGCGGTTTTAGTAACTTTCTAAAGAAAATAAGTCGTAAATATTATCGAATGTGGTAACAATAACATTCGACCTTCCGGGAACTATTAAAGACGAAATGTTTTTAAAGAAGAATTAAAAATAGTTATTTTGGTTTTTCAATCCGAAATAAATCAGCCTCGTCGTCATAAACCTTTATCTTTTCATCTGCGATCATTATCAAACGGTCAGTCCTACTCCATTTCCCAGGTAGGTAGTTCAAAGCAGTACGAATCGATTTCGTTAACAAAACGTAAATTAATTTACTACAGCGTAAACAATATCGATTTGAATCGTTAATCGAATGGCGAGACGAAAAATGCGTAAACAATCGATACTAAATGCACAACAAAAAGCATTTTACCGTTACTAATTACAGTTTAAAGTTATTAAACCATCAAGAATTGCAGCTTCTGATTTATGAGCGGCCATTTTGCGCGACATTTTAATATTCGAATGCGTTGGCTTGGCTTTTTTCTTTTTAATTTTGACGGGCGCAGGTGCGTTCGTACAAAGTTATGCAAACTGTTATTTTAGTAATTTTGTAGGATGTCCACGAATGAGGCTTATAGGGATATGCACAGAGCGAAATTGGGGGAGCATAGATTTTTATTGGTTGCTCAGATTTTTCGGGTTTTCTTTTTGAGCGTAGTGCGATGTGGATGGCCGTTAGAGGGAAAACGATTTTTAATAAAGCTCTTTATTTTACAGTTTAAGTTCCTTGTTCCTCCGTTTGGTTCAAATATTCGATCTAACTTTTTTTTGTTTTATCAAGTATTTTCGGCCTTCCTTATTGGGAATTATATCATCGACGACCTCCGTGGTCGGATTCACAGTGGGCGAATAGTCGGCTGAGACCTCCTGGGGTAGCGACTTCGATTCCCGCCGCGGAACAAATGTTTGCATAATCTACAGTTGCAGGTCTGGATATTTTTCTATATCATATAAGTACCTATGTATTTACAAAAACAAAGTATTATATCAGTTATCTGATTCCCGTAGCACAAGCTGTGCATAGTTTGGGGCTACATAGCGCTGTGTGAAATGTTCATCAATAATTATTTATTTATCATCGTAAGCTAAAGTCACTTTCACAAGTTGATCAATGTTGCAGAACTAGTCAGACTATATTGCTCATATAAGCTCGTTTATAATCAACAGAATTTACGGAGCTCTTGATGCCACAATCCTGACATCCTTTGCTTTATTCTCATACCAAGTGCCTTACGAATACTTACCATAACCTATTTATAATTACTGATTAAAACGGGTATTTATAGCGTACCTTTTTTATTTGTTATCCCGACGTTTCGGCTATGTTGCAACAGCCGTGGTCACGTTTGAAAAATACCATGACCTATTTATTGCGATGCAGTTTAAATACCAATAAATACGTTCTACCGTCATAAATAGTAGGTACCTACAAATGGGCTAGATGATCCTAGCATCGACCGTCATAGATAAATAGTACAGATGGGCTATATGATCCTAACATCTACCGTCATAGATAAGTAATTCAGAATGTCCTACCATCAAAGATAAATAGAACAGAAGGGTTACCTGTTTACTGAAGACAGCAATGTCCTCATTGAATGACTCCGAGGAGCAGACGTCTCCGCCCGCGACGCCGGGGTCGCGCGGCGTGCACGTCGCTAGCTCGCACTTCTCGAAGATCAGCGCCAGGAGGGGGAATAGGGGGTGCCTGGAACATAACATGTTATAAAGAAGGTTTGATAGATATATCATCTTCCGCTGTTCTTCCCTCATTGCTTAGAATCGTGTCTGGTGTAATTTGTTCACTTCTTGTCTCCAATGATTTCTGTCAGTTGTCTGAAGAAAAGCAACTAGGATAATTGGTATATTTGAATGCGTAGTGATAAAATGACCTTACCGCTAAAAGCGATCTCTTTTAAACCACCTTTAGATGGACTAGTGAGCTATGAGTTAATAAAAATTAAGTATGATCATAGTTTATACCAGAACTATATAGCATGCCTTATGAGGCACGAAATTGCATAATCACCGAAAGATCTGCGGCTTGAATGTTTAGATCATTGAACTCATAATTTAAAAGAAATCAAGTGATACTTACAACCATAAGGTTTAAAAAAAATGTGCTAGATATTTTCGGTGCATGAAAATTTACACTGTCTGTAAAATACAGACAGGAACCGCCCCGAACTGAGATCTCGCGAGTCTCCGATTAAAACAAAAAAAATATTGTAATCTTTGACTATCAAAATAGTGCCACGAAATAATAACCAAAAAACTTGACATACAGTTTATTCAAATTACAGGTTACGGGAGCTCATGTTATGTGGTAACATTTTGGGGTACAAATTGCAGTTATTCTGGATTTCAGACATTTGCCTATATTTGTGTCACTTAAGCTACACGCATCTCAATATACAGTACTGTGGGGACAATGGTGTACCCTGTGAATTTTATTATAGTTCAGTTTTTATTATGGCTAATAACTCAAAAACTATAAAGCCTTTACTAAAAATAAAACAGAGTCTAAAAGTACTACTGACGATCTTTCATTTGGCGTCCCATTTGACCTAATAGTCTCATTTTCATTTTTTTTTATATCTCTTGAACCCCAATATCCCAACAACCCCCCACATTTTTTGCTCATTTAGTCACAACAAAATTGTGCCATCACTATGTATCAAATTTCAAGATGATCGGATCAACGCTTCGCAAGTTATCGTCAGACAAACAAATAAGCATACATACATACATACAACGCCGATTTGCCCAAGTTGATTTAGAGATCTCGCTTCGCTCGATTAATTAATTTTGGGAACATAGATTACCCTGATTTAATATTCGTTTAAAAAATCAAATTATGCAACCAAATTAGTAAAGATTAAAGGTACTCTTATACCGCCGTCTTTTGATTTTTGTTTATCGTGTCCATCCAAAGGTTGTCTGGAAGAGATCGCTTTTAGCGATAAGACCGCCCATTGTACCGTTATTTATTGTTTATTTCCTTTGTTACTTTGTTTGGTGTACAATAAAGAGCGTATCTAACTATTAAATTAATCTTTAAGTATTATGCCACTTTAAAGCTCTATGTTAAAAGCAGACAAACATCCATACAATTATTATTCGTTATATTATTTACAAATTAATTCAAAATTATTTATGTAATTGGTGAATAATCACATAATTCCTTTTTAGCCTAACCTAATTGAATAAACATAAATGAATACCAAATCATCAAAGAATACAACTGCCAACAGATGGCCCAACCCGTTGCACCATTTAATTTTTACCACCAGTTGATTTTAAACGAAGAATTATCATAAAGCAAACGTATAAGGGTATTGATAAAGGTCAATTCACTTTATTCATGTTGGCAATTATTGTTTTCAAGAATCTTGCGGTTATTTTAATACGCCTGAGGTGTTTTATAACAATTAAAGAACTTTTATTATAATTTAATAAATGTTTGTACACAAGAGTATCTGTTTTATCATCACCATTGCCAGCGGGTAGACGTGCCCTACTTATTTAAAATTACTTACTTACAAAATGCAGAGTTAGTAGAGTTTATAATAAAAATCTTAACTTCTCAATATTTAAAGATCATCTTATCATGTAATCGAAACCTATTCAAAATTGGACCATCAATTGCTCCATTTATTTACCCCTTTGTGGCTCATCTGATACGAGGCGCAACCTTTGGCACTTAAGAGGCCATTTACCACAATCTCAGATTTATCTGATCTAAACTTGTCAAGGCTTTGCTTTATGTCGCTTATAATAGAGCCAGAAAATGAGCGGATTAATAACTGGAAAGATTTTATTCTCAGTTCCAAATATTTCTTTTTTTTAATGTTTTTTTTTATGTACAGTGTTTGGAGTGAAACCTTTTACTTTGTTTTATTCACTAAAAATATATGTCAGGTGTTAATGCCAAATTGAAAACGAACTTAATAAATGCTTTGGCACGATTTCTTTTCATAATTCAAGTACTTTTCTGTTGTCATTGTGGCTAAAGTAGCAATTTTCACATTCCAACTTGCGTTATCCTTTTGTTCATAAAATACTGCACACTACCTTAAAAATTGCCTTGGTAAGAACACAATAACCCAATTATCGAAACGCTGAATAATAGGGTTCATTTTAAACAGCTCCGGTGGCCTCAATGAAGCTTTTCACAACTGGTCACTGGTCATTAACACAGAAATTGTTCCATATGTTATGTTTCCGCTCCCAGTTATTATTATCCATTGTGTAAAATATTTAAAAAAATTGTTAAAGAAAGTACCTGTTACGGTAGTTGCTAACAAGCAGCAGTTATTGCGATGGATTTTGTTATTATTCAAGTAATCGCAATTAAATAGCAATCTATATTTCTGTTAGGTTATTCGTCCGCGGCGATGTTTTATATTAAGCGTAGGTGCGTAGAGGAAGTTCTATCACGCTTGACTGCCCACAGAAAATTATTAAAACAATATAAATGATTAATAATATTTAAGATTCATGCTATTTTTTCATATTATAATCAATTTCATTGTTTCAATGCATGTTTCGTTCCGCTTGTTAATTATACGAGAACAATTCTCATCATACTAAATTTAATTTATTGTCTTGAAAATTCTTAATTCATTTAAGATTTAATAACTACATAACAAGATAGAGCGAGCTTTATAAACTGAGTAATTGTTATTTTTATCATTTTTATGTTTTAATTAAACTTTCAAACTAAAATAACAATTAAGGAAATTTAGTAGGCTATAATTTATTCCCGCTCGCACTCTGGCCGTACACGAGTGAAACAGTAGGCAGTATAGTTCGCAGATTATATCGACGTCACGTCTGCTCGATTTGCATCTAATCTATAAACGCGCGCGCGAGGTCACGCACTTACCTGTACCTCTCAATTACTCATCTGTTTTATTATACAATTTATTCTGTGACGCTCCTTTTTCAAATGTATTTGACGTTCTGTTATTGGTTGATTTGAAGTTCTTTACGATTCCTTTGTTACGCGATGCACGAACGATAATGTTTTGAATTAATTGAATAAATTAACATTTTGTTATTAATTAGTTATAATAATTGATTATTGTTTAATTATCACAACAACCTAATTAAAATTGAGTATTTGCCTCAAAGTAATACAGCAATCCAAATTAGAGTAAAATTTTGAGTATTTCAATAATACATGTTCATGCACTAATTTGTACAAAATCCCAAAGTTTTTCAAGGAAAGTATCATTCAACGAATTCGTATCGTACATAACTATTTGAACGAGGAAAAGTAGAGGCATTTGAAATAAATTTTCTAACTACCCACGTCTCGCCAAATCGCAACAACATCGACTAATAGTTAAACTACACACACTTCTCCACATACCACCACTATCTAGTATGTATTTGCAATCACATCCACAAACTTTTAAAACATTCTTATATTAGTAACTACCTATTAAAAATATTAAAACCAAACTTTAACATTTCTACCCATGATTTTCAATAAAAAATATTAATTTTTTATTACACCATTATTTTTAATTTCGAAAATTTTCTAACTACCCTCAATTTGCAAACCTACAACAACATCTACAAATATCAAAACCACACTTTACCACCGGACTCACCCATATATTGCGTCCTTGTCTCGCTTGTGGACGAGCGGCTCCCCGGGTAGCGCGTGCGCAGGCGCCGCGGGCGGTGGGTAGTGCACCGGGGGGAGGTGGGGGTGCGTGAGTCTGTGCTCGTGGTACATCGCTCCCCCCTCCATGTAGCCCCCTCCGTGGAGGCTTTCGTCGTACTGTGGGAATAAAGGCAATAGGTTAGACTTCGCAAAAATGGGGTAGTGTTGGTAGATAGTGTGTCCCTAGAGAAAACAGTTTTTAGCATTTTTCACGTTGTAAAGACCATTTAGGTTTTGCAAAAATAGGCTACCTAGTGTATTTGTATGCCGAGGGCAAACAGTAATGTGTGTTTGAATTTTTGAGGGTATTATGTGTAATTGTTGCCTGTTCTACAATTGCGTTTGCGTGTGTGTTATTGGCGGGGTAGTGTGTGTAAAATCTTTATAGAATCATATTTTGACAGTAAATAGAGCTGATAGAGTTGTAATATTTACTTACCATATCTCAACACTGATTTAAATTGGTTAAAAGTTTTTGTAATTACACGAAAATATGACAAAAAGACGCTTAAAACACTTTAAAAACTATTCCAAGTTTAAGAAAACCTCTTCCTAAAAGTTTAGGAAATTAAACTTGCATGTTCTGTGATATCCATCTATTTGATATCACATTTTGTTTGATATTTCCATTAATCAAACAAAATATCAATCTCTTCAATTAAAATAAACGACGAATGTCTCTTAGCCCGGCTTGCAAAACTATCCCTGAACGTATTTAGCTACTAAACATGTTTAAATTTGACGTATATGTATGATTTGAAAACTCTTCAAATCATATTTAGCCACTAAACACTTTTAGGCATCGTTGCGCAAGTCTCCCTTAATATTATAACTTAATGCAAGTAATAAGACATAATAAATGTATTCTACCGTATTTTAGCAAATAAATTAATTGAACAAATCATTTCGTTTCATTAAACGTGAAAAAAATCGATAACGCCCATATTCAAAAACCAAATTCAAGCGTTAATCTACACTAAGTATTGATTTCTTGGCAGTTTTAAACTGTAATGTCTATGCTTAATTTTTGATTCAGTTTAGAATACAGGTCTAAACGCACAACTCGTATTCTTAACCCTAAGAAAGTGATCTCTTCCAGAAACCTTTCAGAAAACCTTAATAATAGCTACCTCTAGATTACGAAGCATTCTTAATATAATTTTCTTTTATTTAACTCTTTTATTTATGCTTTTAAATGTACTCGAATTAAAGCTTTGAATAAATTGTAAAAGGATTGCATATTCATTAAAATAGTGAAGTCATCGTGCGATGGTATCTACTGTGGAGTAGAAACATTAGCTATAGACCAAACAAATACTTTTTTATTTTTTTTATCACGAATAGATCTTCGTTTGACCACAATCTCTCCTGATGGTAAGCGATGATGTGGTCTAAGATGAAGCACGAAGATCTAGAAGACACCTATTCACTCTTACTTTAAAGTGGCCCGGATTGTATTCTTTAGGAAAAACAGTTCCCACTGAGGGACAAATGTTTGCATGGTTTACAGATATTTGCGCCGGGTTTGGGTATTTTCTATAGATTATAAGTACGTATCTGTACACATTTGCAAAAAAATGTATGACAGTATTCTATCAGTTATCTGGTTCCCATAGTACAAGCTTTGCTTAGTTTGGGGCTAGATAGCGCTGTGTGAAATATCCAGCATTATTTATTATTATTATTTATTTACCTCTTGCGCAGTAAAGTGGCCAACTTTGGTGTCGAAGTTAAGTTGTCACAGGCCTCTGATATGACTTTACGGCTTTTCATAGCCTCTGTTACAGATTCTCGTTGCGAAGTTGCGATACAAATAATAAATGTTCTAAGTTTTTTTTCTTATTTATATATTATTCTTTCTTAGTTTCTGATAACTACGACACAGAGAAACATAGAGAGGGGTTAGGTTAAAAAGTAGATTTTTTATATTTGATTAGGTATAAAATGTGTTTAATAAAACAATATCTGATGCCTTTCATTATAATATCTTACAGACTTTTTTTGGGACAACGCAAAAACAATAAGAACTATTTCGATATGAAAACCAGGAGTAGTGTTTCAATTTTGTGTTGCAAAACTAGGTAGTGTTCTAGCCCACGCAGATGAGTTCATACTAAATGTTCATACATAACGTTCTGTAGCTTGGTTGTAATACTCCTAAGTATCCTTCTCCATCGATTAACTCCTAAAGCCTTTTAAAACATATTCTCGCTTTTAACCAGATTAGTATTTTAAAACTATATTTGACAGGCCCTCGTGGGTTTTTGTGAAGTTAAAGTAGAAAAAAAACTAAAAGTTGCGTCGCGATAAGTATTTTATCTCGAAATGAGGTCAATGCCATACAAGAAAAATAAATAAAATATTGCTGAACGAAAGAATATAATCGGATAGCCACTGCTGGTACAAAAATTTAACTAGGAACAGTCAGACAAATAAATCATTAGAGGATATTAGTAACTTAAATATCTGTAGTGAGTGTACGTTAAAAAACAATTTACTTACTTATTGCTGACCTACTTACTTACATAAATAGGTATTTTGTTAATACTTTGTTTTCATAATTTTTTTATGAATTATTTACCTACCTAAAAATATTAAAATCTAATGTTATTTGACCTCCTCAACTTAACTTAAACATTGACAATGTCTTTTATTGCATTATATTAAAATTCAAAATCCCAAGTCTTCAATGAGACAATGTAAACATATTAAATATTTCTAACTTTAACAATGAATAGATCAAATAACTTAAAACAAAAATTTAGATTTAGAACCAAATTCTTACATAAATTTGTTATGTTTTGTTTAGATTAGTTTTAACAAACTTAGACATATAAATCCAATTAGTTTCAGTTGAAAATGTAATTAACTGTACTTAATTATGTTGTTATTATGATAATTTTAATTCACGCAATTATTTACCTTTTTTATTAGGATTATGTAATTAAATTTTAATATTAACGATACCTATTACGAATGTTTATTTGTTTAAGAAATGATTTACATTTTACAAAGCATTATATTCTTACTAATTTATATAATTTATAAACCAACTCAAAAAAGCATTAAAACTATGACCTTATTTAAAAAAATATATAATAATAAATAAATTTAAAAATAATGGTCTGGCTTTATTTATTTTTTATTTATTATGATGATGGGTATTTCTCACACAGCGCATTCTAGCCCAAAACTCAAAGATATGGGAACTAATTATATAATTAAGAAGTTATTTTTATGTAAGTACATAATTATACTATATAGAAAAACACCCAGAACCTAACAATAAATATATGTAGATAATACAACTATCAATCACTAGCTGGCCGCCCGCGGCTTCGCACGTATGGTTTTTCAAACGTAGTCTGGTAAAAAGATGCTTATGTCTCAATCCCGGTCATAGTCTATCTATATACTAAATTTCATCGTAATTGTTAGACGTGAAAACGTATCAAACAGACAGACAGAGAGACAAAGTTACTTTTGAATTTATATTATTAGTATTGAAGTATTGATATAGGACCATAGGACGTCTTTGATCAGTCTTGTCAGTCTTTCACTATAGACCTCATAAGAAGGCTCGTGGTCGCTCAGCGTGCTATGGAGAAGGCTTGCTCAGCGTACTTGGTGTTTCTCTACGAGATCGAATCAGAAATGAGGAAATCCGTAGACGAACCAAAGTCACCGACATAGGGCATACAAAGGATTAGCAAGCTGGAGTGGCAGTAGGCGGGGCATATATCACAACTGACGGCCGTTGGGGCAGAAAGGTTCTTGAGTGGAGACCACGCACTAGAAAGCGCAGCGTAGTATGGCTCCCCACTAGATGGAAAGACGATCTGTTAAAGGTTGCTGGGAGCCGTTGGATGCAGGCTGGTCACTCTGGAAATCTATGGGGGAAACTTATGTTTAGACCTATATGGCTGATATGATGATGATAGGACGTACATTGCTGAACATATGTTTGGTTAAAAAACAACTGAAAGCCATCCCTAAACCTATGTCTGTTCTTCTTTCTGCCGTTTCCCCACATTACGCGGGATCGGCACATCATGTATTCCTCCACATCTCTCTATCAGCGGTCATCTCCGTTGTCACTTCCTTCCTACCCATATCATTCTTCACACAGTCCATCCATCTCTGTTTCGGCCTTCCTCTACTTCTATATCCATCCACGCTCATATCTAATACTCTTTAAGTCATGATTTTCTTCCCTAGCATGGCATGCCCATACCACGCTAGCCTGTTACTCCTCAACTTTTATTTCAATGGCGTTACTTTCAAACTTCCTCGAATATATTCATTCCTTATCTTATCCATTCTCGTTACCCCGCACATCCATCTCAACATTCGTATTTCAGCCGCGTGCACTCCTCTTTCGTCCGTCCGTTCCCTAAACCTACGTTTAAAATTCTAAAATGTCGGCCGGTAGGTACATTTAAAGTGCTTAATAACAGCATGACTATCGACCGGGACAAAACACAAGTCACGCCGGTTGATGGCAGGCTACAAAACTATATAAGTATACCAAATGCTGTTGATAAAGATATGGGGATTAGGGTTTTAACTTTTTACTATGGGCTCTCATGAGTGCTACACTGCACGAAGCTGGGCATCCTCAACCAGGTCAGGAGATACTTCACACCAGGACAGCTTCTTAGTCGTTACAAAGCACAAGACCGGTCTGGTGTGGAGTACTGCTGCCACCTTTGGGATGGTTCGGCCAAATACCAGCTCGCAACCTTAGACTCGATAGAATGTAGGGATTTTAGGCTTATAGGCGAGCAATATATGGCGGACACTAAGATCCAAAGTCTCGAACGCCGCCGTAAAGTAGCAAGCCTATCTCCCTTCCATCAAAGGACAAGCAGGCGCACGGCTCAGTATCATCCGTACCTAGTTAATATATCACCCATTCGCACTAACCGTTTTGGTTATACGTTTTTCCTAAAGAATACAATCCGGGCCTCTTTAAGGTAAGACTAAATAGGTTTCATTAGATCTTCGTGCTTCACCTTATACCACATCATCCCTTACCATCAGGTAAGATTGTGGTCAAACGTAGATTTATCAAACTAAAAAAAAACTGATGAATTCGAGATGTCAAGAGAGAACGTGGTCGACCAGTCTGTCGCTGGAGAGACGACATTGTCAGTAGCTGGGAGCCACTGGGTACAAACGGCCCAAGAAATAAATAAATGGCAAGGGATGGAGGAGGCCTAAAAACATAAAATAAATAAATGAATTCATATATAAGTTAATTTTAATTATAATAATATTTTTTTTTAATTTAAGTTTGTACAGACATAAAAATTACGAATAATTAACACTAATTATATTTTAATGAAGTACGTAACTCTTAGAGGAAATTTATAGGCTATTTTTATTTTATTTTATTTATGGGCCTGATAAGAAGGCTCGCGGTCACTCAGCGGCTATGAACAAGGATATGCTTGGTTCCTCTACGAGATCGAATCAGAAATGAGGAGATTCCTAGTCGAACCAAAGTCACTAGCATAGAGCCTTTGATAGAGAGAGTTTCGTAGAAAAGCAAAGCAATGGTGGGAATCTACCTTGGATTGCGATAGGTGGAAGGAATTAGGGGAAGTCTTTGCCCAGCAGTGGGAAAATATAGGCTAGCAAAAAAAGTATTTTCTTTCTTTTTTTCTAATGACAGTGATTGAAGCGGAAAGGTTCTCGAGGGTTCTCGAGTATAGATCATGCTGAAAAACTCAACTTAGGCTCCTCGCTAGAGGAAAACACGACCAAAGGTTGTTTTATACTTGCTGTAAATGGAATAAGCTTATGGCCCACCTGATGTAAAGTGGTAACCATCTATAGGTAACAGATAATTGCCTCGAAGGCCATGCACCTTAGAAAAGTGCCCTAAGATGCACTGCCCGCCTGCGTCCATAACTTGAGGCATACAGGTGTAAAGCCTCATGTGCCTGTAATTTCACCAATAACCATACCTTTCAAACCGAAACACAGCAATGCTAGCAGCAGAAATAGGTTAGGTATTTCCCCAAACGAGGCCTTTCACAAGGAACTCTTGAGTTGCAAGGAAGCACAAGTTATGTCATTTTATAAATCTATGAAAGCCCTATTTTCTATGGCTAATGATGATTAAGTTAATCTTAATCATCATTAGGTACACGTTAAAAATTACTTACATAAAAACCTTGCATAAGAACAAAAGAATACTATTTTAATCAAATTGTATATGTGTTTTGAAAGGGCATAGATCTTGTTACCAGCCGCGCTTGCTACCGACTGTTCCACTATCCAAATAATACATAAAATGTACGGATACCAAAAGAAACATAATATAATACTTATTATTAAACTGAGATAACTGATAAATATTATTTATTATTAAACTGAACCACATCAATCAATTTAAGATAATTTAATATCGCCTGGTGGTGAGTTGCTACTGACAAAAATAATTATGCAAATATTTATTTTCCCAATTACATTATTTATCTATGTATAAAACATCTATATATTATATATATATAAAACAAAGTCGGGTTAGTTACACCATTTATATCTCAAGAACGGCTGGACCGATTTTGATAATCTTTGATTTGTTGGATTTGTTTCCGCCCTGAATATCAGAATAACTATTAAAATATCTGAAAAATTCAGGCACAAAGCAATTATGAAGAAAATTCATTTTCTCATACATAGATGGTAATGCTAATGATGGTTGATTGACAATTCTACCGAAGACGTTCATTGGCAGCCCGCGTCATATGCATGTCAAGCCGGTACGAAGTTTGACGGGTCAGCTAGTAAGAAATAAATTAACACATTTAATAATTTACTTATGGCAGCCTTATCGCTAAAAAGCGATCTCTTCCAGACAACCTTTGGATGGATTATTATTATTATATACCTAATATGATGGGATGGGATCGACAACATTTAGGTACTTTTAGACGAACGAAGGTTCATGACGTTGGGAATCGAATTATGGAACTCAAATGGTCTTGGGCGGGACACTTGGCTACGTGGGGATGACAGATGGAGCAGGGCAGCGATTGAATGGTGGCGGAGGAGCGGGTATAGAAGGGTAGGACCAGCAGCGAGATGGGTGGACGACATCGTAAAGGGTGCGGGCCGTCAGTAGGTGAGACTAGCGCAGGATCGTGGTGGATGGCATAAAATTGGGGAGGCCTATACCCAACGGTGCGAGCGAAGCGAGATCTCTAAGTTCACTTGGGCAAATCGGCATTGTATGTATGTATGTTTGTTTGTCCGAGGATAACTTTAAGTCAGACTATGGATGATGTTGATGATGATGAGATTCTTTTAAGTATTAATCTTGGTTTGCTATCGTTACAATTCGCAGGTTTACGGCGAAAACCGAACGTCACTTTATTAGTACATTAACGACTACGCCATTGTAATAGTTTTTGCCATCAGATGCCTATCGTGCTGACTGTATCGATTATGTAATATTTTAGCGTGTTTTTAGTGGCACTCAAGTCTTCGATGAAAGTATTGCTTAGGATTTCAATTGGTTCTCATGTTCTGGAGTTTTTCCTATCGACTTTTTTTTATTTCATCATATCAGCCATAGGATCCACTGCTGCACATAGGCCTCCCCATAGATTTCCAGAGTGACCGATCTTGTGCACCCAACGGCTCCCAGCAACCTTCAACAGGTCGTCTTTCCATGTAGTTGGAGATTTTTTATTAAATTCCCACAAAACATAATAGTAATATCTTACACTAACTGACCGGCCCGGATTTGCTCGGATTTTAATCAAGGCATATGGACACTTAGGGATAGTGTATCTTTGAGTGAAAGAATTTTCAAAATTGGATCAGTAGTTTCTGAGACAACCAACTACAAAAATACAAAATTATAAACAACAATACCCATTTCTGCCGCCAAGCAGCATTGTATTTCCGTTTGAAGGGTATGGTTGCCGATGAAATTACAGGCAGGCTTTACACCTGTATGCATCAAGTTGATGGACACAGGGCAGTGCATTGTAGGACACTGTTATATATTATTACATCAATTGACATTTTAATGGGCATTTATTGTTCTTAAGATGCGTGACCTACGAGGCAATACTTTTTATAGGCGCTGGTTACCACTTCACATCAGGTGGCCCACATACTTGTTCCATCTCTGGGTAGTATAATAAAAAAAATCTAGACTTCTTTATATTAATTAATCTAAAAAACTAGATAATCATCCTGGGTATGCAAAAAGAATCCTTTTGACATAGTCAAAATCATTTTTTGGGAGTTAAGTTGTAGTAGGTCTCGGAAAATATTTTAGAAAAATGTTGTGTTGCAGAAAATAATATCATGGATTAAAATATATATCATCATCAATAATTTATTTTTGAACATAAAAAAATTCATCTACCAATGTACATTATGATTGGCGATAATTATGAACGGTTTTTATATTGCTTGGGTCCAGTTTCTCCAATCTTTTACAACGGTTTAATCTGTGGACAACAGTGTTGGTTATGCCTGTAGTAACACATCTTGTAATAAATATTAAGTCTAGTAATATTTAGGCACAATTGTTTGTTGTCTCAAATAAATAAAAATAAAAATAAGCGGCATCGTCGAAAAGGCGCCGCCGATTTATGTTAAAAATAGTTTATTGGAAATGTATCGATTACTAGATACTCGTAAATATTCAAGCTACCGGTATTAAACCCATCTCTAAAATCAGTGAATACGATTCCGGATGTGCGTTTTAAATTAAGGTCGTATATAACAAAACAGGTTGTATATAAAATTTCACATAAACCTTACGTAATAGAGCCTCTTTCTGTCTCAACACGTTTTTACCTGACTGACGGAGGGTTATGCTTTTTACCAATTAGCTATTTAAAACAGGTCAATCACATGCATGAGAGAAATCGCATTTCCCACAGATACAAAAACACTAATTGAGTTATATCATTGTGAACTTTTGAAGTGACGGAGAGATGGAACAAAGTTTTTGAGATTCCTACGCGCTTAAGCTGCATTGACATGGTCAAAGTGCGATTTATCAAAGTAGATAGATTAGATTGGTTAATTTTTTATTGCACACCATAAAAACAATACAAATAAAAAATAACAAAGTACTAACACTATAGCTATTTGTGCAGCATTGCTGTGTTTCGGTTTGAAGGGTATAGTTACCGGTGATATTACAGGCACATGAGGCTTTACCTGTATGCCTCAAGTTGATGGACGCAGGGCAGTGCATCGTAGGGCACGTTTCTAAGGTGCGGGACCTACGAGGCAATACTTTGGTATAAGCGATGGTTACCACTTAACATCAGGTGGGGCATAAGCTTGATCCATGTCCAAAGAAGTCAAAAAATTTTTTTTGACAAAACAGCTTTGGTCAAATTTCACTTTGATACCAGTTGACACTAACATGGTTCACTTGGATAATTTTTTTTTTATTTTTGAAGCAGTCAATATCGCTTTTAAATCGAACCTTGCAACGCAGAGCCGTCTGCCTGGAGCCGCTGAGTCTGCGCCGTGACATCGAAGTGCTCAGCGTTTTCTATAAAATATATTACGGCAAATGTTCTGAAGAGCTGTTCCATCAACCCCTGCGTCCCACTTCTACCATCGAACCTCCCGCGACCGGCAACGAGCTCAACCACATATTGCAGATGCATGGAAGTCTCATACAATGCGTTTCACCCGCTCGTTTCTTACACGCACCTGCAACATGTGGAATGACCTTCCTCCGGAGGTTTTCCGGTGGGTTTGAAGATGAACCCTTTCAAGAGAGGTGTAAATAGGGTATTAAGTGCTAGGCAACGCGACTGCAGTACCTCGGGTACTGCAGGAGTTTATAGGCGGCGGTGACCACTTAACATCAGGAGGCCCGTCAGCTTCTATGTCTACAAGTTTAATATAAAAAAGCACCAAAGTCACCAGCATCCTTTGTGCTAACAAAGGATTAGCAAGCTGAAGTGGCACTGGGCACATAGCTAGAAGAACTGACCTTTAGTACAAAAGACTTAAACGCGCGCTTTAATACAATATAAGTATTTAAGAAGAAAACTGTTCTTAATTAAATAGTAAAAGGTTGTTTAGAACGAGTGCACATATTTTATTTCCCAAAAAGTTACAAATACATTCCCTATGGCTCCATTTCTAATAATAGTTTTAAATATCTGCATTGTTAAGTAATAAGTACTTAGGAAAAATACATGGTATTAGAAAAGCGTTTTAAAAGGGCTCTATTCCATTATTAAGTACTTGCCCAGTTTAAACGTACCTAGCATGCACCCCACCGTTCCTGTAAACGCTAGGACACACCTATAATCTAGAAAAAGGTCGTAAATAATAGAGTATGCTAATAGGGTAACTATGCTTGTGTAGAAACGCTTATGGGAAATCTAGTTTTTCCGATTTATTTAATATTTATTATCAAAAACTAAGTATTTTTTATTTCAAAAAAATGGCACTTAAAATAATGTATTACATTATCTCACTAATATTATGAATGTGAAAGTTTGAATGTTTGTTTATTTGTTTGTTTGTTACTCAATCACGTCGTAACGGCTGAACGGATTCGAAGAAATTTGGTATATATGTAGATTATTACCTGGATTAACACATAGGCAACCTTTTATTCCAATGATCAGGTCCCATGGGATAAAAATGGGATGTCAAGTGAAGTTGCAACAGCGAGTTTAGCTTTATATCTTGGTTACCTACGCATTTACTAGTGTAACGCGTACGAAGTAGCGGGCAACAACTAGTTTGTAATATTAATTATCGCCACGCAAAAACGTGTAGCATTTAAAAAAAATAGAAAAATATATAACGTTATTGATGTATTGTTCATAAAAAAGGTCTAATTAGGGCAATAAAAAACAAGTTTGGTAAGTACATGTACTAATATGTTTTAATAGAATTTTTATTATACCTTAGTTACAATTTAATTCGCCTTGCAAATATTTTCAAGGTCTGCAAATATTTGTTCCGGGTTTGGGTATACGTACGTATTTGTGGTACAGTCAGCAACATCATGACTATGATTGGCGAGTACATTCAAATTCGAATCCCATGGCTATAATACTAGAAATAAGGAAAATATTGTGGCCCCTCGTTGTAGACTGGCCAAAACATTAAATAGCTTTATGTATGTATTTATAAAATTGTATAATAAAATTCCCATTGACATTAGAAATAAATCTGACATTAAATTTTTTAATTGTATAAAAAAAACATTTATTGCATAAAAGTTATGATAGTACTGACGAGGCTTTGTCCGATAAACACAGTTTTTGTGTTGAATAACTACAGTTTTGTAGTTGATACTAAGTAGTAATTACTTAAATAATTTATTATTATATGTATGAAACAATAATGATTTTAACTTGAATTGTAGTAATGTTTAATCTGTGTTACTATCTAAGAAATAATTATTTTAACTTTTTAATAAACTGTCTGACATAACTAAGTGCATGTAAAATGTGTAAAGAGGAAATAAATGACTATTGACTATTAACATAAGTTGGTTAACAGTTTCAGTTTTTAAAATCTGAATAAATCTGGGACAAGGCATTTTTTCAACAGATGTGTTCACTATAATGTAGATACACCTTAGTACTTTACTAATGTCGTGTAAAAAACATTTTTTCTGTTAATACACTCGAACCAAATATATTCAAATCTCAAATTGTTAATCAACTTATGTCGCTTACTGTACCTACGACATAGGTAACTATAGTTCGGAGTTAGTGCTATTATAGTTAGTACTATCTATTGGCTGTTACTTATTTTTAAGCAATTAAAAGAAAATAACAAGAAACATTTGTATTAAAATAAAATTACCCTTAAGATATCTAAACTCTATAGTACTAGCTAGTATATAGTCTGTGTTATGGGGGACTACCACTATCATTAAACAGTGTCATGGTTCACTTCACAGGTTCTCCGTAGGGGGCAGGAGTTGCCTCTACTTTATATTTCGCTGTTAAATCTAATTTGATGTTTGGAATTATAAGGATGTCTATATGTGTGGACTATTTTTATTTAATTGTTTGAGCGAAGCAAGATCTTTTGCTTGGCAAATCGGCGTTGTATGTATGTATGTATGTTTGTTTGTCCGAGGATAGCTTTCGAAGCATTGATCCGATCATCGTGAAATTTGATACATACCTATGTAACAAATTTCATACCTACCTACCTAGGTAGTGATGACACAATTATGGTTTGACTAAATGAGCTAAAAATGTTGGGGGGTTGTTGAGATATTGGGGTTCAAGAGGGGTAAAAAAATGAGACTATTAGGTCAAGTGGGACGTCAAATGAAAGGTCTTCATAGTACATTTCATCCCTGTTTTTATTTTCAGTTTAATCTTTGTAGTTTTTGAGTTGTTAGCCAAAATAAAAACAAAACTTTGACAAAATTCACAGGGTACACCAGTGACCCCACAATGCTGAAAATTGGTATTCGTGTAGCTTAAGTGACACAAATATAGGCAAAAGTCTGAAATCCAGAATAACTGCACTTGGTACCCCAAAAAGAGTAACCAATTAACATGAACTTCCGTTACCTATAATTTGAATGAAACTGTAGGTCAAGTGACATGGTTGTCTATTTTGATAGTCAAAGATTTCGAATATGTATATTTTTGTTTTTATGGGAGACTCGCGAGATCTCAGCTCGGGGCGAACCTCTAGTTTAAATTAGGTAGTAAAAATAATTTGGTTATGGTTAATATACGAACCACAAAATTGATAAGTACAAAATTTTTGTTTAGTACAATGAGCGAAAACAGGCGCATGCATACATAGACGGGCGGCGGGCGCGTACGAGAATCTCAGATGAAGTCGGTCGAACGCCAGTCGCGATTGCCACGCTGGCGAGATAATATTTTGTGTGACATAATTTGTTAGCTAATCAAGAATTTAGTTGTGATAATTTAAGTTTAAATATCTACGTGACAATGAATACACGTCCTTAATTAAATTGTGTAACGATTTGGTTGTAGAATATTGTAGATTGTATGTGCTAGGTCAGCGCTACGCTCTAGCTCTGGTAATTACAATCAAAATCGGCCCGAACATTACTTCTGTATCTATTTTGTGTCATCCCATTAGCCCAACAAAACTCATCTCATAGACATCAAACTAATATTATAAATACGAAAGTTTGGATGTTTGTTTATTTATTTGTTTGTTACTCAATCACGTCGTAACGGCTGAACCGATTTCGATGAAATTTAGTATGTACGTAGATTATTACCCGGAATAACATATAGGCTACTTTTTATTTCATAAATCAGGTCGCATGGGATAAAAATGGGGTGTCAAGTTAAGCTGCAACAGCGAGTTTAGCTTTATTTCTAGGTTACCTGCACATTTAGTAGTATAACACGTACGAAGTTGCGGGCAACAGCTAGTTACAAATATAGGTATCTGGTAAAACCATGACCATTGTTCTGAGAAGTATTTATTAAAGTATTGCAAGAAATACTAATGTTAATATAATTGTTAAAGGTATATTGTTTTACTATTAATAATGGAACGGTTGCTTCGTTTTAACGAGTTTGCATACATGTGAGAATAACGATAATTAATTGTAAGTACTCTAGAGGCCTTGATAAAATAGATAAATAATTCGTAGCAGAGTCTTGCAGAGAATAGGCAGTGTTTGGGCTCATTTGAATCTGCTTGCGGTTCGAATTATGAATTTTATAACAGCTTGTTTTTATAAAGTACCAGCTTTCGCCAGCGGTTTCGCCTTTTTGTCAACAAAAAGTAGCGTATGTGTCAATCCAGGTTATAATCTACGTAGGTACATACCAAATTTCATCGAAATCAGTTCTGCCGTTACGACGTGATTGTATACCAAACAAACAAACATCCAAACTTACACATTTATAATATTACTAGCTGTTGCCAGCGGCTTCGGCCGCAGTGTTCTGGGGTTCAAAAATACATACTTATAGAGACTTACGCTTCCCATTTTTATCCCACGGGAACTGATATATAGGATAAAAAGCAGCCTATGTGTTATCCTGGTTATAATCTACGTGCATACCAAATTTCATCGAAATCAGTTCAGCCGTTGCGACGTGATTGAATACCAAACAAACAATCATCCAAACTTACACATTTATAATATTAGTGTGATGTGATTTATTCAACAAAAAAACATGATTATTAATATACTATTTTTTATATTTATTTAACTAGATTTATTTTTATCAAGTATTGCCAACATACTAATATTGGTTGAATTACAATAGTAGAAATATTTTAAAACAACTAGGTACTGTGTACCCTTTTTCTGCGAATAAATAATTCATTCATTAATTCTGTGAAAAATTTCGTCCGGGGAGTTAATTTTGTTTTTTTTAAGATTTTTATAACTATCTCAAAAATGTCAAGCCCGTCGGGAATTGAATTCGCAACCTTCCTCTTGATACCAGGATGTGTCAGGAATTGTTTTTTTTTATTTATAATTATTTAAATATTTTTCTACTTTTATCTACATAAGAATTTAATATATATATACTTTAGTATTAAAAAACAAGTATGTAAAATTGCAATCTTTTTACTAGGGCGCTAAAAGGAACACACCTTTTATCATTATTTAAGTCTATGTACAATCAATCGTATTCCCGCGAAAATAGAGTCGAAAATCAAATCATTTCTGAATTTACTGATGTATTACTAAGATGATCATAAGTTAGTGATCGTTGGATGATCATTACCTGCTCGAAGTACATACTAATTGTTTACCTACTCAGAAATAGAAGGTAATGAATTTTAATGCATTTTGTGTCCTGCAGATGACTGACTAAGCTAAGGAAGGTCAAGTACAAGCGACCATCATCATCATCATAAATAAAATAAATAATGCTGGGCATTTCACGTAGCGCTATCTAGCCCCAAACTAAGCAACACTTGAACGGGAACCAGACAACTGATAGATACTTATATACTTTTTTTGTAAATACATATTTATAATATACCTTTAGAGAAACAATCAGACCCTAAACCAATATATGTAGATCATGCAAACATTTGTTCCGTGGCGGAGATCGAGCCCGCAACCTTCTGCGTCTCAGCCGGCTATTCGCCCACTGCGCCACGGAGGTCGTTTACTCCTGAACATAGATTTCTATAGCAATCTTGTGCAGGCACCAAACGGCCTACAGCTGAAGAGGCAGCGTAGAAGGTCCTCACTAGATGGAAGACCTGATAAAGGTTGCTGGGAACCGTTGGGTGCAGAGATCGGTCACTCTGGAATCTATGGAGGAGGCCTATCTTCAGCAGTGGACGTCCTCGTAATAATTATCGTCGAAAGTCAAGTCTTAATTCAATGAAATCGATCTAAGAATTAATCTAAAGAAGATTAATCTAAGAATGTTATATCGTCATTTAATGTAATGATTTTTGAAATAAATACGAACGCTTAAATTTTTTTTGTTTTTATTGTTTGAGTCGGAGCAGTTTTAGTTCCAAGCTTTTTAATCTTCTAAATAATAGTTACTATACAGCTTCCAACAATTGGATATTCATAGATCCGTTAACGCTTTAATAATATAAACCTTATTGCAAGGACTTTACAACGAAACATTTGAAAAAATTGTGACCCAATATGAAGTATTATAAACCGTATGTAGATAGAAATAAAGACTATAAAATCCCCTTTTACCGTCACTGAAATTTCAGCTGTATTTTTGTCGGTACAAAGTCGTGTTTGTTTCAACGCATGAGTTATTATGTTTGTATTAAAGCGATAAAAATGGCGGCTCGCTAAGTATTTTTATTGGAGCAATGCTTAAAACAATGGGTGTGACGGTCTAAATTTGTTTTGGCGGGTATGTACAGCTTTTAGCTCACCATCTGTCACATACTGTCAAGATTTTATAAAAATCCTTGGACTACTAATTTGGCACATGATATATAGAAAGAGAATAGTTTTATGTCTACTATATGCGAAGGTGATGACCGTTTTGATACCAAAACCTTACTTATCGGTCCGAGTAAGGTTTAAAAAAAATATTTGAACAAGAAAATTCATTTTCTTGTAACAAAAGGGTTATTTCACAAAAAAAATAAGAAACCACAATTTAAACTCGGAACTACCCTCATATTTTCCAAGATGGCGGCCATGGAAAGGGCGCGTTCATTCATTCCATTCGACAGACGTCACGCGACCGATCTACAGATAACAAAACTTATGCATTGGGGAAACGATCATTTAATTTCAAACTGACGTTTGAAACGGAATCGAGCGCAATAAAATGTGTGAAGGATCCAGTATTGACAGGTCACAAAAATGTTAATTTGAACGTAAAAAGGGGAGATTAGGCAAAATGTTCTGCATATTCGGAATTCGAAATTACGTCAAACAGAACATGTTTATGTATACAACCTCTTTTGTTATTAAAATTGAAATTTTTTCACACTCTTTTCCAAATATAAAAGTGACGGAAAAAATTTTAGTGTCACTGATCACTGACTCTTTTTCTATCATCTTTAAATATCAGTCACTATGTTAATTACGGCTAAGAGTTCTTTAATGCAACCTTAAATTTAAAATATATGTACAAACCAATGCCTTTTCTAGATTTTATTTCATGAATCAGAAAATAATTTATGCGGCAAACGATTTTCTATGCCGTTATTATTCATAAGCTACCTACGTAAGTCGTTTTACATTGATACTTAGGAACAAACCTTCTTCAAGAATGTATTTATTAACTAGCTGACCCGCCCCGACTTCGCATTGTTATCGTAATAAAATATAGCATAAGCACTCAGGTATTGTGATTGTAGCTTTTTATATAGAAATAATTTTCAAAATCGGAATAAATCGGTTAAGAAATTTATTGTCTACATAAAATATGTGTGTGGCCATATACAAATATGGCCTAGTTAGAGTTTTATTATAATATAGAGATAGGTACATTGATACCTACAGGTATAAAGATTTAGCAGTTTTTATGGACAAATAAAGACAAAACCAGTAGACAACTCTACCTCACAAAATACATTAGAGTGAAAGAGACAGAAAAATTAATTATTTCTATGAGTGATAGTCACCTTTCAACGCTTCTGTGCTTCGTAAGTGACATAAAACTTAATCCCGGCTATAACAATCGCTAAACCATGTCATAGGCTTCTAGGCGATCTTTATAGAACCTATAGATAGACTGTAGAGTTGATCGACTATAAAATCCCAAATCCGAGATGTCTAACTGATTCTCCTTTTGGTCTTCACTAAAAATAAAAATATCTAGACTTCGAAGAACGCATTCTTCAAAGTGTTGCCTCAAAAAAATAAAGTCGGTGTTTTGGGGATGTCATGATCAATCAAATCTGGTTGTCGTTCGCACGCCGCCATGACACGAATCGAGAGCTTACGTCATGCGTAGGCGACTGTCACTTACCGGCCCTTATAAACAAACCAATTACAATCTTATTACAAAGGTATAAGGATCAACTGTTTACGTCAACTGTCAACATCAAAATTTTCCCATAAATTTTTAGGTCAGTGCCGCACATTCCGTCACGTATGGGGGTAATTAACATTCTGTGTACTCACACCTATACTATCATAATGCGAGCAATTAGCTTCCACTTCACAATGCTTCGCAAAAAAATACATCAAAATCATCTTTATACTCCATAGAGGTTATATTTCAAAGATAGAGCCAGTAATCTATGGGCGCTAAGCGATACTGGCCACAAAATATGTAATAACTACCTTTTGACGTCTTGAAAGCCGGTTCCAAAATTAAATGATACGTTTTAAAAATGGAATCGCTCAGTCCCGCCTTTTTTCCTTCGAGATAACCTTTAGTCCATTTGGGTTGCCATAAAGAAAAAATAAGCAGCGTCCGTTTTAATTTTTTTAAATGACATTCTTGTGGTTAGGATTCCCTGCCTAAAAAAGAAACCCTTAATGTTGGGCTTCGGTCTCTGTCCATAAGTCTGAAGGTCCGCTGTGTGTTTTTCAACACTACCAATCTACATTGGCACAGTTAGTTGTACAAATATAATATATATATTTATGCAACCTGGAGATGGTTGGAACAAGCATATGACCCGCCTACAACAATGTAATGTCAGCTTCATCTCAAGTTGAAAAAAGTATTGGTTTTCTCAAAAATAATGTACTTAACCGTAGACGAACAAAAATCACAAGCACCAAGGATTAGCAAGCTGAAGTGACAGTGGGTAGAGCACATAGCTAGAAGAACTGACGGCCGTTGGGGCAGAAAGGTTCTCGAGTGTAAACAACGCACTGGAAAGCTCCACTAGATGGAAAAACGACTGGGAGCCATTGGGTGCAGGCAGCACAAATTCGGTCGTTCTGGAAATCTATGGGGGAGGCACATCCTGCGACTGATATGATGATAATGATGATGCACCAAAAGGTTAGCATTTGTATGTTGCAAATCAACTTGTAAAATCAGAACTCTATAGCCCGTAGATTTTATAACAGAACCTTCAGTGATAAAGGCAAGCTCGCACTTGTCCGGCCATATTTCCCTGGGAATCTTTATCGTAATATGTTCCGAGCCGGTTTTTGCTGGATTTGTTTTGCAATGATTCAACTCTGATGGTATTTCACGGATCTCTGACTAATGACTAATCTGGAAGGATGGTAGATCTATTTAATCTATAACCTCGTCCCAGGCACAATATCAGCTAATAAATCGATAAAACGTTACGTGATAAATCCCGTATTTATAATAATGATTGGACAAATCACGAGAGTATTCTAATGGCGGGTTCCTATATCCGTCGGTAACCGGTCCTATAGCTACGACTCGTTTCTCATGAAAACGTGTCAAAAGTTTGACACTTTTTTAAGGAGATACGAGTAGAAGTCGGTTACCGACGGATATAGGAATCCGACATCAGGAAAACAATATTAGCTACATTACACCCATCTATCACAAACTAAGTACCTACAGAAGTAAAGTTCGGGGCAATTATAGGTTATTATTTTCGGTCGAGCGCAGCGCTAGTTATAGCATCTATAATATTCTTCAAACACACAACAATTTTGATAAGAACGTATAATCACTGTCACGCCATCATCATTATCATATCAGCTAAAGGGCACTGCTAATTATAAACCTCACCATAGATTTTCAGAGCGACTGATCTTATACGCCCTTGACCCAAAGGCTCCCAGCAACCTTTTTCAGCACTGTCACGTAAATATTGATTTTCTATCATAAACATATTTTTATATTTACAAACGTTAAGCGTTGCAAATAAACATGTTGATTTAATTTACATTATCAACAGTAAATTCACAACCTTACAAATTATGTCACACAAAACATGATTTACGACTCGCCAAAGCGCAGCCATAGAAAATCAAAATCAAAAAACATATCTTCAATAAAATCACAAGGATCACTTTGAAACGTCAATTTTACTGCCTGTTCCTACGCGACCAAGCCAGGAAAGAAAGGAAAGAAACAAGGCTGGTTATTTTATTTAATGAACAACTCGGTCCGAGAACCTTGTACTTTCGCGTCTATTTGTACGCGCGCCTGTTATCGCTGCTACTAGACATCGATTGTCAAAAGTAATGTCAGTCGTTCTATCGTTCGAACGATGGTCGAAACGATATAACTTAGAGTAGGATTTGCACGATTATTGTCTACATATATCGTTTAACATTTTGCAGAGTAGAGGCCCTGAACTTAACTTCTGTAGGTATCTATTTTGTGTAGCTAGAGCTGCTAGTCTTCTTGAATTGATGAGCTAGTTCAGCAACTTCTTTCGACTTAGTTTTTCTATGATCTTAGGGTTTTAAACATAAGTTAGCGTCAAAAATTTTATAAGTTCAAGCCCTGCTAATTAAGCTCGCAGTTATTAATCGCTTCAGTTATATAAATCTTTCAATAAAAAAACTTGGGTATATTTTTTACGATGCGGTTTGGAGATTAGCGTAGGTTCTTAGAACTCAGAATATATGTTGCGGCTGTGCGAGTAATATTATAAATAAATATATAAATCCATTTTATTCTGATATTAACTTGATATGAGATAGAATTATCGACACCCTCCGTGGCGCAGTAGGCGAATAGCCGGCTGAGACGCAGGAGGTTGCGGGTTCGATCCCCGCCGCGGAACAAATTTTTGTATAACCTACAGATATTTGTTCCGGATCGGGATTTTTCTCTATATATTATAAGTACGTATTTAAAAAGAAGTATATAAGTATTCTATCAGTTATCTGGTTCTCATAGAGCAAGCTCTGCTTAGTTTGGGGCTAGATAGCGCTTATTATTTATTTAAATACTTTATTACACAACATAAAACAATTCATTACATATGGACAACGTAAATCTATGGCGGTCTTATAGCTAGATAGCGATATCTACCAGACAACCTTTAGATGGATGGATATACTAAATACATAATGAATACTAACTAATGACATAAAAACAGAACAAGAAAGTTAAACAACTGTTTAACACGTGTTTAATAAAATCCTTCTCAATTTTTTATAATCATTTTTTAAACTCGCGCTAAACATGGTCTAATTTATTTTTATAGTAAGACCCTGTCTCAGCTATGTTATAGGCTACTTATACCCGACCGTGCAAAAGAAGCGTAATATTTTTATTGTGAAACCATGCGAGCGAAGCCGCGGGCGTGTCAGCTAGTAAATTATAAACAAATGTCACATAACTGTCACATAATAGCGTCACATCTACTAACGCTAATTCCACCCGGAATCTACAATCGCTATGGAACGCCAGTGGATTCGCAAAAGCGAGAAAGCAGTACGGTAACTTGGAACAATTGTTCTAAGTTTTGGATGATAACCATTGTAACTATTGAATTTTATTCATTGTAAATGTGTGATACCAATGTTAATTCTATAAAAAAGAGTACCAACAGGTCCAGACACAAATAACTCTTTCGAGTGTACAATCCATTCTACCTATCCATTTAAAAAAATTCAAATAGCTGAAATTTAATTACAGGTGTATAAAATGACTTGTCTAACCTAATCTGTGGACAGCGGTGCTCGTTATGCATACATGTATGACGTATCATGTAATACCTAATTATTGTCTAGTAATATTTAGGCATAATTGTTTCCTTTCTCAAATAAATAAAACAAAATAAAACTCCTTATTAAACATTACAATAATAATGTTTATGTTATTTATACTCCATATGTAGTGTAATTTATTTATATTATATTATTTGTGTATTTTATTTTATGGGGTCTGTTTATGTATGTTAAAGGAACTCTTACACCACCGTCTTTTGATTTTTGTTTATCCTGTCCATCCAAAGGATGTCTGGAAGTGATCACTTTTAGCAATAAGACCGCCCATTGTACCGTTATTTATTGTTTATTTCCTTTGTTATTGTGTTTTTGTTTGGTATGCAATAAAGAGTATTTCATTCATTCATAATAAGGAATGAACGTTAGTCAATGTGCCGCTAATAGTTAACACTTAGATTAACTGTCTCAATTGATGTTCTAGAATCATCTGGATCTAATTTAAACATTCAAACATGGAATCCTAAAGCGTCCGTGTCTACATAAGAGTTTATATAAAAAGGTCGAGGTTTTACGCGCCTGGGGTCGACAGTACTGGCACTTGTTTCTGACAGGGGAGGGTATGATGAACGCCACCCCTATAGCCGTCTCCCTCTAACACGGTCTTCGTCATCTGGTCCCGCACTTGAGGGGACCAGCCGATTCGTAACACCGAATAACGTATCCGCATAATCATAATACCTAATAATACAGCTAATATTATTAAAGTACTCGTGAGATATAGTTTGGTATAAAATATAAATAGTAGCAATCATTCAGGTGAGTTTTTATGTATTCTTTAAATTGATAGTGGTAAATCAAGAGTTGTTAGAGACGTATCGAATTTTACTACCTCTCGGGCGTAATACCACCGTAAAACTCTAAAAATCTTTATATATTACAACGTGACCCGGCAAAGTTTAGAAGAGCGTTCGAAACAACGGCGCTTGACTGTGAAACTGATGTTTTAAACTAGTAGGGTGTCCTCGCAACATTATAGCGGTCGCTAGTCATAAATTCCGCTCCATTCATGATACACACCACGACCCAGAGAATGCTCCGTCTCAACCATAAATACTAATAAAATAGCCTCGTTACAGGGACAGTTCGAAAATCGGGCACACGACTTCTTAACGACACCTATTAGGGATCTTCTGTCTGGTCGATTTAATTGAAAAATTGTATCCAGAGCGTTGCAAGAGTTGTATCCGACTCCCGCGCCGGATGCGGGCCCAGACGTCCATTATTCCATTTGCTCATCCGCATGGGGACACGGGCGACACTTGCTACACTTGCCGAGCCCGACGAGACCTGCCGCGTCAAGCGACACTGTCTCTGTAAACGCACCTCGATTCTGGCAACACTATCCTATATTAATTTAGTAAATATCAATTTGAAAGGGCCCGTTCTAATTTCGAGAAGAAGCAGCTGCACTCGCCCGCGATTCTACCATCACCGCGTGAGAGTTCTCCACCAGTTTTTAAATAGAACGCGTGAGCGATGTTCGACGGATTCGGTCGATTTGCTGGCAGATTTATCGTTCGGAAAGTATCGAGGAGGAAGCGTTAACACTCGTTTTAAGGCCGCAGATGAAAGTTTTAGTTGCCATTCCGTTTTTAATTCAAACTTAAAGCAACAAACTGCTTCGAGTCAGCTGATCTACCGAAATTGTACATCATAATATTGTTTTATCTGTTACGTATAATTATTTTTTATAGTCACAAATTGATTTTAAGAGACCATTAACCCCGTAGCCTGCGATTAAGTTAACAAATTGTGTTTATCATGAGTTCTGCGTAATATGAAACTTGTATCTGTCTTGAAATGTAAACAAGGAGGTCAATAGCTGGCCCATGAACCTCGGATAGCGACCTCTTATCGTCTGCTGCACTCTTAGGGACATTCGACTCTCTCTGATTTCACGTAAATACGCGCTCGTTAAGATAACGATTTCCTTTCCACTCGGCGCGACGTCGCCGTATCTTTTTGCTTTTATTAAAAGTATCAAAATATCTACTTAACTACTTAAAGGATTCTCGTGTCGCCAATAAAGATGAGACGGTATACATACGCTACCTATACTAGGTACTATTCAAATATCGAAAGAAATATCTGCATACCTAGACGCCTGCATTACTTTTACTCAGTTTCACATTTTGAAAGTAGAAAAACGGCCAGCAGGTACTCCTAGTAAAAGTTAAACATAATTTCAAATTTCGAATCAAGCGAGCCAGTGTTGCCTACAAGCAGAAAGTCTGAAAAAAGGTCTCATCATAAATAACGTTGACATAAAGCCGCCCACGCGTGTCTTATTAACGCGTCTGTCCGTTTGTCCGTTCGTTACCTCCATTGTGGCTGTGAATGCGAGATTAGCCACACCGACACTCGTGATTGACTATTTAAACTTCGAATTCTGTGAGTGACGCGTTTCTGAACTAATGTAAAATCTCTTTTTGAAACATGTCTTTCTTGTGAAGCGATGTATCATGCCCTGCTGCGTCCTTTAACGTTATTAAGATAAAAGCGTATATTTGTACCGCCAATGCCAACATGTCAGCGTCATTAGCGGCGATGGATAGTAGCAAGTATTTTTAATTTTGTCTAAAGAGTTTTATCAAGATTTACAAACGACTGGTTGATGTGAATTGAGCGCGCTCGGCCACCGGCGGGACTCGTTCTTGGCAATAATTTGGTCATCGCCCCGGCGCGGCGCGGTGACGCCGTTGGTCGTCGGGCCCACGAAAACAACTCCACTCTAAATAAAGTATCCACTCGATACGGATCTCCCAGCGACTCTCATCTAACAGATAAACCACGCTAATTACGCGCGAAGTCGTACTATCCATCTTTCGAGAAAAGAGAAAATGAAACGCTCGCTAAATAGCCTAGTGATGGCCGGCGCGATTGTGATTTCAAACCTCGTTACCGTTCCCGAAAAACACCGATATTGAAAAAAGATTTAAAAAATTGATAATTCGAAAAAAGAACACCAACACAATGCTGCATTCGGCGGGCGCTGGCTCGTCCGCCGGCCGGCGCGCGACGAGCGCGTTAGAGCCTCATTGTTCCAACCCTTCATGCTTACTGCTGACTCATCTCGCCTCGATTTATACTATTTAATCTATCTCTCGATTCTGTAGGCGTAATAGACGAATATATCGTTTCAGAAGTCGCAACGGTGAGATTAGTCGATCGTCGATAGAGTAACACGTGTTAGTTCGACCGGTGAATAAGAAATGACAGAATAATGCGAATGGGAAACGTATTTCGCTAGCGCCCAAATGAATGTTGCCGGACGACAATAAAATTGATATACGGCCAAATTTTCAAGGTGCAAAGCTTTTTTAGCGACATATCCTATCAAGAATTCACGGGGTGTGCGCCTAAAAAGGATGTCAGACATTCGGTTACATAATAAACCCTCAAATTAGCGAGCGCGCGAATTAACGTTGAATCTAAACTGCGCAATTAAGGCACGTCTACAAAGAGCCAATTCGAAAATGAACAGCGATATTCAAATTGAAAAAGGTACGCGCCGCGAATAAAACAATGAGTATTAACCTGCCCTTGCCCGGAGTCGACTCAGACGCATCTAGACCGCGGCGCGAATTCAAACTCAAAAATGGAATGGAAGAATTTAAATAACAAATTCGTGGGTGCGTTTGTAAAGCGTCGGACATCAGCTCCGGATTGAATCCGACGCTGGAATTATAATTGTGTAGTTTTTGTCGATTCTCACCGATATAAGCGAGTCTCCAACCGGTCTGTTTCAAACTAAAACTTCGCATTATGATACATAAAGTTTGATTACAAGTCCAAATTCACACTTTTACGAGTAGGTAAATCGTAAAATCTGCTTCTCTGAATAAATTGATAGTGTAGGTTACACATTTATTAATGGTCTGGGAATTTACGTTTTTAATCAATTCCGTGTAGCTCCATTAAGGCAGACCTACGATATCTCGATTTAACTAATCTACCCACTACGACAAAAACCAGTGACGTATCGGAAACACGAGGTCCCATAAAGTGGTGTTACGTTTCCAACTTGAAAAATGTCTATTTCTAATCACCGTATGGCATTAAAAAGGTAATGTCTTTGGGCCGGTCTCTTGTGGATGTTTTATTATAATAATATATCATTTTGTCGTATATAGGTACTGTTAGAGTTGGGTATAGTATATCAAATGTAATTTATCTGGTCATTTGAGGCGGTGACCGTCTTAAATACTTAGCTAGTAAAAAATGTTGCAGATGCTAGAGATTACATTGACATCATTCTCAGTAATATTAAACTTTATTTCGTAGATTAGATCCTTTTTCAACTATACTTTTACACTACTATTATTTCAGAGAATGAGTAAGTATAAGTATCTAAAGCTACGAGCACGAGTATATTATAAATAAATCCAATTTCAGTAAATGTCAGTTCTAATCAAAAGAACTGAAACCACTATTACTCAGTGGTTCATTAGCTGATCTATTTGAGTGAGTGCGTATCACGAACCGTAGTGCCCCGGCCTATGTCATTTATCTATTCCAAATTCGAAATGGATCCACATTCGAAATTAGAAATGCGATAGGCGCGCCAGTTTTTAATTTGAGAAACTACGTTCCGTTTTCGAAGATTGTTCGCCTCGATAATTATTAGATTTCGAAACTTCCTCTTTATTATAACTTTAAATTAGAGATTTTATGAGTTATTGAGTATCAACCGAATTATAGTGATATAACTAATTGGCATACATTTTAAAATTATAAGAAGATAGTGATATAAACTTGTCAAATAGTTTTGATATATTTCTATAAAGCTTTTCAATACAATAGATTAAATAAATCTTATTGACTTTAATAAACGTTGTTTACCGGCATTAAGTAGAGCTTTAGTTTTTAATGTTCATAAATAAACAGTTAATCATTTCGTAGTAAGTGAAAAAATATTAGTAACGTAGCGATAAAATTATCGTAAGTGGAAACACTTAATTATATTTTACTATCTACGCTTCCTGCAACAGGCCGTATTTTCACACCTAACGGCAGAACACTTTTGCAACGTTGCCATCCTTAAAATTAAAAAGAAACACTAATGTCAGTAATGTCACCTTATCGTTTTCGTGCGGCAATAATGTAGAGGCATTTTTCAACACTTAAAACATAAAATCGAGTTGTTTTTATCAAGAAATGTGAACAGAATTGCCTATACAATACCGGTATTATCTTTACTGCTGGAAGTAAGTGCCAATAATAAGTTTAATGTGTTGCGTACGAACGGTCGATGGTCGCAACCCGCAGATTGGCGCCGTCTTAGAAAAAAAAGGATTTACGTAATGGCGGCTGGTGTGGAATTAAAAAGATTTTATTCCGATACATTTTAGCGGTTTTATTGATTTTTAATAAGTACTTATTTATTTTTAAGGTGTGTGCTGCATTGGCCTGAATTGTTAAGAACACCTACCTTCTGCAAGGCTTTCAATGATTTTGTTGGTCTTATAACATAGATATCCATAGATACCGCATTTCTTTATGCAGTCTTTTAGCTTTATTATTATCAAATTGTAGGTTATTTTGATAAATCTAATAGCCATATCATTAAAGTTCTTATGTAGGTACATATATAACATTGTTATATTTTTATACCTACCGACGTGATTTACAAAATGAAAAATTTGTTGAGTGGGTACCTACTTGGGTAATCACAATACTTTTATTCTTTAGAGCCTGAAACTTAAATATTTTAACGATACCTACACTTTTTATTTGCAATAAAATCGGTATAAAACATGTTTTACGTTATCAGTTGGTTAATCTCACCACTAAGGGTCACTAAAGAAGTCTTATATTTTTACGACCAATAAAATTTTGCAAATATCTTAGAGTTTTCAATTTAAAATAATTTAAATTTAAATATCATTGAATAGGATTTAGGTGAAATTAACCACCCACATAATTTAAAATAGTTTTTGTTCAATTTATATTGTTATTATGATAGTAAATTTACCCAAATACTATATGAAAATATTTAAATTACTAATGCTCTATAATTCAGTTACTTAGTTACTTTACTTTACAGTACGATCAGTAATATTTAAAAATCTCCAATAGAAACTACAAACCCTTAATTTTAGATAGCTATACTTATTTTACCTACCGCCTCTTCTATACCAACTCAATATTAAAACGACAAAATTGTACGTTTAAGATACATAAGTTAATGTTAACATATTTTTAAAAAAGCTTTGGTTTTATCTAATAAGTCTTAGGTAGGTAAATATTTTGTATTCTTCAAATAAACTAAGATGATAAAAAAGTGCAACAGCTGATCTGGGTTAATGACCTCTGCCAGAATAATGTAAAAACATTTCACATAAAGTTTTATATCTTTGGAGAATCAAAACATTTAAGTAGGTTTCAGGGTTTTGCGAAGATAACATATTTTCACACGAATTAATGAGTTCGAGTTTTAATGTTTATTTCTGAAAATCCTAAGGCTTGTTTACTGCATTTATTATACTTGTTACAGTCTTCGTAAACCGTCGAATACGTTTACGCGCGAAACGAATCAACTTTTTAATTTCAGAACAGTTCTTGGGAAATTTTTAAATAGGACCATAGACTCGATATTTAATTCCTAGACATCATTATTTTGCATTATAGGGTAATCAACATCTGTTCGTTTTTCTGTCGATTCTTAGATCTGTCAATGTTATTTCGTCAAAAAACTTTTAGCTCATTTAATGTGTATTTTCGATGGAATAAAAACAGGAATTGGTAAGTAACGTAGCCGTTGGCATTACCTAGAAGTGGTATCTATGTAACAATCTTCATAAATTTATCATATTCTTGTTAAATTGACAAAGGCGGCAAATAAATGTTCTACTTATTGGTTTTCATCTGCCTTTTTAAATAAAAAGACTAATATTAAGGCGCTTGTATTAGTGTCTACATTGTACAATTTGTATAAGTGCGTGGTAGAATATCTAGTCATCTTGCAGCTTTCAAAAGAAACAGAATATCTGTAATACCGATTAAACTTATTAAATAGTAAATAAAGTATGTTTTTAAATGTTGGCACTACAATTTTCAATAATAGTGTAATTTTACTGAGAGAAATTAGATGTCAGTTTTTATGAAACCGTGATGGGACTTGTGGCTTAGTTAGGTCTGCATATATCGAATATGTGTTACCTGCGGATTAAGGCCGACTTAGCTGAGAGGGTAGTATAGCTGTACAACCCTTCGCCATCTAACCTTTCCTAGGCATTAGAGCGGCTGCGTTACACCCACCCATTGTACCATTGCGTATTAGTCTTTAAGTTTTCTAGACTAAGTACTAATTGTAATTTGGTGTAACATTAAAGAGTTTGCCTGTATAACTTGATGTGTAGCCGTGTGTACATGTATCTATTTTTGTATTTTGTAATATGTGTACAATCTTCGCTTAGATCTTTTAAACTACTCAACGGATTTTAATGCAGTTTTCAGCAATAGATAGAGTGATTCAAGAGGAGGGTTTATATGATTAATACCTACATACATAACTCTGTTTGTTTGTTACCTTTACACGACTTTACCTTTAAACGGCTGAACGGTTCGTAATGAAATTTTGCAAGGAGAGAGATTATAGCCTAGGAAAGGACATAGGCTACTTTTTAACGAACTACGCAAAATGAGGGTAATATTTTATTGAAAAACCACCTGTGCGAAGCCGCGGGCGGGTCAGCTAGTTCAGAATAAAGAGTTATCTATCTATCTATCAGCCAGTGTAACTTATCTCCCGGCGCTGAGCAAATCATCTGCAATTGATAGTAAAGATTGATTGACAAGGTAGCGGGTTCGATTCCCGCCGCGGAACAAATGTGTGCATGATCTACAGATATTTTTATGGGTCTGGGTATTTTTCTATGCATTATAAGTAGGTATGTATTTACAAAAAAAGTGTATTAGTATTATATCAGTTAACTGGTTCCCACAGTACAAGCTCTGCTTAGTTTGGGGCTAGATAGCGCTTTGTAAAATGTCCAGCAATATATATATTTATATATTTTAATTCTTCATTACACTTATTATAAATAAATCATGAATTTAATTAATGATATTAATGATGTGTATAGAAAATGAACATAGATCAAGAAGGAATAATTATTTTAGTCTCTACGCATTATGTTACACCTATATTTTCCTAAAGAATACAATCCGGGCCTCTTTAAGGTGAGAGTGAATAGATTTCTTCTAGATCTTCGTGCTTCAACTTAGACCACATCATCGCTTACCATCAGGTGAGATTGTGGTCAAACGAAGCTCTATCCAGTTAAAAAAAAAATAAAAAAACTCAATACTTTATTATAACGTAATATAGATACATTATCTGTTCATTACAGCCGAAAACCAGCGCTATCGAAGATTAAAATGTTATTAATAGTGGACATTGATACCACTATCTTTCGTGTCATAAAATTTACAATACACACTCAAATGACCGTACAAGTATTTGGTAAACATTAGTTTTGTGTATAAGGTATTTTATGAATTAATTTGGCAGGGAGGAATTAAGAACGCGCTTGGGGCAAAGAGTTTAATTTAACGCAGTTAATTTTAAATGTATTAATTATTAAGTATAATATTTATGTTTATTAATTTTTATATAACGCCTTTCTTACTTTATAATATTAATTTATTATTTATATTGATGTTACGTTTCGAGGCAGAGATTATTTTATTTCGGTCACGGTAATTTCTTTTTAATTTTCAAGTCAAAAGCCTGTTTTATACAGTATGTGTAATAGTATTAATATTTTAGTATAAATAAAGCTTTGTTACATGTAATTAATGTAAAAAGATTTAATTGCCTATTCTAAGTATTAAAGACGCCATTGTCATATTTTATGATAATGTATGAGTATGACTTATATCTTCATCATAAAAATTACACTATTTTTTTTAAACGTTCGCAATATTATATTTGGATGCCCATTCTTTTTTAAATAGTAATGTTTTGCTAATTTGAATGTTAACGACTACATTATTTTTATTATAAGTTGTTTTATGTGTTTGTTTAGAGATATTAATGTATTTAAAAATAAATTTCACTTATTATCACACTAATTAGTTTCTGTTTTCTTATAGTGCTTCAGATATAAATTGCAGAGGTTTATAATAATTAAACTATAGTTTGGTTTTTGAAAACTAAGGTAGATAACAGGAAGCATAATTTATTATTTTAAAAATTATAATAGTCAGAGTAGGTTTATTCACAGTATCATAGTAAATATTTTTTTATAAGATAGGATTACGGCAAAAGCCTCTAGCCCACCTGATGTTCATCGGTTACTCCGCTTATAACAATTCCATAACCCATATTTTACAAGAGTTGTTTACTAATATATTATTAATCTATACTAATATAATATACATACTAAAAACTATAGAAACACACTTAATTCAATTAAACACTTTCCTGCAAATTTGTTTTGTTTAACGTTTAGCTTTATCACGTTCGTAAAGTAATAAAATGTATATTTACAACATTAGGTATTACTTAAATTAATTGCCGACGGATGATTTATTTCATTCTAAATTGCATTAAACTAACAAACCGATTACTTTATAATATTTGCCTTTTGATACAAATCTCAGGGATGACGTTAAAATTAGTGACGGACTTTATTGAATACCATGTAGGCTAAGTCTTAGTTGAACATAACTTGTGAGGTAACGAGAATATTATAGGCAGTTATAACCGCCTAGTAAGCAGGTACGCAAAGGGGTTTCACCGACATCTCATCTTAAAAACAATCTGTACTAATCTACCCAGTACCAAACTCTAGATAAGATACAAAAATATATTTTTTTTTACTACTGTGTTCTCACATAATATTTTTAATGTTTTATTTTGTTTTCATAATGCTTTTTACCTGTTTCTGACGTAAGAAAGTTATTAGGTAACTCAATATTATGTTTATTTTATAGCCATTCATTTTGTAATTAATTTGATTAACTGCTGATATGGGCTAGATTTCAGCAATTGACAAAATATAAATACCTTATCATGTGAGAGATAGGAAGTTGCAAGTTCCCAATATTATCAGATAATTATGTGGAACGGTTCCTAAAAACTTGTCCCCGGGTTTTCAGCAGCCGTTTTAATATTGTGTATATTTGTATCATTTTATTCAGGTTAATTGTATGTCAATGATATTTGTCAGAACAAGTTACAATCCATGCAAATATTATCCCCTCATCTACTTGCTCATAAATATTAGTTATTCTTCTTTTATGAGAAGGATTAGATATTATGTCCCCTACACCAAAAACAATACCACCCTAAATCTTTAGAAAGTTGTCCCCAAAAATTCCGTTAGGGACATCTTTGTGTAACACAAAAAACTTTTCTTTCATTGTCAATTGAATTTTATTGTTGGTTTCTGAGATGCACTCTTTTGTGTGAAACCGTGCGTTTAAAGCCGCTTGTAAAGCTACAGATTGTGCCGTGTCCCATGCCTCTGCTTTAAGAGAGCAACGCTCAACAATGGGCACCCCGCTGAATGCCATTTTATCCCATTTTATTGTTGTGAATCTCAAACTTTGGTTCCTATTCCGTCAGGTGTCCAAAATATGGAGACTTATTCATTTATTCAGCAATCAGATTTATTCATGGACCGTTATCATGTCTGCGGAAGACGTCACCTACTTGATTATCAGTAGGCATATTATCTAAGTTAATAATATTAACCTTTCTTTGTCTAACCACTGCTATTTTACATCAAGATTACGATATCTTCACATTTAATATATCTATTGCATTCATTTTGTGTTTCATTATCACTGGTAATGCGTCGGCGGTTGTTAAATGCATTGTAAAACTACATTATGTATTCAGAACGTGTTTCACTTGTTCTAACAAGTTCCTCGGTGCCGAAACATGGATTATCTACCGTCTGTTACCCGTCTACATTATTTACTACCTCTCTATTTTGATTTACTACTGTTTTATTTTGTCAATAAACATCATTCTTTTCCAAATTTGAAGCCAATTCATATACGCTTACGTTTGTTATGTTTTCAGGTATGTTATCACTATTATAACTTGTATTATCAAGCGTCTTGTTGTCATTATCATCGAAATGAGATATGGCTTAGGCTATCAGCTCTAGTAGTAGTGCATGGCGCTGCGATTTGCGGTCGAGAAAGTATGTGTCCGGTCGCTGGGGACCATCAGCTCCGTTGGTACGTACCCTAGGCTGAGCCATGAAAGCTCGGCCCGAGCCCGGGTGCAAGGCTCCGCTGGCCACCACGAACGTTTTTTGTCACGGGCCCAACCTAACACAACACACTAGCACGTGCACACATACACATTAATTATTTGACACCGTCACAGCGGCCCGCTAGCTCACTAGTGTCATAATGCACTCGCGACGGTTGTAAACTGAGGGTTTTGTAAAGGTTCGAACACGGGACGCGGCGTGGCCGAGCGAGGCGCGGGGAAGCGGGAGGCCCGGCGCGCTCGGCAGTCTGATGGACACTGGCGCGGGCCGAGCGAGCAGGGCCGTCGCCGGGGCGTGGCGCCCGGCCCCCGGCGCACCGGCCCAATCCCGATCGAGGCGAGCGCAGCGAGCGGGGCGCGGCGAGTGCTGCGAGCCGCTCCCTCCGCGCCACACACACCGCGCGCGCGCCTCGACACAGACGGTCGTGCGTGTTTTTTCTACGGTTTTTGCGGCAATTACATGAGAGTTTTCCTCTGTTCGGATTTTCTGTTCTGTACCTAATCAAAATTGCTGAGTTCCTCTCGCACGGAACGTTGTGAGTTGGTATCGACGAGCGGCGGTGGCGGTGTATGCTTACATGTGTACCTACCCGCGATGCGGAACACTCTCAGATGGGATGTTTTATTTTTTTCTATTTTTTGTTTAACTAAGATTCTGTTAGGTTTATATTACTTGTCAAGTTTGAAAAGCTGAATAGAATCGCAAACATTTTCAAAGTATGCTCGTTAAAGGAGGCTAACAAGTGTGTCGCATGTCTGACGGGACGCATGCGCGGTAACCCCACTCCGTCAGGATGACTGTAGGCAAAAGTGTTTAATGTGAAAACTTTGTGATGGCGACAGTGACCTGCGCCCGGTCGTTTACATTCTATTTTGAAACTTTTTTAGCTTCTAACTTATGAACTAGGTAGTCCTCTATTAGCTTCTATCTCTATACAGTTCCTTCATACTTCTCTATGAAATTTCAGTTTTAAGAAAACGTACACATCCTATCATAATTATAGATACACATCTACCTAACTGCCTCACACGCCACGGAACATAGTTTTAGGAAATATCAAAGTGATAGCTTCTACTGTTCAGTTTAGGAAGAGAAATTCGGTGATAGTTGACTGTGGGGACTATAGATAATATTTATATTTGTGGAAAACTGATCATACTTTCTAAATCTTCAATTTCAATTGACATTTAAAAATTATATAACATTAAAAAAATATTATTGTTCGAATTATGAAGACTATTCACGATCAGTAGGTAATAGGTACCTGAATAATTATTGACATTAGAGTTTAATTGTGTTTAATTCGAGATCACAAATAAGATAATCCAATAATAACATAAAACTCATACGCAATGTAAATTACAATCTAGAATTATGTTTCTGCCGCCCCCTTTTAAATCCTAGATTTGACCCTGTTGCAAAAGACCACGTTACAGTTCATTCATTATTACAATACAATAAATATTTAGTATAAAGGTTTAGATTAGATTAGATTAGAAAATTCTTTATTGCACTAAAAAAAAAATACATAGGCGAACTTAATGCTAATTAGCATTTTCTTCCAGCTAACCTTTGTGTAGTGTGGAGAAAGTGGTAGTGCCAGAAAATAGGTAAAACAGGAGAGGTAAAACAACTTTAGCTGAGGTTTAAAAAAAATAAACTTACAAAAATTAATAATAATAATAATAATACACTTACATAAACGAAATACATAAAATACCTACATAAAGTGCTCAATTTTGTTGGGTATCTTGAAGAGAGATGAAGTGTTTAAAGAGTTTGGATTTGAAGACTCCCATAGAGGCTGCCCTACGGATTTCCACTGGAAGAGAGTTCCACAAGCGGATAGCCGTCACAGTGAAAGAGTTAGTGAAGAAAGAAGTTTTATGCTCAGGCGTCTTGAGTAAAAGATGTTGAGAAGAACGAGAAGGACGATCAGGTGGAAAAAGAAGAGAAAAACATTCTTTAAAATAGAATGGAGACAGATGATATTATAGAGGATTAGATAGGTTTATTTAATATTTAGTTATTTATTAAAACAAGTATAAAGGGCGGCTGTTTTATTAGTGGTAGGTATATTAATTTTATTATTAACTCTAAAACAAGCTTCTGTTTTGATCAATATTAATAAATCTATTAAAATTTTCGTCCAGTTTTTATTAAATTGACTGGATTACTTCACGTAATAATTATTTTCCCCTTTTCTTTTCATCTAGCAAGATACTTCATAACATCAAAGCTATCATGCAATCAAATAAGGATAATTTTAAAACGTCCTTTTGTGCGTGAACTTTTAGAATACATGGCGGAAGGGAGCTTAATTTCAAACCCAATTAATTATTTAAATGAAGATCTGGTATAATTATGATTTTTTTAATACCTCTAAGATGGGAAACGAGATATTTATTGCATACCTAAACAAGCAGGTACCTGATGGTAAGTGTACGATTCCAGTTAGAACTGCACATGAAAGTTAGTTACGTAGTAAAGCAAAGTCACTTTACTAGCAGTTTGGTATTTATTCCTGTTTGGACATTTACAGTAAGTTTTAACGCGGGGCTATCTTGTGCGGTCAGTTATGATGAGACACTCTAATTGCAAAGCTTAATAAATAAATAAATATTGCTGGACATTTCACACAGCGCTAAACTATGGAAACCAACCGATAGAATACTTAAATACTTTTTTTTTGTAAATGTATACTTTTATAGAAAAACATCCAGACCCGGAACAAATATCTGTAGATCATGCAAACATTTGTTCCGCGGCGGGAATCGAACCCGCTATCTCCTGTGTCTCAGCCGGCTAAATGCCCACACCGCCACGGAGTCGCCATCATTAAACATCATCATCAGTGCGACTGATCTTGCGCGGCCTGCATCCAACGGCTCCCAACAACTTGAGGCCTCCACTTGAGAACCTTTCTGCCCCAACGGCCGTAGGTTCTTCGAGCTATGTATTCTACCCACTACCACTTCAGGTTGCTAATCCTTTATGCTATGTCGGTGACTTCAGTTCGTCTACGAATCACCTCATTTCTTATTCTTTCTCGTAGAGAAACAGCAAGCATAGCCCTCTCCATAGAACGCTGAGCGATCGCGAGCCTTCTTATGAGGTCCATAATGAAAGACCATGTTTCTGTACCATACATCATCACAGGTAACACACACTGATCAAAGACTTTCGTCTTAAGACACAGGTATTTTTGACGAGAAGACATCACGAAGTTTCCCTAACGCTGTCCAGCCGAAGTGGATTCATCGATGCAAACTTTACCCCATTTTATTATTGATCGAGCAAGCGAGATCTCCAAATCAACTTGGGCAAATCGGCGTTGTATGTATGTATGTATATTTGTTTGTCCGAGCATAACTTTCGAAGCGTTTATCCGATCTTCGTGAAATTTGGTATATAGTGATAGTAGGTAGTGATGGCATAACTTTGGTGTGATTCAATGAGCTAAAAATGTTGCGGCGTTGTTGAGATAATGGGGTTCAAGAGGGGTACAAAAAAACCAAAATGGGACTATCCGGTCAAATGGCAAGTCTAATAAAAGGTCTCTGTAAATGCATTTCGACACCGTTTTTATTTTTAGTTTAAACTTTGTAGTTTTTAAGTTATTAGCCATAATATAAATTAAACTTTGTCAAAATTCACAGGGTACACCAGTGACCCCACAATGCTGAAATTTGGTACTCGTGTAGCTTTAGTGACACAAATATAGGCAAAAGTTTGAAATCCAGAATAACTTCATTTTCTACCCCAACAAAGTCGAACCAGTTTACATGAACTCCCGTTACCTGTAATTTGAATTAAACTGTAGGTCAAGTTTTTGGTTATGCACTTCGTGGCACTTTTTTTATAGGCGAAGATTACAAATAATATTTTTTTTGTTTTTATTGGAGACTCGTGAGATCTCAGTTCGGGGCGAACCACTAGTTAGTATAGATTTGTAATAGGTATCCTTGCGTCGTCTCATCTGTCTGGTACAGCAGTTAGGGGGTGCGGCGGCAAAGCTGAAGATCTCAAGCAGCACAAAACGGGAAGTCTCGACAGAGCTTACGTATTTGAGCCACTTGGACTCAAGACCTGGGTCCATAGGTTACCAAGACCCTTCGCATATCAAAATTATTTCTGAGTGTTTGTATGAAGCGTTCAGAAGACGTGTGATCGGAGAGCTGACGCATCAACGCATAAGCATTTCAATTCAAGCACTGCAGCCAGTGTCTTGGAGACACTTTTTCCTGGTGTATACAACAGTTCTCGATCTTTCTCGAGAAAGATCTCGAGATCTTTCGATGAGATTGAGTAAGAAACAACATCGAAACTTTCGCATTTATAGTTAAGTGATTATAAATAAAATATTACATTTACAACAGTAGGTACTTCTTCTAAACGTAACAAACAGACAGATAGACAGAGTTACCTACTTTCGAATTTACAATATTAGTATGGATAAACATTGTATTTTTTTTATTTTAACTACAATATTACCCGAGTACCTAGATATGCAGTTACTGCACTGAGATACTTTGTTATTATTTTTTATTTATTTAAAAACCTGACAAAAGTATCACTATTAACTACAGCACAGAACTAGTGGGAATACCTAAAGCCTGATGTATCCCACTGTAGGACAAAGATCTCCCTTCCATTCACAGACCTCTATCTTGAGCTATATCGGGCCATTCCGTTCATCGGAGTCCAGCTCATCCCGTGGCCTTCCTCGTGGCCGTTATATAGGGATCTACTCATTGATCGTCTTAGCCCCAGAGTTCTTCTGGCATTCGGCTTATATTACTAATAAATAGATAGATAACATTTTATGCCTCTCACTTTATTTTTTACCTCCGTGGCGTAGTGGGCGAACAGCCGGCTGAAACGCAGGAGGTAGTGGGTTCGATTCCCGCCGCGAAACCAATGTTTGCATGATCTACAAATGTTTGTTCCGGGTCTGGTTGTTTTTCTTTGTATTATATGTATTTACAAAAAAAATGTATATGCGTATTCTGACAGTTTTCTGGTTCCCATAGTACAAGCTCTGCTTAGTTTGGGGCTAGAAAGCGTTGTGTGAAATGTCCAGCAATATTTATTTATTTATTGTATATCACATTTATATTAAAAAACGTGTAGATGTACTTACGTGCCCATGTAAGAAGTTATACTTCAGTTATCATATTTGGGTTTCGGTGAAATTACACGCACATGAGGCTTTACACCTGTATGCTTGTTGATGGCTAAGTTGATGGACGCAGGGCACATTTCTAAGGTGCGTGAGCTACGAGGCATTACTTTTCTATAGGTCATGGGCCGTATGCTTCTCCCGTCTCCAGGTAGTATATAAAAAGCATTAACTAACATTTTTAATCAAACAAATAAAAATTATGCTCGAATTCACACATGTTGACACGTGCAGTGCGTTCTCAAAACAGTTCCAGCAATCCATACTAAGTAATACTATAAATGCAAAAGTAATTCTGTTTGTTTGTTAGTTTGTTTGTTACCGTTTCACAACTAAACGGCTGAACGGATCGTAATGAAATTTGGCAAGGAGAGAGATTATATCCTGCGGAAGGCATAGGACATCTTTAGTCTCAAAAAATAAGCTTGAAGAGGTGAAATAGGGGTTGAAAGTTTGTATGGGTATTCCTATAATTCCTAAAGTTAGGGATCTGAAAATTCATATATAGGATTTTGTGAGAAATACATGTTTCTATTTTTTGCAAATGTTTCTTTATTTGTTGTTTTAGTTTTAGTTGTTTAAAAATTATTATAGGTAGTAAATCTCTCTGTCTCTCTGTCTGTTTGTTACCTTCTCACGACTAAGCGGCTGAGTCGATTTCGATGAAATTTGGTATATTACTAGATTATGGACCGAGATTGGGATAAAAGCTAATTTTAACCCGGTGGCAGAGAAGGAGGGTAATGGTTTTGTTAACAAACCACGCGTGCGAAACCGCGGGCGTAACAGACATCCACACATACAAACTTTCGCGTTTATAATATTAGTGGGAAGTGGGATGTGAAAGTTTAATGTTATTTTATTTATTTGTTAGTTTGTTACTCAATCACGTCGTACTGGCTGAACCGATTTTCATGAAATTTGGTTTGTTAATAGATTATGCCCTGGACCAAACATAGGCTTTTTATTGACAAACAACGCATGCCAAGCCGGCGGAAGAAGTTAGTTAAATATAAACTACTAGTTTTCTGGTTCTCATAGCTTTGTTAAGTAGGCTAGATAGCGTTGTGTGTAGTATCCATCATTATTTATTTTATACACTCAGATAGTAGCCTTTAGCTATCAGTAAGAGTCCTAGGTATCCTGCAACCTGCAGGTAGAGGCATGGTGATGTGGGGGACGGTGGAAATAGTAGCTATAACAACTCTATCAAGCTCTAATTATAGCCTACGGTTAAAATCGCCCCTAGGAGCGAATTTCCATACCAACTAGTTAATGCCTACGAATTTGTTCGCATAATATACATCGATATAACCAGCCATATGTAATTATCACTAAAAACAGAATATTGATTGCCTCCTTGGCGCAGTGGGCGTATAGTCGGCTGAGACGCAGGAGGTAGCGGGTTCGATTCCCGCCCCGGAACAAATGTTTGCATGATCTACAGATATTTGTTCCGTGTCTGGGTGTTTTTCTATATATTATAATACAATACAATACAAGTTTATTGGTGTTAACTAATTGTTATTTTTTTATAATAATAAGTTACTGTTGAAAATGACTTGTAACTATGGAGTTATTAATAAAGTATTGTATTGTATTGTACTAAATATGTAGGTAACCTAGAAACAAAGCTAAACTCGCTGTTGCAACTTGAATTGGCACCCCATTTTATCCCATAGGACCTGATTTATGGGATAAAAAGTAAGCCTATGTTTGAATCCAGGTCATAATCTATCAATAGATCAAATTTCATCGAAATCGGTTTAGCTGTTACAACGTGATTGAGTAACAAACATACAAATAAATAAATAAACAAACATCCAAACTTTCGCATTCATAACCTAGTTTCAAAAGTTATAAAGCCATGTTGTTTTACGAACTATTTATGTATTATGTGTTTATATTGATGATAATTATATTAATTTATGGATACCGCAGCGTAGGACGGTCCCACTAGATGGAAAGACGGCCTGATAAAAGTTACTGGGAGCCGTTGGGTGCATGCTTCACAAGATCGGCGCTCTGGAAATATATAGGGAGGCCTGTGTTTAGCAGTGGACGTCCAGTGTGTAATATGATGACGATGAAGTATTAGAAAGTAACTGTCGAAATTTGAAAACTTCGAGGTTTGATGGTATTTAATCACGTCGTAATGGTTGAACCGATTTCGATGAAATTTGGTGTATTGATAGATCATGAGCTGTATTCAAACATAGGCTACTTTTTGTCGTCAAACAACGTGTGTGAAGCCGCTGGCGGAAGCTAGTTTATAAAATGTAATTAAATAAATAAATAAATAAATATTGCTGGGCATTTCACACAGCGCTATCTAGCCCCAAACTAAGCAGAGCTTGTACTATGGGAACCAGATAACTGATAGAATACTTATATACTTTTTTTTTTTTAATATGTATACTTATAATAATATACAGAAATCACCCAGACACGGAACAAATATCTGTAGATCATACAAACATTTGTTCCGTGGCGGGAATCGAACCCGCTACCTCCTGCGTCTCAGCCGATTATTACTGCGAATTATTGTGTTATATCAATGTTCCTAATTACTTTAGACATTTTTAAACTTCTCCCTCTACCTAATAAGCGTTAGGTACATACCTACAAAATCTTTTTCCAAATTACACAATGGTTTTATTTTTTTTATAAATAATATTTTTATATAGGCTTGCGTTTGACCACGATCTCGCCTGATGGTAAGCGATGATGCAGTCTACGATGGTACACGCTTGCCTAGAAGAAACCTATTCACTCGCGACTTGAAGATTCCTAGGTTGTAGTTATCAGGAAACACAGACTCAGGCAAGGCGTTCCACTACTTGGCGGTGCGCATAATAAAGGTGGAAGAGTGCCGCTTGCGTGCGTATGGGAGGTATGTCTACCATGTTTTAAGAGTAGTAGAGTTTCTTGTGAAAGGGTTCGCCCGGGGAAGTGCTACCACCATACCTATTTCTACCGCCAAGCAGCACTGCTTGTTTCGGTTTGAAGGGAATGGTTGCCGCTGAAATTACAAGCACCATGAGGCTTTACACCTGTATGCCTCAAGTTGATGGACGCAGGGAAGTGCATCGTAGGGCACATTTCTAAGGAGCGTGACCTACGAGGCAAACTCTGTTATAGGCGATGGTTACCACTTAACATCAGGAGGGCCATAGGCTTGTTCCATCTCCATAGTATAAAAAAAATGTAGTGGTGGCGCACGGAGCGTCTGGTTGTCCGATGATAGAATGGGGATGGTGGGATTAAATTGAAAAGTTCCGGCTGCAATTCTCCGAAATGCATCCCGTAAAAAACCGAGAGGCTTGCAACCTTTCGACGATGCTCAAGGCTGTGGACCCTTGAATCTGCTAGCTCATCATTGCAAATGAGCTTCTAGGCGCTTCTCTCAATTGAATTGTAGGTTAACTGGAAGAGAATGCTTTCTAGCATTAAGTTCGCTTATGTACAGATTGATTTTATGCAATAAAGATATTCATTAATTTAAGTTGAAAAACAAAAAAAATCCATAGGTATAAAAGAAAATGTGTGAAATAATTGCAATAATAATATGTATAATGAAGTATTTTTTTAAGTCTCATTATCTATACTTATTTTATAAATTCTAAAGTAACTCTGTGTGTTCGATGAAATTTGGTTATGACAAATGCCACTTTTTATTGACACAACGCCTGCGAAGCTACGTGCGGAAGCTTGTCAGAAATAAAATCTCGAACTACAAAACCAGCAACATTTCCAATAATTGTTTTTAAGTTAACACGGCAATCTTTTTTTTGTTACCCCTGAGGTTGGCAGGAAGAAAATAATTTTAGCATTAAGACCACCTTTTGTACATAAAGTATTAAATAAATAAATAAATAAATAAGACGGACTTGATGTTTAGGTACTGCTAGCGCCATCTATGGGCGAGTAGCGGAACTATCGAACGGTTATGTTGAGAACTTTTAGTGTTTTTATTTCTAACTCATTCTAATGACAAAAATTAATGAAATTTATATTTAATTTAATACAAAATTATATAAATAAAGCTATTTTATATTTATTGAGAGTTAAGTATAAACAGGACCAAGACTTTTAGAGATAAAGCCGCCCATTGTACCTGAGATATACCTAATAGTGCATTTTCGTTTATTTTTAATGTGCAATAAGAACTTATCTATATATATTTTAAACAAATATAACGAAATATACTTAAAGTAAATAATAATATTAAGATTGTAATAAATAGCCCTCCAAATCGCAAGTCGGGGTACATCACACTAGGCCACCAAGGCAGTTTTAAATTTATTGTATAAAATAAATTAAAAGGAAACATTTTCAATTGTTTTAAACGAAGACAAACTAATAACTGTAATTAGAAACGTCATATTGACATGGAGGTTCTTCCTGTCATCGGTATAGTCTCAAAAGTGCTATATCCCAAAGGAATATAGCCAATGGGAGATTATAGCGGGCAACATGTGTCCCGGCATATGGCAGACCAGGAAGTGTGGAGGTGGCTTTACTTTTCAACGGCGCAAATCCAATTATACCCTGGTGATATTATTACAATCTAGTCATGTATACCTAGGCTAATGAATATTTCATTTTGACCTAGTTAATGAACTAAGAATGTGTCGAATAGCACTTTTCTTATTGTCTCTAGTTAAGGGGAAGACACTTTATCCATAGTTTCTTTATAGGTAGCATAGTATAAATGAATAAAAATAAAAAATAGAAATTGTTTATTTCAAGCAATTTATTCATAAAGGTTACAATTAAAGAAAACAGAAATTTAAAATCAAAATTATTTAAAAATCACTAAATTAAAACACACACAGAGACATAAACTACACCTATAACGAAATAATGCTGGACATTTCATAGAACACTATTTAGCCACAAACTAAGCCAGCCGTGATTATACTCGTACTATAGGAACCAGATTACAGTTAAAATACTTACAACAGTTTTTTTGTAAATACCTACAAAGATATTTATAATATTCAGAAACATCCAGAACTCAAATAAATATCTTTAAAGCGTGAAAACATTGTCCCGCAGTAGGAATTGAACCTGCAACCTCCTACATCTCAGCCGGCTCTAGGTCCACTGCGCATCGGAGGTCATCTGTTTATTTGAATATTGTTGTAAAAATGAGAAAATGTTTTAATAACAGAAAGAATATAAAATTATTTACAAGACTATAATATAGGAGAAACAATTGAATCATCTAAAGACCGTTGCAAACGATCTATAGATAGCTTAACTGCTCCACATCACTACCAGGCGGAAGTGTCCCCAAGACACTGGCTGCATTGCGCTGAATTAAATTGCTGATAAGCGCCAGCTCTCGGATTACACGTCGCTTCGACCAGACGCCCAGAAATAATTTCGAAAACGCGATGGGCCCCGGTACACCATAGACCCAGGGTCTCGACCCCAAATGGTTCAAATACGTAAGCTCTATCAAGACTGGCTGAATTTGCCGCCCACCGCCTATTGTAAAATGTTTTTAATTATATCAGTATTTTTATAAAATGAGTTGAAAGAACAAGCCTATCTGATCTTCAATACCTCACATGTTACATCCTAATAAAATATGAAGTATGGTTTCATTAACCACTTTTAATTTTACCAGTTTTGTTTTTTTTTTAGTATTTCTGTTTTCTGAGATCGGTTACATTTTTCTTAAAAATATATTTGTTTTTTTTTATGTGTAACATGTTTCCTCTCGGTTTGTAGGAGTGATTTGGGCAAAAGGGACGGAAATTTGTAACAGGAAACCGGGGAAGCGCGCGCTATTTGATTTCACCAATGAGCGCGTGCGGTGGTCAGATGTTACACATCATATGCGACTACTGTAAGGCTCGTAGTTTTTTAAATTCTATTTCCCTATTTCACCTCATAACGCTATCCAATGGATACAAATTATATTCGTCTTTTGGTTTCATATGAAATATATGTATATATAGAGAAAATAATTATCTGTCAACTACAGTTACTGTATACTTATGATTCTAATAAGTTAATCGAAATAAATTATTATTAAAAATAAATAATAAATAAAAAATATTTAAATTTCACACAGCGTCATCTAGCCACAAATTAAGCAAAACTTTTTTTGTAAGTAACTATTTATAATATATAGGAAAACATCCAGACCCGGAGCAAATATCTGTAAATCATGCAAATATTTGTTCCGTGGCGGGAATCGAACCCGCTACCTAATAAGAAAATGATTGTAAAATACTTTTTAAAAAGCCTCTGCCACTCTAACATGCCCTCTAAAAATATCGAAGCTGAGTGATGCGTACGCGGAAAGGTCTAAGCCGAGATAATTATCCTTTTTTTATTAAAACTCTATATCCCAATATTAATGACTGAGATTTAGTTCAAGCATTTTTAATTATAATTCTCAAAATGGCGGCTCATTTCCGAACACATTTTACAAATTAAAATAATATCTGATGGGTGATTCTGTTCATTTTGAATGAAAAGTTATTTCCTAATAATTATTTAATTATTCATTGCACAAAGATGAAAATATAAAAGGAGGATTTTATTGCGTGGTCTTCACTCGAGAGCCTTTCTGCCTCAACGGCCGTCGTTTCTTTGAGCCACTTGTTGCTAATCCTTTGTGCTATGTCAGTGACTTTGCTTCGTTTACGGATCTCCTCATTTGTAATTGGATTTCGTAGAGAAACAGCTAGCATAGTCCTCTCCATAGCACGCTGAGCGACCGCATTGCTGTGCCATATGTCATCACTGGAAACACACTCATCAACAGAGGTACCTGCAACTCATTGCAGGGAGGCTGGACTTTGACTGGACGAGAGCGCACACTGTGTACGTCTAGTGTCTCCATAATCCAATGATCTTGGCTTTTATTTTTATGTGTATTTTATGTTATTTTTGTTATCTACTTATTTTATTGTTTATTGTTGTATTGTCACACTAATATTATAAATGTGAACGGTTGGATGTTTGTCCATTTATTAGTTTGTTTGTTACTCAATCACGTCGTAACGGCTGAACCGATTTCGATGAAATTTGGTATATACGTAGATTATAACTTGGATTATCACATAGACCTTTTATTCTATAAATCTGTTCCTATAGGATAAGAATGGGGTGGCAAGTTGCAAAAACGAGTTTAGCTTTATTTCTAAATTACCTACACATTTAGACGTGTAACGCGTACGAAGTCGCGGGCAACAGCTATTGTATATGTAATAACCTAGAGTGAAGAGTAGTAGAATTCCTTGTGAAATGTCTCGCCCGGGGAAGTACTAATGATACCTATTTCTGCCGCCAAGTAGCATTGCTGTGGTTTGAAGGGTATGGTTGCCGGTGAAATTACAGGCATACAGGCTTTACACATGTATTCCTCAAGTTGATAGACGCAGGGCAGTGCAACGTGGCACATTTAGAAGGTGCGTGACCTACGAGGCAATTCTTTGTTATGAGCGATGGTTACCATTTATCATCAGGTGGGCCATAAGCTTGTTCAATATTAATGTAGTATAAAAAAAATCTAAGAGATTGTTGTACGTATTAACGAATACGTGAAACGTAAAAAAATACTTGTGTATACTTATGTACGCACGTAAGAATTTAAATAGGTATATAATTTGAAATCACATACACACATGTAGATATATTTATATTAATAAATATTTTTTTTCTTAACTGATTTAAAAAACGTCTTGTAGATTTATGAATATTTGTGAACCTACTTTGAATATGAGTTTTCATGGAAACTTGAGAGACAGTTGTCAGCTAACTACATCATGTCACTTTTGGCGCTCGGTGTGCGCGCGCATCAGTTATCAGCTAACTTCATCATGTCGCGTTTTGGCGGTCGGTGTGCGCGCATAAGTTATCAGCTGACTTCATCATGTCGCTTTATGGCTGTCGGTGTGTGCGCGCATCAGTTATCAGCTAACTTCATCATGTCGCTTTTTGGCTGTCGATGTGCGCGCGCATCAGTTATCAGCTAACTTCATCATGTCGCTTTTTGGCTGTCGGTGTGCGCGCGCATCAGTTATCAGCTAACTTCACCATGTCGCTTTTTGGCTGTAGGTGTGCGTGCGCATCGTAAAAATTTTACTCTCCTAATATTTTCCAAACGCGCACAAAGAAGTATAACTTCAAAAACATTAATTAATAACTGCCTAATCTAAAATCTCTGATAAAATCTTGATTAATAGCTTCATTCATTGATAAAGTCGTTAATTCATTTAACTACATTAATAGTAAACAAGTTTTTATTGTTACAATTGCAGAATGTATTACTATATTTACCTCTGTAAGTTATGTAATTACCTACATGATAGCAGTTTTTTTTAACCCTCTTCGCTTAGAGAGTTGTGTTATAAGTTTGACACCTCTGTCTGTCTATGTGCCTGTCTTGCTGTGGCTTCATAGCTCCCAAAAAGGTTCTTCAAAAAGGATGTTATAAATGTTTAAAGGGTCGGCAAAGCGAGAGTAATGTCTTAGGTGTTACAAACATCCATATACTACATGGTAACCGCTTACCATCACATGCGCCGTATGCTTGTTTACCAAAGTCAAAGTCAACATTTTTTATTCATTAAAATCACAAGGATCACTTTGAAACGTCAATTGTACTGCCTATTCCTTCGCGACCAAGCCAGAAAAGAAAGGCAAGAAACAAGGCTGGTTGTTTTTTTAATAATCCCTTTAGAATAGGTACATAACAATACAGAAAATAAATTACGTCTAAATTGTAACATTTTGAACGAGTTGGAGCAATTTCAATTCCAAGCTTCTCTATCATCCAAATAATCCGATATTTTATAGTAGGCTTTTTTATAAAGATTTAGTTTAATTACGTTTTTAAATTTGTTTATTGTCAATTTTTGTACATCCCTTGGGAGTTTGTTGTAAAAGCCTTGCCCTTGTAGTTACACCTTGTCCTTTAAACGATTTACTAACTTTATGAAGTCTAGTCTACTTTATGAAGTTACTAACTTTACAAGTGGCAACAGCGAGTTTATTTTCTAGTATTCAAATTATGATTATCGCTATTTTTCTTAAACAAATTAATATTTTTGGGGACATACATCAGATCATCATAGATGTATTGACAAGGGAATGTCATAATATTTATTTTATTAAACTTATTGCGTAATGATTACCACTGCGGTAAGTACTTAAATAATAAAAACATTACACTATTATTATCAATGAATGAATGAATGAATGAAAATTCTTTATTATACCTTACAAGCTAAACCCAATAGATATAAAAATAAAAAATAAAACAAATAAATGTAAGCATAATGGGCGGTCTTATCGCTTAACAAAGCGATCTCTTCCAGACGACCTTTGGATGGAGAGGATCATTGCTTAATGGAAGATTAACTGAGGTGTAAAAAGAATAAACTGAATAATAGAAAAAGAAAAAATTACTTAACCTTAAATACATAAATAATAGGTACATAAATAATTTTATATAAGTAAATATCATTTATAAAATAAATAAATATGTACTTACATACAAACATATATTAATATATACATATACTAATAATATTATAGATCAGATGAATAATCACGACTCTTCTTGGAGATAAAAGTTTTTGAGTCTAGCTTTAAATACGGAAGGTGAGGGGGATTTCCTAATGGAATTATCAATGTGTAGCGACTCGAGTTTCTCGAAGCACCGAGACAAAAGCGCTTTATGTAACACTGTTAGTTTCAGCACATTGTTCGAAGGACTGACGGCCGTTGGGGCAAAGGTTCTAGAGCGGAATCTACGCACTGGAAAGCGTAGCATAAGACGGCTCCCACTAGATGGAAATACTAAAGGTTGCTGGGAACAGATGGGTGCAGGCCGCACAAGATCGTTCGCTTCGGAAATCTATGAGGGAGGCCTATGCTCAGCAGTGGACGTCATGTGACTGATATGAATGAATGAATGAAAATACTTTATTGTACACCACACAAGAAACAAACAAAAAAATAAAAATTCACAAAGCAACAAGTACAATGGGCGGTCTTATCGCTTAGAAGCGATTTCTTCCAGACAACCCTTGGATGGAGATGATCTTTGTAACATTACAATAATGGAGGGGGTATATATTAACAGAACGCTGATCATATAATAGATATATAATAAAAGATATATACATATATACAGGAGAGCGCTTATCATTTACAATAAAATATATCAATATACTTAAGTAAATATTGACAATAATATACCTACGATAAATAAAATTAAATAAAAATATACATAAACATACATACCTCCATGACGACCTCCGTGGTGCAGTGGGCGAATAGCCGACTGAGATGCAAGAGGTAGCGGGTTCGATCCCCGCCGCGGAACAAATGTTTGCATGATCTACAGATATTTGTTCCGGGTCTGGTTGTTTCTCTATATATTATAAGTATGTATTTACAAAAAAATGTATATAAGTATTCTATCAGTTATCTGGTTCCCATAGTACAAGCTCTGCTTAGTTTGGGGCTAGATAGCGTTGTGTGAAATGTCCAGCAATATTTATTATTATACATATAATATATATCTATAGCAATACTACGACGTTTTTGAGAGATAAAATATGTTCACTCTTGTTTTAAATGTGGCTAATAATGATATGATGTACAACGATCCCTAAACGTAGTTAGCGACTAAACATGTTTTATTTTTACGTATTTGTATGATTTGACAACTCTCCTTAGAGACATAAATAGTGTTAGTTTAGAGTCCAACGCTAATTGATAGACTTAAGCTATTTTTACCAAAATTACCAACTTCAATGATCGTATTTTATAAACTCTATAGTCCAGTCAGTCAAAACCTCCATAACGTATTTAGACACCAAATACGATACAACATATTTAGGGATTTGCATAAACAAGTGTACAGTGACGGAATGAAAAGGTTCGTCAATTTTCAAATTGAATCGTTCAACGTATCGCGAGCAACGTTTAAAGCTTTGTTACAGAATAGACTGAATTAGAGAAAATAATGTTTAACTGTTGGTTAATAAAGTTCAAAATGATTCAGATCAAAGTTATTTGACTATTTATGTTGTCAAAAAGAATTAATTGATTCTTGCATTATTGGTAAAGCGAAAACCGTCTCTAAAGTGACGAACCTTTTCATTCCGTCACTGTACAATAAGGTCTTATGAACTAGGTAGGTAATGGTAATTTATACCTGTTTGCCCTTTACGAGCATCGCAAATTACTGTTAACTGAGGGCACTTTTTTACAATAAAAAATTACACAATAAAATTAACTAATCAATGAACATTTTACCAATAAAGTAGGATTAGACATCGCTGCGCAAGTATTTTTTTTTTTTGTATGACTGGGTGGAACAAATGTGTTTAAACACCTGATGTTAAGTGGTCGCCTATAACAAAGCATTGTCTAGTAGGTCACGCACCTTAGGAACGCGCCCTACGATGCACTGCCCTGTGTCCATCATCTTAAGGCATATAGTCATAGGTGTGCCTATAATTTCACCGGCAACCATACCCTTCAAACCGAAACAGCTATGCTGCTTAGAGTCAGAAATAGGAATGGTGTTAGTACTTCCCCGGGAGAGCCCTTTCTCACGGAACTCTACTACTCTTAAAGTCGCCATTAGAGCTTCTCAGCATAGCGTCCATAAAGAAAGAATGTACAGAGTTGTGTTTGTTCTTCGAATAGGGCCCAAGGCGGCTAGGAGCACATGTGACCCTACAACTGTTATAGATTAATCCTGTCACTCGACACGACGGGTTTCACAGCCCATAAATATGTTACTTTCAAAATATTTCTGTTGTAACAAAAAATGGCAAAACGCGCCGCCATTCCAAATCGTCTTGGAAATACTTTGAAAACAACAGGACTATAATTAATTTACCTACATATTTAGTATCAGAAAAAAATGCAAAGTATTTACATGACAGATTATTTTTATTTATATTATCAGCCCGCAGAGTCCCACTGCAGGGTAAAGGCCTCCCTTTCCTCTTTTCACGAATCCCGGATATTGACTAATTGGGGCCACTTTTTATGGTATGCATCCAGTTCATCCCTCCATCTCCGCCTGGGCCTACCTACCACGCGGCCGCCGCCCGTTTAGAACCCATTCTGTAGTGGTTCTTGCCTTGTTCCTCTGACATACGACACGTTTGTCGTCCTGCCCAGTCCCACTTCAATGAGGAACTTCCTGTGTCTTCTTCACTTCGAGGATGCTGCGCTCCATAGCTGCTCGTTGACAAACACCGAGGCGGAACTTCTGAATATTGGTAAGGGACCAAGTTCATGCACTCTATGTGAGAATAATGTCATAAGTGCCATGACAGATAAAATACAAAAATTAGCGAAAAATCCGAGAGCTGGCGCTTATCTTCTGCAACAAACAGAAATATAGAAATTACTAGCTGACCCGCCCGGGGCTTCGGGCGCGTGGTTTTTTAAAAAAAAAATTACCCACCTTTTGCGCAGTTGGTTAAAAAGTAGTCTAAGAATGAAATGTCAAATAGACTCTACACTTCACATCAATGAACGACGGTTAAATTATATTGTTATTGTTCATACAAAAAATACCAAAATCACGATTCAAAAATGGGGGGTGAGGGTAGGAGGGTGAAAATATTTTACGACCTATTCTCATACCCACCAAATATATAAAAAATAATAATTAAAATCGGTCGACACGTTTCGGAGGAGTGCAACCACAAGCACCGTGACACGAGATTTTTATATATTAGAAGATTAAATAATTAGCTTCACCCGCGGTTTCACACGCATGGTTTATCAATGTATGTTATGTCTCAATCTAGGTCACATTCCATATAATACCAAATTTCATCGAAATCGGTCCAACCGTTTATTCGTGAATACGTAACAAACAGACAGAGAGACAGGTTCCTGAAAACGTGTCATAAATGTGACTACTTTTCAAACGGTAACCGTTGTTTATAGGACCCAGCCATTAGTACATTTTTGGATAATGAAACATCATTCTAACTGGTATTCCATTTAAAACCACAAAAATTTGTCACCGGAAATCACTCATATCATATCACTCATGGATATTCACAGAAAACTAATAAAACGATTTGTGTTCATATAGGTTAAACCCAGTTTAAAGCCGGCCAAGGGTATTTAACATTGCTTAATCTGCAAGAATCTACACTAGTATAATAAATTCGAAAATAACTGTCTGTTTACTACGTTATCACGACTAAAGGGCTGAACCGATTTCGATGAAATGTGGTTTATAAATAGATTGTGATTTAATGAGAGACATTGGCTACTTTTTGTCGCCTACTTTATTTTAAGTATGTTAGGTAAAAGCTACCGGCCGCAGCTTCGCTCTCGTGGTTTGTCAATAGAAACATAACCCACCTTCTGCACGGTCGGGTAAAACATATCTAAATGTTTATAATTTTTACTTATTTTAAATGACATTATAAAGTGACTTTTTGAATTGTTCGTTTTTGTATGAATGTGCGTGTGCAATTTTATTGATTTTGCGGAAATAATAAGTCGTAACTAATTCGATACGCATATGTTTAGACATTTCTGCTGTTCAGTTATGAATTGCCACTGAACGTGTTTAGGAATCGAACCACCATAAATTGTCATTCTTTAATTATTGACATTTCCTCTTTATGTATTTTTTTTTTCAATTGAATTTTTATAAATATATTAATTTAATCTAATATTGAATCTATCTTTAATTATTATTATCGGTTTACCATTATAATTTCTACTCCTTCTATTAGCCCATATTGTCCCATTGCTGGGCAAAGGCCAGTCTCTCTCGGCGGCGTCCAGCTCGTCCCGCCACCTCCGGCGTGGTCTGCCGTGGCGCCCTTGCTGTTTCAGGGCTCCATTTCGTGGTAATTTTGGGACACAGCTCGTCAGGCATGCGACAGACGTGCCAATCCCAGTTCCACTTCAGCCTGGCGGCCTTCTCCCCTACATCGGTGATTTTGATTTTGGACCATTATAATTCAAATAAATAAATTAAATTGGTATGAATGCAACCATTAAAAAAACGAGCCTTACAGTAGTCGCATATGACGTGTAACATCTGACCACCGCGCGCGCTCATTGCTCAAATCAAATAGCGCGCGCTTCCCCGGTTTCCTGTTACACATTTCCGTCCCTTTTGCCAGAATCACTCCCACAACCCAAGAGGAAAGATGTTACAATAGTAACAAGTGACCGCAGAAGTTATTTGAATGTTACTTAGTGGTTATTGTGTTGCAAAATGTTATTTCATAATAAGTAGCTTCGATGTAGATCCACCTTTGCAAGAACTAAAATTAATCGAAGCAGAAGACTTATTTAGTGCGCAAACACAGAAAATTAAGTGATCGATATGTTTAACGTGTAGATTCTAGGCTATTAGTAAACTGTTTTTAGAGGTTATTTAAACGTAGGCACCTATTCCTGGCAAGCGGTTAATAGAAGATTGTGATTTTTGGATTTGATAAGGTATGCTTACTTCAAATTCATTTAATTTAAACACATAACACAATTAATAATCAAAAAGTAAGCACAGAACATTTTTTATTTTAGGTGAAATATTCCGAATTTTGAAAAATCGTAGAACAAACATTGTTGTTGTACCTCATTATCATCATCATCCTATAATAGTCCATTGCTAGACATATGTAGATCTCTCCCAGGGTGCGCCATTGAGCCCGATTGAGGATCGGGCTCAATGGCGCACCCTGGCTCTTCTTAACAAACCTTGCTAGTCAAAGCACACTCCATCTAGCCGGAGGGCGTCCTACAATTTGCTTGCCTAGACATGGTCTCCACTCCAGAACACGGCCTACTGCCACTTCAGCTTGCTGACCCTCTGAGCTATGTCGATCACCTTGGTTCTCTGTCGGATAACCTCGTTTCGGATTCTATCCTTCAGAGAAATCCAGAGCATAACACTTTCCATAGCTTGCTGAGCGACTTTCAATTAGTGGACCAGTCCCACCGTAAGTGTCCACGTTTCGGCTGCACAAGTCACAGGTAGGACGCACTGGTGCAATACTTTCATTGTTAGGCATTGTGAGATGGGTGACAAGAAGAGTTGTTGTACCTGTATTACGGTAATTTGTCAAAATTCCGTAAAACTGTGCTTACTCCATTCGCATTACCACAAATTTAATTTTACGCGCCAAAAATACTTATTATTAATATTTGTATTTTATACCTCGTAGAATAAGCCTATGGCCCACCTGATTTTAAGTGGTAACCATCGCCTATAACAAAAAAATGCCTAATAGGTCATTTTATAAAAAAGCCTACTATAAAATATCGGATTATTTAGATGATAGAGAAGTTTGGGACTGAAATTGCTCCAACTCGTTCAAAATGTTACAATTTAACACATTTTACAATAAATTACGTCCAGTAATTTATTTTCTGTATTGTTATGTATTCTAAAAGGATCATTAAAAAAAAACAACCAGCCTTGTTTCTTGCCTTTCTTTTCTGGCTTGGGCACGAAGGAACAGGCAGTAATATTGACATTTCAAAGTGATCCTTGTGATTTTAATTAATAAAAATATTTAACTTTGACTTTTCTTTTTCTTTCAACGTAGTGCCACACACAGGTTCGAACAACAGAACTGAAAATCGACTATCAAAACTTAAACACACGTACAACTAAATACGCGCCTTAATATAAGTTAAGTAAAAAGCCCTTTTCCTTCGATAAATCCATTAAACAAGGCACACCCAGACTGCTACAAAAACTAGTAACGGAGTATATGAATGGCCTATATGCTGCCCCGCCTTCAAATTTGCATACCCTCACCATGCTATTAGGATAATTCGAGGGAATTGAGAAATTATATAGTATGCCGACAAAACATCATTGATGCCGACCGTTTTAAGGGTTCCAGACCAAAGTGGTAAAAACCTATGAACCTTATGAATATATGTACGACTTCTCTATTGGTGTATTCATAGCAGCGTTTTTAGCGTTTAGTTAAGCGGCGTGATCAGTGTTCGGCGTTTTAACGAGCGTGTACAAGTGAATGAATGAATGAATATGTATTTATTTCAATAAAAGGTTTACATAGTGCACTTTATTATTATTAGTGTTGTATCTTGTGGTTCTGCACCACAACCTTATTATCAACATCAAATACTTTGATACCTTGTTCTAAGTTTAAAAACTAGTGTTTAGACGCAAAGGATCTCTGCTTCGGCTCGAAACACAGGATGGGCATGACAATGTAGGTATGACTGACTACAGATACAATAGGTATTAAATAGCCAGACTGAGCTTTATACTATTATGAGTAGGTATCATTATATTGATTCTTTAGGAACAAAAAAAAAAAAGAAAAACTATAGACTAAAAATAATACTAGCTAAGAATTATCAACTAAACGCCCGTGTTTATTAATATATTTGATATTTGATTGCCCTTTGCTAATTATACCTAATTTAGAATGACATTATGATGGACTATCCCGAAAGAATCACATTCGCAGATTAAACAACCAACAGCAACCACATAAAACTAACAAATTTTACTTGATAATATTTATCTAGCTCCATATATGTTTTACCTATGTGTATTGTAAGGCCAGCTTGTATAACGATCCCTAAACGTACTTAGCGACTAAACCTGTTTAAATATGACGTATTTTTATGATTTGACAACGCCTTAAAGGCACAGAGAAAAATAATCTTTCGTAATGATTTTTTCCTGTCATGGATGACTGGTAGAAAACACTTTTTAGCATTAAGTCCATTTTTCTGTTTATGCAAGAAATAATAAATTGCTTGTTCCTACATTTGCTAAGTTTTGTGTATAATTAGTTTTTGTGAATGAGCTCTTAAGATGGATTTGGATTTTGTATATTGATTTTAGATAAAGGTATCTAATACCCAGATTGACCCTATTTCAAATTGAGTATCAAGGCTTTTTTCAAGGGGAAGATTACAGGTTCGTATCCCGTCAATTCGGGATTATTAACGACTACCTCAGTGTCGCAGTGGGCGAATAGCCGGCTGAGATGCAGGAGGTAGCAGGTTCGATTCCCACCGCGGAACAAATGTTTGCATGTTCTACAGATAGGTATTTGTTCCGGGTCTGGATGTTTTTCTATACATATATCATAAGTACGTATTTACAAAAAAAACGTATTTAAGTATTCTATCAGTTATCTGGTTCCCACAGTACAAGCTTTGCTTAGTTTGGGGCTAGATAGCGCTATGTGAAATGTCCAGCAATATTTATATATTTATATTTGGAAATGTTAAGATTTGCCGTAAAAGTCGGCAAATAAAGTAAGTACCTACCTATATAATATTGCGTATTGCAATTGTATTTTTATTAAATGGTCCATCCAAAGGTTGCCGGGAAGAGATCACTTATAGCGATAAGGCCATTCATTGTACCTGTGATTTTAAAGCACTTTTTTATATTGCTGGACATTTCACACAGCGCTATCTAGACCCAAACTAAGCAGAACTTGTACTATGGGAACCAGATAACTTACAGAATACTTATAAATATTTTTTTTTGTAAATACATACATATACTATATAGAGAAACATCCAGACCCGAAACAAATATCTGTAGATCATGCAAACATTTGTTCCGTGGCGAGGATCGAACCCGCTACCTCCTGCGTCTCAGCCGGCTATTTGCCCACTGCACCACGAAGGTCGTCCTTTTCTTCTAAATTTCTTTTAAAGTTTATCTTTAATGGTGTGCAATAGAGACATAACCTATCTATCAACCATCCTATCTATATCAACCTATCTAACAAATTACAAACGTCGCGAAATAGGGTACCTAGGCTTTGATAGTTTCTTTAAATTCTATAAATATTATGTTTACCTACTGAAATCCAGAATTGTGGTCACACGACATGATATTCAATTAATCTTAATAGCAACACATTATCGTAATATATTATAGGGAAACGCGCGATCTAGGCGAGTAGGTCTCTGATAGCGAATCTATCGCTAATGCATTACAAGATACCTTAACATGTATGGTATTACGTACCATTATCATCATGATAACGGCCATGGGACGTCCCCCGCTGAATGTGCCTTCCCCATAGATTTCCAAAGCGAACGATTTTGAGCGGCCTGTACCCAACGGCTCCCAGCAATCTTTTTTTTCACATCATAATATTATTTAAGAGTAGGTATCTAGTAGAGTTCCTTGTGAAAGGGCTCGCCCGGGAAAGCACTACCACCATACCTATTTCTGTCGCCGAGCAGCATTGCTGTGTTTCGGGTTAAAGGATTTTAATCTCTCCGTTTATAATGTTTAAGCCGAATGTTTTGTGCACGTCATGTTCATTTTATTAGAATTACATGTAATCTAGATTAAGAAACATAAACCATGCAAATTGCGTTGATATTAATTTGTTATTAAATTAAATTTAAATCTCTAAAAGGAAAATTATTGGCAATAGGTTTTCATGTTAATGCGGTCATAAAACAACAGTAATTTAATTACCCTCAAACCACAAAACCCGCAAGGCTCCGTTTTGTCTAAGACACCTTCACAAGACCACAGACAATTGATGGTTTTATAATTGACATGTCATCCACCGACATAGAGCCTTTTTTTTATTATCTTTGCCTTTCTAGAGCACTCATTCCGACCATTGTTACACTGACTTAGTCAAATAATGCATCGAGATATTAATATAATCATTTTCGATGTTCTAAAATGGTGATTGATTGTAATGACTAAGCAGTTTCGGGCATTCTTTTTTCAAATTGTTCGGCACTTCGCGTTGTGTCTTAAAAAATAATATTGTCTATGAATAGGTTTTTTATAGTGGGTTAATGCGTCGTTTATATATGCGAGTAAGTGTTTTTTAGTTGCAATGTGCTGTATCATGTTGCGTTGTCGGTTGGGCGGCAAAAAGCCTGGTTTCTTGGTGTTAAGATGACATCAATGCTTAAAACAGGTATTGGTATAATGGTAGTATCAAATTATCAACGCTGGGAAGGCATTGAACTTTTGTGGAGGTAGGTTACCTACCTAGTCTACCTGCAATATTTTTATATGAATTATTAACTCTTATGTCTGGTTGTTTTACATCTTTAGATTGTTTTGTGCGTACCTTTTAGACTAGATTTTAACAGTAATACCTATACATTAACAAATATTAATTGTTTTAACTTAATCCATACGTTTAATTTTGTTTTGTCCTGTCCATCCAAAGGAAGACATCGCTTTAAGCGATAAGACCGCCCATTGTACTTTGTTTGGTGTGGAATAAGGAGTATATCTTTCTACTTTGTGTTAATTAATTGAATTTCAGGATAAACAATCCTCTATTTTACACAAAAAGGCCACTAATAGCGATCGTGTTATGTATAATACTAGCTGTTGCCAGCGGCTTAGCCCGCCTTGTTCTGGGGTGCAAAATTACATACAGAAAAATTGGCATCCCATTTTTATCCCATGGAAACTGATTTACGTACATACCAAATTTCATCGATATTGGATAAGCCGTTTCGACGTGATTGACTAACAAAAAAATAAACATCCAAACTTTCGCATTTATAATATTAGTGTGATCTGGCATAATAAAATAAAAGTTTAAACAAATCAAGCAACTTAGGTGTCTACACCATTTTAAGCGTTTATATATTTTACTTACCGAACCGAAATGTATTCTACCAAATAATATAATTAATAAAGAATGCTGGACATTTCATATAGCGCTATCTAGCCCCAAACTAAGCAAAGCTTTTACTATTGGAACCAGATAACTGATAGAATAATTATATAAATGCCTCCATATACCTGATATAGAGAAACATTATAACAACTAATATTGGAACAAATAATGGAGATCGTGCAAACATTTGTTCCGCGGCGGGAATCAAATACGCAACCTCCTGCGTCTCAGCCGGCTATTCGGCTACTGCGCCACGGAGCTCGTCTAATTCTAGGGTGGAGGGAATAAGATCTATACTGACGTACCGCATTGGGGTGTATTGTGCATTACTTTCCTTCTAACCTGACCCCAGCCTAAATCCTTGAAATAACGGAGTTAATGGCAGCAGCCTTCCAGGACCCCCGTGGATGTCGTAGCGGTGTTGTGGGATGAACCTTCGATGACCCTATCAGAGAGCAACCTGAGAATTATGAAGCGTATACCAACATATTAAAAACACAGCCTTACAAAAATAAGCGGGATCTTTACCGTGTAGTGCGTTATCTGCGATCGAAACATGACTTCGCATCGCGGCGCAATGATCTATGGTGCGCCTGCGCATCTTCATTGTTCCACTGGGTTACACGGCTCTCTTTCGGGTGGTTAATTGGGATTTTGATTATTGACGTTGTCTTAGGTATTTATCATTTTCACTAGTTACAACAAGACTGATTTCAAAAGGGGTAATCTAGCACAAATCCATACAGTTAATGAGCACGTTATTATTAGGTAGGTGATTATTATTAGATACGTAGGTACCTGTTGGTACTAGGATTACCACAAATTAGAGAAGTATTACCTGAGCTTGGTATTCAGCATTATAACTGACCAAACAATTGACATCTCTCTAGCCTCAAAGGTTTGCTGGAAGAAAACTCTTCTTAAGGTTAAGCTCGCCTTTGTATGTACATGTCGTCTATTTCTGTATTTTTAAATATATTTTCTTTTGTGAAATAAAGGGTAAAGAAAGAAAAATATTTTTTTTATTTGTTTTTTTTATTTTTTCGATTGACTTACCAGACAACAATAAATAGTAACTGGATGTTAAATAACTTATTCTACGGCCCGTATGCCCGTTTTCACTAGCCCTAAGGGACTAATTCAAATACACAAATATTAAGGAGTTACCTAGGGCATAAAAACGTTTCACCAACCTTAAGGTGATGACTAGAGACGTTAGGCCTTGCCTAAAGTTACGACACCGATATGTCGGTGCGTTAACTGACGGATGTTTTTGTGGCAGTGAGACTCTGCCTTTTCACTTGTAAATTGCATGGATAAAAATGAAAATCATAGACAAAGTGTAAAGAATTTAGGCAACCCTTAGGTAATTTAGAATTCAAACATCACACTAATATTAGAAATGTGAAAGTATGGTTGTTTGTTTGTTACTAAATCACGCTGTATTGGCTAAACCAATTTCGATGAAATTTGGTGTGATGATATATTATGACCTAGATAAAAAGATAGGCTACTTTTTGTTGACAAACAACGCGTGCAAAGCTGCTGGCGTAAGCTAGTTAAAAATATATTGGTGAAATAAAAGTGTATGCTAAAGGTTTGGGTTACATTAGGCGTTACTTAGGCACCTCTTTGCTTAGTGAAAGCGGGTGATAGAGATATTCAAAATATTGCGGGACGCGGGCCGCGTTTTCTTAGTGTTCGATATCCATCTTCGAAAGCTAAAGGATTTAAATGTTATGCAAGTGAAGCCAGGGTCTAAAGCTGCTCAAATCTAGTATACATGTAGGTAGTTACTAGCCTGGCACTAGTGCATCGTGCTTCACAATCATTACTCATGCACCTCGCGTGATTATGATGGATGGCGGCACGTGATCGTTTGACCCCACCGCAATATACGAATGAACTGAATAAACCTGTAATGTAGCTATGTATACTAATGGAAACTTATTAGGTCCGATTTGACATCTGTCATTTTGCATTCTGACATAACTTTGTACGTAGTTTTTTTGTTATCGATGATAGCCAAGCGTTTCACCACTATTTCACCTGATGATAAGTGAAGGTGTGATCGAAGATGGAGCACGCTTGCCTAGAAAAAACCTACTCACTCTGGACTTGAAGACTCCAAGATTGTACTGGTTCGGAAAAACATACGCAGGAAGTGAGTTCCACTCCTTACTTGTGCTAACAAGAAAAATTGAAGCAAATCATTGCAGACAATATTAAAAATCCGTGATAAATCCCGTATTTATAATAATAATCCAAACGAAGTGTTTAAAGAAGTGTAAATCAAACTCTAGCTCCATTTTGGACATCTTAATAAAAACAAACACATGAGCCATAAAACATGACAAAAGACACTCGAGAATTTTACCCACAACACCCATTTAGCAGATTCTATAATTTAAAAGGATCAGATTAATAATAATTTCTTCAGAAAGCAGAATGGCCCATGTGGTCGATGCCAACTTCGGATGAAATAAAAAAAATCTATCCGCACATGACGCCTGTTACAAATCCAAAATTCCCTCCAAAACGATCTCACGCTGAGAACAAAAAAAGACTGCCCGATCTTTGAGAATTTTTTTTTGTAACCTGCCATTGTGAACGCACCCGCGCCGGACCCTAGACTCTATATTAACAAGATTTTGAATATTCCATTGTCGCTAACACTTTCTAAGTTTGAATTTTTTTTTTCATCCGTAGCTTGGACATTTCGCTTGAATTATCGCCGGCCAGTTTTGTTAAAAGGTTTAAGACGCCGATTGCTCTTTTTTTCCATAAATGTCAGTGAATGGGTCGTTCTTGACGTGGGTGAGCGCGTGTATAATTGCCATCAGGTAGTTTCGAGCTTGGAATCTGTAATATATGGATAATTAAAGGACGGCTTAAGGTGGAATTTTTGTCAAAGTTTATCGGCGTTTTGATTGAGGTTACGACTCTCGGCTGTTACGTTCTCTATGCGCCGTGAAGACGTTATTCGGAGACATGTGGCGGTAGCTTTATGTCCAGATATTAAAATATTACAAATAAAAAGTTTCATTTCCCAATCGAGACTCGATTTGTCTTGCTAGATTATAAAAACATCGAATGCTGGTTGTTAATGCGATGGAGACCATAAAAATGGAATAGTTTCTGTTCCTGATTGGGTATTATTTTTAATAGTAGAGGTTTTATTAAAGTTTTTACGGCTAATGACGCACTTGTGTGCGGGGATTGGCTATTACATAGGTTTAACAGCTAAATAAGTAATAAAATATTTAAGTATCGATTTAAAACTGATATTTGCTGACTGTGATGACCCTTTGTCCATCACGATTCGACTTAACAACCCATCAAGAGTTTTTGATGTTCGGATCAAAGGTGAAGTGATGGGGAAGTACCCACTAATTTAATAAATAACTAATAAATGTTTTATTTTTAAGACTGCTTTATTTTTTGTGGCAACAAGTGTTCGGTTTATTGATTCTGCTATTTTAACAGCCCATTAAACTTTACTACTCCATAGACAAATTATGGACCCTAGACCTTTAAATAATAATCGAATGAAGAATAACAAGATTACGTGACATATTCTAAAAGTTATTAAATGGGGATAAACGGTGGGTGACCAATTTAAATGTGCTGAATTCTACGTGTAAGTATTGTTGAGTTTAACAAAGAGTATATTACAAAGGTAGAGTCAACCACTTAAATGGACATAAAAAGGTTTACAGCAAACGATAACGTAGGCACTCACCATTCTACCAAAAATCGATTTCTCTTCGGCCAAAACAAATCAGCGGGCCACAGCCATTCAAAACATTTCTATGCAAAACACGAGACAAAGAAACCTATGCAAGTGGAAAAACAACGATAAAGCTGTAACAATGCATACTAATTAACTTGTGCCTGTAACGACGGCCATCTTTAAGAATTATTACACCGTAAATTCCACATTTAAATTACTCTTTCATACGTCGAAAACTAATCGAACATACTGCGCTCTGTCTCCTAATTTACCACTTTTTTTCGCCTCGTGCTATTGCTACTGTGCGCGTTTAACTGTCAAATTTGAATTTGAAATTGGAACATGGCAGATTGATCGGGTTTTTTCCCGCTGTTCTCAATTTGAGATTGCTGTCAGATTTACATAAAGGGTACGAGTTCATTTAGTAATAAATGGCATGTGTCCTATTACCTGTGTGTGGCCTCTATGGGGGTTTTGACTGAGTTTTTTAGAATATGATCGTTGAAATTGGTAATTTTTGGTAAAAATAGCTAAATCCGCACCTAGCGTCGAATTTTAAGCTAACTGTATTTTTTGACAATTGGCTCTAAGCAAAATATTTGTTTTCGTCCAAAAATGATTAAAACCGAACGTAGAACAGGTAGATAATACTTACTTACATTATATATGTAGAATAGATAGGTTCACTCACAACTTCATTTAGCACAACAATACGTTGTAAACCTTACCGTTCCAATTATTTCTAATTGTCCGACGTACTTTACGATCACATTCGTTTTAACGAGTTTCGTGCGGAAATTACTCATCCCGAAGATTGTTTATGCGAGAATTACCATAAATAATGGAGGGAATGTCACTTCTGACAGTTGGATAACGTCTTATTTTCACGTGGCATTTGCAAAAAGTCCCTAGGATTACTTACAGTAAATACTTATTTAAGTGTTATTCATATCAATAGCAAGAAATAGAATACTAATGAACCAAAGAAAACATTGACTTGGGAACTCGACGTGGACTTCCTGCGTTGGTTTTTCTTCTTACATAAATCAAGCCTGAAGGTACATTATGTACGCAACATAATTACGTTATCCGTTATTTAATGGTAAATAGGTCTATATAAGATGGTTTCTCTATCATTCAGAGCTTTGGCAACGATACTCGTCACTTAAGCTTGCAATTTTATGAAGTAAAATACTGGTTGTTTGTTAGTTAATCGGCTATAAAGATAAGATATTATTAAGTTTATTCGTTTTACACCTCAGTCAATCTTCCATTAAGCAATAATCCTCTCCATCCAAAGGTTGTCTGGAAGAGATCGCTTTGTTAAGCGATAAGACCGCCCATTATGCTTACATTTATTTGTTTTATTTTTATTTTTATATCTGTTGTGTCTAGCTTGTAAGGTATAAAAGAATTTTCATTCATTCATTAATAGATAGATATTTAAGTTGTCTCAGAAAAGAGCCTTGCATAGTTGCATATAGTGAAAGACCTGGGGTCTACTCTATAAACCGATAAACGATAGATAGGTATATCGGGACAATATCGTGCAAATCCTACCTAATTATTCGGGGGACTGTCGTAGATGGTTTCTGTCATTTCGATTATGTTGAAATCGTTAGCAGAGTAGACGGCCAGGATACTGGAAAGATTTAGTCCGTCTCGTGCACAGGGGGTTTCTACGTGACTCTATCTGTCATCCATCGCTCACTAGGCCATTTATTAATTATTACATTTTTATAATTTATATATGTAAGTATGACAATATATATTTTATGTATTATAATATTAATATTTATGTAATTTTATGATTATATTATACATTATAATTATGCATTTTATTTTATATTATCTATATTTTTAATAAATATATGTACGTGTACTATATCGGATTTACGCCGCCGTCTTTATTTTGTTCACATAGATCCTGTCCATCCAAAGGTTGCCTGGAAGAGATCGCTTTTAGCGATAAGGCCGCCTATTGTACCTATTATTTAAGTGTATTTTCTTATAAATGTTTGTATTTAAATGGTGTGCAATAAAGAAATTATCTATCTATCTATCTATCTATCTCTTTTTATCAATAATCCTTTGAGGGGATTACATCTTTAAAATAAGTAACGAATTGGTAATATTATTGAAGTGAATGAGGCTGCAAAGCTCATTATAACGTTTCTGTGGTAAAAAGATTGAATTGAAAAGATGCTGGCCAGGTTTAATTCTATTTTTGAATTCAAAATCAGAATTGTGTTGAGATTGGAAGCGCGCACTCGGCGCGGCGCGCAGCGCGGCTTCGTGCACGCGCAGATAAAGCCGAGACGAGCCGACGCATGCTAAGCTCCGCTATCTCAAATCTCGTTTACCGTGTCTCACTTGTTTCACATCTTTATCAAAAACCAGCCTTACTTTTAATAACAAACACACACAATGTTTGCAGTCTAATCCCCACATCCTCGGTTTGTTGTCCGACGCCAAACGGTAGCTATGAAAATTATGACATACGGGTCTATCTTATCTATGGCCACTCTAAAACATATGCTCGGCGCCTAATGGAGTACTTACTTACTAATTCAACACTTTCGCCCATTAAATTGAATTCATTTGCGCGCGGCGAGCGACGAGCTGTTGTGACACAGCGTGTGTCGTTTTTGCGAATTTATGTTGCAATTTTAGCGGGTAATGAAGGAAAACAATGCTATTCCTTCGGACATCGGAAAACGTTTGGAAAGTGGCGGGTCGCAGCGTGGTCGCTAATTTCGCGCCCTTTCACCCGTCACTCAGACGTCACGACATCCGTGAGCGAATGTAAAACTCAAAGTAAAACTGGAATTAGCAAAGATACGCGCCTGCGCTCTGAAATTGCTTCGAAATTCGAATCCCTAAATACAGTTGTAAAATGCAATAAGAGAATAAAACCCATGATTTAGTCAACTCGTGATTACTGAGTGGAATTACGTGTGAAAATGCCGGCTATCTGCGTTTTCGCGCTGCGATCTGTCAAGTGAAGTTTGCGATTCGCGCGCCAATTTTCGCGCTTTGACATTATTTTGTCTTTCGTTGCTTTAAATTGAGATAAAGTAGGTAATTTAATTGAAGACATTAACTTGATTTACCTTTTATTGAATGAAATATTACAAATTTCGAATACAAAAGATTTTGAAGACAAATGTATCAAAAATATTATGATTACCACTTTCCAGAGATATGTACCTAATTGTAGTTTTATTGTGAATGAATAAAATTGCATTACGTACCTCATATTTAGATTACATAGCTACGGTTATTAATATGAAATAATTATATTAAGCAACGGATAATAAAACTACACATTATTTTTAACCCACTACTGCTGAAAATTACTTAAAAGAGTATAATTATGTATCATTTCTGTCTCTGTACACTCGCGGAGATTTTTACTAGTGCGTCCATGTAAAATAACACATTCGCGCGAACAAATTCGTTGAATAGATTTACAAATTGTCAAAAATAAGATGGCTTCCTTTCAATTTGTTTTTAAACAAAAATATCATTTAACATTAGAAAAACAGTTTTTTGAAGTGAATACTTGTTTTGGCGCGTTGGGAATAGTAAAAACTTCTATAGGCGCGTTGAGTATTTTTGAGATGGGAAAAAATCATTGAACTCGCGACACTGTTACCGACACCTGTCACTGACACCTCTGTATATAAGTATCTGTAGTGTAGTCTGCTTTTATTTAAGTTTTCACTTCTGTCAGCAGTCCCGGAGTGCCACTATTTTTTTTTATTGAAAATGTTTGTTAGACCCATAAGCTAATCGAATAACAATTAAAAGTTGTTTTTTGTTTTACTAAACTTTGTTAGACCGTTGTCCACTAATCTTAAACTTTATTAAAATATTAGCTGACCTGCGCAGGCTTCGCATAGTTTTTATAAAAATATGATAGTGTATTCCACTCACGGATAGTGTAGTTTATATGAGTGAAAGAAAACAAGAATTTACAGAATCGGTTCTGATTACGCCCTACAAACTTACAAACTAACAAACAACAAACTTTACCTGTTTATAATATACCTATAGGTAGATCTCTATTGTTTTGCCTCACCGTGAGTGTAAAGTCGATATACAATTTAAATGTACAATGAGGTCCGCACGTAAATAACTTATAAATGAAAAGGTTTCATTTTAAATTTAAACTGTCACCTTCCACCATTTTTATTTGACCGCTCATTACAGATTTTAAATTAAGAAGGTACAGTCGGAATCAAAAAGATCAGCTAGAGCTGCGAGTCTGCGACAACACAGTTCTCTTTTTTAATTTATTTATTAGTTTATTTTTGGAAAACACTCTTTAAAAAACTTTAGCTACATATTGATACATATGCCTAATGAAAAATATACCAAAGACCAACTCGCTTAGGTATGTTTTTGTCGTTTTTTGGTGAATTTGGTGATTTGTCGCACAATTCACCCACGACAGCTATATCCGGAGACCGGATAAGGCTACAACCGGGGCTTAGTTTACATTAAAATGCGAGTAAATAGGAATTCAGCTTGACATTACCCGCCATTACTCCAAAACAAATAAACTAACAAGGTTTTGCATTGAATTTTTTTGCGTAAGTTACGTTTAGCTTCAAACTTTGGGTGGACTTAAAACTCAGGGTTGGGCATGTGTAACTCATATCAGAATTACGAACTTATATGGGTACTAATTAAACATTAAGATCCCCCATTCTAAGAGAGTCGAGAATAATACGGTACCATAGTAGTAACCAGAGAAATACTACGTACAAAATTACTGATTAAAACGGGTATGTAACACAGCCGAAACGTCGGGATAACAAATAAAAAATGCATACGCGATAAATACCCATTTTAATCAGTAATTATTACGTATAAATTTACGAGCTAACGAAACATAGAAATAAGTTACTTTGATAAACGTATATGTAGCTTATGAGTTTTATAAATGTATTGAATAATGTATATTTTAAAAGATCGTACGTTGCTTATATAAAAAATCTAAAATCAAGAGAGAAGAGAGCAAGAAGAAGATTATGTAAATTTTTTTTTTACAGAGTTTATTTTTATTTAATAATAGGTCTTTACCTATGAAATTGCCGTTCTTCAGTACTGGTCATTTCAAATAGAAATAAAGTTTGGAATGGCTTTGTATTCAAAATTCCAATTAATTTTGTTTTAAAAACATGACATTCTTTTTACAAACTCAGTCTTTTGTTTATTGATTAGCGTTGTATTTTCATTACATTTGAACATTTTTCGTCATAATGGATACTTTAAAAATTCGTGTAATTATGGAATATGAGTTCCGTCGTGGCACCAACGCGACACAAACGGCACGTAACATCAAAAACGTTTACGGAGAGAACTGTACAAACGAACCCGTTATTTGTTTTCCCGGTTCCGTTCTGAAAATTTTGACTTGAAAAATGAAGCTCGTGGTCGTCCGGAGACTTTGGTCAACAATGATGAATTAAAGGCGATTGTGGAAGCTGACGAAACTCAATCTACAGCTGAGCTAGCAGCAGCTTTTGATGTTAACATCAAAACAATTTGATCCATTTGCGACAAATAGGCAAGGTAAAAAAACTTGACAGATGGGTGCCCCACGAACTTAACGATCGCCAGCGCAACGTACGCGTTGAGACCTGCCTCGCGCTGCTCAATAGGCAAAGAAATGAAGGAATTTTGAACCGAGTTGTTACGTGCGATGAAAAATTGATTCTGTTCGACAATCGAAAGCACTCAGCAAGTTGGTTAGATCCTGGTTCAGCACCAGAGCAATGCCCTAAACCAAAAATGATCCCTAAAAAGGTGATGGTCACTGTTTGGTGGTCTAGTGCGGGTGTGATTCACCACAGCTTTTTGCAAAACGGCATGAGCATTAATGCAGATGTGTACTGTGAAGAACTGGAAACAATGATGGAGAAGCTTGTACATCGGCAACCAGCTTTGGTCAATCGGTCGTCCCCACTGCTCCTTCACGACAACGCGCGACCCCATACAGCACAACAGACAGTCTCGAAGCTGCAAGAGCTGGGATTGGAAGCTCTCCCTCCTCCGCCATACTCACCAGATCTTGCACCTACCGACTATTACTTTTTCCAAAATTTAGATATATTTTTAGTGGGTAAAAATTTCAATTCCCGAGAGGCAGTACAAAATGCCTTTGAAGAGTTTGTTGCCTCCCGTCCAGCTGATTTTAACAAGAAGGGCATCAATAAACTGCCAATGCATTGGCAAAGATGCGCCGATTGCATGGGTGATTACTTTGAATAACAGAAATAAAAATGTTTAAAAAAAATAAGTACTTTCACTTATTCCATACAAAACGGCAATTTCATAGGTAAAGACCTAATATATAGATTATGTTTCGGCTACAACTTGCCACGAGAAACGAGAAAAAATATCATCTATGATTGATATGATAAGAAAGTAATGTGTTTTCGAGGCTGACTGTACCATTTAAATCGTAGAAGCGGCGACCATTAACAAAATAAATTAATCTGAATAATTTACTTCAAATTCCGTGAAATTACTTCTTCATAAACGGCTGGATTTTGAATATTTCATTATTGACGTTTTATAAATATATAATTAGGAAGCTTATACATTAACTTTTTTAGTATAATAAGCATACTTGTTTTTACTTAATTTAAATCTCAGTCGTGGTCAAACCTCATCAAGTCCTTACCTTACCTTAGACTCGATAGAACGTAGGGCTTTTAGGCTTATAGGTGAGCAATATATGGCGGTGACTAAGACCCAAAGTCTCGAACACCGCCGTAAAGTTGCAAGCCTATCGATCTTTTACAGAATACATTTTGGGGAATGTGCCCAGGATCTGATCCCGCCATCTCCTTTCCATCAAAGGACAAGCAGGCGCACGGCTCAGTACCATCCGTACCTAGTCAATATACCACCCATTCGCACACACCGTTTTGGTTCTACGTTCTTGATGCGTACAGCTAAGGTATGGAACACTTTGCCGTCGTCTGTTTTTCCTAAAGAATACAATCCGGGCCTCTTTAAGGTAAGAGTAAATAGGTTTCTTCTAGATCTTCGTGCTTCATCTTAGACCACATCATCACTTACCATCAGGTGAGATTGTGGTCAAACGAAGTTCTATCCAATTAAAAAAAAAAAAAGTCTATCCCACTCTACCATGACTGAATGTTCTCGCAATGCCTTCAGTAGAGCTGAATGGAGACGCATCGCTAGACCCGCTACTCATGAGCCAAGACCTGATATACCCACGACCACTCTGCTAGCAGCGCCCGACTAAGAAGAAAAATTTAAATCACGCTAATATTAAAAATGAGAAAGTTTTGATGTTTTTTTGTTTGTTGCTCAATCACGTCGTAACGGCTGAACCGATTTCGATAAAATTTGTTATATTCGTAGATTATAACCTGGATTATCACATAGACCTTTTTCCCATAAATCTGTTCCTATAGGATAAAAATGGGGTGTCAAATCAATTTGCAACAGCGAGTTTAGTTTTATTTCTTGGTTACCTACACATTTAGTAGTGTAACTGGTACGAATTCGCGGGCAACAGCTAGTCTAAAATAACTTTGTATTAGATATGTACTTTGTTACGATCGGTAATTAATATTATTTTACCCGCAAATACTTCAGTTTATCGATCATGGCACATTATGAAATTGTGCCAAAATATAGGAAAATAAAACACACAATGGGATAGTGTAGCTTTCTATTAGTGAAATAATTTACAAAATCGCTTCAGTAGTTTATCTATTACCCCTAAAAACTTGAGACAAACTTACAAACAACAGAAAACTTACTTCTTTATGATTTTACTGGCTGTTGCCCGCGACTTCGTACGCGTTACACTATTAAATGTCTTAACCTAGAAATAAAGCCAAACTAGCTGTTGCAACTTGACGTGACACTCCATTTTTATCCTATGAGACCTGATTTATTGATAAAAAGTAGCCTATGTATTAATCCAGGTTATAATCTACGTACATACTAAATTTCATCGAAATCGGTTTAGCCGTTACGACGTAATTGAGTAACAAACAAATAAATAATTAAACAGACATCCAAACTTTCGCATTTATAATATTAGTGTGATAGTACTTAGAGTAGCTTTGACCTATTGATCTCAGTTATGATAGACACATCTGTATTTTCATTTCATTGTATTTATATAGTATATATTTTAATAATAAAAATTTAATATAACGTTTATTTCAGGCAACTATGTGCTCACACAAAACATGATTAAAGTCTCTAAGTAGGTACACTGTTTATTCAACATTTAATTATTTTTATTAAAAGCTACCATCCTATAACTTTCTCGTGAAATTCAGTCCATCCAAAGGTTGTCTGGAAGAGATCGATTTTAGCGATAAGACCGATTGTATTTCTGCGTGTATTGTTGTTTGTTTTTTATATTGTTTTTTATTTTAAGTGTGATTTACAATAAGGCGTTTTCTATCTATCTACAAATACCTTAAAGACTAACATACATAAAACATTACACTTAAAAACGAAGACATATTTATTTGGGGGATTTTGCTTCGTAGCCTCTTCCCTGTAGCGCCTGTAAACGATGCAGACTAGCCAGAAATCCGGATCAAGTACCACATCCTTATACTTCGCCAGAATCTGGAGAGTGTAAGACTTGAAGTTAATAGTTCTACAGGACTCCAGTCGCTTGATAGACATTCGAAACATGCCTGTAATCGGGCCCTGGGTTCCCTCCCTCACGAATCGGATATAATTTAATTTTAATTTTAGGTTTCGCTTCTAGATCTCCGTATAAACTTCAACTACATCAAATCTCACACTCCGTGCGCTTCTAAAGGGGTACCTACAACATTTTCTCTTCCCGTATTAATATACAGATTACCATAATTTCCAACACCCTGTAGCTATAACCAAGTGTTGTCATTTAATATCTAGCTGGTAGATTAACGGTAGCTGGACGGCCACCTGTCAGCCGAGTTAATGGACTGCCTAATGATAATGCTATCGATGGCCAGGTTTTTCAAATGTTTTTTTTAATAAGTACCTAACTACTTAATGTTTTGTTATGAATAAATGTGAACAACTAGGATTACTACACAAAGAAAAATAGGCCATTAAATTGGAGTCATATATGGCTCCAAATGATCCCGTGAATTTTATGAGGTAGTGACAGTGAGTGCGGATATCGGATAAACATAAAATATGACGGTTTTTGCGGTGAAAAGGTCCATCCATGCGCTTGTTTGCGACTGGGCGTGTCGGTGAATGTTAAAAATGGCAGTCACGCACACATTCGTGATTTCGAACAAATATTCGTCCGAAACGGACGGAAATTTGTTTGAAACTTTTGTTCTATGTATTCTAAGGTGAAAAATACTAATCTCAATCATTCTTGATATTGCCGAATTGGCAGCTGCCGTACCTATATCACCTCTCCTTGCCCAGCATCCATTCCATAAGCATTACTCTAACAATAGCTTGAGCCTTAATCCAATGTTGCAATATTATTACGTTCATCTTGCAATATTCATAATTATAGTGAACTAGCTTCCATCAGCGGCTTCGCACGCGTTGTTTGTAAACAAAAAGTAGCCTATGTGTTAATCAGGCTACAATCTACGTACCTACATACCAAATTTCATCGAAATCGGTTCGGCCATTACGGCGTGATTGAGTAAAAAACAAACAAACAAATAAACAAACATCCAAACTTTCATATTTATAATATTATATAGTGTGATATAACATAATAATCATTGTTTCAGATTATAATAAGTTAGGTCTTGCGTTAGGTAGGTGGTACGGAGCTAGGTAGGTTGTCTATCTTAGTATTTGAGATTTGAAGGTAACATTTACGACTCTTTCAATCAATAAACCTAAATCCTTAGATATCCAGATTACTAGAGCTAAATGATGATTATATAATTCAGTTCAGCTTTCAAATGCAAATAAATTGAACGCCTCATTTCCCCAATTAAGATATGAGCCACATAATAATTTCAAAGCATCAAACTTTCAACAGCTCCTAAGGTTAATATCCAGGAGTACGCCGCCCACCGGTGACGTTCAACATAATATCTATAAGATTTATCGCCCAATTTATATCGCCACTACCAATAAATCCATCACAGAACCACATCGAAATGTGTTAATTCTCCATCATAAATCTCCCACAAATTTACGTTATATAAAGGACGCCATTTTAAAAAGTCGCATTATGTAAAAGCCCGCTAAAAGTGGTGCAGTAGCACTTTACAAGCCATAAACACGAACTGAAAAAAACATTTCCTTCAAAAATAGAATTCGAATTGCCGCGGTTAATTGCGTTCCCGCCAATGAGAGAGAGCTGCGTGCGAGTGGGAAAACTGGAATTTTGAACGAGATGGAATGACGTGGGACTGACGGCTCCGCCCCGTTAACAACATGGCGTATTTGTTGATTGGCGGGCTTTTGATCGGAGCCTCCCCGGCTGCGCGGGTGACGTATCGAGGCAGCGCGGGAAACGCGAGGCCTGCGGAAAATGCCGCCGTGACGGGCCATTGGCGCGGGAAGAGCGCGGGAAAACTTGCCGTGTTTCTATTCCATTTTCAAAGTTCATTGTTCTAGGATTATTTATTTTTAAATCTAGATAGGTTTAATCTTATAACCATAGAGATAACGCATATTATTTGCTGAAAAGCCGGTTTTTGTTATTTATAGTAATCTGGATTTAAATTTGATATTTTTGATAAAAACTTTTAGGCAATTTCTACACGGCCATAAATGTTTACCCCAAAACTTCTTTGAATATACGTACATACATTTTTGTGACCATTTATAAGCTTTTTTGGTAAATACTTCAACAGGTAACATAAATAAGAATACTTACAAAAAGCTTTGTTTGCTTTCATACTCACATAGGTACCTAAAGTCCATTTCACGAAAGAAGTCTCGCAGACGCAGCGCTGTATTCGCGCGACATAATGTTGCCAGGGTTAAATTGGGGAAATCAGGGGAAATGATTTATAGTTCATTTACTTTCATGATTCGAATATTTAGATAAGATTTTTTTTTTAATTTAGGTCCCTCTTTGATGTCCATACTGCTCAGTTCAGATTAGTGAAAAATAAATCATTCTGTAATTTCTAAAATATAAAATGGAGATGTTCGTCCAACTATTAGAAATATTAACCAACAACCATTAGAAAAATAAAATAACATTTAAAAGTTTTATTGAATAATTATGATCGGTCATACTATGATCACTGTCAGAAGAGTGAATAGAAACAGAATCAGATTCTGTTTCACTATCACTAGCCGTAGATATAATAAAACGATCCATTTCATCATCCATAAGACCATCATTTTTTAAATATTCTTCTTCAAAATGCTGTACATGTTTACATTGAGCTGCCCAATCTTCCGCTGTAACAGTCTCAAAAGCCTCTTCTGTTAGGCGTACAATTTCTTTTGGATCTTGGCCCACGTTTTTATCCGCTACCCGTCTCTTTACAAGGCTCCACATTTTTTCGCTCGGATTGAGATCGCAGTGGTAAGGCGGCAATTTTAGCAATTCATGATTGTGAGATTATAATAATGCATCCACGGCATATGTAGGTGGACCTTTGTTTTGTTTAATTAATTCAAATAATACAGCTTTTGTCCAAGTATCTTCAAAATATACTCCCTTTTCTCGCAGCCATTCCTGCATGTCACGTTTAATACTTGACATTGTAGGCGCTTTATTTATTTGAGTGCAGTGATACGGAGCGTTGTCCATTACTACAAGTGACCTTTCAGGTAGGTTAGGAATTACTTTTTCCTTCATCCATTTCAAAATATTAGTTGAGTTCATGTCATCGTGGTAATCTGAGGATTTGGATTGGGATTTGAACATTAACAATGCACCATTAACAAAACCATTTTCAGTTCCCGCATGAGCAATTATCCAACGACTCCCTGATGACTCTGACACGAACATCCCAGGCTCCTCCTCACTTTGCCAGCAACTTTTGGCATGATAAGTGTTGTGTATACTCGTATAGGTCTCGTCTAAATATACTACAGGTTTGTTCTCCACATTGCGATTTCTTCGAATTCTCTCCAAATATCTTGAACGCCATGCGGTAATATCATAACGTTCCATAAGTAATTTACGTTTCGATTGGCATCGCTTATACTTGAAACCGATACTTTGCAATATACGGTGCAATGTTGTGATACTTCCTTGAAAATGTATGTCTTCTCTCAAAGCTGCACGTAATTTAACCAATGTTGGTAACTCCTTCCTCACAACATAAAAACTGTGAATTTTTTGCCGTATAGTGCACAAATCAAATCCATCCAAGTCGAACTTTTTGGCATGCGGGCGACTCTTCCCTGGGGTGACGATAACTTTAGAAGTACTCGCCGCTGTTGCGCCTTCTTTTGTAACTCTCGTTACAGTTTTCTCTGACACACCTGCAATAAAATGAAAAAGTTTGAATGATTATTTTCGTATTTAATTACACTATTTTTTAATATAACTTTACATTTTTTTATTGTGTTGCGTTAATTCCTTTTAAAATATTTCTTACTAAAAAACATGCATTATAAAAACTTAATTCCAATCTGTAAGAAATCAAAATCGGGAAAAAATCTGTATATGGCAGCCCCAAAATTTACCTGTCATGGCGGCGACTCTCTTGCGAACATTGTTTATTGGTATTATAACACCGTGATTCTTGTGTTCTGCTTCACAGAACTCCTTCACCTTTAATATAATTTCTCGACCTGCACTTTTTACAACTTTTGGCATCGTAAATAGACCTTATAACGCACTAATCCAACAATAAACTCACAAAATATCTACCACAACAAACGCACCTTGATAACATCGAGAAACGACAACATGGCCGTTCTCCCCATCTGTCAAATTTAGTTACACAATTGTCCGCGGGACTTCTTTCGTGAAATGGACTTTATTTACTCCTTAGGTAGAGATAGATATCTGTCATATCAATCAATTTTATGGTAATCTGTTGACAGTCAAACTTAGCTCATTTGTTTTCTAATTTTCAAATATTTCTTTCCATCCATCAAATGCATCATCAATCATTGGTCAAGCGCCTACAAATATTGGCGGCAAAATTATGACAAGTGACATGACAGCGCCTGTCAAAAATATTTTGGCAATCCTAGACACATCTTAAGTAAGTTTGATGGTATGGTAGTAACTTTGTGAGAACACTTCCGCCTGGTAGATATCTGGAGCAGTTGAGCTATCTATAGATCGTCTGCAACGGTCTTAGGATGATTCAACTACATATATCTTTTGAATGTAGAGATATATAACTAATGGTTCTGTGAGAACAGTAGACCTCGCGTCCCAAGTCCAAAAAATAATTTGCGCAACAAAATTAACGAAGAAAGTCCAATTTTAAATGGAATTTCAGGTGCTTGAATTTACCAATAGGCCTACCTACGAGTATGTATTTTTGAGCAAAATATTAGAATAAGTTTTAGCGATTATCTACTCGGGTTCCCTTGGTCCTAAGAGGACTATTCTGGTGTCTACGGGTTCGTCTTGTGCAGGCGGAGAGGACTGCGTAGCCTGATTGGTAAAGGTAGGTATAAATTTTCTGAAAAAAATTCAAAGTTGATTTCTGTGCATTAAACATTACAGCAAACTCCCCCCCTACCCATTTCCAGCCTCCACTCCACCTTTTTGGAAAAAAATTCGCAACATCTTGTGTAGAATGAAGGCCCTCAAATTTAATTGAAATCCATCGATAAATAACGCTACTGCAAACTTTCCCCCTTTTCCCCCCTATTTCCCCCAATCATAAATCGCGATTGACTAAAAAATTTAAATAATCAAGGAACTTGTCTACCAATTTTTGTCAAAATTGGTTGAAAAATGTGACCTGCGAGAACGAGCGAGAACAGGCAGACAGCCAGCCAGACAAAACCATTTTTTTGCCAATCTCGAAACTGAGACGCTTCGCTCGCTCGGTCAATTAATAACTAAATTGTGTTGAGGTACCTACCCTAGAGCCATTTTGGGAGTATTTTTCCAACGTTGCATGGTTATAATGAGAACCAGTTTAAATTTTTTTTATTTCACTAAATCCATTATTATATATGATACAAACTGTTCTTGAGCTTATCATACGGCCAAAAATGGATTCACTTTCTATAAAAAAGTATTATAAACAGACAGTCTAAATTAAACTAAATAACTAAAAAGGACCAGGGCCCGTAGCCAAATTACATTCGCTGCGAATCTATTCGATTTCTACATACATTTGTTGTCGCCGAATGACGTGGTATTTCTATAGTTTGTTTCAAATCCCATAAATTTTCGGACGTATCGACTAGCGTCATCGCTAATCGACTGTAACTTGGCTAAGCCCTCAGTTCTCAATTGGAACGGTAGGCTAGTTCTAAAAACTAACCAATAACGGTAAGTCTACCTAACTTATATATATCGAGAAGGTATCTACCCTCCTTCTGTCTACATTATCACATCAGCACCGTTACTATTTTCATCTACATCATCGAGTTCGGATGTCGAACACGCTGACAACTCGGTTATTTCACTTCCTTACACATTGAGCCACGCACCACAGCCACAAAACGCCGTCACATGAAGCTGGAAGCGGCCACTTAGTGTGGAAGTGACAGCCACTTTATATACATTTTCCTCCACTTTAATTCGGTGTTGGCTACACGACAACACGAAGCGTGAAGCGTAGTCAACTGTGTGCGGCGAGTCCATAAATATAAAAATTACGAAAAATGCAGTCTCCAGTTCAGTGGCGGCGTTTTGTTGCTGTGGCGCGTGGCTCATGTGTGGCGACGCTAAGAGCACAGTTAGCTGTCACTAATGCAACAGAAGGAGGCCTATAACCAATGAGGGGTTCCTAATACAAAAATAAAACTTTTTAAAAATGTAACTGAAGGATAAGAAAATAAATAAGGCTTTAACAACAATATTTTTTGTATTTTCATCGGACTTTTGTAACCAGACCAAATACATAATTTCATCATTTTCAATTAAATCGAATACAAGGAAGCTAAGTTAAAATTCACCTAGATACAAGAGTTGCCATACATGGAAACATCTATTTGTACTAAAAACGGGATATTTACCATGATTTGTGAGTTTTTAGTACAAATAGTGTTCATAAGCATAGTTTCAAAAGTTATATGGAAACATCTATTTTCAAGCCAAATAAAATCTTGTAAAAAACTATATCTATTCTTGTGTTATATATTTTTTGACAATTCTCAAGCTGAGACCACACAGACAAAACTCCCGCTGCTCTCGAACGGCGTCATGCAACTGTCAAAATAGGAGCGGATTGATTTATCGCTCGCTCTGTAGGTGGCGCACATGTGGTGTCACTCGAACAGTGGTTGAGTGTATACACTGCCTTAGATTGTAAAACACATTTCGTCAGCCTAATTATCAGAATTCCATACGAACAAATTTTACAGGAGCAACAAAATACTGTTTTTTTCACATAGTTTGAGAGGTTTTTATCAAGTTACTCTTTCTCATAGTGACTTTATAAAAATCGCCTCAAACTTTGTGAAAAAATTATTATTTTTTGCTCCTGTAAAATTTGCCTATGTGTCTCCTCATCGTAGTTTGATAAATGAGGTGTCAATCGATTCGTTTTTATGGTTTTATGGTGACAATAGGCTACCATCGACAAGATATTTAGTAGTCGTGTTTCATTAAATAGCTAATCTAATCTATCTAATCAGCCTACATCCATTAAATTTTAACTACAGATATAAACACCGTTTTTGTGCTGCAGAGAGGGCTGTTCGTGCAGATTATATTATGGGTCCAAGAGAATCATTACGCCAAAAGTTTAAGGATATAAATATTATGATATTCTCTTGTTATCTTTTTCTTAACATCTATGAGAATCTAATATATTATCTTCACAGAAATTAATATTATTGTGAGAAAAATAGTAATAATAATATTTTTAAAACTAGAAATAAAGATAAACTCGCTGTTCCCACTTGCAGACTCCATAAAGATAAGGTGTACCTGCACTATTATAACAAACTCCCAAGTTATGTACAAAAAATTTAAACGTAATTAATCAAAATCTTTATATTCAGATTATTTATATGATAAAAAAGAGTAGTAGAGTTCCTTGTGAAAGGGCTCGTCTGGGGAAGTACTACCACCATTTTATTTCTGCCACCATATCCTTCAAACCGATACACAGCAATGCTGCTTATTGCTGTGTATCGGTTTGAAGGATATGGTTACCGGTGAATCTACTGGCACATGAGGCTTTACACCTGTATGCCTCAAGTTGACGGACGCAGGGCAATGCTTCGTAGGGCACGTTTCTAAGGTGCGTGACCTACGAGGCAATACTTTATTATAGGCGATGGTTACCACTTAACATCAAGTGGGCCATATACTTGTGATAGCTTCAGGTCGCATAAAAAAGTTTTAAAAAATTACGTCAAAAAGCATTGACGGGCTTCGAGATTACGAAACTTGAATAATTATATCTAATTACGGGAATTGCCATTTTGATAAAGTTATAATTAAATTAATTAGATTCAAACTGACACAGTGTCACGCTAGACAGCTGCGCACCTTCACTAATTGAAGAGCAACGTGTGAAATGTCATGTAGATTGTATCTTGACGGTTGTTTATTCCTGTGTACGTGACTCGCTTTAAGCGATAAGGCCGCCCATTGTACCACGTATTAGTCTTGGTTTCTTAAGTTTAAGAATTTCTTGTAATTTTGGTGAAAATATAAAAGCATGATTTCTCTGTTGTAAGTCATCTGAGATTTTACCACCGCACTTCTCGACAACGGAATAAAGCTCATCCACATATTGTCGACAATTGGGCATCGAGCACCACACGCTTCACGCGATCTTTTCTACCCCATACTTGCAGTTGTGGAATGAGCTCATTTAAGATTTTCGCGTTAGGCTACGACAAGGTACCTACGCTTCAAGAGAAATGTAAAGAGGTTTCTACAGGTTAGGGAACGCATCGACAATACCGCGGATGTTGCCGGTATCAATAGACAACGGTGACCGCTTACCATCAGGTGGGCAGTAAACCTGTCTACCCCAAATAAAAAAAAAAAATAAAAAAATAGTGGCACTCCGGGATGTGAAAACTTGAACAGATACTTATATATAGAGGTGCCGGTAACGGTAACAGCGTCGCGAGTTCAATTGTTTTTCCCCATTTCTAAAAATGCCCAACGTGCCTAAAGTTTTCACTTCAAAAAAAATTGTTTGAAAAGATATCTAGTGATGAAGGTTCACAAATTGAACCGAAACATTGTCGGTCGAAACACCGATAAAACGGTACGTGATAAATCCCGTATTTATAATAATGTTGGAAGTCCTCTGGTTGATATGATGATGAATGAATGAAATGAATGAATGAATGAAAATACTTTATTGTACACCACAGAAGAAACAAACATAAAAATAAAAAATCACAAAGCAACAAGTACAATGGGCGGTCTTATCGCTTAAAAGCCAGTGCAATAAGTAGATACATACATAGTAAGTAGATATGTAATGAGAGTGCAATAAAAGCAGTAACACAATACGCGGAAGGCAATCTCCGGAAGAAGGCTTCACTTTACTGTGGCCCAAGTCAACAGCGGATTCACAAAACTAACAGTCACATACACAAGTCCTTAGTCTGTCAGTCAAATCCATATTCACCACACTAATATTATAAATGCGAAAGTTTGGATGTTTGTTTGTTTGTTACTCAATCACGTCGAAACGGCTGAACCGATTTTTATAAAGGCTAAATAAGGCTAGGTAGGTAATAGGCTACTTTTTATCTCATAAATCAGGTTCCATGTGATAAAAATGGAGTATCAAGTCAAGTTGCAACAGCGAGTTCAGCTTTATTTCTAGGTTACCTACACATTTAGTAATGTAAGGCGTACAAAGTCGCGGGCAACAGCTAGTTTATTCATAAAAATCACAAGGGGCACTTTGAAACGTCAATTTTATCGCCTCCATGACCAAGCTAGGAAAGAATCCGGAAAGAAACAAGTGTTTTTAGTGATTCTTTATCTCTTTTCCTTAATCATGAAAATCATGGAAATCGTCCTGCATTGTCTCTCAAAGAATATAAACATTGTAAATCACAATTACATTGTAAATACTAAATAATTTCAAACAATAAAAGATCCTGTTGGTTTCTACGGGCTGATGATGATGATGATGATGAATTTTAAGGTTTAGTCGGTTATCTTAAAGCACCTAATTATGAAGTAATCAAACTTTTTTTATCGAAAACAGAAACTTTTGATATCGTAGCAGCGCGAGCGCGTTTAAATCTTTTGTATGGAACATTTTGTCTTCTACGAAATTAGCGGTTAGAATATCAAAAGTCTAGAAACATATTTTTTAGACAAATCGCAGTTTTAAGAAACTTTTAGTAAGGTACTTATTTCTATAGTAATAATTATTTTAAAAATTAAATTATTGAATCTAGAATTTTTCTTTAGATTTTACGACATGAAACCTTAAAAAATGCACTAATAAGTCATGGATTTTTAGAAAGAAAATCGTTTTTTATGTTTGAAATGCGACTAGTTTGACAATTGGCTGAGGGCTATTGATAATCAAAGATTGAAAGGAGTGAATTTATGGGCTACAATTAGATCATCCGTTTACCATCTCACTAGGGTATCAAACGAATACTCGGGACAAATATTCGCACATCATGCAAACATTACATGCATGGGCATTTTTCTAAAGTGCGTAACCTAAGAGGCATAGTTATAGGCCTCTTGGGTTATACTTAGTTATAGGCAATGGATATCTAACATCAGGTGGGCCATATGTATTTTCCATCTCCAGGATGTATTAAAAACATTTGTCCCGCTACAAGAATCGTACCAACAACCAATTTAATTTAACTAAAAACTGCGATATTTTACTAATGCAATTTCCAGTGTTCATATTGTTTTTGTTACATGTAAAGTGTTCACCAAAATAAACTAGTGGTTCGCCCCGAACTGAGATTTCACGAGTCTCCGATTAAACAAAAAAATATTATTTGTAACTAATCATTGACTATCAAAATTGTACCACGAAATGCATAACCAAACTACTTGACCTACAGTTTCATTCAAATTACAGGTAACCGTAGTTCATGTTAATTGGTTTTTTTTGGGTAGAAATTGCAGTTATTCTGGATTTCAGACTTTTGCCTATATTAGTGTCACTTAAGCTACACGCACTGTGTATTGTACCTATTTGTGTCACTTGCTTTATATATACTTGTATATACTTACTTTATAATATTATGGCATGTAATAGTTTAAGTTTTTGCTGCATAAATACTGTATATATAGTAGGTCTACCCTGTGAATTTTGTCAAAGTTTAGTTTTTATTATAGCTAATAATTCAAAAACTATAAAAACATTACTAAAAATAAAAACGGAATCTAAATGTTCTAACGAAGACCTTTCATTTGACGTCCCATTTGACCTAAGTCTCATTTTTTTTTTTTACCCCTCTTGATCCCCAAAATCTCAACAACCCTCAACATTATTAGCTCATTTAGTCACACCAAAATTGTACCATCACTAACTACCTACGTATCAAATTTCACGATGATCGGATCAATGCTTCAGAAGTTATCCTCGGACAAACAAACATACATATGTATGTACATACATACACACATACATACAACGCCGAGTTGCCCAAGTTGATTTAGAGATCTCGCTTCGCTCGATCAATAAAATTAACCAGACTATCGGTATCTACCGCACTTTATATTTAAATCTTACGTTATATTACATCTGTGTGCTTTAATAGCAAAATGTACATTATTTTGACGGACACGTTAAAGTAGGTAACATAAATGATTTTTTTTTTATTAATGCAATGATCCCTACAAACTACAGACCCATAAACTGAAACACGTTTAAATCTATGTTAAAGTTCAGATTAATTATCTGCGATTTTTAGTGCACGAGTGTACAATTATGTAAATAATTTAGGTTGGTTCTTTTCTGCGACTGTACTTTTTTTTCTAACATATGAAGCCGGAAATACATTATTTCTTTCTAACAACGTTGGCAACCCTACCTACGCCACAGACGTCGTTAAATGTATTATCTCTAACAAGACTACATTCACTTTTAAACCGCTATTTCCTGCACTCTTGTGCCCCAACCAGTTTTATTTTTTCCGATGCGTTACGTATATGCCCGCGGCTGTTTTTTGCTGGTCACAATCACAACATTCAACCTACATTGTCCCTTCTTAAGAACATTCTCTTTTAAGTGACCGCAATGTTAACAAACCATATAAGTTTAAAAACTGTAACCTACATAATTCCTATGTTGATGGTAGCCTATTTCACCCGGACCATAATAACGAATCGACTGACACCTCATTCATCAAAATCAGATGAGTAGTTTAGGCGCTACCTACGGTAGAACAAACTTACATAGACTGCTAAAAACATAACCCTTCCTTTTAGCTTTGCCGTAATGCAGATCTCACTGATACCTACCGTTTGTCACAAGATATCGCTAGCCTAGAACGTCTAGTTCCCAAGATACAGCTGTTTGAAGTTTGACAGCTGTCATCAGAAATGTAGATCTCATTGATACCTACCATTTGTCTACGGATACCGCTAGCCTAGAACGTCTAGTTCCCGAGGGATGGCTGATTTAAGTTTGAATAACCCAAACCGATTGTGATACTAACAATAATAACATTTATATTTCTTTAACCAAAATTATCTCTTAATTGATACAAGCCATCATAATTATGAAGTTACTACATTGTAGATGCCCTGCGTGGAAACATTTGAAATAATTTTTAGTATTCCACGAAGAACTCCAAGCCAAAATATAAATCGTTGCTCTTCGTGGAATAAAATTGGTGCTCTTAAAATAGGTGCTCTAAAAATCATTGCTCTTCGTGGAATGCCTCCTGCTAAAAACATAACCCATCCTTTGGCCTTTTGGCTTGGCCGCAATCCGGTAACAAAAGAATTATTAAAAAATTAAAAAACCCTTTATCCCCCTTTTTACGTAGGGGGTTAAAAACTGACATAGCTCTTACGGGGTGTGTTAAACTAGCTTTCTATTAACTAGTGGTTCTGTGAGAACGTAGGTACTCTTCCTCGCGTTCCCTTGGTCCTAGGATGTCGGATCTGGTGTCTACGGGTTCGTCTCGTGAAGGCGGAGAGGACTGCGTAGTCTGATTGGTATAGGTACAAAGTTTCCGTAAAAATTTGGAATCCGTCCATATATAACGTTACAGCAAACATCGCCCTCTTTTCCCCCCCTCCACTCTCCCCTTTTGGAAATGTTTTTGAAACATCTTGTGTAGAATGAAGTTCTTAGTGTGCCTCTCAAATGTAATTGAAATCCATCGATAAATAACGCTACAGCAAACTTCTCTCTTTTCCCCCCTATTTGCCCCATAATTCAAAATTGCGATCGACTAAAAAATTTAAATAAATCAAGGAACTTGTGTACCAATTTTCGTGGTAATCGGTTAAAAAATGCGACCTGTAGGCGAGAACAGACAGACAGACGGACAAAAGCATTTTTTGGCAAATCTCGAAACTGAAAGCTCGCTCCGTCAACAAAACCGGGTCCAAATCGGTCCATCCGTTTGGGAGCTACGATGATTTTTGGGTCAGGGGTTAAAAACTTAAAATGTAAGGAGTTTTGTCTTATTCTTCTCTGCTTAGTTTGGGACTAGATAGCGCTGTGTGAAATGTCCAGCAATATTTATTTATTATGGTTAGCTAATTTAAAAAAACGAACTGAAAAGATGTAAACAAGCTTGCACATTTTTATAATTACATGTGGGGACTATTATATTCAACATGACCTACATAAATACATGTACCTATACACGGTTAAATCATTACCCTCTTGCTGCCCAGTCGGGTAAGAAGTTAGGATAACTAGATCAAAAACATAAAGTAAGATATATACAGAGTAAATAATAAGTAGCTAAGTCTTATTCAAGTTATAATCTATCTGTATACCAATTTTTTTCCAAATTGGTCCAGCTATGAAAACGTAACAAACAGAAAGATTTACTTTCGAGTTAAAATTATTTGTATGGATTTTTTTATACTACTAAGGTAGCAAACAAGCATACAGCGCACCTGATGGTAAGCGGTTATCGTAGCATATATACGCTTGTAACACCAAAGGTATTACTCGCGCGTTGCCGACCCTTTATAATTTTCAAAACGCCCTTTTTGAAGAACCGCATGGATAGAATAACTGAAAGAATATTTACATATCTCATTAAAAAAATATAAAAGATTCAATTGAATCATCTAAAGACCGTTTCAAACGATCTATAGATAACTCAACTAATCCAGATCACTACCAGGTGGAAATGTCTCGCAAGACACTGGCTGCATTGCCCCGCTGAATTGCAATGCTTATGCATTGACCCAGATAACCGCCAGCTCTCGGATCACATGTCGCTTCGAGCCACAAAGAATAAAGAATAAAAAAAAACTTGTGGTTCGTCCCGAACTGACGATACATTTCGGTGACTCCTAATAAAAAAACAAAAAATCGAAATGAAAGTGGATAGTGAAACTTCTACATAATTTTTAGAGAGCTATTCAACAATACCTTCAGTTTTTTTCATTCCCCTCTCTTCCTCAATGGAAAGTATCTTCAAAATTTGATTTGTATGTAATAACCTACCAATTAATAAAGAATCATCAAAATTCGTTCACCCGATAAAACATTATGCGTGATATGTACCTACAATAACAAATAAATATAACTGACTTCAGATAACAGAAAAAACCAATCTACTGACTAAACCGATTTTGATGAAATTTTTATGCGACCAATTGGAAAGTTTTCCTTTCAAATAAAAAAATATTTTTTCAAATCGGTTGATAAATGACGGCGGTTCTGAGGTAATAAACATATAAAACACAAAATAAAAAATACAACTGAATTGACAACCTCCTTTTTTGAAGTTTGTTAAAAAATACTCGGACCAATTGAGTACCTCCTGTTTTTGAAATCGGTTAAAAATAAATTGTCACTCTACTTTCTATCGGCATCAACATTTAAAAAAAGTCCTGCACATATCGAGACCAAAATAAAACCAAAAATCTACTAACTTCAATACAAGTACTAAAACATAAAATTAAACCTGTTACTAACGCATTATACCACAACCATTGAAAGTTTTGCACCGACAAATGTATAAAGTGTAAGGTAACCCCAGCGATGTATTTTAAGTAATTTGTAAGTGTTTTATAAAAAGTAAGAGTATAGACAACTTGGTAGTAAGAACCTATCACTGAATGGAAAGGCAATGAGCGCATTTCACCAACTATAAAACGGTTGTGGGGATCTCAAACCGCAACAGTCATCTGCAGAACGCCATCAAACCATTCGACATGATCGCATTTGTAAGTTTATAAATAATAATTTATGTGAGAAGTGATTATTTGTAGTAAAAGTGATCTTATCGACCTAAAAGTTCGACAAAAAAGGCCATCCGGTCGACAGTAACCCAGTGATCTACATTCGGATTCCACGTTCAAATTTTGATCATCGACAAGTGATCTAAATTATCACAAGATGGGATACCTAATAAATTGTGCCAGTTTTTATTGTTAAAAAATTAATGTTCTAAAAAATTCATAACATCATTAATTTTGGATGAATCTTAATAGTGATCAATCAATTTTATTTCCCACTTTGCACCATTATCAAAAACGCAATATTTCTATTGATAAGCTCCTTAAACAGAATATGATAGTTAAAACCTCACTCAATATTGCAAGGGGTCAATAAAACTATTTTTATTTATAATTATTTATATCGAACTTGAAACCCCCATTTAAGTTTTGTAACTTCTAATCTAAGTTTCTGATCAATAGTCAAATTAACATCATTATAAACTTTCACTATCCTTCAAATAGTCACACCGTTGACGCTTTCGATCGGGAAACTGTCAATAAAAAGGGAAAACATAGTATATCATGTAATTCGTGGCATAATTTTTAAGTCGATATTACATCACAGCTTCCTACTCTGTCGTCAGAATGAGCAGTGAAAGGACTATCCCCTGCAATGCAATTCAAACTGCTATCATTATCTCATTGCATTATGCAATGTTTTGATTTTTATTTATCTTTTAACCTGAATAGATCTTCGTTTGACCACAATCTCACTGATGGTAAGTGAAGCACAAAGATCTAGAAGATACCTAATCACTCTTACCTTAAAGAAGCCCGATCTATTCACGATAAATTCGATTCTAAGGAAGATCTATTCACGATAAAAAAACTGCTACCATCAACCCAAAGTCCTGCTCCGTTACTTCAAGGAGTTAGGATGGTTGGAGTCAGGTTTGAAAGGGGTAATACGCAATATGCTTCAGTGCTGATTTTTTTCCCAATAGAATTCGTTTCAAGATCATTTTTTCAGACTTTTAATAACTAAACGCAAGGTCTGAACAACGAAATATGACATCAGATAGTTTCATAGTTGAATAGAATGATGGTCCATCGATAATTAGGCCGCTTGACACCCAGAAGAATAAAAAAATCAGCAATCCTTAATTCCCCATTTCTCTCTTCCAGAAAACAGCAGCATTCCTCCTCCTGGCCGCGGTCGCCACCGCGCGCCCCTCCGAAGAATGGGAGCCCGAAGGCCACTCGCACTCGGAGCACACGAAGCCCTACCACGTGACCGTGGTAAAGAAGATTGGCGTGCCCATCCCCCATCCCGTCGCGGTGTCCGTGCCTCAGTACGTGAAGATCCCTATACCGCAGCCCTACCCTGTGCATGTCACGGTGGAGCAGCCGATACATGTCCCCGTTTATAAGGTAAGCCTCCTTGCTTAGGTGTACATCTTAATCATACTTCAGTTTCATGGTTTATAGTGAGACATCGATTGATATGTCTGGTCCTCCATGACTAAGCCAGGAAAGAAAGCAGCAGGAAATTAGGCTGGTTTTATTATGGCCCTATATAAAGGAAGGTTATATTTGGTGCCACGGATGGATATTGCTTTCACATAAAATTGCAATAAACAGTCCTTTTATCCTTTAACATCACACACATCTTAGTCTATTGATGGATACAGCGAACCAAGAGGAATCTTTTACACCATCCATGAACCTCAAGAGGCTATTTGGGGAGCATCTTATGCTGTCGGTCGTGGCAATAATAAATACTCTACTGGCACCCATTTTTAAGGGCATCTCAATCTAAAAAAGAAACAAAGTCTCAAAGACATGGCAACTTACTATAGGCAAGCAGTCAGTAAAAGAAGTAATTTCGACTGCCAGATTGTTCCTAGTCTCACAAACTTTGAGGATCTTAGTTTTGACGTTTTCTACAGCTTTTATGTACATACTTACTTTCACTAATTGGTCTCCTGTCCAAATAAATTAGGAAAGTCGATTTACCATATCAAATGATTGAGTTTGTTTTCCGAACCTCATACACTTTTTAATTCAAGACGCTAGAACATTCGATTTATTGAAGTTATGTGGACGTCTTCCAATAAAAGTGTTTAAGACCTAACTAGAATGAGAAAGTGAAGGTTAGAAACGTACAATAAAAATTAATATCACAACAAATGAGACAGCAAACAGCGTCGTTAATTTAATTAAATAAAGTGCCGAGGATTAACAAGATTAGAAAATTCTTTATTGCACTAATAAAATAATACATAGGCGAACCTAATGCTAATTAGCATTTGCTTCCAGCTAACTTATTGTGTAGTGTGGATAAAGTGATAGTGCCAGAAAATAGAAAGGTCAACAAACTTTAGCTTAGGTATCATAAAATAAACTTATAAAAATAATAATAATACACATACGTAAATTAATTAATAATGAATTAATTATTCATATTAATGATTATAATTATTAATTAATTAATCATATTACGACTTTTACTGCCTTCAACGTTACTCCAAAAAACATACAAAGTTCGTAAAGAAATTAATCGCTAATTCTTACCACATAATTACCACACATTACGGCCGACCACATTTCCAATTGCAGGAGAAACTATGCAATTCCATCCTTTGAACGTGCGATCTTGTATCAGTGCCATTGTAATTTTAAGTGCTTTCTGACATAATAATACCACACCAATTTATTATGTAATGCGACTGGCCGCAACGAAAGTAAAAGCAACAGTCAGTGGAGCGTGCGGCAAAAAAACATACGCTCCCGCGTATTTGTGACAGATTGCGTCAAAAATCAAACGATTGATTTTTAATAAAATGAGGCTGATTACTTTTAGTTGCCAGTGCCGCAGTGCCTAAAAAGGTTCTGCTCTAATTATCAAACTTTATTTAGAAACCTTTTTTGCTCTACATTTTTATTTTCGCTCAGCGTTCTTATTTCTGTAGTTCGTTTTTTTTTAATTCATTATTTCCTTGTTCCAGATTGTCCAGCAAATAATAGAGAAACCTGTGCCATACACGGTCGAAAAGCCCGTCCCTTATGAGGTCGAGAAGCCCTACCCCGTCGAGGTCGAAAAGAAGGTAGAGGTCCCAATCCCCAAGCCCTACCCCGTTCATGTTCCCGTCTACAAACACATTTACCACCATAAGGGAGGCAAGCACTAAACGGGTTAAACGTCAAAACTTTTAAAATATAGGGTAAAGTGTGCTTTGTGACATATAGCTCGCTATGCGAGCTTTTTCACAATGGCTACCCATTTGTAAATAATAAAATATAAGACTAATGTAGATCTGATGGAGATGTAATTCCATCAGTATTGACTACAGTATGTGATAATTTATTGTGTGAGCAATAATATTTTGTTTGTTGCTGTTTGCAATCGTTGTTGACTATTTTGTAATTGTTGTTGATATTGTAGATAAGTAAAAATACTATTTTATATAAAACTGTTTATTTTTTATATATCCTATATAATGTGTTCTAATTATTTCCGGTTGAATATTCACACCACTCTTTGCCTAGTTCACTGACAGCAAAGTAGCACAAGTTGAGGCTGCAATTTCGAATTCAGAACACTTCAATAATTTATTTAACCGCGCACTTTTCTGATCTTAACTTTTCATCATTACTTTATTAGATTGCAGTTAATTAAAAAATAGAGCTTATACCAATCTGCTAACTTTCCCTCGAGGTCAAGGCTCCGGTCGTCGACTCTTGCCTGCTACCAAATCTGCATCACACTTTTATTGGAATGATCATCGTACATTGCTGTATAACTATGACCAAGATTTTCAAGTAAAGTTTCAATGGTGCAATGGACAGCATGTAAGATAAAAGAGTTGATAGTTTTGCATGTCTGGAAATGCGATCTGAGATTCTTCAATGTAATAATGGCAGTGTGTTGTGTAACTTGTGTATGTAGGTAGGTTTTAATTAAAATGAGACAAGTCTAGTGTACTCAATTCAGAGAGCTAGTTTAACGGTACCTTTAGTTTAGTTTGACTACAGAATTGGGGTCATAATGGAACTTAACTTAGAGCGATTTTAAGTCGAGCAAAATATTTAAATAATAAATATGGGGTTTGACGACCACCATGGTGCAGTGGACGAATAGCCGGCTGAGACGCAAGAGGTAGCGGGTTCGATTCCCGCCGCGGAACTAATGTTTGCATGATCTACAGATATTGGTTCCGGGTCTGGTTGTTTCTCTATATATATTATAAGTATGTATTTACAAAAAAAAATTGTGTATAAGCATTCTAGCAGTTTTGGGGCTAGATAGCACTGTGTGAAATGTCCAGTAATATTTATTTATTTATTTTTTTAAATTAGAACGTACTTAAACTTGGAGTGCTAATTCCCTTACCAGAAAAGTAATGCTGTCTTTACTTAGATTCTAATTAGTTAAAATTTTGTTACATAATCACGTCGTAACGGCTGCACCGATTTTGATAAAAATTATACACAGATAGTTTAGATCAAAAACACAGGCTACATTTTTATTGGCAAACCACGCGTGCAAAGCCGCGGGCCGAAGCTAGTATAAAATATATACTTAGGTTCTAGTGTCAGAATAGAAACATTAGTGGACCATTTCTGTTGTAACAACACCCTGTATATAGTACATAAAGTCAAAACACCTTTAAAGCTCATTTCTTTTCAAAACCTTTGTATAAAAAACTTAGATACAAAACGCGCTGTGTAGGTAGTTATAGTAACACATTGAATACCAGTTATAGTGTATTCTGTGGCCTGGGGTCGATTAGGCCCCCCTGCTGCGCGTGAGTCACTTTTGTACCACTCAAGTTAACCTTTTATATTCCGAGAAATATATCTTTGGTGCATTCATAAAATATGAAAAGTTAAATTAAATTCAGCGTTTTACAATATTTTATGAATGCAATAAAATTGGTTGATGCAAAAATTTCAAGGATATAATATTGTTTTTTATTTACAACTGACATATAATGTTTAAATGTACTTATAAGCAGATCTTATGGAATTACAGGTACATGAGACTTTGCATCTGTGTAATACCAAGTAAGCCCAATCTTAGTAGGACGACCTTTGAGGTAATGCAATTGTTATATACCTATGCAGTCAGTGTCTCCAGATTGGAAAATTGAATTTACAGTGTACTACTTGAAACTACATTATTTTTACTAAAAGTATATAAAATACAGCTGATTTTACAGTAGAATTTAATTACATTAAATTGAAGTTTTAACCACTAACTCATATTCAAATACCTATGAGTGAACATGCGTAATATATAGGTTTTTGAAAAATATATTTCTTTGATATTTTTTAACTCCACCTCCGTAAATCACAAAACTACCCCATCGTACTAAATGAATGTGTAAGAAATTTGTGTTCTGTAATTTATTTTCGTTTACAATAAAGAGTTATCTTATCTAATCTAATTACTTTACTATTCTGACATTTTTCATCTTTTATTTCGTTTAAAGACAATGATTTACAAACTCACAAACTCTTCAAGTATATAATACTGTGAATCTGCGACAAACAAAATCATAAGCCCAGGTACCATAAACCCGTAGGAACGGAACGTTTCACGATTAGCATGTGAAAAGTCATATGATTTTAACAATCATAATGTCACACCTGCTATTTTCCTCCGCAACCTGCTAAAATCATTCGAATTAAATCACTTTCGGTTGTCACCATATATCGGTCACAGTCATTCGGGTCTGCTACAAACCACAGTCGTTCGCATTTCTTCGGAATTCATCGGGCGTTTTCGTTGCCCGTATTTCACATGTGAAGTCACATGTGAAATAGCAGTGATAAAAAACAATAATTGAGCATTATTATTATTGACCACCTCCGTGGTGCAGTGGGCGAATAGCCGGCTGAGACACAGGAGGTTGCGGGTTGGATTCCCGCCGCGCAACAAATGTTTGCATGATCTACAGATATTTGTTCTGGGTCTGGATGTTTTTCTATATATAATAAGTATGTATTTACAAATTTAAAAGTATATAAGTATCTATCAGTTATCTGGTTTCCATAGTACAAGCTCTGCTTAGTTTGGGACTAGATAGCGCTGTGTGACATGTCCAGCATTATTATTATTTTATTCACACATATTTATTTTAAAACTCGTTTATATAAAATATATTCATTATTATTGTTACTATTAGCCCTCTGTGTCTCACTGCTGAGTAAAGGCCTCCCCACATTATTTTCAGTCACTTCTTTCCAGCGCCAAGGTGGTCTAATCTGCTCGGAAGTTAGTGAGCTCGTGTCTCCATCTTATCCTTGGTCTGCTGCGACGTCTTCGGGTTGTGTCAGGGTTCACTCCATATGATCATATATGATTTAAAATTAGAAATGATTTCCATGGCTACAGATCAGATCAAACAATTGCAGGTGAATGCACACTCGCAATTCAGCATCGACTGCATGTATAATTTTCAAAAGTTATAACTTGTTTCCTTTTTTTCATAACTTTTAGAGGATTTCTTTCAAGCCAAAATAACAGTACTTTCCATACACTGTATTTACACTATTACAGTGTACAGTAGATGCAGTAAAAATACAGCAGATCTACTGTAATTATAGTGCATCTGAAAACATTGGGCATTTAACCTGGCTCAAGGTGCTACGGAGAGGGCTATGCTTGGTGTTTCTACGAGATCAAATCAGACATGAAGAGATCTGTAGAGAAACCAAAGTCACCGATTACATATGAGGATTAGCAAACTGAATACCTGATTTCCTCATAATTAATCAAAAATAAGTAATAATGACACCAGAACAGAACAATTGGCTCCGCCCTTACGCCGTCAGTGGCGCTGCGGGCGCTCAACCTATTTAGGGTTCCTCGGTCAAATATGAAAACGAATGAAGTATGAGAACTCTGTGGTTGATGCGAAGTAAGTCTGGGAAGTATGAGGTGATGGGTTCAATTGATTCCCGCTGAGGCAAATGTTTGTATGAAACGTAAATATTTGATCCGAGTCTAACTCGTTTCTAGAACGCGTTTATGGGTGAATCGAGACTAAAGCTGTGATTTTTTAATAGCGTGCTATAATCATCATCATCTACAGCCCATAAGTACCCACTGCTGGGTGTAGCCTCCCTTTGTAACGCCACCCTTCCCGGTCCTGTGCTGCGCATCCAGCTGCATTCTTTTTATGTCTGAGGACTTTCTTTATGTCGTCGACCCATCGCGCCGTCAGACGTCCTGGACTTCTTAGGTCTGTGTTTAACCACCATGGCGTACTATAAAAAGAAAATATAAGTAATAATATGGAATTTTGTTTTTTTTTCATCATCATCATCATAGGCCTCTCTTCGTTGTCGCCATTCACCTCTGTCCTGCGCTGTTCTAACCCACATACGTTGTTTTTTTATGTTTTTCACATGTTTTTACTTATTTAAATTTTGAGTTGAGTTCTGACATAGGAGCCTATAAATGGGTATTGTGGTACCCAGGTACCCGTAGTTCGTAATACTCGTATTAGTATCTGTGGTAGTGCTCGTAAGACTCGATACAGGGGGCTTAGCACGAATAAATAAGTACTATGTTAGACGTTAGCGAGGCGATAGTAAAATTTTAGCCAGTGATAACGACTATTTAACCAATGTCAGCCTTTGAGTGACTGACTTGATGATGACAGCAGATCGACGCTGCTGTCATCCATACTTCAATATTCATACTTTTTATTTATAAATTTCGAAAGTAACTCTCGTCTCTTTTTTTTATACCACTAATGCAGCAAATAAGCATACGGCCCACCTGATGGTAAGCGGTTACCGTAGCCTATGGACGTTCGTAACACCAAAGGTTACTCGCGCGCTGCCGACCCGTTAAAATTTTCAAAACGCCCTTTTTGAAGAACCTCAAACTGTAGTCCCTGAGGAAAACCTCAGCAGGGAGACCATTCCATAAGCTAAGTGTTCGCGGGAAGAAATTCATCTGGAAGCTCACGGTACGCGACCACATGGTCTCCAAGGTGTGTGGATGGATTCCCTGCCGATGGCGAGCGGTTGTCTGTTTGTCTGTTTGTTACGTTTTCACGATTAAACGGCTAAACCGATCTTTATAAAGTTTAACAAGGAAATACTGTGTATCATGAGAAAGGACATAGGATAGTTTTTTCACGAAAATAAGCTTATTTTTTATTAAAAAAATTCCATTCATTTATTTTGCCACTTGGACTGCGCTATATACTACTAACATTATACAATATTTGTTACATTTTAGGGGTAGCTAGTGTATATATAATTGTACCTATATCTACTTATGACTGTTGGATCTTAGGTACTATCAGGTATGCTGGTACACGGAAACATACGGCAGGAAGACTCAAAAGTACCTTTGAGGTCATTAAGTGAGTTCCAACCACTTGGTAAGTTTAATAGGTGTACCTAGAGTTTGTATCGCTTGATCAGTGGAGGAAAACGAACGAGGACTTTTACTTTACTATCATGAAAATTGGAAATGATCCCATCAACTCCATCATCATATCAGTCCCAGGACGTCCACTGCTGAACATAGCCGCCTTCTATCAGTTATCTGGTTCCCATAGTACAAGCTTTGCTTAGTTTAGGGCTAAATAGTGCTGTGCGAAATTTTCACCATTATTGATCGAGTGAAGCGAGATCTCTAAATCAACTTGGGAAAATCGGCGTTGTATGTATGTATGTTTGTCTGTCCGAGGATAACTTTCGAAGCGTTTATCCGATCATCGTGAAACTTGGTATAGGTAGTGATGGCACAATTTTGGTGTGACTAAATGAGCTAAAACTGTGGGGGGTTGTTGAGATATTGGGGTTCAAGAGGGGTAAAATAAACAAAATGGGACTATCCGGTCAAGTGGCACGTCTAATAAAAGTTCTTTGTGTGCTCATTTCGACCCCATTTTTATTTTTGGTTTAGATCTTGTAGTTTTTAAGTGATTAGCCATAATAAAAACTGAACTTAACAACAACTGACAAAATTCACAGGGTTCACCAGTGACCCCACATGCGAAATTTGGTATTCGTGTAGCTCTAGTAACACAAATATAGGCAAAAGTCTGAAATCCAGAATAACTGCAATTTGTACCGCAAAAGAGTAACCAATTAACATGGACTCCCGTTAACTCTAATTTGAATGAAACTGTAGGTCTAATTATTTGGATATTTATTTCGTGGCACTATTTTGATATTCAAAGATTACGCGAGATCTCAGTTCGGGGCGAACCACTACTTTATTATAGATGATCCCCGTAGTGCAGTGGGTGAATTGCCGGCTGGGACGCAGGAGGTTGCGGGTTGGGTTCCCGCCGCGGAACAAATGTTTGCATGATCTACAGATATTTGTTCCGAGTCTGGATGTTTTATGTATTTACAAAAAACAAGTACATAAGTATTCTATCAGTTGTCTTGTTCTCATAGTACAAGCTTTGCTTACTTCGGGCCTAAATAGCGCTGTGAAAAATGTACACCATTATTTATTATTATTATCCGTCTGCGCAGTCCGGTAATCAGTAGCCAATGTCTCAATCCCGGTCATAATCTATCTGTAATATCTGTATACCATAGTACCTATCTGGGTTTTCCCTAGCATGTTAACCATCTCCTAGAAACAGAAAAAAAAAAAATAGTAGGTAGGTATTCTGAAAAAATACCTATGTACTAGATGTGTAGTCTAGTAAGTTTCTTGGCTCACTTATTTAACGATGTCACGTTTTACCGATCTTTTCATCGGTATATTTCTATTTCCAAGTACAGATCACTCCTGGCGGTTAGAATCGTTTTTTCCTCAACCGCACCTGCCAGCCTCCCGCAGCGACGCCAGCCTCGGCCTTTTATGTCGAGGGATTAATGCCAGCTTTGATAATCAAAAAAAATATAACCCACAGGTCATCTTGTCGATGGTGAAATATCATTCTGTTTTTGAAAATTCTTCCACATTCTTACACAGTCAGTCAAAGAAAGGAAGGGGGTTAACGGAAAAGGTCCTAGCCCAGTTAGGTACCAGCTGAGATCAACTGTATTTAGTAAAAAAAACTTACTATTTACACAAACTCGTAGATATTATTTTAATTATTTGTTTTGAGTTTATTATTTGAGATTTTGTTATTTTCATATCGTAAAACTCATAGGTTAGACTTTAGACGTTAAGCGTATGTTTTTTGTAATCATCATATCAGCCACAAGACTTCCACTGCTGAGCATAGGTCTCCCCCATAGATTTCCAGAGCGACGGATCTTGGGCAACCTTCATCCAACGGCTGTTAGTTCTTCGAGCTATGTAAAGTAAGTGAGAGACAACGTTTCTGTATCATAAATAAGATAAACTCAAAGATAAACTCGCTGTTGCCACTTGTAGACTCCATAAAGTTAGTAAATCGTTTAAAGGGCAAGGTGTACGCTTTTATAACAAACTCCCAAGGGATGTACAAAAATTGACAATTAAGAAATTTAAAAACGTAATTAAACAAAATCTTTATAAAAGAGCCTACTATAAAATATCAGATTATTTAGATGATAGAGAAGCTTGGGATTGAAATTGCTCCAACTCGTTCAAAATGTTACAATTTAGACGTAATTTATGTTCTGTATTATGTATTGTAAAAGGATCATTAAAAAAACAACCAGCCTTGTTTCTTGCCTTTCTTTCCTGGCTTGGTCGCGAAGGAACAGGCAGTAAAATTGACGTTTCAAAGTGATCCTTGTGATTTTAATGAATAAAAATATTTGAATTTGAATTTGATACGTCATCACTGGTAATACACACTGATCAAAGACTTACGTCTTAAGTATCTTGGGAGTTTAGAAAACTTTTCTACCCTATCAATGCGCAATCTAATGTGCAATCAATCTACACTGTACCGAATGTAGCCATAAACAATGCTTTATTTTGACTGACGGATGGATTTCGTTTCTTCTCTATGGCAACACTGATTTTATATTGTTGCGTCATGCAATCATAGTACGTGATAATTAAATTCAACGGTTACTAAAAAGATAGCGGGTTGGCTGCGCTTACTATAAAAGCCAACGCCCGTTCATCCTCGGCCTTTTCCTCACCAGAAGACCACAGCAGAAATTTCTTTCTACTCCACACAAAACTTAACCTCTCAGTTTGCTGTGACAGTGTGTTTATCTACTCTTTTCTTTTAAATTCTGTGCAACACGCTTCTAAATCTGGAAGTCGGTTTTTTTCTTTTGGTCATTTATCTTTTAAATACATTTATACCCTTTCTTTGGGTTTAAACTGACTCTTCTCATCATCACCTACGTGTTATCCAAGCCGTAAGAAGGCTTGACGGTTCCTCCGCACGACCAGCTAAACCGCCACACTCCGGGAGCCTCGACTTTTCTACGAGCCTACCGTCGCTTGCTCTGCACCACATCATCTCTCCGGACTGGCGCCAGGAACGGTCGACGGAACAACATATTAGGTGTATTTAATCCATATTTTTACCCGGGTTGAACCCTTAGAAACCCTTTTATATTTTCTGACGCACTTCTCGTCAGATGGCGCCCATTTTATTATTTTAACGGTAACAATCATACCCTCTAGAATTACCACGTGTATTTTGTCATGCTGTAAGGCCATAAGCCTCAAGATTCTGTGCTCCTCCAGCGAACATTCCTTAGTATTCATACACTTTTATTGTAATCTCTAGTTGTAACTACCTACCATCGATAAACCAAGGAAATATTGTCAACCTCTGTTGCCTTGCCACAAGTATAAGAAAATATTGTAAGTACCTACCTACCCGCTCTACCGAATTCTATTTTACAAATATATGTATCAAACCATAACTATATTTTATTTCTTTATCTTTTTCTATTCTTTTTCTTTATCTTTTTAAACACACTGTCACAGCAAACTGAGAGGTTAAGTTTTGTGTGGAGTAGAAAGAAGTTTCTGCTGTGGTCTTCTGGTGAGGAAAAAAAAAAGCCATCATCAGCCAATGTAACAGTATTGATCAATACCATCATCACCCTGCGCATTAGCGCAGGGTGATGATGGTATCTCTATTGATATGATCCTTCTGACGCTGCCTCAGACTCTTGGCGCAATCACCTCAATAATCAATAACTCTATAGTTTCTTCATATTTTCCATCTTCATGGAAAATTGGGCTCATCACACCTATACCTAAAAATCAAACCCCTGTTACCATGAAAGACCTTCGTCCAATCACCATACTCCCTTGTTTATCAAAATTATTAGAAAAAGTTATTCATAGACAACTTAGCAAATACCTCGAAGATAATAGTATACTACCTGACGTACAGTCCGGGTTTAGGAAAAAGAGAGGTACAATTACGGCTCTCCTCGATGTCACTGACAATATCTTAACGAGTCAGGATCAAGGTATGGGAACTGTATTAACGTTATTAGATTTTTCCAGAGCATTTGACTGCTTGAATATCCCCTTACTATTATCTAAACTATCCTATTACGGTCTTGATAGAGATTCAGTGGCCTGGTTCGATAGTTACCTTACCGGTCGTACGCAAATTGTGCAAGTAGTAAAAGAGGACGGATCTCGTGTTTACTCAGAGCCGATGGCAGTTGCCAGAGGAGTACCTCAAGGTTCGATTCTAGGACCCCTACTTTTTGTTGTGTACACAGCGGATATTACAAGAGAAATCCTGAACTGTAAATATCATTTGTATGCTGACGATGTTCAGATTTATATATCTTTTAAGCCTAATGACGTTGTGGAAGCCGCTCATAAGATCAATGACGACCTCGATAGAATAGCTAGATGGACTCGTAGAAACGCCTTATTGCTGAACGCCTCCAAATCAAAACACTTGGTGCTTGGATCGAAATGCCAGGTTAGCAAAATAATCACATCAAATCCTACTATCTGTATTCAGGGTCAGGTTATCGAACGCGTGAGCGAGGCTAGGAACCTAGGCATAGTCATCGATAGTCGTCTTCGTTTCGAAAAGCACGTCGTATCCTTGGTCCTTGGTCAAAAACTGTTTTTTTAGATTAAAAGTACTATATCAGATACGAAATCTTATACGGGAGGATGTCCGTATTATGCTAACAGAGAGTCTAGTACTGTCCAAGCTGAACTATGGAGACATTGTTTTTGGTCCTTGCTTACTGGCCTCTACTAAACGCCTTATTCAACGTGTCCAAAATGCGTGCTGTCGTTTCTGTTTCACTGTACCTCCTCGCACACACGTGACTCCCTACATTAATAAAGCTGGCCTCCTTAACATGACGTCTCGTCGTAAGCTTCATTTGGCTTCGCTCGTTCACGAGCTCATAAGGTACAAACACCCAAAGTACCTTTACGAAAAACTTGATTGGTCCTCTTCTCAGAATCCGTATCCCACTAGAGCGTCATCTTATCTCCTTATAACCAAACTCCATAAAAAAACTGCCTTCAGGGGTAGTTTCCGCTACCAAGCTACCAAGTGCTGGAATAATATATGTACCACCACCTTTGCGTCAACCTATTTCTAAACATACGTTTAAACGCAAACTTAAAATACATCTCCTGTCTATGCAAATGGCCTGCTAGCGGAAACCCCACTTCACATACCTTCACTAACAACTATTACACTATACCTACATATAAATACCCACATTGCCTCAGTTTATAATGACTACGACTTTACCAACATACATACTTATAAATTATGTCCCTATATTTCAAATTCTTTAGTTTATATAATTTAGTTTTTTTTTAATAAAGTCAGATTATCCGGTACTGAATTTAGGAACCGGCGGAAGACCAGCGCGCTGCGTACCTGTATTTACTAGTGCGTGGCGCATAATGCTGAGCCGGATCCTAGTTTGCGGACGCTCATAACTTGGACGTACCTACTACCTATTTATATTCTATATCTTTATTTCAATTTTTTGTATGTTATACTTATTGTCGTGTTATTTTTGTAACTGTGTATGTCTTTGTTTTGTTTATGTCTGCAAATAAATGTATTTTCTTTCTTTCTTTCTTTCTATCATGCTCGCAATCGCTATGCTTGAGACTGTACAGAGGGCTTAGCCAAGTTACAGTCGATTAGCGATGACGCTAGTCGATAAGTCCGAAAATGTATGGGATTTGACACATGCTATAGAAATACCACGTGATTCAGCGACAACAAATGTATCTAGAAATCGAATAGATTTGTAACGAATGTAATTTGGCTACGGGCCCAGTTTGTTCTTTCTTACGACAGATGACATTTTAGATCAAGAGAAACCCCAAGTGTTCCTATGAGTATAACTAATATACAGTGTGTCCCTGGATAAAGTGCAACCCCGAAAGGGGGTGAAACTAGATCAAAAATTATCGACAAAAAAATAGAAAAAAAAAATTAAAAAAATTTAGTATATACTTTATTGATGAATTAAAATTTTTATTGCTCACTAATGACTCTATTTAATAAAAAAATGATTTCTTCCAAAGTAGTAGGTCTATTTTGTTAAAATAAAAACCATAATTATGTCAGATATGTGACGATGACGATAAAATGATTATGATGACAGAGATGGTGCTTAGAGCCACACAACAAATCGCTCTTCGTGCGGCAATGTGCCTACAACAACAAGGAAGCCATTTTGAGCATTTAATGCAGGGGTCGGCAACCTTATGCTATAGCCGGGCCACATATGTTGCCAGAGTATCAGTGCGGGCCGCACTTATATTTATATGTTCGGGCATGTATTTTTAATATTTGAAATAAAACGCATATATATTCATACAATTATCTCTTTTTTAATTGAACTACTATACTAACATAAAAGTAAGAACTAGTGAGATTTTTGAGGCTGCATTTGACTTGCAAGTTTTTTAACGTCTGCTTTCATTTTAGTAGTAGACACGCGCAGTATCGCGTCTAAATGTTCATCCGTTAACCGCGAACAATTCTTATTTTTGCGGTAGTTGAGAATTGAAAAAGTCTGCTCACACAAATATGTACTACCAAACATAGTTATTATCTGCTGAGCAAACTTTTTCAATTCTTTGAAGTTTTCAGAACTCAAACCTCCGTAGAACTGTATCAAGTCAGTGCTTTCCTTAAATGCCGTTTTAAGTGTGCTATTACTTTGCAAATCTACTATGTTCATTTGCAAATTGCTTGGTATCTCACTAATATCAATTGCAAAAGGGTTTTGGAATATTTCCATGTTAAGGGAGCTCTTTTTAAAGTCGGTGAATCGATTTACAAACTCAGTTTGTAGTTGTGTTAACACGTTTCTCATTGTAATATTTTGCCACACAAAATTATCTCCAGCTTCTTCCACGGCTTTCTTGCAATTAGGAAAATGGTCAAGCTTTTTTTCATCAATATGCTTGATAAACAGTTTCAGTTTCATTTCAAATGACTTTACATCTGTATACATATCGCAAATCAATTTATTTTTTCCCTGCAAGCGTTTGTTGAGCTGATTCAGGTCCTTAGTCAAATCAGTCAAAAAACCAAGATCGATAATCCACTGTTTGTTAGTAAGCTCTTCTACTGGCTTTCCTTTCATCTCCATGAAGTTGCCAATTTCTTTCCTCAAATCAAAAAACCGTTCCAAAACGGCACCTCGACTGAGCCACCTCACTTCACAGTAGTAAACCACGTCACCATGTTCAGCTTCCAGATCTTCCAAAAACTTTTGGAACTGACGGTGTGTGAGCCCATTTCTTCTTATAAAATTAACAGTGGATGTTACAGTATCCATTATTTCTTTCCAGGATATAACTTTGGAGCACAATGCCTCTTGATGGACAATACAGTGAAAAATCAATGGCACAGTAGATCCAGAATCTTTCACTTTGCTGATGATTCTCCCAACAACACCTTTGTTTTGACCGCTCATGTTCTTGCCTCCATCGGTAGTGACACTTGTTAACTTTTCCCAGCTTAATTGCAATGAATCCAGAGCTTGTTCCACATGGTGAAATAAATCTTCTCCCGTAGTTGTACCTTTCAAACTGCACATTTTCACAAGCTCTTCGTAAACAGTAAAGTTTTCGTCAATGCCGCGTACAAATATGAGTAACTGTGCTGTATCCGACACGTCCGTACTTTCATCCATCGCTAAAGAGAAGCAGTCGAAAGACTGCGCCTTATCCCTGAGTTGTTCACACAAATTAGCACCCAAGTCTTCAGTACGTCGGGTGCAAGTTCTTGCAGAGAGACTAAGACTTTCAAACATTTTTTTCTGCTCTGGGCATATTTCTTCTGCGATAGCTAAGACACACTCTTTTACTAATTCACTATCGGTAAACGGACGTCCACTTTTTGCAAGAATCTCTGCTACCCTGTAACTGGCCCGAACATTCGATTCGCTGTTGTCTGCCACAACCTTAAATATGTTTTGTTGATTTTGTAATGACGATTTCAAAGTGGAAATTTTCCTTTTCCGTATTTCTCCTTCAAGACAGTCAAATTTAGCTTTGTGCTCGGTGTCGTAATGTCGCTTCAGGTTATATTCCTTTACTACAGAAATACTCTTTTGACAAATCAAGCATAACGGTTTTCCTTTAAACTCGATAAAAAAGTATAATTCTGTCCATAATTCGTTAAAAACTCTTTTTTCTTCTTCTATCTTCCTTTTTCTTGAAGCCATGTTTATATAATTATTCTGTAACAATAATGAAAAAAATTAAATTCGTTGTAAAATTATATGTTCCAGTTAGCACCTACAAATTCAACTCCACATTCAAATAATAATTAAAACATGACACACTCGTAACTAACTTCATGTCATGTAACTACTATCCCCGTCCTTATAACATTTACCCATCAATCTGAAGGTTCACATTAACAAGCAGTAAATAAAATAAAACAAAATGCTCGCGAGTGCATACAACTTACCTCATACGTCGTGCGTGAGAAGCTATCAGCGAAGGGAAGAAAGGTGAAACGAAACGCGTAGCTAGCAACCAGATGAGACGTGAGTTTCCGGCGAATTTCCACAACCGAATGTGGCGAGAGCTGCGCGCGGCTGTGATTTTAACTAAAACCGGTCGCTTTGAATTTTTTCGCCGCCGCACACCTGCGTCTAATCAAAGACTGCCGCCCCGCCTATTGTCTCAAAGGAGCCGCCCGCCGCCGCACGTGCGGCGGATAAACGCAAAAGAAATTGCCAAGAATTGAATAAGTACAGCAAATATTTATTTTCAGTAGAAACAATACATAACATCACAGTCTTGATAAACAGTTCTTAAGAAATGAAATAGAGGTACATTTTTATCACCCCGCGTGGGAGCGAGCTTTCAAGAATACTCTCATGGCCCAGCAGCATGGCCGTATAAATTCTAGTGAATTTATATGGCCTTTTGCTTCGGTATTTTTTTCTTACGGACCTCAGGGTTGCGGGCCGCACCGAGATAGTCTACGGGCCGCATGCGGCCCGCGGGCCGCCGGTTGCCGACCCCTGATTTAATGCATTAAACAAAACCCTTATTTCATACTTACATGTAATAAGTTAAATAAAAATGTTGTAACTAAAATTTTATTTTTAATACTACCTGAGCAGCAAAAAAAAACGTGTCTCTACCTGAGTGGTGACGTAATCAGTGGTCAACTTTAAAAGCTCCTAGCCAGCACATTTTTTATGTTAGAACGTAGGTTTTTTTATTTAAAAGCTATTATGATAGACAATAATAAAAAGTCATAAAAATTTCTAGTATTATAGGCTTAATTTTAAGATTTTTGGAGTTTATTGGAAAAAAACAGCCTAAAAAATGTAATTTTAATACAAAAATTAAACTTTAAGTCACGATAGCCACTCGTTTGTGAGTTATTTGTTATTTTATCGTCATCGTCACATATCTGACATGATTATGGTTTTTATTTTAACAAAATAGACCTACTACTTTGGAAGAAATAATTTTTTTATTAAATAGAGTAATTAGTGAGTAATAAAAATTTTAATACATCAATAAAGTATATACGAATTTTTTTTTAATTTTTTTTTTCTATTTTTTTGTCGATAATTTTTGATCTAGTTTCACCCCCTTTCGGGGTTGCACTTTATCCAGGGACACACTGTATATTATATACATAATTTTATAAAAGTTTGTGTTTTATTTATTAAGAAAAAACAAACAACTACAATATATATATATATATATAGACGACCTCCGTGGTGCAGTGGGTGAATAGCCGGCTGAGACGCAGGAGGTAGCGGGTTCGATTCCCGCCGCGGAACAAATGTTTGCATGATCTACAGATATTTGTTCCGGGTCTGGTTGTTTCTCTATATATTATAAGTATGTATTTTCAAAAAAAAATGTATATAAGTATTCTTTCTATCAGTTATCTGGTTCTCATAGTACAAGCTCTGCTTAATTTGGGGCTAGATAGCGCTGTGTGAAATGTCCAGCAATATTTATTTATTTATTTATATGTAAGAGCACAGTCTATGTTAGTACATGGTATATCATGTGTGAGCTATTGATACTGTAGTCCACGACGTACGACGTTATTCACAGGTTAGATAAATACGTTATTTTCACTAAAAACGGGATATTTACCATGATTTGTGAGTTTTTGTGTACCCTGGGGGGCAATCGCGCTAATTTTAAACGTATCTAACGTTTTAACTCACGTTGAGTGAGTGTCACATGTGCATAAGGTGACGTTTTCGTTTTGGTTTTACTTTGGTATGATCGTTCAAAATTAGCGCGATTTCTCTCCCCCCAAAAAGTTAAAGATTAATACATTTCTTAAAAATAAATGTCCAGAGGGTCTGTGAAAGAGTAACATTGATTATTAAGGTTGTGTTGATTGTAGGTACAGGGTTTGTTCAACCCGCTGAAGTAGATACCTACCTAGCTACATTTTTTTTTATAACGCAAGATGCGGTCGCCCGAGAATTAAGGAATACCAACTAAATTGAAGAGCCGTGTGAATTTAATTGTATAACAGTGTTTCCTTTATTTGCGAGCATAATAAGTAAATTAATACGTATTTACATGTTTGAAAATTTTCAAGCCAACCTCGACTTTCCAGCGAGGATACGAAGATAAGCGCTAAATATTATGAGGTGTTACAACTGTAATGCATCGGATCTAAGTGCTCGGTAAATAATAAATCTCCCTTCCAATAATAGCTCTTTTAGATCTCATAAACACATTATTATAACAATAACTGTAGCATTTCTAAATTAATATCAAAATAAACATTATAAAAGCGTACCACTGATCGTATCCGAACGTTTTACGCGGGAAATATAAACAACGCTGCAAAGCAACATTCAAAAACAGTAATCCTACGCTAAATAACTCTAAAGTAACGTGTTACGGCTTAAATTCGGATAAAACTACAATTTTCGGGTTTGTATACCGCTTTTGTAACATTATAAACAAATCGCATCAGTACAGTTTGCGCGCGAAATCTGGATAATTTCGCGCGCTCCGTCAACAAACATGGCCGCGGCTGAAACGAATGTGTCGAAATATCGAATTAATTACGTCATCCAAACTGTACTATAAAGAAATAACAGTCAGGTAAGGAAATGCAATTAGATAAACAAAGCGTAATAGCAGATGGCTCCGCATGTTCGCAATAACTGCAATATCGCTTGATTTATTAATCAGCAGGTGAGAATTACGCGCTTTATCAAAACCTTTCAGTACTCGCATTTATTTTGGCGAGTAATTTTTCAATTTTACAAAATCTTCAAAAAAGCAGCTGTGACTGGACCCGTTTATCAGAACTAATCTAAGCTAAACGATTCTAGTATAAGAAATGTTCGAGTTCTAGAAAAGATAAAAGCTTTGAAGCAGAGCCAAACTAACTTGACAACTTTCTTGGAATTCTACTAGCAAAGTAAATTGCCGGGATATTTTGGGACCCAGCCAAGTTATAATACGAACTATCCTCGAAATTTGATTAATTCATGAAAAATTAACGCCATAATGGTAAAAAAATTCAAGCGAATTGTCGTAATAATAATACAATGTATCGTTTATTTTAGATAACAATGTGCACAAACAAAATATAGGTAATCCGAGGCCCATATCTATAAATACCTTAATTAAAGACGTAAAACCATACTCATAAAACTAACACATTGATTTATTTGGGCGATTTTGATTCGTAGCCGCTTCCCTGTAGCGCCTGTAAACGATGCCGACTGCCCACAAATCCCAAATGTGATTAAATAATGTAAATAAACTTAATTAGAAGTAGGTACCTAAATATATTAGGTAATTATTGATCGAGCGAAGCGAGATCTCCAAATCAACATGGGCAAATCGACGTTGTATGTATGTATGTTTGTCCGAGGATAATTTACGGAGCGTTGATCCGATCATCGTGAAATTTGATACATACATCTACCTATGTATGTATCAAATTTCACGACGATGATCACACAAAAATTGTGCCATCACTACGTAGGTAGTGATGGCACAATGAACAAAAGAAATGAGCTAAAAATGTGGCGGGGGTTGTTGAGATATTCAAGAGGGGTAAAAAAATGAAAATGAGACTATTAGGTCTAATGACACGTTTAATAAAAGGTCTTCATTAGTACATTTCAATTCCGTTTGTATTTTTAGTAAAGTTCTTGTAGTTTTTGAATTATTAGCCATAATAAAAACTGAACTTTGACGAAATTCACAGGGTACACCAGTGACCCCACAGTACTGTAATTTGGTGTGCGTGTAGCTTAAATGTCTTAAATATAGGTAAAAGTCTGAAATCTAGAATAACTGCAATTGCATCCCAAAAAAGGATAACCTAATGACATGAACTCCCGTTACCTGTAATTTGAATGAAACTGTAGGTCAAGTATGATGGTTATTGTTTTGGTGGCACTATTTTGATGGTCAAAGATTACGAATAATATATTTTTGTTTTTATGGGAGACTCACGAGATCTCAGTTCGGGGCGAACCACACGCACAGCGAAACTAAGTACATAATCCCAAACTAAGTAACTGATAGAATACTTATATATATATTTGTAAATACATACCCACTTATAATATATAGAAACATACCCAAACCCGGAACAAATATCTGTAGACCATGCAAACATTTGTCCCGCAGCGGGAATCGAGGCCGCAACCTCCTGTGTCTCAGCCGGCTATTTGCCCGCTGTGCCATGGAGGTCGTCAAATAGATACGAACAGTACACCAGTCATGCGGCGTCGCGCGTCGTGTCCACATCAAAACACAGCCATCATGAGATCCTAGATAACACAAGAATTGAGACGTCGCTTCGACAAGAGGAATTTTGACCACATCACCTCCTATTACAATGGTATAAGGTCTAAAATAACTGAAAAGTTACGGTCAGCTGATCGGTAAGTTCGATTAGAGATGGGAATCTTACCAATATTCAAAGGTTGGTATGTCGCCGTTCGTTTGTTTGGTTAGCTCTGTCAAGGTGACAGGGATATTTTAGTAGATTGTTTTTAGATTAAATTACTGAGCCAGGCTTGCATAACGATCCCTAAACGTATTTAGCGACTAAATATGTTTAAATTTGACGTATTTGTATGATTTGACAACTGTCTTAGAGATATTTAGGCAATTACAATTGCGCAAGTCGCCCTTTGTTTTAGTGTCGAGCCGTTCTACATTGATATTTACAGTGAATATGTATGTAGATCAGATTTCAAGAAAATGGAACGAACACAGACTGTGGTAATACAACATTCGAAATTTAAATTTAAAGTTCAGTGTTAGCATAGTCAGGCTTCACAGTACCGTGAATGAACATCAACCATTATATTACATTAAAAAAAAAGTAGCACTCCGGGAATGCCGACCGAAGGGAAAGTTTGAACAATTGCGAGATACTTATATACAGAGATGTCGGTAACGGTAACAGTGTCGCGAGTTCAATGGTTTTTTCCCATCTCAAAAAATACCCAACGCGCCTAAAGAAGTTTTCACTTCATATACAGAGGTGTCGGTAACGGTAACAGTGTCGCGAGTTCAATGGTTTTTTCCCATCTCAAAAAATGCCCAACGCGCCTAAAGAAGTTTTCACTTCGAGAAAATTGAAATTAGAACTCATTTAAAATAACTTTAAGCAAGAATTCAGATCGTGATCATTTGTTTTTTTCGTTGTTTGAGGGTAGAATATCTCTATTATTTATCTAGCAAAAAGGTATTACCTACTGCTACTTCCGTTAGTAACAAAGAACGTTAAGCATAATTTGCCAGCAAGTACCTAATGCACTGTGCAACAAGGCGTGGTCAGACCGCAGCACGCAAGTCTCTGATAAATTGCACTCGAATGAGGGTAGTTTGAAGCGTAGATTTGTAAATTGCGTTACTGAGTTTGATAACAATCGATTTGTGTTGTTGCATGTGTTGCTTCATATCATATTCACTACATTTATTTATTCCAAAAACAAAATAAATTTGTGTGCAGAAAATCAATTATATAGACATAGACATAGAAATCATTTAGTCACTACATTAGCACACAATATACAATACAGTTACATTTTAAAACAGAGAAAATACAAACAAAGAAACAATTAAATAGTACTTATAAACGTAAAATAAACAAAAACACAAGGGAGAACCTGGTAGATACTGTGTGCTACAGCAGTAAATGGGACTCGACTCAGCATTATGCCCGCCGTAATTGTAAGCGCTGATATTCTGTCGAGACCGCTCCATTTAGCCACTAGACCTTGAGAGTATTGTGTTGTCAAATGAAAAATATAATGTGTCATGGTAGGTAATTATGTGATGTTCTGTCAAAATATAATCTATATATAATATAAGATGTAGTTTAAAATGTCAAAATAGTATATTATGTAATAAAAACAAATAAAGTCAGAACATATACATACATATAAATCAAAATAATAAATTGGTCAAAATAATACCCCAACCGGCTAGCACGTGAAAGGTGCAATAATGCTTCCCACACCAGGCAACCCAATTTTTTGTTTACTAATTATCATGGATTTTAAACGTTTTTTAAAGATAAACTGTGATATACAATAAAAAAGAATTTAAACAAAACAAGACATAATTAAGCATAATCGATCAACGTTGTACTAAAAATTATAAAACCCTAACATAATCAACATAAAAAAAAAAATTAAATTTGGTTTGTTATTTTTTGTGAATCACCTACTAGGTAATTAAATTTTTGGACTGTTTCGCAGCACTAAAATTACTTAAGTTTAAATTAGTTTCTCATATAAGTGAAATATAAATTTCTTTTGAGAATATAATCGTCGGCAAATATTCGTCATATCTGCCGCAGAACCGATAACCGTTGGGGTAAACGTGTTCTGTAGTGGAGACCACGTCTAGCCAAGCGAAGTGTAGGACGCCCTCCCGCTAGATGGAGTGAGGATTTGCGCGCTGTGGCTGGCAAGGATTGGATGAGTAGAGCTGAGGATCGGGCTCAATGGCACACCCTGGGAGAGGCCTACGTCCAGCAGTGGACTGTTATAGGTTGATGATGGAGGTGAATATAATCGTCCTTTAACTATAAAGTATCAGTAAAAAATAATAATTTTAATAGTACTTATTGTCACTGGGTTTAAAAATATTCAGTTGTGTCGAATGTTATGTGCACTACTTCGATTCACGTGATTTGAACTTTTAACCTTTAGTCGCCGTCGGTTGGTCGACGCTAACTAAAGATCACCTTTCTGCTTATTTACCGATAGTGGTAGAATCACCTTTTACTTAACCTGTCTCGTAATTGAATTGGAAACTGAACTGGTTGATGGTTTTACTTAGAAAACTTTCGTGATTGATTTCAATCATTATTATAAATACGGGATTTACCACGTACCGCCTTATTGGCGTTTCGACCGACAATGTTTCGGTTCAATTCATGAACCTTCAGTGTGAGTGCGATCAGCTCCAAATAACGTCTCGCCTCGCACTGAAGGTTCACGAATTGAGCCAGAACATTGTCGGTCGAAACACCGATAAGACGGTACGTGATAAATCCCGTATCACACTAAGTTTATAAATGTGAAAGTTTGGATGTTTGTTTGTTTGTTACTCAATCACGTCGTAACGGCTAAACCGATTTCGATGAAATTTGGTATATATGTAGATTATAAGCTGGATTACCACATATGCTGCTTTTTATCCCGTAAATCAGTTTTCATGGGATAAAAATGGGGTGTCAAGTCAAGTTGCAGCAGCGAGTTTAGCTTTATTTCTAGGTTACCTACACATTTAGGAGTGTAACGCGTACGAAGTCGCGGGCAATTGCTAGTTTATAATAATGACTGGTTGATGGTATTTAAATTGGTATTGAATAGATTGAAACTACTAGATTCCATATTCATTATTCATATATAATATTTATTTTTTCATGTTGGTTTTACAATGGGTTTTTATACAAAATTCGTGTCCAAAACATGAGCAATACAATAATATTAATAAACACTTATTACATGGGTACGAGAATTTTGTCTCTCGCTTACTCGTATTATCACTGAAAAAATCGCGACATATGATGTCGATGCGATGTCGCACGGTGTCCGGCGATGTCGCGCGACATGTCTCGCGACGCGACACGTGTCTTTGTCTATGTATTGCGGGTAGATAAATATTAATAGAGTATTAATAGTTAGTTTAATAAAGTATTCATAGTAGATTTAATTAGTTTAATTAGTATCAGCATTAGCACGTCTGTTAAATCTACGTAGAAAGTCAATAATACATATCAAAATGCAAAAAAACTGTTAGCTCTAAGTACTAGAGATATTTATATAGTAAATTATTTAATCATAACTTAGGGGCCTTGGCTAGACGTGGTGATGACAGATGGAGCAGGGCAGCGAGATGGGTGGACGACATCGTTAAAGTCGCGGCCCGTCAGTGGGTGAGACTAGTGCAGGATCATGGTGGATGGCACAAACTTGGGGAGAACATCATGATGATGCAATTATTTAATAACTTATGTTCACTAACTAAATTATTTCGTTTTTATTCGATGACAATTAGATGCGGAGTTAAATTTTAGAAGATGGGCGAATGTACAAATATATTTCAGATAAAAAAACAACTTAAATCTGTGATTCTCTTTATACTTCCTTATAATTATAATAAATTCGAAAGTAACTCTATCATCTGACGGTTTGTTACGTTTTCACTTTTACGACTAAACGGCTGGACCGATTTCGATAAGTATACATTTAGATTATGTCCTGGATTGAGACATAGGCACTTTTTATTGAAAAACCAGCCGCGGTCTAAAGCTATTGTTTTTTTATATAAGTAAATTATATTAGATTAGATAATTCTTTATATTATTATTACAAAATAATATGAATTACAATCAATCGATACAAATGGCGGTCTTATTGCTAAATAGCATCTATAGTATACCTACCACTAAGGTTGCAAACAAGATGATGGTAAGTGCCTCATGATGGCCCACATTATGGTAAGTGGTTAGGTTACCGTAGCAATGGACGTTTGTAACACCAAAAGCATCACAAGCGCGTTACCGACCTTTTAAACTTTTTACAACGCCCTTTATAAAGAGCCCTATAATGTAGCCCCTGGGGAGAACCGCTGCATTGAGATCATTCCACAAGCTAAGTGTTCGCGGGAGGAAATTCCTCTGAAACCTCACGGTGCGCGACCATCACATCGTCTCCAAGGAGTCTTTAACCTGATTTGGTATTTAATGTCGATCTAAGTATTTTTTATCCTACTTAAATAGGTATTTATTGTAACACCGCTGCACCGCCTCCTCTCACGTTTTTTCTAAAGGTTGCCTGGAAGAGATCGCTTTAAGCGATAAGGCAGCCTATTCTAATTCTAGGGTGGAGAGAATAAGATCTGCACTGACATCCCGTATAGGGGTATATTATGCATTACCCCCCCTCTAATCGCCCATTGTACCACCAGATTGTTATTCGGTGTAACAATAAAGAATTATCTATCTATCTAAGTATGCTCAATCGTATTTGTTTAAAACATAAAAGCTCTACAATTACTTAGTCCATCGTTTAAAAATCTCATTAATTCGACGTCAACACCCAATAATTCCAAGTCTTCATTCAAACGTCAAACTCAGAAGTCAACATAGGCAAGCATTAGTCAAACTGTCAAACTATCGCAGGCAACTGTCAATTAGTCATCCAAGCTCGCGGTAGCCGAATTAAAATTAAAAAAAAACTACCACAAAGGACGAAGGCAATGATCTTGCTGATGTATTGTGACAAGGCTGTGATTTTGACAAACTACACAGCGAGTGACGTAATGTCGATTTCGATAATAGAGTTGGCGATTTATTCGATAATTAATCGACGTCGGAATTACGGACGCAAAGTCGTCCATCACTAGATAAGTAGCGGTTTAAAAAGAAATAAAACTGCAGACAACAATGCCGGGCCATTTGAATAGAATTCTTTGAGGTTCAGCTCAGATATCTATTCTGTTTCGCGTTGTTGAATGGCCGAATATAAATAAACTGAACGTTGATTTGCATGTGTATTTATTTCTTAATTTAAATAGCTTTCGTGGGAAGAGTCACCAAGTAGGTATGTTGTGCCTATCTGGGTTCCCAATCCCAAATTACAGGGATGCTTAGTGAGCCGACCAACGCGGCGGTAATAAGGTCTGCGGGGCTATTTTAAAACGTCGGAAAGCTATCGGATCGGTCCGACATTTTTGTCGGATTTGATTTCGAATCCGAGAACGATATTTGGTAAACTATCAACCTAGTTCAAGCTCTGCTTAGTTTGGGGCTAGATAGCGCCGTGTAAAATGTCCAGCAATATTTAATTATTATTATTATTTTTGAATCCGTGTCAAAAAGGTATCCAAGCGTTATGGTCAATCTGAAAGTGTTAAAATAGCGTTTTTGATTCAAAATCGAATCTGAAAAAACTGTCGAACCAATCCGACATTTTAATCCGATTTTTTTATGTGCCTTCCGATGTTTTAAAATAGCCACGCTGATAGCCCGTAGAAAGTAGATATAAAAGGAAATAACTCGTGGTTCGCCCCGAATTGAGATCTTGCGAGTCTCTAATAAAAACAAAAAAATATGATTGATCGAGCGAAGCGAGATCTCCAAATGAACTTGGGCAAATCGGCATTGTATGTATGTTTGTATGTTTGTTTGTCCGATGATAACTTTAGAAGCGTTGATCCGATCAACGTGAAATTTGATACATATGTAGGTAGTGATGGTACAATTTTGGTGTGACTAAATTAGCTAAAAATATGGGGGTTTGTTGAGATATTGGGGTTCAAGAGGGGTAAAAAAAATGAAAATGAGACTATTAAGTCAAACGAGAAGTCAAATGAAAGGTCTTCATTAGTACATTCAGACCCCGTTTTTATTTTTAGTAAAGTCTTGTAGTTTTTGAGATAGCCATAATAAAAACTAAACTTTGACAAAATTCACAGGGACACCAGTGACCCCACAGTGCTGTAATTTGGTATGCGTGTAGCTTAAGTATCACAAATATAGGCAAAAGTCTGAAATACAAAAAAACTGCAAATTGTACCCCAAAAAATGTTACCAATTTACATGAACTCCCGTTACCTGTAATTTGAATGAAACTGTAGGTTGGTTATATACTATTTCATGGCACTATTTTATTACACAAATATTAAGACCGGCTTGCACAACAATCCCCAAATGTATTTAGCGACTAAATATTAAAATTTCACGTATTTGTATGATTTGACAATTCTTTAAATTATATTTAGCCACTAAATACGTGTAGGCATCGTTGCGCGAGTCGCCCTTAGAATATTTGTTTTTGTGTTTTGGGAGACTCGCGAGATCTCAGTTCGGGGCGAACCACTAGTTCGTCATCTTCGACTATCAAAATAGTGCCACGAAATGCATAACCAATTTAGAGATCTCGCTTCGCTCGATCAAATAGTAGTACCTAGTAGTAGGACTTAGTGTTGACAATTTGATCAAAAATTCATGATGTGCTCCAGAGGCGTGGCCTGCCCCCTTCTACTTCCGCTTCCGCTAGCAGAGCAAACTGACATATAACAGTTTTATGCATCATCATCATCATCATCACATAACAGCCATTGTCAACAGTCCATTATCAATAGAACGGGTCTTGCTGGAGGGATACATCGAACAAAGAATTATATCCAATCTAGGAAAAGTTCACCCGTGATCCATCCCTTTGGAGAAAATCGTACTTGGGTGTTTGGCATAAATCCTTTTGTTAGTTGTGGTATGATTCTTACACCTTTGAATATAATAAATGGAGGGATATAACATCCTGTCGCATCTATGCACGCCAATAATGTGGTTGTCGTACCCTTTTCTGCGTATGTTCTGTTATAAACATACTTTTTTCCAATGCTTGTCACAATTTTGTTGGGTTTGTTGACAAACATCAGACCAGTCTCATCGCAGTTCCATATTCTTTCAGGTGGAATGTCATTTTCAATTATCTCTTTTTCTAATTTTTCATAAAAATCTTCCAAAACAACCGGGTTTGAGCAAATCGCTCTACCTGCTGAAAGATTTTCCGGTGTTCGCAAAGACCACCCGTAGCGTTCTTTAAACTTCACCCACCAATTCCAACCTGCAGATCCCTTTTCGTCATTAAATGTGCAGCTTATATTCGCAGCTTTTGCTAAAGACAATGCAATTTGCTTTATTTTGGTAACTGTAAGACCAAAACCACGTTCTTGCATCTCAATAATGTAGGCCAGTAACTTTTGTTCTATTTCAACAGGTAACGCAAACGGCCTTCCTATCTTGGACATGACGATCTGTGCATCTTGATTATCCTCTCGTAGAGTTTTGTACTTAGTCACATTCTCTTTTAACGTCGTCCATGGAATCTTAAACTCCTTAGAAGCTCTGTATACTGTCATTGTTGAACTCAAAACATTTTCGACGGCGGTTTTCAGATCAGACTCCGAATACTTTCGGTTCTTTTTGTCTTCCATGAAATCTGAAAGTAAACAAGCAAATTATAATAATAATTACATACCTGCTTAGATTTAGCGTCTGTTTAAATTTGCAGCTCGTATTAATAAAACAAATGCTGCGAAATTTGGTAATAAAACTACTCACGTAATTACGTGACAAGTGCAAAAAAGTCTCACTCAATTCCGTGATAGCAAAATATACATATAATATTGGCTTAAAGTCATCATTTTAATTGAGACAAGATAAAACTAATCAAATAACATCAATCTTGTCTACTAAACTCAAAATAAGTCAATACTTTCAGTGAAAACCACAAATAATTGTATATAACTACTCTAATTCTGTGATAGCACAAAAACCACTCAACTGCTAAAACGCTAATATTTTTGACGAACAAAATAAGCTCTAACACTAAAACGACGCAGAACTATGACGAATTTTTTACTGCCACATCAAGGAAATATCATTTACAATTCATTATAATAGAAAGAAGCTAAGAAATCGGTTAAATACTTACATAAATAGAGCAAAGTTCGCCACCAATTCACAGACACTGCCGAAACCGGCGAGATTTGCGCGCGGACTGACAAAACCATTCGTTGTTACTATCTCGCTCACTCGAGCGTCCCCAAACTTTACAGACGAATTTGAACATTATTACAGAGGCATAAGGTTGTATTTCCAATCATTGATTTCGCTCGTACAGGCCTATGGTAGAGCTCAAACCAAATACCACTGAATTAGGCGAGTCACAGAATTAGATGAGTTCACCCTACTTAGTGTTGACAATTTGATCAAAAATTCATGATGTGCTACAGAGGCGTGGCCTGCCCCCTTCTACTTCCGCTTCCGCTAGCAGAGCAAACTGACATATAACAGTTTTATGCATCATCATCATCATCATCACATAACAGCCATAGGAAGTCCACTGCTGAGGATATGCCTCCCCCATAGATATTTAGAGTGACCGATCTTGTGCAGCCTACACCCAACGGCTCCCAGAAATCTTTATCAGGTCGTCTTTCCATCTAGTGGGAAGGGGGCGTCCGGCGTTACGCTTTCCAGTATGTTGTCTTCACTCTAGAATCTTTCTGCCCCAACGGCAAAATATGATTTATACATACCCAGTTGTATAACCTGGAAATTATGTACCTAGGTATTATGTCTGAATGTAGAATGTACAAAAACAAATTAATTCTATCAGTTATCTTGCGAAGGTTATCGGGTTCCCATAGTACAAGCTTTGCTTAGTCTGGGGCTAGATAGCGCTGTGTGAAATCTTTGTTAATGAAGTAATACTTCTTTTGGTGCGTTTGGGAAAAAATATTGATCGAGCGAAGCGAGATCCCTAAATCAACTTGGGCAAATCGGCGTTGTATATATGTATGTTTGTTTGTCCGAGGATAACTTTCGAAGCGTTAATCCAATCATCGTGAAATTTGATAAATTGGTAGGTAGTGAGGGCACAATTTTGGTGTGACTAAGTGACCTAAAAATGTTGGGGGGTTGTTGAGATATTGGGGTTTAAGAGGGTAAAAAAAAAAGAACAAAATGAGCCTATCCAGTCAAATATCACGTCTAATAAAAGGTATTTGTGAGTTCATTTTGACCCCGTTTTTATTTTTAGTTTAAACCTTGTAGTTTTTATGTTATTAGACATAATAAAAACTTGACTTTCACAAAATTCACAGGGTACACCAATGACCCCACATTGCTGAAATTTGGTATGAGTGTAGCTTTAGTGACACAAATATAGGGAAAAATCTGAAATCCAGAATAACTGCAAATTTTACCCCTAGAAAGAGTAGCCAATTAATATGAACTCCCGTTACATGTAATTTGAATAAAACTGTAGGTCAAGTCATTTGGTTATGCATACGTTTAGATATCGTTGCGCCAGTAAGAAGAATATTTTTTGTTTTTTGGATGATATCTCAGTTCGAGGCGAACCACTAGTTAGCGTAAAATTTTTACGATGCGCGCGCACACTGACAGCCAAAAAGCGGCATGATGAAGTTAGCTGATAACTGTCTCATGCGCGCGCACACCGACACGACAGCCAAAAAGCCACATGATGAAGTTAGCTACAAACAAAGAGTTGTGGCATACGGGATGAAATCTTTAAGTATTTTTGTTCTGTTACGCCAAAGAAGTATAACTTCTTACGTGCGTACATAACTACACACACACGTTTATTTTATTAATTACTTCATGTTACATTATTGTTTAAATATTCTTTGGAGTTTTAATAAATGAACTATTAGTGGAGTAGCTAATGAGGCTATGTATGTTTAATAATAGCGCATGTGCATTGCACCTGCAAATTATTCAGTACTAACCTAGCTGTCAGTCGTAGAGATATCGTGAAAGCATTAGGTTGCTATGTAAGTACCAACCCTTAAGCTTATTAAGCCTTGCTATTCAGTAAATAGCCAACGAAGCTAACTCTAGTATAGATTTAAGACCTTTTAATGTAATGTTTGTGTATTCAAACAAATAAACGATATTTTGTATTTATATGTATCTGCAATTCGTAGAGAAAAATACAACAAATTCTCAACGTTTATTTTAAAATGAAAATGATGTTCTAACCTTGGGCAGTACGATTTACGCTATTCGAATTTGAATTGTTGCATTTTATGTAGTGTGCAATAAAATATTTCATATTTATCTATTATAAGTTTATCTACTATTCTAATTATTGTGAGGCTTCAACTTTAAGGATTAGGCAATAAAAATTAACGGTTCATAAACTTACTGTCGGCCATATTGTAACGTGAAAAAGGGCGCGAACGTTCGACAGACCAATTTGTCAGAGACGGGCGTTCGAATAGTAATTGGTGGCCACAGATGATAAAAAATACATTGTTTATACGAAAGTTCAACAAAACACGCCCAAGTAATTTATTATCGTCGAAATAAAAACAATGATGTGTTTGTAACGTGTACGAAAGTTTGAAGGTCGAATGGTGCAGCCAGTTAGCTAGCTGACTCTACATTTTTAAAACTAAAATGATGAGGTTTTCTGACATACTATTAAAATATTAGATACGTTATCTGTGATATTACATTTGTTGACCACCTTTTTTGGAGATGGAACGTCTGTCTGATTTATTATATCGACAAAGTTGTGACATTTAATGTCAAAAAAACATGTACGTATAGTATGTAGGTATTTCTTTCATAAAAAAAATATGGTGAAGTTCGATTGAATACAAAAAGGTGACCTGTCACTCTACAAGATATAACGCACGCGGTATAAAAATATTTTAAATTAGGTACCTACGTGATATCTTCAGGCGACATCTGTGGGATCAGCAGTAAATTACATTGAAACTGGAGCGGCGTCATTGTATGCAGATACGACGTCTGCGACTCAACGGATTTGCATCAACCCTCCCGCCATTTGCAAATAACCACGCAGCTACCCGCCTAATTATACCCCGTACGAATAAAATTACGCTGAACACGCCCATATCTCCCTTATTTCATCTAGAGATAACATCGTAAAAAATTGTCGCGATGTTCACGCCCGCTGCTTAAATATCGAAGTTACTAAGCAGGTGGTCGAACTTACCTCGCATTGGTCGTTATAATTTTCAATAATAGAAACAATAGCCACCGCTTCCAGCCATTGTTCCAATCACAATAGCGTCGCTCATTACTCAGCCCCTCGTTAACGCACCGAGACCCTCCGCAGAACACTAACTTTATCAGCCTCCCACGTCAAATATCTGCCGATCTCAAACTATATCTTCCTCGCCACAATCGACCACAAATAAAAGCAAATAACTCGACATGACTCCCAGTAGCCAGATGCGTATCGTTCTTTATTCCGTGGTATCGACGTTCCAAAAAACAACGTCCAACTTCGAAATGCGAATCGCCGACGATGATATGACGTTTCCCGCGTTCCTTTTTCGAAATGCCCGCGAATTGTCAACCGTGGCATAGACAACGAGCACATTTGAATACCCGCGATTTGAATATAAAGGTCGGCATTCACGTGTCGTCGCCATACATCAACCGAGAAAGCTTTAGGTCTTCCGAGCGCTTTTTGGACACAAATAAGCGTCTGATGTTCGATGAGATGCGTTTACCTAAGTGCCGCGCCGGCCGGCCGGTGATCGCCACACGTTGGCTATTTACGTACGTATTTATGAGACAAATGTGATGATTGCTCGGGTACTTTAGGGGCTATTTCGCGAACGGGGTGTGAATGTTTTAACTGCCATGTGCACACCTCAACCTCAATCCATCGACGCATAAGTAAATGATGACCTCAACTGCCGCATTAAGATAACCATTTAAAATATTTATCGCGTGTAAATGTCGATATTAAAGCGGGTAGACACCCACGACAGAGTCCGTGCGGCCGGCAGATGCCATATTTCATTTGGCCACAATTACAACCATTAAACGGGGCGCAACTCTTTGATTCTTATTTTTTTTATTTATTGTAGCGAACTTATTAGGATACTGTGGCATTAATGATGACAGATGAGACGGGATACCGGCCGTATATGTTATGTTATGTATGTTATGTGTCAGGGTATCCGAAACGATGAGTTTAGTTGTTGGGAGACATTTAGTATGTATATATTTTTGTTTGGAAATCTATGGGGGAGGCCTATGCTCAGCATATGATATAAATATGATCATATGCATATAGATAAATATAATGTGGCTGATATAAATAAATAAATATTGCTGGACATTTCACACAGCGCTATCTAGCCCCAAACTAAGCATAGCTTGTACTATGGGAACCAGATAACTGATAGAATACTTACATACTTTTTTTTTTGTAAATACATACTTATAATATATAGAGAAACAACCATACCCGAAACAAATATCTGTAGAACATGCAAACATGTATGATGATGATATTTTTTAATTTTTAACTTATTTTATTTATTCATTACTAGTTGACCCGGCGACCTTCGTACCGCCTTGACATGCATATGACGCGGGCTGCAAATGTACATACGTCGCCCCAGTAGAATTGTCAATCGGCCATCATTAGCTGCATCTATGTATGAGAAAATGTATTTTCTTCATAATTTATTTTTGCGTGAATTTTTCCGCTATTCCAATAGTTATTCTGCTAAGATCATCAAATCGGTCCAGCTGTTCTGGAGTTATAAATGGTGTAACTAACCCGACTTTGTTTTATTTCAATAGATTATTATTAATACATTATTAAGTATATATATAGGTACACTTAATAGAACGATAGATGGTTTGTCTAAGGTTAAACAGAAAGTTTAATGAATTTCCTAATAAGTAAACATTTAACCTATCTACAGAGTGGCCTTATGCCTGAGTCACACCTGCTGTAAAATTATCACTGTGATAATTTTAGCGCATTAATTATCAGCATGAGATGCAGGTGTAGATCCAGCATTATGTCTTAGTTATATTGAATAGGTATTTTAAGAATTTTGTCGAGCCAAACTAAATCATCTAACGATTCCACGTCTTATCATTTCTTTATTGCTATTAGCTGAAGCTTATTACATTTATCGCAACGCACGGACTTTTTGCAATTTGCATAATAAAACAATCTTCACGCGCATACAGAAATGTCGTGTCGGAAGTTACCTCTTTGTTAACAACAAACATAATTAATGGGTGACATTAACAGTTCAAATTAAATTATCTACCTACTCATTACTTGTGACCATTCTGAGAAATCCACCAAAGTAATGTTTTTAACACTCCGCCACAAGAATTAGCATTTTATTTTTGGAACGGTCATAGACAAATTAGAACAGATCGAATCTCTCGAATTTGAATAGCAAAGGTAACAACGCAACGGCGGAAACGCGTTGTTTTTACCGCGTTTTAATTTAATTTGAATTCAGAATGTCCCGCGCGCGCTTCCCGCTGCGCTAACGAATAGCATCGATACATCAAGTCGATGATATCTCTTTCAAGTTTAAAAGAAGCCCGGCTCGACCAGCGAATTAATAAATTGTGGGATTGATAAAAAAACAACTATACAATGTAAATTATTAGAAGGCGAAGGGGTTAGAATTACATGGCAATTGGAATTTGAAAATGGAAATAGATGGTTGAGTAATGTTTATGGCTAAAGCCCTTGAGTTACGTGGGTACTTAGGTAGGATAGATCGTTATTGCATTATTAACTTCAAACTATGACAGTTATATGAGCAATCGTCAATTCAGAAGGTAGGTGCTAACTTACCCACTAAGTGTTGGTTAGTTGTACCGAAGTACCTACCTAAGTTGTACCTACCGTGGTACCTAAGTTGTACCTACCGTGGAGAATAGCACAGGCAAAGAGAGGAGAATAATTTAGTATGGATCACACACTGATACATACTTAATATAACTGAGCTGCGTCCTTCGTCTTTGTAGGTAAGAACCTAATCTAAGAAACTGAAATACATTGTGAATATGATGAGTCAGGCAGGAGCCATTTTGCGTCACATGTATTTATTTATTTATTTTCATATTTTTGCGACACGAAATTAGTTATATCTTAAGATTAAGTAATCTAAATGACATGCACCCTGTTAGGGCGTGGCAAAATTAATACTGTACTTATATAAACTTATATAAATCTACCTATCCCTGTACGTCATACGTACCTTAAAGATAAAAATTAAATTACATTTCTAAAATTAGTTACTTAATATATTTTAAGAATGTTTCTTTGTTACATTATTATTATTATGTATAAGGTAGTTTGTCTGTGTTGACTATTAAAACTATATTATTGCACTTGATAACAAAACTTGCAAATCAATATTTATAAATACCAATTTGCAAAACCCTTACCAAGTATAAGATAAGATAGTTCTTTATGTACACCAAAGTAAAACATAAAATATTTTTTTCAAATATGTACGCATCTCATCACCGCAACTCGAGCACGATGCTCCTATAACTTTTGTCATAGCAAATTCACAATGGCATTTGAAAACAAAACAGCGTAGGTAGCCTGTATGTATCAAATCAAATCTTATTTTATTTTTGACCATTATGTTAGTTAAAAAATATATAGGAATTTACAGATAATCAAATTATTGGCTACAAATCTCATCTAGTTCACTAAATACCTAGTAGGTTGCATTCAGCAACTGTTTTGGAGATCTATGATAGAGCGAAAGGCAGGATTTTTTTTGTTAAAGTATGTGGTTGAGGGAATACCTGGCAAATTGGGGTTTCCGTGCGTGATGGTGGTGGCACTTGGCGAAGAGTCCTTTTTCTGGCCCCGCCAGAGTTGCTAAGTTCGGCGGAAGACCCTGAGTGTAATTGGTGATGCACTTTGATCGTTCGCGAGCAGAACAGTTACATCAATTTACAGACATACAGAAACTTCACCTGATAAAAATTACAGAATGTATCCCGTACGAAAGCTCCTAAGCAATGGCAGACTTGCACAGTCTGGTATCAGAGCGATGTCGGCCAAGGGTCCTCTGGTGGACCTGGCGGTGGATAGCAATGGAGTGGCAGTGATGACAATGCAGCGACCCCCCGTCAACAGTCTAAACTTGGACCTGCTGCAAGCAATGAGCAAATCATTAGACGATGTGGTCAAGAACAAGTGTACAGGAATGATTCTTACAGCGGTAAGATACAGCAGTAAAGAATACAAAGGTTTCTCTTTTAAAATTTGCTGTCATTTAGAAAATGCTTAGTGGTTATCCATATTGTGATCCATCAAGTATTCAGATCAATATGGCAGGCAACTTTATTTCCCATACAGCTGCGCGCCGCTCGCTCACCACGCCAACTCATTATTTATATTGTTAGAAAATTAACAATATCTATTATGTACGAGTATATTAAGTTTTGTTTGGTTTCAGTCCTCACCAAGAGTATTCTCAGCTGGTTTGGATATCATGGAAATTTACAAACCGGACTTAAAAAGGGCAGAGACCTTTTGGAATACACTGCAAGAGGTCTGGATTAAATTGTTTGGGTGTAACTTCCCTACTGCTATCCCTCGTGGATGGTGATTTTTCAGTGACTTCTTGATACTTTTGTAGGCTTTTAAAGACACACAACACACAAAACTTTTAAAGACAAATCTTCTAAATCCTACCCATGAACTGTAAGCAGCGAGTAGCATCTACCGCATCTACTTATATAATAAAAATAAATAAATATTGCTGGACATTTCACACAGTGCAATCTAGGCCCAAAATAATCAGAGCTTGTACCTATTATGGGAACCAGATGATTGATCTATATCTATATCTATACTAATCATAGACATTTATTCCACCGATAGACAAGAACATTCTTGAAAAAAGTTTGTTCAAATGCTGGTGAGTTAGAACTAAAGTTCGCTGCAGCGCTAAAATATTATTTATGTGATTTAACCTATTAAAACATGCAGCGCTAGATCGCTTATAGAGTTTCGTTTACTCGCGACCAAAACGTTGTAAGCGCCATGAAATTCATGGCGCTTACACGTTCCGTTCTGTGTGCGTCCACACTGCGTGAATGTCGAAGCCGCACTGAAGTAAGGTGTACGGGTTGCAGTACAGTTCAGTGGAACAGAGTGAGTGTTCGGATCGCGATATCTAGTGTGTAGTACATATATATCGATGATACCTACTAATATTATAAAAAGTAAAGATTTGATTGTTTGTTTGCAATGAATAGACTCCGAAACTACAGGACCGATTTCTTTCACCGTTGGGAAGCTACACTATCCCTGGGTGATATAGGCAACTTTTTACCCAACTGCGCAGAAGTAGGGTAATGTTTTATTGAAAAACTACGCGTACGAAGCTGCGGATTGGTCAGATAGTAGAATAAATATATGTAAACGTAGATCATGCAAACATTTGATCTGCGGCGGGAATCGAACCCACTACCTCCTGAGTCTCAGCCGGCTATTCGCCCACTGCGCCACGGAGGTCGTACTTAAAAGTTTACTCACATACGATGTCACAAAATGATGCTTACGATTGCAAAGAATAAAGATGCATGCGCAGTTTTGGACTGTAAGATTTCTAGCGCTCCCATACTATAAAATTAAAAGAAACAAATTATGCATATAAGGGCCCACAACTTTAAAAATATTGAATTATATAAAATATATTTTCCAGGGTCATGCTCCAGGTGCAGGCTGCTTACTATCCATGTCCTATGAATACAGAGCCTCGGTGACCGGCAAATACACCATTGGTCTCAACGAGACTGCCTTGGGAATAGTCGCCCCCACCTGGTTTATGCGTACCATGCGCAACATAATCTCACAAAGAGAGGCAGAGTTTGCACTCACTACTGCTAGGTTGTTTTCAGTTGATGAAGCACTGAAGGTAATCTACTATACTTACCAACTTACAGCAATCTATAGTCTAAAGTTATGACTTGTCAAAGGCCTTCGACTGCGTGAATCATGAGATTCTTATAATGAAGCTCATCATTAAGGTGTTAGAGCAGGAGCACTTGACATAATAACAAATTCAAATTCAAATTCGTTTATTTACACTTAAATATAACTTTACAGAATTAATCTAATACGCTATATCTAAAACTTCTACAAGAATAAAAAAATACAAATTATAATATACTTACCTACATTCATTATTAACTTATTTTAGGTTAACAAGATACACAAAAAAAAACACAACCGATATACAAATACAATAGGCACATAAAATAACTAACATAACATAGGTATACATAATTAAATACTCTCACAATAACTGAGACACACTCGCTCGATCGTCTTCCAGTCATCCGCAAACACATCAAACTGAGGATGGATGGAAATAAGCTCATTAAGGCTGCGCTGCGCACGGGAGATGGGTGACTGTTGGCAGTGCAACGTACGTGCTCGCAGTGGTTCCAACAAGCGCACTCGGCCTGATCGAAATCTGGCACGTTGTTCATGCACGCAAAGCCGGCTGGCTTCAGTGAGAAGAGTGGGACAATCAGTTATACCTTTCAACAAACTGCAGAGAGTTATGATTTGAACATAGAGCCGCCTTGTTTCTAGGGAGTTATAACCTAAGGTACCTTGCAAAAACTTTGTAGGGTACATAAACGGATAGTATCCGTAAAGCTTTTACAAAAAAAGCGCGTACAAAGTTTTTGCAAGGTACCTTAGGTTATAACTCCCTAGAAACAAGGCGGCTCTATGTTCAAATCATAACTCTCTGCAGTTTGTTGAAAGGTATAACTGATTGTCCCACTCTTCTCACTGAAGCCAGCCGGCTTTGCGTGCATGAACAACGTGCCAGATTTCGATCAGGCCGAGTGCGCTTGTTGGAACCACTGCGAGCACGTACGTTGCACTGCCAACAGTCACCCATCTCCCGTGCGCAGCGCAGCCTTAATGAGCTTATTTCCATCCATCCTCAGTTTGATGTGTTTGCGGATGACTGGAAGACGATCGAGCGAGTGTGTCTCAGTTATTGTGAGAGTATTTAATTATGTATACCTATGTTATGTTAGTTATTTTATGTGCCTATTGTATTTGTATATCGGTTGTGTTTTTTTTTGTGTATCTTGTTAACCTAAAATAAGTTAATAATGAATGTAGGTAAGTATATTATAATTTGTATTTTTTTATTCTTGTAGAAGTTTTAGATATAGCGTATTAGATTAATTCTGTAAAGTTATATTTAAGTGTAAATAAACGAATTTGAATTTGAATTTGTTATTATGTCAAGTGCTCCTGCTCTAACACCTTAATGATGAGCTTCATTATAAGAATCTCATGATTCACGCAGTCGAAGGCCTTTGACAAGTCATAACTTTAGACTATAGATTGCTGTAAGTTGGTAAGTATAGTAGATTACCTTCAGTGCTTCATCAACTGAAAACAACCTAGCAGTAGTGAGTGCAAACTCTGCCTCTCTTTGTGAGATTATGTTGCGCATGGTACGCATAAACCAGGTGGGGGCGACTATTCCCAAGGCAGTCTCGTTGAGACCAATGGTGTATTTGCCGGTCACCGAGGCTCTGTATTCATAGGACATGGATAGTAAGCAGCCTGCACCTGGAGCATGACCCTGGAAAATATATTTTATATAATTCAATATTTTTAAAGTTGTGGGCCCTTATATGCATAATTTGTTTCTTTTAATTTTATAGTATGGGAGCGCTAGAAATCTTACAGTCCAAAACTGCGCATGCATCTTTATTCTTTGCAATCGTAAGCATCATTTTGTGACATCGTATGTGAGTAAACTTTTAAGTACGACCTCCGTGGCGCAGTGGGCGAATAGCCGGCTGAGACTCAGGAGGTAGTGGGTTCGATTCCCGCCGCAGATCAAATGTTTGCATGATCTACGTTTACATATATTTATTCTACTATCTGACCAATCCGCAGCTTCGTACGCGTAGTTTTTCAATAAAACATTACCCTACTTCTGCGCAGTTGGGTAAAAAGTTGCCTATATCACCCAGGGATAGTGTAGCTTCCCAACGGTGAAAGAAATCGGTCCTGTAGTTTCGGAGTCTATTCATTGCAAACAAACAATCAAATCTTTACTTTTTATAATATTAGTAGGTATCATCGATATATATGTACTACACACTAGATATCGCGATCCGAACACTCACTCTGTTCCACTGAACTGTACTGCAACCCGTACACCTTACTTCAGTGCGGCTTCGACATTCACGCAGTGTGGACGCACACAGAACGGAACGTGTAAGCGCCATGAATTTCATGGCGCTTACAACGTTTTGGTCGCGAGTAAACGAAACTCTATAAGCGATCTAGCGCTGCATGTTTTAATAGGTTAAATCACATAAATAATATTTTAGCGCTGCAGCGAACTTTAGTTCTAACTCACCAGCATTTGAACAAACTTTTTTCAAGAATGTTCTTGTCTATCGGTGGAATAAATGTCTATGATTAGTATAGATATAGATATAGATCAATCATCTGGTTCCCATAATAGGTACAAGCTCTGATTATTTTGGGCCTAGATTGCACTGTGTGAAATGTCCAGCAATATTTATTTATTTTTATTATATAAGTAGATGCGGTAGATGCTACTCGCTGCTTACAGTTCATGGGTAGGATTTAGAAGATTTGTCTTTAAAAGTTTTGTGTGTTGTGTGTCTTTAAAAGCCTACAAAAGTATCAAGAAGTCACTGAAAAATCACCATCCACGAGGGATAGCAGTAGGGAAGTTACACCCAAACAATTTAATCCAGACCTCTTGCAGTGTATTCCAAAAGGTCTCTGCCCTTTTTAAGTCCGGTTTGTAAATTTCCATGATATCCAAACCAGCTGAGAATACTCTTGGTGAGGACTGAAACCAAACAAAACTTAATATACTCGTACATAATAGATATTGTTAATTTTCTAACAATATAAATAATGAGTTGGCGTGGTGAGCGAGCGGCGCGCAGCTGTATGGGAAATAAAGTTGCCTGCCATATTGATCTGAATACTTGATGGATCACAATATGGATAACCACTAAGCATTTTCTAAATGACAGCAAATTTTAAAAGAGAAACCTTTGTATTCTTTACTGCTGTATCTTACCGCTGTAAGAATCATTCCTGTACACTTGTTCTTGACCACATCGTCTAATGATTTGCTCATTGCTTGCAGCAGGTCCAAGTTTAGACTGTTGACGGGGGGTCGCTGCATTGTCATCACTGCCACTCCATTGCTATCCACCGCCAGGTCCACCAGAGGACCCTTGGCCGACATCGCTCTGATACCAGACTGTGCAAGTCTGCCATTGCTTAGGAGCTTTCGTACGGGATACATTCTGTAATTTTTATCAGGTGAAGTTTCTGTATGTCTGTAAATTGATGTAACTGTTCTGCTCGCGAACGATCAAAGTGCATCACCAATTACACTCAGGGTCTTCCGCCGAACTTAGCAACTCTGGCGGGGCCAGAAAAAGGACTCTTCGCCAAGTGCCACCACCATCACGCACGGAAACCCCAATTTGCCAGGTATTCCCTCAACCACATACTTTAACAAAAAAAATCCTGCCTTTCGCTCTATCATAGATCTCCAAAACAGTTGCTGAATGCAACCTACTAGGTATTTAGTGAACTAGATGAGATTTGTAGCCAATAATTTGATTATCTGTAAATTCCTATATATTTTTTAACTAACATAATGGTCAAAAATAAAATAAGATTTGATTTGATACATACAGGCTACCTACGCTGTTTTGTTTTCAAATGCCATTGTGAATTTGCTATGACAAAAGTTATAGGAGCATCGTGCTCGAGTTGCGGTGATGAGATGCGTACATATTTGAAAAAAATATTTTATGTTTTACTTTGGTGTACATAAAGAACTATCTTATCTTATACTTGGTAAGGGTTTTGCAAATTGGTATTTATAAATATTGATTTGCAAGTTTTGTTATCAAGTGCAATAATATAGTTTTAATAGTCAACACAGACAAACTACCTTATACATAATAATAATAATGTAACAAAGAAACATTCTTAAAATATATTAAGTAACTAATTTTAGAAATGTAATTTAATTTTTATCTTTAAGGTACGTATGACGTACAGGGATAGGTAGATTTATATAAGTTTATATAAGTACAGTATTAATTTTGCCACGCCCTAACAGGGTGCATGTCATTTAGATTACTTAATCTTAAGATATAACTAATTTCGTGTCGCAAAAATATGAAAATAAATAAATAAATACATGTGACGCAAAATGGCTCCTGCCTGACTCATCATATTCACAATGTATTTCAGTTTCTTAGATTAGGTTCTTACCTACAAAGACGAAGGACGCAGCTCAGTTATATTAAGTATGTATCAGTGTGTGATCCATACCGTATAATGTGATGACCGAGTAAAGGTTACTACTTCGCATTTGGACATGTTAAAGTGGAGTCTATTTGCGTCACTCCATGCTTGAATTGCATTTATATCACTCTGCAGATCATCACAGTCTTTAGGCGTTTTAATGCTAGTGAAGATCTTGACATCGTCTGCGTAAATTAGGCAATTCGCTTTACTTATACACTTAGTCAGGTCATCAATCATGATAGTGAACAGTAATGGACCTAGCGACGAACCTTGACTAACGCCTGAACGGGTATGGTAAGAAGGGGAGTCATAACATCCGAGTCGCACAAACTGTTTTCGGTCACCCAGATAGCTGGCAAACAGCCGTAAAAGTTTCGGAGCCAGCCCGTAAGAGCTCAGCTTTTTAAGTAAAACGTCGTTATCCACTTGATCAAACGCCTTCTTAAAATCCAAATAAATTACATCTACCTGGGTATTGTTATCCAGTCCTTTTGAGATGTAATTAACCAAAGTGAGCAAATTTGTGTTAACTGATCGACCTTTTCTGTAAGCATGCTGTGAATCACTGAGATATGGCGTTATTTGTTTGTAAATATTAATGTGCAAAATGCTTTCAAAGAGTTTGCCGAACGCTGATAATATCGCTATGGGACGGTAGTTTTCAACAAGCGTCTTGTCACCTGACTTATGGATGGGTGTCACCCGGGATTGTTTCCATATTGTAGGATAAGTGCTGGTGTTAATAGACAGGTTAAAAATATGAGCCAACGGAACCGATAATTGGGTTTTAAAGGCTTTGATTATGTAAGGTGGCACGTTATCAGGACCTATAGCGCTTTTTGACTTCATTCTTACTATATGGTATTCCACTTCACTAACGGAGATGTTTAGTATAGTAATAAGACTATTGTTACCAACATCCACAGCCTGGTCTGCACTTAAGGTAGGCGTATGCGGTAGGAATACACTACTGAAATAATCTGCATAGGCTTTGGCAGCATATGGGCCTCTGTGACTACTTCCATTATGAGTGACGGATGGTTCAAACCCTCCCTTGGTTTTTAAATTAGATATGTGCTTCCAGAAAGCATGCGGATTTGAGATAAGTTCGTCTTGTATGCGTGCTATATAGTGATCATAGGCCAAGGAAGTACTTGATTTTACATAAGATCTAATAGCTCTAAAAAAACTATAGATAGTTTTATCCCTACCTGACTTCCACATCTTATGCAATTTAGATTTTAATCTAAGGTCGGCAATTATTTCTTCAGTGAACCAGGTGGGGTACCTTCTAGATGCACTTGGTCTACGCCCTTTCTTAGGGATGCAGTCATTAAAACTATCATAGAGTGATCTGTACAAAGATTCTACTGCAATATTCACGTCTGTTTGAATAAGAACGTCATCCCAAGAAATACTTATAAAGTGAAACAAAATCTGCCTTACGAAAATTCCAGTCTGTAGAGCCTTCAATGTTGCTAGCCTCCATTTTCTTATCTTCGTTGATCCTGTTACAACACATCGTAATATCAAGCGGTGGATGGTGTTTATCAGCACGCTCCACTAAGCCATACTCAGACACACACACGCTAACATCTCTCATACTTGCGCTAACCAATACAACATCTAATTTGCTACCTCGAACATTAAAAATATGATTATATTCTATGAGATCACAGTAATTTAAAAAATAAGACATATAGTTAAGTATTTACATTTAAACATGCACTATTCAGATTCAAGTCACCAAGAACAATAACGGGCGATTCACGTATTATGTCAATATTGTTTTCCACTTGAGAGAACCAGGACATACATCTTCTTTTGCACTGGGTCTTATATAAATAACACAAACAAAGTATATACGGCCTAGGTATTTTACTGTCGCCCACATATCTTCACCGTCTTTCGTCTCAAGATCACTTCGTCTAGTGAGCTCCAGACCCGGTCTAACAGCTAGAAGCACTCCTCCTCCTTTAGAAGGTCTATCTCGTCGCAGTAGGCTCCAACTACATGGAACGACCTCGGCATCGTTTATCGAAGCGTCCAATTTAGTTTCCGTAACTGCTATAAAATCTGCTTCTGATAGCATCACGCTTTGCCTCCAGTATAATTATGAGCTTTGTTTTGAGTCCATTGACGTTCTGATAGACAGCGCAAAAATTATGTTTACTATTACTATTATAGCTGGTTGTCTGATTCTGCATGACCCTTCTCTGTTGTATTTCTGCCGGGAGTGTGGGGTCTACTGTAGTTATGGTATGTGGCACGCCCGACTCCTCTATGAAACCATTCCCGCACTTCTGTTCCTTTGGGCCAGGAATCAGGATCCAAGAACAGCTGCACGATACTCTCTGGGATAGTTAATAAAAATGAGGCGTACCTATCATGTTTCAGTTTCAACTTTTGAACTTCAAAACCTGTTTTCATGCTCGTGTGCTCCATATGAGCTATTACTGCTTCTGGAGTGGTATCCGACTTGAAGAAACATGCGTGTAACTGTCGTAATAGACGCGCTTTGAATTATAGATAGGCGTTCCTCAGGGATATACTCTGTGGGAATTTCTTTGTCTCGCCTACATTAATGACCTTCTATTTATATTTGATGAAAAAGCTTGCGAACAATATTGTACTATATGCTGATAATAATTATAATTATTTAAAGTTGATAGAAAAAATCCTGACATTTTGAATATTATAAAATAAAATAAAAAATAAATAAATATTGCAGGGCATTTCACACAGCGCTATCTAGCCCCAAACTAAGCAGAGCTTGTACTATGCGAACCAGATAACTGATAGAATACTTATATACTTTTTTTTTGTTAATACATACTTATAATATATAGAAAAACATCCAGACCCGAAACAAATATATGTAGATCACGCAAACATTTGTTCCGCGGCGGGAATCGAACCCGCTACCTCCTGCGTCTCAGCTGGCTATTCGCCCACTGCGCCACGGAGGTCGTCATTAATGATTTATTAATATTTTTTATTAATTTATTTTATTAATTCTGTATTAATAACTTGACAGACAAAGTTGAGATGATTGAAAATATGATGTTATTATAAATTTAGACAACATCCTTTTTTTACTGCAATGAGAACAAGATCTAACTAAAAGTTTAGGGACTTCCCCGTCGGCGCACACGCGCGCAGTGTTTACCTACCTTCGTAGGACAAGCTGAAGTTTCAGTGGGCGGGGCATATACGAGGCATGCCTTTTAAGTTCTGTCGTTTCCATATTTTCCGGCAATTTTGAATTTGGAACTGTTTTATATTCGAATGTGTTTACATTTTGAATCTCAAAACAGTTGAAAGTATTAGGATTAATGCTATTGTTTAGTCACAGTTTCGATTTGAATCTGTCAGGTCACGTACGAAAATGAATCTTTCTAAGGAAAATGTTCGTGCAATAATTTTCTACAACTTTAGAAGAGGCCTGACACGGCTTCAGTGTTTAGAAGAGCTAACATCTGTGTTCAGTGATGTAGCCCCATGTCTGCGGACTGTCGAACGCTGGTATTTAGAATTCCAGCGTGGACATACTAGTGTTAGTGACAGATTTCGCGAAGGACGCCCAAAATCCGCCTTCACTGAAGATAACATCATTGCTGTGAGACAACTAATTCTCGAAGATCGTCATGTGACGTATCGAGAGATAGAGGCTCTATTAGGCATCTCAGGGACAACCATTCAGAAGATCTTGCATGAAGCACTTGGTGTGAGAAAGCTAGTTTGCCGTTGGATACCGCATCTGCTTTCCGACGATCACAAGGCGGCCCGCGTCAGATGGTGTAAGAAAACTCTGCAAAGGTTCAACCGAGGGGAGTCAAATCACGTCTACGACATCATAAGTGGTGACGAATCTTGGATCTATGCCTACGATCCTGATACCAAACAACAATCTACAATCTGGGTCTTTCAAGACGAGCCAAAGCCGACTAAAGTTGTTCGTTCTCGAAGCACTTCAAAGAAGATGGTGGCCACGTTCGTTGGAAAAACCGGCCATGTTGCGACTATTGCACTTGAAGATCGTAGAACGGTTAACGCAGAGTGGTATACTACAGTTTGTTTACCACAAGTCATCGCCGAACTTCGAAAATCTAACTCAAAGCGACGCATCATCCTGCACCACGACAACGCAAGCTCACACAGCGCTCGTCAAACGATTGAGTATTTGAAGCAGGAAATAGTAGAAATTCTTGACCATCCTCCATACAGTCCTGACCTAAGCCCTAACGATTTCTTTACATTTCCTAAAATTAAGAAAAGTCTTCGTGGTCAAAGGTTCCAGTCCGGTGAAGAAGCAGTCGACGCTTTCAAGACAGCCATTTTGAACACCCCACTTTAGAGTGGAATAAATGTTATAATAACTGGTTTGAGCGAATGGAAAAGTGTTTTAAGCTACGTTGTGAATACTTTGAAAAACAATAAAAAGTACTATAAGGTTCTAGATGTGTTTTTTTCTTCAAACGACAAAACTTAAAAGGCATGCCTCGTAGCTCGAATAACTGACGGCCGTTGGGGCAGAAAGGTTCCAGACCACACACTGGAAAGCGCTAAATCCACAAGATGGAAAGATGTTCTGATAAAGATCGCTGGGAACCATTGGGTGTAGGCTGCACAAGATCGGTTGCTCTGGAAATCTATGGGCCTATGTTCAGCAGTAGACGTCCTGTGACTGATATGTGGCAACCAGACGCTCTGCGGTGCGCCACCGCTATATGGTAGAAATACCTCCCATTCGCACAAAGCGGTTCTCTTCGACCTTTATTATGCGCACTGCCAAAGAGTGGAACGCCTTGCCTGAGCCTGTGTTTCCTGATAGCATCAGCCTGGGTATCTTTAAGTCGGGAGTGAATAGATTTCTTCTAGGCAACCGTGTAACATCGTAGACTGCATCATCACTTACCATCAGGCGAGATCGTGGTCAAACGCAAGCCTTATACTTACCTAATGAATAAAAAATTAAAAAAAATCCTGATGCAATCATAATTTCAGATTGGACTCATCGACGAAGTAACCAAGGACAAAGCGGACTCTATAGAAAAGTGCAAGAAATTCATCGGCAAGTTCGACAAGATCCCTCCATCGGCCCGCGCCCTCGCCAAACAAAAGATAAGGCAGGAACCATTACTTTGGATGCAAAAAAACCGCCAAGCGGACACCATTGAATTCCTCACCTTCATACAAAACCCTAAAGCACAACAATCACTGGAAATGTACATTCAGATTTTGAAAGCAAAAGATGCTAAGTAATAATGTTAAAATTTTTTGTTGTAATATTTGCGTGTTTAGTCTCCAAAATTATCGATATTAACATGGTATTTTCATATTCAAAAATATACTATCTTGAGCCTATATTATTATTTTCTTACCCAAAGTTGGAATGGTACTCGTAAATGAATTATTGGTCTAGCATGTGCCGGACCACGAAAGCGAGGAAATAAAAATAGTAAAACAACTTTTCATCACAAATTTGAAATAATTGCCTAATAAAGTGTTTTTCATAATATTAAAAAGAAAATTTGAGTTCCCGGTGTCCCTTGTTTTCATAACCGGCCTGTTCCATTTTTAAATACAAATAAGGATTTGTGATATAAAAATGAATCCGAACACCGAAGTAAAGTTGCAAGCCGGATTAACCCTATCGGGGCCCCTTTCGTTTACCCATTTCTTACTTTTTAAAATATAGAATAGAATAGAATAGAATACTCTTTATTGCACACCAACAAAATTAAAAATACAATAAAATACACAAAAATTAAGGTAAGTACAATGGTAATTATTTTTTCTTTTACAAAAGTCGAGTCGATCAGATCGACTCCTGCTTTTTGCTTTCATTGAAATGATCTTAGTGGAGTATGTCACGAATGAAACGTGTTTTTTTTCTTGGTGCGTGGCCCGCATCGACTAGGCCCCCGTGGGCCCCTAGTCGGTGCGGGGTCCCTACGCAGTTGCCTAATCCGCCTTATGGATAATCCGGCCCTGTGCAAGATTATCGATCCTTTACAGAATACATTTTAGGGTATGTGCCCAGGAATTATACGATCTGCTCCCGCCGTCTCCCTTCCATCAAAGGGCAAGCAGGCACACGGCTCAGAATCTACACTTGAGAGCAATAAAATCGCACATCCGCACATTTTTACTTAAAAGTTAAATTTTTTTTTATTTGGAGCTTACAGCAAATTAAAATTAAATTAAAGTGCATAATCTAGGCATTCGCAGAACTGATAAAGGGTTGACATTTACCTTTAAAAACAACTCATTAGCAACAAAACAATAGACCCCCTTATGTCGCTCGATCCAGGTAAGGCCGGCGGCGGGATTTATCGCAGGTATAAAAGAGTGCATATTGAGGGAATGGTCATCATTTACTAAGGACACCACAGAGCCGCCAAGCTGCGTGCTTTGTGGTGCCGTGGGACACACCGCAAATTATCGCGGTTGCCCTTCGGCGCCCAAAGTCAGCAGGGTGGTGGCTCGTAGGAGTCAACCCCGACCTTCTCCGCAGTATACCAAAACTACTTCAAAGTTGACCATGGTACCCTCGCAGGAGGCGCAACCTCCCAAAAGCTCAGCATGGGCCAAGCCCTTGCCATACTCGAGCCTAGCCCTTAAGGCAACGGCCCCCCCTCCGCGCTCTTCTGAGCCAGCCCCCCCTTCTAAAATGGGCAAGTCGGACTTTGCTGCCGACTTGGCTCTCATCATGGAGTTCTCCTCCATCGACCTTGCCGAGGTTCGCGTGCTTGCACAAAAACTTAGGCAAGCAAACTCCACCCTCGAAAAGCTAATTGCCCTTGAGGCGCACTCAGCTCTTCTCGCCGCCGTTAAGGCAGCTTCGTCCTCCTCCAAACCCTTTTAGGCCCCAAGATGGTTGTACAAAAGGAAAGGAAAAAACCGCGTTCTTTATCACTAGCGTTCTTCAACGCTGACGGTCTTTCAAGACAGCGTTCTATTATCCAAGATTTTCTAAATAGGCACCAACTTGATATCTTGCTAGTACAAGAGACAAATTTAAAGCCCGGTCATCGGGACCCTAAAATCCCTAACTATCAAATTGTTCGCAATGACAGACTGCTAGCTCAAAAGGGCGGCACTGTCATTTACTTCAAGAAGGCTCTACACTGCATGCCTCTTGATCCCCCTTCTCTGTCTTACATAGAAGCCTCCGTCTGCAGGCTAGCAATGACCGGGCATTCCTCGGTCATTATTGCATCCTGCTATGTCCCTCCCGGCAAGCCTCGCTCACCTCAATTCGAGAGTGACCTGCAAGCCCTGTTCAGTCTAGGAAGCTCCGTCATATTGGCGGGTGACTTCAATTCCAAAAACGTCATGTGGAATAGCACCACGACGAACTCTAAAGGCAAACAACTAGAAAGCCTAGTTGAACCCCTTAATTTCGACATCATTGCCCCTAGAGGCATGACTCGCTTCCCTACTTCCACTCCCCCCGAGCTCCTTGACATTGCACTTCTCAAAAACGTAGCCCTTCGGCTACGCTTAATCGAAGTTATTCATGAGCTCGATTCCGATCATCGACCGGTAATGCTCTTACTCGGCCCTCCCACTGACCAGCCCCCTGCCACCAAGACTGTGGTAGAGTGGCATAAACTTGAGAAAGCCATCAAGTCTGCGCACTCGACTGACCTAGATAGGATCCCTTCTGTCATTCGGACATCTGGTGATATTACGGTAGCGGTTGACGCCCTTACCACACATATCACAAACTCAGTCAGAGACTCATCAAAGCAGGTGCCCGTAGTGGATGACCACCGGGGCCCCCTGCCAGATGATATCAGACGGCTGATGACTGAAGCTAACGCCGCAGTTAGACTTCATAGTCGCTGCCCCACTAACGACAATCGAGTCTTAATGCGCTCCCTGCACCGTGAGGTGAGAGAGCGCATTAAAGAACATCGCAATCGTGAGTGGGAGAGCCTGCTCTCGGGGATCGAGCCTAGCCATCTGGCCTACTGGAGGTTAGCTCGCTCCATGAAAGCGGACGCTCTCGCTCCGATGCCTCCCCTTATCCGACCCAATCACCCTCCAGCATTCGAAGACGAGGAAAAAGCCGATTTCCTGGCTGAAACCCTCGAATCTCAATACTCGCCCAGTCTCGAACCCGTCGACCCTGTTCACCTCCATACGGTGAACAGCGAGGTTGACCGCTTAGCCTCCCGACCCCCTACTTCCCCACTTGATCCGATTGAGCCCTCTGAAGTCTTTGACACTATCAAGGCCCTACACCCAAAGAAAGCCTCCGGCCCCGACGGCATTTCCAACAGAGTACTCAAACAGTTCTCTGTTCCCCTTATCCATATCCTAGTCTGCATCTTCAATGCGGCTATGGAAACTTGCACCTTCCCTGATGCTTGGAAGGAAGCCAACGTCATTGGCATCCGAAAACCCAGCAAACAGGCAAACGATCCAACTAGTTATCGTCCCATTAGTCTACTTAATAGTCTAGGCAAGATATATGAGCGTCTTCTAATGAAGCGCCTCTGGGCTCATGTCAATGAGTTCAAACTCCTTCCCGACGAGCAGTTTGGCTTTCGAGCCCAACATTCATGCCCACAACAGGTGCTCCGCATAACGGAGCATGTCCTCTCCAATTGGCAAAGTACCTGGCCTTCAGATACTGGTGCCGTCTTCCTCGATGTAGCGAAAGCTTTCAACAAAGTCTGGCACAACGGCTTGATCTACAAGCTTTTCAAACTCGGAGTCCCAGACAGACTCGTGCTCATCATACGAGACTACCTACAAGGTCGCAGCTTTCGCTACACCGTGGAAGGCACTCTCTCTAGTCCTAGACCAGTCAGAGCAGGAGTCCCTCAAGGCTCCGTTCTCGGCCCCCTCCTGTTCACGCTGTACACCAGCGATATCCCCCGCACTCCTCAAGTGGAAATAGCCCTATACGCAGACGACACAGCCTTGTACACATCCAATCGGAATCCCGATCGGGTGGGTATAAGGCTGCAGGCTGCCCTTCACTCATTAGCCACTTGGTTCCGCAAGTGGCGGATCGAGGTAAACCCGTCGAAAAGTACAGCAGTGTACTTCTCACGGAGAAACCTCACTCCCAAACCGATCTCTCTATTTGGCCAGCCCATTCGCTGGGCCCCATCAGCCAAATATCTGGGTGTCATCCTCGATAGGCGTCTTTCCTTTAGGTTGCACATCACTAAGAGGTGCAACCAAGCAAAGTTCACCCTAGGACGATTGTCCTCACTTCTAGGCGCGAAAAGTAAAATGTCCCTTAAAAATAAGGTGACTCTTTACAAAGCGTGCATTCGCCCCATTATGATATACTCATCTGTAGTATTTGCCCACTCTCCTAAAGTTGGTGCCATTCAGGTTATTCAAAATCGCTTCTTGCGAAAAGCCTCAGGCTCGCCCTGGTACTTTCGCAATAAAGACCTACATCGCGATTTGAAACTAGAATCAATAGCCAGGTTCATGAAGCTCGCTTCCAAGCGGTTTTATGAACTTGCCTCTAATCATCCGAACCCTTTGGTACACACCATTCCGGTTTACCCGTTGGATCCGCCCGCCAACAAAATCCTCCGTCGTCCGAGACACGTTCTCGGAGACCCGGATGACGAAATCACCTCCGCTAATGCGGAAGGTGAGTCATCTACATCAGACACAGTAAACACTTCACAGAAACACCGATCTCGCCGGCGAGGTCGACGAATCCCTTCAGTCGCCGCCTATACGAGGTACAAACATGTACCCGGGCGTTTCTCTCCTATCCCCATCCCGGCAACAGCCCAAGCCGAGGTTCGTACCTAAGTGGTGCCCTTGCGCTAGTTGCCTAAAAAACTTACTGGGCTGAGCGCCATCTGCGCTCGCCAAAAGTTCGGTTAAGCTGTCACGGCCTCAGAGGCCAACAGCGAGATTAGTCCATTCGAAAAAAAAAAAAAAAAAATGGTCATCATTTGCATACCAACGTACAGTGTGAAAGGTTCTCTATTGATATTGGCTTCAAACGGAACACGAAAATGGATACTACACCAGAAGTAGCCGCTCAAGTGGTTGCCCTTGTTGAATCGGGGCTTAAGCAAAGTCAAGTGGCTCGACAATTGAGTTTGAGCCGATTTACCGTTCGGCGTGTATACCAGAGGTATCAAGAGACTGGTGGCTACCAACGGCGACAAGGATCGGGCCGTCCCCGTGCTACAACAGAGCGTGATAACCGCTTTCTTATAACGACATCTTTAAGAAATCGTCGTTTGAACGCAGTTCAACTGGGACAACGACTTCAAGAAGTTCGTGAAGTAGAAGTTAGCCGGTGGACAGTCAGAAGACGATTGAGAGAAGGTGGCCTGACTGCACACAGGCCAGCAAACGGGCCGAAATTGACCCCAGCCCACCGAGAAGCCCGCCTTCAGTTCGCTCGAGACCATTTGAATTGGACCGAAGAGCAGTGGAGTGCAGTCCTGTTCTCTGATGAGTGCAGGATGTGCTTGCATGGCAACGACGGACGGGGGAAGGTGTATAGAAGATCGGGAGAGCGATTTGCCCAATGCTGCATAACAGAACGTGTCGCCTATGGCGGTGGATCAATCATGTTTTGGGGAGGCATGTCTATGGAAGCAAAAACCGAGCTTGCCTTCATCACCGGACCGAATACTGGTCGCCAATCAAGAGGATTGACTTCCATACGATACATTGAGGAAGTACTCGAGAGCCACGTCGTACCTTTTGCTGGGTTTATCGGCGAAAACTTTCTGTTTATGCAAGATAATGCAAGACCGCATACTGCTGGCATAGTGATCGAGTACCTTCAAGAGGTGGATGTGACCGTTATGGAGTGGCCAGCTCAAAGCCCAGACCTCAATCCCATCGAACATCTATGGGACGAGCTGAAAAGAAGAGTTCGAGGCCGAGATGCTCCTCCATCGACTCTACAGGAGCTGCAACAGGCGATCGCAGAGGAATGGGAGGCTATTCCTCAAGACTTTATCAAAAGTCTAGTAACATCAATGAAAACACGGATGGAGTCAGTGATTCAGGCTAGGGGAGGGAACACTCGGTATTAATAACAAACTTTAAATTAATTTTATCTTTTAATTTCATAACTTTGACACCAATACTTGAATAAAGAATTTTTTACTAAACATGCATTTTTGTTATTGATCCACAAAAGCATTTTTATGTAATGATTGAAAGACAAATCAGATACCACTGGATAGGTATTAAAATAGACTATGAATCTGCATTACAGAAACATAATATTTTTTGTTTTTTTTTTAGTTATGTCAAAAAATCATGAATGTGCGATTTTTTTGCTCTCAAGTTTAGTACCTACCACCCGTACCTACCTAGTTGATATACCTACCAGCCATTCGCACACACAGCTAAGCTAAGGTATGGAACACTTTACCGTCATCTGATTTTACTAAAGGATACAATCCGGGCCTCTTTAAGATAAGAAAGAGTAAAGAGTTTCTTCTAGATCTTCGTGCTTCGTCTTAGACCATCATCGCGCTTACCTTCAGGTGAGATTGTAGTCAAACGAAGATCAATCTAGTATAAAAAAAAACCTGTTGCCTTGGTCACGTCATAACTTGAGAACGATTTTACCGATTTTGGTGAATTTTTTGTGTGATTGAGTAGGTCGAAACCACTCAAACACACAAACAAATTCATAGGTCCCGCTGGGTCCTTGGATGGTTTAGTTAGATCCACAATTAAATCCGGTAGGTGGCGCTGTTGTCGAGATCCAGAAAAGTGCAGACGAAATCTAGGACATATAGCAGTGGAGTATAAAAAAGTGATTCCGTTTCAAATGGAAAGTTCCGAGTTTTATCAGCCATATTCCCATGAGTCAGAGGTGTCAGATTTTATTCAGAAGGAAAAGCCCTCCTTCTGAATGTCGATTTAAAAGAAACAACTACACTCAGCGGCACAATTAACCGCCCACCTTGATTTTATACGATTTTGGTTAAAAAAAAAATTGTGGCCTTACTTGTGAATGTTATTTTATAACGTAGGTATATTGAAGTAAAATGAAAGATAATATTGTTTTTAATTATTACGTTTATTTATAAAAAAGTCTGAAAAACACTTTGACCGTAAATTAACAAATGTGATGAAATGGCTTAAAAATAAAAAATTTGCTGAATAAATGAATTCTAATAGTGCGTATTTCCACCTCTAGCCCTCATGACTTCCATCAAACGGTTTGGCATGCTGTCGATGACATCTTTGATCTGTTGTTGTGGAATGTTCTGCCACTCCTCAATCACGGATTGTTTTAATTCATCTATGGTGGTTGGAGCTGGTATGCGGCTTCAAACACGTCTTTTTAAATTGTCCCATATATGTTCAATAGGATTTAAATCTGGGCTTCGGGATGGCTATGTTAATTTTCGAATGCCGACGGTATCCAGGTACGCGGTAACAACTCTAGCAACGTGGGGGCGAGCGTTGTCCTGCATTAATAAAAAATCTTCGCCAATAAATGGAGCAAATGGCATTACATGAGGTTCCAACACTTCTGTTACATACCTCTGAGCATTTATTCCACCTCTTTCGAAGATAACCAAGTCGGTGCGTGCTTCGTAAGTAATGCCGCCCCATATCATGATAGAGCCACCTTGGTAACCTACTGTTTCCACAACAGTACATGGTGCAAACCTTTCATTCTTGCGTCTGTATACACGCTGGCGACCGTCAGGACCGTGCAAGCATATTCTTGTCTCGTCAGTAAACATAACATTCTTCCATTGTTCCATATTCCATTCGGCGTGCTCTCGGGAAAAACGAAGTCTTTCTCTCCGGTGGCCTACGAGCAATTGTGGCACTCGAGATGGTCGAAAAGCTCCAAGGGCATTCTCTCCTAGTCTTCTTCTCACTGTTCTTTCACTCACTTGAACATTGCGAACCTCACGAAATTGGTTTCGTGCCTCAACAGCTGTAGTGAACCGATTTCTTAGAACATTGGTCACAACTAGTCACAAGCTAGTGTTGTAGTTCCAGCTAGCGTAATAAATGGCGTTGTCTAGAGGTGCACCGTCAAAAAATATGGTTTATATGCCAAAACATTTGAAGGCACTATTACAAAATTTGTGTAAATTAATCTCACTTCGTGCGTTACACAAATGTTTGTGGTTTTGTTTCAAGTTCCTCGGAAGGAAAATAATGTTGACATTGACAATGAGGGGTTTTCGCAGCCATGCTTTTAGAACTGCTACTAGATGGCGCTGCTCCATCAAGCACTAGGAATGGAACGTTTCACGAGTTCTTAGCATGTGAAAAATCATATGTCATACCTGTTATTTGCCTTCGCATAACCTATTAAAACTCTTTCAAATGAAATCACATTCGATATTCATTCATCGTATATCGGTTGTTGTCATTTGCTACAAATCACAGTCGTTCGAATTTCTTCGGAATTCATCAGGCGTTTTCGTTGCCCGTAATTTTTCACATGTGAAATAGCACTAGCAAGAATAGCGAGTGAGACATTACGGCATTGTAATAAAAAATCATTGCCTGTGATTTTTCACATGTGAAATATGTAGTACTGATAAAAAATAATCATTGATCATATGAAAATGATGTAAAAATAGAAATCATTTCCATGCCTAGCACGCATGCACTTATGTGTTTTGTCTGTATCCAAAAGAAAGTGAATTGTCAATGTCAATTGCCGTATCAATCAAAATTTGAATTAAAACAAAATCATTTAAATTGCTAACAAACAGAAGGGTATGTATAGAAGAGATGACTAAACGTGCGTTGTCTCCTATTGCGAAAACAACGGCAGACACCGTTTTCCTATGGATGGAGTTCGCAAAACGAAATTAATAGGTACAAGCAAATAAACATGTAAACCCTAGTTCATACATATTGAAGTCTTCTTTAATACGTTCAGCGCACTTTCGTGTAGGTACTTACCTAACTGATTTATCTGTGACGTTAGCATAGTGGAATAATTACCGTAAGTTATTTTAGCGATATTTGACGTACTTATCTATGTAGATAGGTACTTTTAAGTTAGTTGGTGTGGATTAGGTACTTAAGTACCTACTTGTCATTTTTCCTCCTAAAAGTTACCTATTTTTAAAAGATACTGCCATAGAAATATTGAAGAAAACTGCTATATCTTCAGTGTTCTTATGAAACAAAGCTTCTCCAGAACAACCATCAACATCTATTCAAGATACAGTGTATCGATTAGTCAGATTCCACAAAGATCTAAAAAATAATACGATCACAAAAGAACATTGATTACCACTCACAAGACGAAACCAAAGAGAATATAATACCTGACGAAACAAAAACGGAGTGAGCATGTTCTCTAAAAATTTTGATGTCGTCTTTGCGACTTTGACAGTTTAGAAATATATTTTTTAGCAGAGCATGTCTCGCGTGCTTGTTTAGACGGCGCCATCTATTAAGCTAGTTGGAACTACTTTTTTTTTTAATCGAAAATGAAAAGCCCTCATTCACTTTCCTTTGATAATCAAAGCTTGACGCCATCTGCTAGCAGATGAAAGAACATGGCCGTGAAAACCCCTCATTACGTAGTTCGGAAGGATAACAACTAAACCATGAAACAAATGGTCGCGCTAAAATAAACAGATTCAGAGATGTACATTTTGACATTTTGATCTACTAAATGTGGGCAGTACCTTAAAATGTTACTTAAAAGTTAAGCTTTTGTGCTTTAATTTCGGAAAACCGTACCTTGAAGTGCAAAAGCGTGCCATTTTGAGAATCCCGTGACGGGATTCTCAAAACGGGATTCCCGTCGTACTTTATCGGAAACAAATGCTGGCGACACTGCAGCCGCTCGCAAATCTCGAAATCGCAATCAGTGTCTCCAGATGCACTGTAATTACAGTGGATCTACTGTATCAAGTACACTGTAATAGTATATGGAATGCACTGTCATTTTGGCTTGAAAAATATGCTCTAAAAATTATGAAAGAAGGAAAAGTAATTGTACCTTAGAAAAAAAAAGGGTATATCTTATTAATAGATAAGTAGTGGTTTTTTATGCGTGAGGCGTAGACAGTCCAGAGGTTATGAAAAGTTCTATAATGAGACCTACACACTTATCGACAATTTGCGCCGATTTCACATAAATTGTTGCTTCACTTATGTTTGCGCACTTATTGTTTCGCGAGCGTGCATTTACCTTTACATATTTAACGATAGTCTTAGTTTTATCTAAGTGTCTCTTAAGGTATATTTAAGTTTTATAAAATTTTATTTTGTTTATGTGTTAATTTTAAGGCAGTTTGTGCGTTGGTTAAACTGTAAGCAACTGTTTAATTTAATAAATAAATCTCTAATCGGAAAGTAGTTTTTAAGTGACGAAGGTGGACATCAACTACGAAATGTGAGGTACCCCAAGGAAGTATATTAGGTCCATTTATTTTTCTAACGTACATTAATGACCCCCCTAACATAACTAAACACGAGTGCACTTTATATGGTGATGATACTACAGTTGCCATTAAAGCACAAAACAATCATGAATTAAAAAATCAAATTATTATAACAATGAATAAAATTAACAATTGGCTAAACAACAATAACCTCAATCAATAATTTCAAACATTTTTATTATAATTCAAAGCACTTGACATTAAATATTAATTTTAAAAATGAAATAATAGAAGAAGTAAAGTACAACAAAATTCTTAAGATTGATAGTTGACAAGAACTGCAACTGGAAGACTCACATTGACTCTGTATGTAATAAATTGGATCGGTTTGTACCTTAGGGTTTGCATTCAGAAAACAAAGACTGAATGTATCAAAACAAGCTGCGCTGAGTGCCTATTATGGCTATGTTTCCTCCGTTCTCTCTTATGGTCTTATTCTATGGGGAAACTCGACAGACATTAATAAAGCTTTTATAGCACAAAAAAATGTGTTTGCGCATTAAGTGGAGCCTGGTTTACTGAAAGCTGTCGTCCTTTTTTTTAAGTAACATAAAATCATGCCTATTGCCTGTATGTATATAAATGGTATATGTAACTTAGTTAAAGAAAATTCAGAACGAATTCTAAAACACTCTGACAAAATGCAAATGCATACAAGGCATCATAATAGACTTTATGTACAATATTGCAAACTTGATATATTTAATAAAAATGTATATATAATGACTGTAAAAATATTTAATAATTTACCAAAGGACATTCAAGAACTGCCACTTTTTAAATTAAGACACAAATTAAAATTATGGCTTTTAGATAAGACGTTTTATACATTAGAAGAATACTTTAATAAATAATGACATGATTAATTTGACAGAGAATAATAAAATTATAATTGAATACTAAATGTTTGACATAAATAGTGTAACTAATTAGTGTAATAATGTTACTAATAATATTTTTATAAGAAAATATTATGAAAGCATTACAAGCTTATTGTACGCCCCTGAGTGGGGTAGAGTATAGTGAAACAAGTTAAAATTAAATGTGACATCTTTCTGTATAACCTATATTCTGGCAATAAATGATTATGACTAAAACATTCATAAAAAACTACAAAAATTATATTTTTTTAACCTATTTAATACGCATACATACTTTTATCTTATTTGAATATGGGTTACGTTAAAACTGGGTTACAACTTAATTTTATGGCTATTTAATTCTACTGTAAAATCTGCAGTACATATTTTACTCGTGAAAAGTCACTGTATTTTTAGTAAAAATACTATAATTTCAAGTAGCATACACTGTAATTTAACTTTTCCAATCTGGAGACACTGATCACTGATCGCAATGCAAACAAGTGGTGCAGAGGATCATCAAGAAATTATTCAATCCCCACCACAACCTACAGCTTTCACCATGGTATTTGGCTTCTGCCGTCATTGTTCCACCGTGATAAGTGCTGTACAGTCTGGTGTCACATAGTTGTGTTCTTGGCAGGGTACCGCTATGTTCGCGAGGGTCACTTTCTACCCCACTTTACTCTATAATGTCATCATGGAGAAGGTTACTACAAGGAGGTGGTATGACAGGATGGATGATTCAGTGATCCTGGGGGCTCTACCGTTCCAGGGTATGACGAAACAGGTAAAAATTATTGGTTTTTGATCGTTGTTATAACCTGTCTTGCATGCTAATTTGCAGATAGTTTATGGGGTTTTTTGAATGAAAATGTGTTAATATTTGACGAGTAATGGTAGATAATTTATCTAAGAATAAGGATATTTGTGTGTGCAAAGTGCACTTATCACACAATATCAATTTCTTATTAGAAAGGAATACCTAATTTATTTGTCTTCACAGACTTCATACCTACATCACTTTTATTTTAATTTCCAGGGAATCGTAGGTAATTTCTTAAAATAAAGTATTGTGTATTTAAATAAGAGCTACTATGTGGCACAGTCGGTAAGTAAAATTGATTAAAAGGTTGAGAGTTGAATTCCTGTTGTTTATCAAATACTTGCGTGATTTGCAAATATGTAATTGTTTGATGTCCCTGTATGAAAATGCAGGGTTCATCAATGTCAGCTACGATAGCACACTAGCACACTACTGGTAAAAAGCTTCCTTCCTCTAATATAATAACTTTATATAATTATGTTTATATTTATATTATTTTTTTAAATCTATTTATAGGGAACTTGCGTCGTATATGATAATGTATATGATGATGTCAGTTCCATAATTGCCTACAGAAATAACTACAAAACATCCACCTTCACTAGGTAGTATGTGGACTGGTAGAGCATGTTAGCTGAGTCAGATGTTTGTTCAGCTAAGCATAACAGAGCTTTATAGGTCACATAGGATTATATTTATGATATACTTCGGTATAAGATGTAACAATGTTGATATGGTGCCTGTGTATCGCAGTAGCCACTATTTGAAGCCATAGTGACCAGCGCTTTGGCATGTTTGTCAATATGTATCTTTTAGCCTACGCCTAGTTTTAAGATTTAATTTAATTTCAGTGTACATTGGTACAAGATAAACATTTTTTATTTATGTGACTCCAATTTGTTAACTGATTCTCCTGGCTTATTATCTTATATTAACTTTAATATCAAGCCACGATATCCCTTTCAGAATACTTTCGCCCTAGAGGTCTATACAAATAATACATCCTTTTATAATCCGATAGTCAGAATGTGTCGTCTTTACAATTATCTGTAAGTAAATAATAGTGCTAATAATAATATTGACATTTTCAATAATAAACTATTTAGATTTAAAAAACTCTTATTAAAGAGAGTGGTTCTATGCAATAATTCTCTAAAGATTAGATAGATAGATAATTTCTTTATTGCACACCATTTAAATACAAACATTTATAAGAAAATACACTTAAATAATAGGTACAATGGGCGGCCTTATCGCTAAAAGCGATCTCTTCCAGGCAACCTTTGGATGGACAGGATCTATGTGAACAAAATAAAGACGGCGGCGTAAATCCGATATAGTACACGTATATTTATTAAAAATATAGATATTATAAAATAAAATGCATAATTATAATGTATAATATAATCATAAAATTACATAAATATTAATATTATAATACATAAAATATATATTGTCATACTTACATATATAAATTATAAAAATGTAATAATTAATAAGTGGCCTAGTGAGCGATGGATTGTGGATGGATGGTGGAGCGATACTATTTTATTAATTTTTATTTTTTGTTTATCTCATTATTTTAGACTTTTATTTCATCTTTTAGTTGTTACTTTGTTTTGTCTATGTAATTATTTCCCTTCAGCTGGTCTAGACAAACTGCACTAGAATTGTTATGCTTTGGGATACAATGGAGGTCTAAGAGTTGATAACTATATTTTGTATCTAATTGGTTTTATTCTGTTTTGTGCGCCATAATATATAAATAACTAGTGGTTCGCCCCGAACTGAGATCTCGCGAATCTCCCAAAATAAATATTATTCTTAGGGTGACTTGCACAACGATGCCTAAACGAATTTAGTGGCTAAATATTATTTAAGGAGTTGTCAAATCATACCTACAAATACTTCAAATTTAAACATGTTTAGTCGCTAAATACGTTTAGTGATCATTGTGCATGCCGGCTTTAATCTTTGACTAATAAATTGGTGCTACGAAATGCATAACCAACCTACTTGACCTACAGTTTCATTCAAATTAGATGCAAAGGGGGTTCTTGTTAATTGGTTATATTTTTTTGGGGTAAAAATGGCAGTTATTCTTGATTTCAGACTTTTGCCTATATTTGTGTCACTAAAGCTACACGAATACCAAATTTCAGCATTGTGGGATCACTTGTGTACCCTGTGAATTTTGTCAAAGTTTTGTTTTTACTACGGCAAAAACTACAAAAATTAAACTAAAAATAAAAACGGGGTTCAAATGTACTAATGAAGTCCTTTGATTTGATGTCCCATTTGACCTAATAGTCTCATTTAAATTTTTTTTACCCCTCTTGAACCCCAATATTGGGCCAATATTTTTAGCTCATTGAGTCACACCAAAATTGTGCCATCACTACCTACCTATACGAGGCATGCCTTTTAAGTTCTGTCGTTTCCATATTTTCCGGCAATTTTGAATTTGGAACTGTTCTATATTCGAATGTGTTTACATTTTGAATCTCAAAACAGTTGAAAGTATTAGGATTAATGCTATTGTTTAGTCACAGTTTCGATTTGAATCTGTCAGGTCACGTACGAAAATGAATCTTTCTAAGGAAAATGTTCGTGCAATAATTTTCTACAACTTTAGAAGAGGCCTGACACGGCTTCAGTGTTTAGAAGAGCTAACATCTGTGTTCAGTGATGTAGCCCCATGTCTGCGGACTGTCGAACGCTGGTATTTAGAATTCCAGCGTGGACATACAACATACATACATCAAAAATTGAACCTATGCTATTTGCATCTACGTCTAACCATCTGTGGTCTCTATATGGGGTGGGGTTATGACTGTATATGTGTCAAGTTTAAATTAACTAATAATGATTATAAATTAATACATTTATAATAATATATTATTAGTAAATTTAACTATTTTTAAGGAAATCTTGACAAAGACTAGTATAAAACAGAAAACCAATTATAGGTATTCACATTTATATACAACTAAGTAACATATCCATGTAAGATTTGATGAAAAATTCTCCAACTTGTATCCATTAGTAAGTTAAATTATACTAACATTACTGTCAACAAAACAGTCTCAGCTCAGTCTCTTATATATGTAAGTAATGCTAAATATTGTATGTTTCAGCTAAAAGATGAGGAAAACATCAAGGGTGTGGTATCCATGAATGAGACATACGAGCTGAAGATATTCTCCAATGATGCTGAGGTAATAAATTTTACAAGACACAACTAGATAATACATCCTACTAATATTATAAATTTGAAAGTAACTGTCTGTTTGTTATATTTCCACGACTGAACGGCAGAACCAATTTATATAAAATTTTGTGTACAGATAGATAGATAGAACCAGGGTTGGGACATAAGCTACTTTTTACCCGACTGCGAAGAAGGGTAAAGTTTTTATTGAAAAAGAACGCTTGCGAAGCCGCGGGTTGGTCAGCTCTTTTATCAGTGTTATTTATGAATTGAAACAATTCAAATTAGTCTGGTTCCCATAGCTTTGATTAGTTTGGGGCTAGATAGCGCTGTGTGAAATGTCCTCCGGCATCATATTTACCAAAAAAAAATAAGATAATATGATTAATTATTGTCAATGATAAATCATACCTTTTTATTGAAATCACTAAACTTCACTAACTAAAGTTTTCAAATTTCAATTCCAAAACGGGTATTTATCGGAATTATAAATATAAAGGTAAAAATATGCAATAAATCCAAACAAATATTATAAATTTGTTTATCTGGTTGTTACGTTTTCACGACATAACGGCTGGTCCAATTTCGATGAAATTTGGTATATACGTAGATAGAACCTGTATTGTCACGTAAGCTACTTTTTATTGACAAAATGGTGTAACTAACCCGCGCCCGTATTACCTAAGCCAAATTGCTGTCGCTTCGCTATTGCTACTCAGGCCATCCCTTTCGCATGTACAGCACGTACCTCACGTGTGAAAGGGATGGCCTGACTAGCGATAGCGAAGCAACAGCAATTTGGCTTAGGTAATAACCGCACCGACTTTGTTTTATATATTTATTACCCGTGCGCGATAAATTGGGACCTGAGCGCGGTGACGTCATATTGGCGTGTTTGTACCGCCCGCAAAAAAGCGAACATAACAAGCAGCCGCCCGCGGCTTCTTCTTTGTTTTTTTTAACCTAATTTATTATGTTACTCAGGGAGGACGCTGCTTTTTATCTAATCTTTTTTACACTATTTGAATAAAATAAAAATACAATGTTTAAGTTTATACATTTATTTTATCTATTATTTACATTATCTCATCTTCGTCACTACTTAGTGGATTTATGCCTTCTAGAGGACTATAACAACAAAAACTACAACAACAAAACAATAACACAAACGAAAACTAAAAGAATTCCAGAGCGCGTCGTTACGTGACGTAGGCCAGTACGAGACTAAAAACCCTAGTAAAAAATAGTGATGCGAACGGTACAATACGGGCGCCATCGGGGAAGTGCATGGGAAGCGGTCGGGGAGTCGCATTCCTAGCAGGTCCCAAGTTATCGCGCACGAGTTATAGATATGGCAATAATAGCTTCCGCCAGCGGCTTCGCACGCGTTGTTTGTCAATAAAAAGTGTGCCTATGTGTGAATCCAGGTTATAATCTACGTACATACCGATTTGAAAGTAACTCTGTCTCTGTCTGTTTGTTACATTTTCACGACTTAACGGCTCGACCGATTTTGATGGAATTTGGTACCTAGATAGATTATGAATGGACTTGAGACATAAGATACACTAAGCGACTGCACAGAAGGAGGGTAATGTTTTACAAACCACGTGTACGAAACCGCGGGCGGGTCAGCTAGTTACATAGCATAAAATGAAGTCGCTTCCGCTGTCTGTTCCCTTAGATCTTTTAAACTACTCAACGGATTTTAATGCAGTTTTCAGCAATAGATAGAGTGATTAAAGAGGAAAGTTTATACATATGTATAATACACACATAAATCTGTTTGTTTGTTACCTAAACGTCTAAATAATTTTTGCTAAAAAAATTTTAGGCAACGGATCGGAATGAAATTTTGCAAGGAGATTAGATCCTGAGGAAGGACATAATCTACTTTTTAGCCAACTGCGCAAAATGAGGGTAATGTTTTATTAAAAAATCCACCCGTGCGAAGCCGCGGGCGGGTCAGCTAGTTTAAGATAAATGGTGTATTTGATAGTCAATATTTGAGTTTTTAATGGTTTATTAATAGATCTATTTACTTTAATTCGTGATCTAATTATATTAAGGCAATCTCATCAATCAATTTGTTTGATTATGATTGTAATTTCAATATAAATACGATCAAAATAAGTTCTAATGGGAGATATTTAATTAGATTGATTTCCTTACCAATATTTGATCAATTAGAGATTAATCAAATATTATTATAAATTCTGTTATGAAGTACCTAATTAAATGATCATAGTATGTTAAATTTCAGGACTGATTATGGTTTGATCAATTATTAGGGAAAATCATGAGATAATTAAGCCTTTTTGTTGATACATGAAACAATATTTTTTTCACACCACCTGCCGACAATGTCACATTATATGTCATGTAAACTTCACCGAAAGCAGGTGATTAAATCCCTACGGCTGAGCCGGGAGTAAAGTTGTACTGAATTTTCATTATGCCCTTGCGGGTATGAAATGTGATTCCTCATATGTATTAAAATTTGAACCATAAAGATATAATAAGAACTTATTCGTAAATCGAACTAACCTCTGCACAGAATGCAGCAACCTAGATTTGGTTTTTATTGTCTCGCAGAAAGTGTGAAAAGTAGAGTATTCTCCTTGTGAATAAAGCTATCTTAGGCGTGCTTATCTCGTGCGCTCTGCACTCTACTCTATCTATATTCAGGATTCTAGAACTCTAGAATCCTTCGTTACATTCGGGATTCAATATAGCGCCCGTGACGTAAGACACTGCTTTATCCCCTCGTTTAATAATCTATTATTAATTCAATTGTTCTCTTTTACAATATCGGTTCTATAGTCAAAATATATGTACATATTCAATTGTATCTGACACTCGTCTATAAACTGAATGTCGAAACATGATACCGTTTCTTTCTTTTTATGCAAATATTATATATATATGTATGTATAGAAACCGCAACCTCCTGCGTGCAGCTAGTCGCCTACAGCGCCACGTAGATAGTTTCTTTAACTTTGACTATGTTCAATAGCCACCCTTTAGTAGATATCACCGCTTCACGGTTCCAACTTTAAATTTACCCGAAAGAAGAATTAAACGTTACCCTATTCCCAATTTGTTTAGTTCTCTGGCTCGTAGACAATATAACTATAACGCATCTCGATTATATTCTAAGCTTGATTCTAAACTTAATATATTTAAATATAGTAATCACCAATTAAAAGGCATATTAACGCAATGGTTAGATACATTTGATTACGCCGGTATAGAAGACTTACTTAAATAAACTTGAGCATACGCACACATATTCGCTCACACACACACACATACACACTCACTCACACACACACATGCACACAAAAAAACCCACCCTTACAAAAACACGTACGCAAACAAAATACCCACATACACACGCACATGACCCACGCATATACTCACTTATACACTGGTGCATTCGCATACATGTAAACATGTGCGCTCCGGCATCACATATCTTTGATTGTTTTGTTATTTCGTTTTTCATGTACTAGACTGTAATATTTATAGCATGTCATTCAGGAGTGAACTGTTTCCTAGGCCACAGCTTACGCTTTTCTGGGAAACAGGGACACAACTCATCTATGTAACTTTTATGGTCACAATAAATATATTTCTATTTCTATTCTATTTCTATTTATTAACACAAGCCGTTGTAATATTAACATTCAATCATTGGTGTTCGTTTTACGGCTTTGAGATTAATAGGTCCTATTATTACCACTATAATAGAAGCGTATCTGAGTTCATCGGAGCAAATGCTAATACCCTGCTATGAGACTGCTTTGTTAATATTAACTGACGCTGTCTGTCCTTGAATTGATATGGGATAGTGAGAGCTACGATAGAAGTAGCTTATGTAATTTTAAAATATGCGTCTAGCGTACGTGACAATTTAGCGCAAGGCGATGCTGTGGGTATTTTGGTATTTTAAGCTTCCCTTTCATAGGATTTTTGAAAGTTATAATTTATTTTAAAAAAATCCTATGAAAGGGGAAGCTTGAAATACCTCCCACAGCGATGGAGCGTAGTATATTATAACGTCCTATAACGTTCTCGTGAAATCCAGTCCATCCAAAGGTTGTCTGGAAGAGATCGCTTTTAGCGATAAGACCGCCACTTGTATTTCTGCGTGTATTGTTTTTAAGTATTTTATTTTAAGTGTGATTTACAATAAAGCGTTATCTATAAGCGTTCTATTCTATATTAGGAGTTAGACTCGCAAACCGCATAAATATAATAAATAATATTTCTGGACATTTCACAGAGCGCTATCTAGCCCCAAACTAAGCCGAGCTTGTACTTTGGGAACCCGATAACTGATAGAATACTTACATATTATTATACTTATAATATATAGAAAAACATCCAGACCCGGAACAAATATCTGCACCGGAGATCGAACCCGCTACCTCCTGCGTCTCAGCCGGCGATTCGTTCACTGCGCCACGGGGTTCGTCGAAGATAAGAAACATTATACTACGCTCTAAGACAATAATCGCCTATATTACGCAAAAAGCAGCTAAATTGAAGTGGGACTGGGCTGGACACGTACCTATGTCGAATTCGTGATGGCTTGTGGGCTAAGATACCCACCGAGTGGGTCTCACGCACACGGGAGACCGCGTGCTTGGCTCAGGCGGAGATGGAGGGATGAACTTGACGCGCACAGTGTGAACTGCTCAACAGAGGCCCTAGACCGGGATGGATGGAAAAAGGGAATGCTGGATGCCCAGCAATGGGATCCAGCGGCCTCATTACATAAGATATAAAATTAAATAAACTTGAGCTTTTCGTCGTAAAATGAACTATAGATATCACTAATATCACGCCTGACGGGAACTAAGCCTGTGGAGCAATTGGTTAGCACAATCTCGTATCAAGAGAAGGGTTGCGGGTTGAAGTCCCGTCTGGCTTGAACATTTGTGAGATTGTATTTAAAATCTTAGGATTTAAGATTTTATTGTAATGTCATGGAAGTAGTAGTAATGTGCTATAGAAATTAAATTTGAAAAAAACATACGTAGTTTATAAAGAGGTAAAGGTTGTTTGTATGTTTGTAGAGGGTATCTCAAAAAAGACTTAACCGATTCTGAAAATTCTTTCACTGAGAGAGAGCTACACTATCCCTGACTGCTATAGACTATTTTGATAAAAATCCGTTCGAAGCGAAGGTTAGCCAGTCTTCAATACATATTTACATACCTATATTTTGTCTGTTTCGTGCTTTCTATGTATATTTTTAATTTGTTTGTCTATGAGCCTTTTTATTAATAATATTATGTATGTGTGTGTGTGTTGGATATTACAAATAAATGCTATTTATCTATCAATACATTTCATCATCATCAAAAAAAATCGTTATCGCCTCTGTCTTGCGCTGTTCTGAGCCAAGTAAAACCTGTTGTTTTCATTATGCCGTCGACCCATCTCGGAGCCACCACTCAGTACCCTTCAATACATTAATAGCGATGTAATAGAATATGGTTTGTTTCTCCTAGAAATGGCGTCAGCACGGTGTAGAGTTTCTCCAGCTCGCAACCACAGATATCTTCGAAGCTCCCGACCAGGACAAGCTATACGAGGGTGTCACTTTTATTAACAGGTAATGGCAGCTTAACTACGAATTTTTATAGTTTTGTTATTGTCCCACATTGGAGGGTATTGTGCATTACCCCCCTTCTAACCTGCCCCCAGCCAGCCCAGCCTTGAGCAGACTTCCATCCCCGTGGATGTTGTAGCGATGTTGGAGGAGGATAAGATGAAGAAATGTGGTGTAACTGGTTGTGTGATGTGTCAGGTTCCTGCCCGCCGGCAGTAAGCTGTCAGGCGTGCCGGCGCAGGGCGGCGGCGCGGGCGCAGGCGTCGACAGCGGCACGGTGTACGTGCACTGCAAGGCGGGCCGCACGCGCAGCGCCACGCTCGTCGGCTGCTACCTCATGATGGTGAGTCACTGTCAGGCTGATGGAACTGCTACCTAAAGCTACTGATTTGTGCAGTTTGTTTGTAATGTACCATTCGAGACGACCTTGTTACAATACGCCGACACAGACTGACTTCTAACGTGTGTTTGTAATGTATCATTGTACGTGCTTATATTCCTCTGCACTCAGGATTCTAGTAACTCCCTTGCTCCGCTCCTGAGTTAACTCTAGAATCCTTAGTTACATTCAGGATTCAATATAGCGCCCGGGACACAAGACACTGCTTTATCCATTCGTTTAATAATCTACTAATATATTATAGTCAGTCACAGTATTAATATAATTTTTCAGAAAAATGGGTGGTCCCCCTCCGAGGCAGTAGAATACATGAGATCCAGGCGACCACACATCCTCCTTCACACGAAGCAGTGGGAGGCGCTCGATATATTCCACAGAACACATGTCAATACGTAGCTATAGGTATTGTGTAGCTAAATTATGTACACACAGGGGACCAATTCTGCTAATTTATAAAAAAACTATTATATAACGTGTTTTGTTATGTACGACATTAAATGAAAACACGGGTAGGGCTAATGGTTCGTATTGTTGTAAAATAGGGGTTTTTCAATTAATTACCATAGGAAATTTTGTATTATTAAACAACCTTAGTATTAAGTTCTAAAATGTCAATGAAATAGCCTGTGTAAAATAGGAAACAAATTATATTAATTCATCATGTAAGTAGAGTCCGCGCCACGAGTGAGTCTTACGGCAAAAGCGGGAACTAAATCGCGAATAACTTCTCGATTTCTGCGATAGCAGCGCCGCGTCTATCGGACTTCATTGGTGGCGCGGACTCTAGGTACCTGTTAAACTGACTATAGTCCGTCTAAAAAGAGTAGACAAAAAATGAGGGCGCCACTGTCGTTTAACTGGTATACCCCATACTATACAATAACTGGTTTTGATACTTGCTAATTATTTATTGTATTATTGGTATTAATATTTTATTATTCTAAGCTAACTTAGTACTTCACATAACCACTTTACATCACAATTTGTGGTTAAATTCTACTAATACATATTATTATAAATACGGAAGATTGGGAGGATGGATGGAACTTGGCACAGGAATAGATTATTACCTGGAATAACTAGAGGGCACAGCTAGTAAAATAATAAAACAAGAGTTAAGTGTTATTAATAAAATATTTATTCATAAAATTAGTCGTCCAACATATCAAAATCTAAATATTCGACACCAGACATGTCATCTATTGCCCCAGGAGAATCTTGCCGAGAAGTACTAGGCAGACAGGAATCTTCTGATTCTGCTTCAGATTCACTGCTACTGCTGCTATCCTCTGCTGAATCCTTCCGAAACTATTCGTTGCACTGTACTCTCGGATTTACCTAAAATAATAAATTATATTGTTAAGTATCAAAACCAGTCACACGCACTATAAATATGTTTTATTTTCTTAACCTCAACTGTACATATAAAAGTAAATATTTCTTGATAAGACCACTCTTGGATAAGACATTACTATTTAAAGGAGTGTAAAGTGACTAAAAGTACTACATTAATTCATAACTTACCAGTCAGATCCGCTGTTCGTTTATAAACGTGTTCCATCTGCGTGAGCAATCTGCCGGCTTGGAATTCGGCTAAACATCGCATAAAAACTTTGTATATCACTTCACGAGTGCCGCTGCGGATTGTTTTATTCATTTTTCAAATGTTTATAATAAGTTTTTGGATAAAAACTAGAATTGAAGCAAGAATTCAAATGAAAGCAAACAATGTTTACATTACAATGACAAGCAAGTGACAAGATTGACTTTTAATGAAGTGTTGCCAGCCACAGAATATAGTTAGTTCCTTAAACATTAATTTCTACTCTTTTTAGACGGACTGTAAGCGGCATCGTCGCAAAGGCGCCGCCGATTTACGTTAAAAATTGTTTAGTGGAAATGTATCGATTACTGGATAAATATTCAAGCAAGTATTAAACTGACCTCTAAAATCAGGTAATAAGTTACGGATGTGTCTTTTAAATTAATATCGTACATAACAAAACAGGTTATAGAGCCATTTAATGATTATGATTGTTGTTCGTTATACGCTGACACATTTTCAATGGAGTTTTCATAGGAACAATGGTCATTGATAAAAGATTGTGTCATTACAATACCAAAAGGTATCTAGTGACCATTTTGCAACGATACCATTGGCATAGTGAAGCGTTTGATTTAGTAGAATTAGGCCCCTGGTTTGACGGGCACAAAGGTAGATATATTAATTATAATTTATACACAGTCAGTGTTTTAACATTAACAAAAATATAGTAGCTTTTTTCAAACAGAATATATTATTATATGTAATTACTAAAACTAATATTTTTTTTTGTGCAGCTTAATTGTAGCATTCCCCCTCTGCTTCTCTTAAATGGATTAAAAGGTATCCTGTCATTTTACCGACACTTAGTTAATACATTTTCGCTTCATACCCAACATTTGCCAAAAATATGAATTGACAAATTATTATTTTACAAAAAAAAAAGCATATGGTTCATTTATTAAAATGATGATTCAACAAGTTTACATTTTAAAACGTGACATCTGACTAACGGTTCATTTTATATTTATATTATTTAGTAAAATGTTTTATTAAAAATAATATATTTGAAATTGGCAGAAATTTCGAGTTTGGCGTAGAAAAATAGTAGACTGAATCGAGGTTGGGCATCCCAACTTGAGTAGGTTAGGTTCAAAAAGAGTGACAGAATCGACACGGGGCACCCCGACCCCACGTAGTCTTGAGCGTGACACCCCTAGAGTGTATATAAAGAGCGCAGGAGCCAGAAGCTCGCGGGGGGTCCTGAGTGAAGCAAGTCATACGAGGCCAAGTGAAGCGAAGGGGAGAGATGGCGAAGTGTCACTCAAGGACTTCTGGCGGGAGCCCACCCAGTGTCCAGAGGGTTGGAGAAAAAAGTGAAATTTATGAATATTGCGAAATAGACACTTGTAATGTGATTGTTTGTAAAACAATACATTGCTGAAATAAGAGGTTTCTGAAACGCTGTATTCGAAACATTGTTTGAAATCATTTTTGAAATAACATGTTTGAATTGTATACGAAACGTTGTTTGATATGTAAATGTTGGTTAATCATTAGGGAACCGGATTAAAAGGGTATTTTTTAAATTAAAACATAGTTTTTGTGTAGGTACCAAAATATATTTCTGTATAGGTAGCAAGTTTTTATTGTCTTTTTTAATATGCAAAACAGTTAAGCTATCCAAAGATCATGCAAACGAGCTATAGATAGCTCGGCTGCTCCATATCGCTACCGCGGGTATATTATGAATCCAATTGAAGATCTAAGTACTCTTCAAAAACATTTAGTCTTTTAAACAACGGTAATTTGTTTTGAAAACTCAAATTGTGAATGTTATGATGTTGACTGTGTTAAAAACTATTTATAGGACATAGACTATTATTTTGTCTCAATCTGTACACATAGTTACAGTACTACGGTTTAAGTTGACGCCTCGGCAAATTACGTCTATCGTCGGAAATAAACGTGTAACTAATTACACACCAACACTAATCCAATAAAAAAAATACTAAGTTTTCACATTCGTGAAAACAAAAAGAGTTTGTTTGGAAAAATTTGCAATTTGTCTGAGCTTGGTTTACTCTTCGTTATATTACAAGATTGACGGCGATTAGTACTGAAAAAGTACGGTCGGATGTCAAATAGTACGGAAACCCGTACCTTTTGGTATTTTCTGGCAACGCTGCTGACCACAGAACACAAATATCCTATTTGACCGACGAGCCGACTCGAGCCACCCGAATGTTGACGAGGTGTCTAACATATATCATATCGTAGTGCTGTATATAAGTTAAGGTGCTTAGAAACGGGCAATATTTTACGGCAATTTTGCTTGATCTATTGTTCTTTTAATAGTGTATACAGTATGTATACCGCAAAGTGAGACAACATAGATGTTGCCGAGCAATATTACTGTGAAACATGTCCCAATCCTTCTAATGAATTTAGGTAGATAAATAATTAAACAGGGTTACCTATTAAACCTACATGATACTATTTTTACGAAAAATGTTTTTCTAACTAAAAGTTTAAAGTTAACTAGTTTTTGTCTAAAATACTCTGAACTTGGTACATTGACAAATATTTTTCTGTATATTTCATTTATTAGTCTCTTTATCAGTAATAATATTATTTGATGTTGCATTTCTGTTAATAACTACATACATTATTTTATTTATATTATGTTTTTATAATAAAGCCAAAAGCTGTTATTATTGTCAATAAAGATATCTATTTAATTTACATACTTTTCTTGTGTTACTGTATCGATTAATAAACCTTTTATGAACATACAAGCTGCCGCACGCTGCTATGCACTCGTGGTTTGTCAATAAAAACATTACCTTCCTGCGTAGTCGGGTATAAAGTAGCCAATATCTCAATCCCGGTCGTAATCTGTCCCTACCCCAAATTTCATCGAAATCGGTCCAGCCTTTTGTCGTGAAAACGTAACAATCAGACTGAGACAAGAGTTACTTTCGAATTTATGATATAAGTATGGATTTTAAACAACTTCTTTTCTTATTTGGGACAAGATGGTGCTGTGTTAAATGTCCAGCATTATTATTTTAATTGATATGTTTATACATTGATATTTCTGAAATAAAACCACTAAATGTTCAACTATTCGTTTATTACTAACAATAAATTAAAATAAAGTTCATACTCGGCACTTCACATTTCACAACACTTACATCGAAATTACATTAAAAAATATCCAATTTATTGCCGGAAACATAAATAATACTTGTCCAAACATGATACATAACGTCGCAATTTCGATTGTGCTTAAGTACCTTTAAATTGTCAATTTTATTCGTGTTGCCACAGATTTCAAATATTAGGTTCGGATTAAAATAAATCAGGACCACGACCTATTTTACTGCAAATTATACAATCGCAAATGGTAACTAATATCTAAACGATTTTCTAGAACTTCATCGATACAAAAACTCGTCGCCAAGAGCCGTGACAGAGCTCATCTCAATACTCGCTACACTACAACTTTAACCGCATTACTCACGATGAAGATGCTATAATATATAAATATTTATACTAGTGTGAACTTCAAAACTGCAGTCAAAGACCTAATACTCCTAGCTTTTAATTTTAACTATTTCATCGACAACTTCTAGATAATCGTCTTTGTCTTTATTATTGCGACTTTAAGCTTTTTCAGACTTGATAGCCCAGATGTTCCTGATAGTGTTGGCGATGCCCACGTCATGAGTGATGACGTAGAACAGGCCTCCGAGTGTCGCGATTGAGAGAAGGTATACAAGACCGATCGCAATTTTAGGAATGACGGGGCCGAATATACTCGCGCGTACGTAGTCGACTGCTATCGCTTCTAAACCCCTGTAAAGAAAAAGTTGAATTAATTAGTTTTAGAATCAAAATTTATTTATTCATTAAAATAACAAGGATCACTTTGAAACGTCAATTTTACTGCCTGTTCCTCAATTAAATGCGAGATAAGTGTTGAGAGGAAAATTTCGAGTTTAATACTTATAAAATAATATTATAATGAGGTAAATAATGTAAATTTGTATGTAATAGGTAATCTGCGGAACTAGTGAACCGATATCTGCGGAACTAGTGAACCGATTATTAAAATTCTTTCAATGATAAAGCTATCTCTGAGGCTATATTATGTTCAGAGAGAGAGAGATAGAGTTTACAGAAGAGATATCTGTACAGTTTTTAGTTAAAATAATCTTTTACACAAGGCTATACAAACAATGCGAGGTCAGCTTATACTGGAAATGTATAGCTTGATGTGCTGTAGCCGCGCGTACTTACGTAAGCCTCCTCCTACACGAGCCACGCGGCACAGCCACAAAACTGACAGCGGCCACTAAGTAGCGGAACTTTTTTTACTTCTTTCTGTCTTTCAGTGGCGGCCACACGACCACATGAAGCGAAAACCGGCGCGCGTCTCGTGACGTGTAGGGACCACTGGCGTCAACCGTGTGCGGCGAGTTCATACAAAACGTACGAAAAATGCAGTGTGGCTCGTGGCGGTGACGCTAAGTTCTATCATAATTAAACATTCTGTGATCTTATTCAAACTACTGCACGTAAATATTAACCCGATACAGAATTCTTCGGTATCCTCATGTTCTTCCAGATCCTCCAGTAGGCCCTGCAGAGGCCGATGTCATTGAAGATCAGGTAGAACAGCCCACCCATCAGGATCGCCGTGAACGAGTATACCACGCCCATCGCTAGCTTGGGCAGCATCGGCCCAAAGAGAAGCACTCTGACGTATTCCACTACGCATGCTTCGAGACCCCTGGGTGGGATTTAAAGATGTAGGAGAGGATTCATGGCTGGGATAATGATAGAGAAAATAAATCTCATTAGTTCAGTGAACTGAACTGGCCAACTGAACGAAATAAAGAAGAGAGAAAATATTTAAGTATCATTATAATGACACTTAGACTTCATTTTTGTGCTACATGCGGAGTTACAAAAGACGTACATCATCTATTCTATACAACGGTGGATAATATTATCAAGCCTAGTTGTCATACTAATATTATAAATGTGAAAGTTTGGACGTTTGTTTATTTATCTGTTTGTTTGTTTATTACCCAATCACGTCGTAACGGCTGAACCAATTTCGATGAAATTTGGTATATACGTAGATTATAACCTAGATTACCACATAGGCTACCTTTTATCCCATAAATCACTTTTCATGGGATAAAAATGTGGTGTAAAATTAAGTTGCAACAACGAGTTTAGCTTTATTTCTAGGTTACCTACCTACACATAGTGTAACGCGTACGAAGTCGCGGGCAACAGCTAGTTATTAGTAGGTATATAATTGCAAGATGTAACAGGGATGCCATAGTCGCAACTCGCAAGCGACTCAATGCCCTTTTACAAGTATAAGAATAAAAAAATAACTTCATTTATACTACGTGTTTAGTTGTACGACATTAAATGAAAACACGGGTAGGGCTAATGGCTAGTATTATTGTAAAGTAGGTTTTTTCACATTCATTACCATGGAAAATTATACATTTTCATACAACCATGATAAAAAGTAATAAAATATCAATGAAACAGCCTGTGTAAAACAGGTAAACAAATCATATTCATTCTTCATCTAAGTAGGTACCTGTTAAACTGACTAAGCGGCATCGTCACAAAGGCGCTGCCGATTTACGGTAAAAATTGTTTATTGGAAATGTATCGATTACTGGATAAATATTCAAGCTATCGGTATTAAATCCACCTCTAAAATGAGTTAATACGATTCCGGAAGTATGTTTTAAATTTATGTCGTACATAACAAAACAGGTGTATATCGCAGGGTTCAATGCGCGAGTGATGCTTTGGTATTAAAAACGTCCATAGGCTACGGTAACTGCTTACCATCCAGGTGGGCAGTATGCCTAATTGCCACTGCAGTGGTATAAAAGAAAATAGCTTTTCATACCACCTGCTCGACAATGTCAAATTATGTCATGTAAACGGCAGGTGATTAAATTCCTACGGCTGAGCCGGGAGTAAAGTTGTACTGAATTTCATTAGTGATTTGAATTTGCAACCACATCTGTATTACAATTTGAACCAGAGACCCACACAATAAGAACTTATTCGTAAATCGAACTAACCTCTGCACAGAATGCACCAACCTAAATTTTATTTTTATTGTCTCGCAGAAAGTATGAAAAGTAGAGTATTCTCCTCGTGGATAAAGCTATCTGCATCTTGGGCGTGCTTATATCCCTCTCTGCACTCGGGATTCTAGCAACTCCCTCGCTCCGCTCGTGAGTTAACTCTAGAATCGTTACGTACTGGATTCAATAAAGCGCCTGTAACCCAAGACACTCATTTATCCCCTCCTTTAATAATCTACTATTATCGTTACCAGACAACCTTATGCTGCTCCCACACAGGACGCACAGGACATACACAACATAACATGATAATATTTTGTAATATTTGTCTAAATGTAAGGCATACAATGCATACTGCTGTGTGGGGGAACCATTTGTCTTCAACTTAAATTAGTGATTCTCAACCTACCAGAAAGTATGAGCCGTGACCAGGATAGCGAGCAGCGAATCGAACAGCTTGTTGGGCATAAGCAGAGCTACCGGGATGAGGGGAACCAAGGCCGCTGAGACCACCTTCTCCACGATCCACAGCTTGGAGTGGTCGTGACTCTTCTCCGCCGAGAGCCGAACGCACGACGTGCGGAATGAACGAACCTGGAATGGAAAATTAGTAATTTTTTTTTTATGTGTTTAACTTTCCTGTCCGTTTGTGATTTTGGCAAAAGGGACGGAAGTGTAACAGAAAACCGAGGAAGACCTTTGACCAATGAGCGCGCGCGGTGGTCAGATGTTTTTCACTACGAGACTACACTATTTTCAGAATTTGAAGATTGAAGATCATGAAAATGTCCAAAATCTGACATGCGCTCGACCAATTATTTCTACTCCTAATATCATGAGCAACAGAAAACCGAGGAAGACCTTTGACCAATGAGCGCGCGCGGTGGTCAGATGTTTTTCACTACGAGATTACACTATTTTCAGAATTTGAAGATTGAAGATTATGAAAATGTCCAAAATCTGACATGCGCTCGACCAATTATTTCTACTCCTAATATCATGAGCAGTCTTATAATTAAAATGAATTATTTACATCAACAAAAAACTTACAGCATTTAACAGGGGTGTTGTATTAGCTTCTGTCAATGCAAGGCTCCTGATTGGTAGAGAATTGGTGACGGGGCGCTGCAGTGAGGACTGTGCAGCCAGCTTCATCACCTGCCGATTGAACACTCGACTGCATGCTGGAAATAAATAATATTGGACATTTCACACAGCGCTATCTAGCCCCAAACAAAGCAAAACTTATACTATGGGAACCAGATAACTGATAGAAAACATAGAATAACATTTTCTTTTTTTGAAATCCATATTTATAATGGATAGAAAAATACCCAAACCTGGAACAAATATCAGTACCATCCGACATCAGACGAAAGTCCAAGACATCGATACAAGGGTGGAGGAACTCAAGTGGGGCAAGACACTTGACTAGACAAGGTAATGGCAGGTGGGGTAAAACTTTGACCAAATGGTGGCCAAGAACAGACCTAAGAATTCCAGAACGTCCGACGGCGCGGTGGGTCGACGACATAAAGTTGCAGGCAACTCCTGAATGCGCGCAGCACAGGACCGGGAAAGATGGCGTTTACAAAGAGAGGCCTACACCCAGCAGTGGGTACTTATGGGCTGTGGATGACAATGATGATGCAAACATTTGTCCCGCAGCGGGGATCGAACCTGCAACGTCCTGCGTTTCAACAGGCTATTCGCCCACTGTGCCACAGAGGTCGTCAAAATCAGAAGATAACAGGTAAAATCACAGGAACATTAGATTTATCACCTATATGTCGCAGGGTGTCAGCACAATGTAATGCTTTTTGTAAACTTAAGTGTTTTTTATTAAATAAATTTTTTTATTACTTGCATTGTTCCTAACAACGATGTCAGTTCCAACATTGACTACATAAACTACAGGATATCCTCCTTCACCAGTTTATATGTGAACCGGTAAAGCATGTTATGCGTCAGAAGTTTGTTCAGCTAACACTCTCTGAAACAGGCCTGAATCAACTAGGTAGCACTCTGTTGTCATAGTGAACTGCTAAACATCAGGTAGGCAGGTAGAACTGCACAAGTCCATGTGCAGTCATCTCATTTTATAAACTAATACCCAGGTCAGCCGGTGCAGGAAGAATCTGTGCAGATGGGGAATGCAGGACCCCATTTAACTGGCTGTGACTGCGGGGAACCCATTTAAAGCATAGCCCACATGCTTATCTGTCCTCTGTGCCCTACCACCTGCACAAAGGACGACTTAAACCTAGCCACTGACAAAGCAATAAAAATGGCAAATTTTTATTCATCATTAATGTAATTGTGAAGTGAATCGCTAACTCGAAAGAAGAAGATAAACAAATATGATAATAGCTTCAAATTTTTCCTATGCTTATATTTTTCTGATAACTTAGTAGCTTTGAAAGCCAAACTCAAAGATCTACTAACAATAGGTTCTGAGTATATACAAATGTAATAGGCTAAATGTGTTGTATGTCGGTATTTGTGTGAAACATTTGTTATATCTAAGAAGGTTAGAAGATAATGGTCTTAACCATTAGTATGGTAATGAGTCAAAACTAGCTACGGTTAAAATGTAGATGTAGCTAAGACATAACCTCACATTTTTATATCAACAAATCAAAAATAAGGTTCCTATTTAGTAAAACCAATAGAATAATCTAAAAGCCGACATTAGTGGTATTTTTAAGCACTTCAACGAATAAATTTTAAGTAGAAAAGCTCAAAGCATCTTTTAAAACAACAATTATTATGTAACAAAGTTTTTTGAAAATAAAACTCATTTATAGTACCTGGACTACGTAGAAACATGGAGAAAGCCATGGTTTTGAATTATGATCACCAAAGTTGGTTTAAAATTGATAAATATTTTTGGATAACGAAGACAGCTGCTTTTCAAAAATCCCTAAATTTATTTACACTGTTACACAAGATGTCAAAAACAAAATTGTATGACGTGTGTCATTTCATTATCAGTCAGTCAGTTTGAGCTGTCATTGAAATTAGGAAAATTAGAAAGTGTAATTAAAATAAACTTCCGGTTGGAAACGGAAGATCTCATTACATGCGATTAAGACTTATTACACTTATTTACTACCCTACAAGTTTAGTATCCTACTCTTTGGTGCCACCGCCACCGTGCGATTGTGGTGGTGGACTACCGGCGCCGGTTTAAGGTTTATGATATGCTTTTTTCGAATTGTTTCAGTTGAAATTCAACTACTCGTACTTTCCCCGTTTTGGGGTTTTAACTGAGCGCTACCGTGCTTTGGAGGGCATGGACGTCGATCCGGGATAAAAATGTTATGTTATGGGCAAACTTAAAAACGGATTTTAAATATAACGTCCTCGTAGGAGTTCCGATTCCTCCTCTAAAATAAGGTTATGTTTATAATCCATGTCTTATTCAAAGGTTCTTTTGAGTCCACTGAGTCAAAAAAATATGATTTTATTTGATTCGTCGTCTGCGTACGAACGCAATGCTTAGATTAGAGCATTTAATGTTACGCGTAATGGTTTCTATCTACAGAAGACAGAAACTGGCTACGTTTCTTTACCTTATGTATTATATATTTTTTTTCTAAATTATGTACGTAAGGTATGTAGCCTACCTAATCATCAAGTTTGTTTTGGATACATAAAGAGCATTTAAGAATTTTCATTCATTCACTGCTTGAAAAGAAGGGAAGAAGTACTTATGTGTCTTAATCCCGATGCGATAGTCCCCCAACTGATTGCGGATCACAAAGAGAACAAAAATAGGGAGAGGCTGTGTCATGGACACGTCAGTGTTGTACGTGAATACGTGTACAAGAAACATATTTTCTATACAAATATAAAATACACAATTTTATGTTTTTTAATCATGTTTGAACACTGAAGTCCTTCAGGTCATACTAAATGGAACTCAGCAAAATGACCTCAAAATGGCTGCGCTTCCCCCTCCACCGCGCGCGATGCGTCACAGTCCTCACTTAGCGTAATGAATACTTTGATCCTTTAGCTATCCAGTGGTGTAATTAAATTTTAGATGGAGATGCTAAATATGTAGCTGCAACACTAAACTGTATCTCCCGATTTAGATATCATTCGTTTTTTGAATTGCCTCCCACTATGGAAGCATTTTAAAAACGTATTCACGTCAAAAAAAACACAAAATAAAACAACTAGTGGCCTAAAATTATTATAATTACATAGTTAGATATAAAACATAGCCTAGGCATAGTAGCTAAGGTTAGCCTTCTTCTTGGCCTGCACTTCGAGGATGGCGTCCATGAAGTCCTCGTGCGTGACCGCGGTGGCGGAGCGGCGCAGCGCGATCATGCCGGCCTCCACGCACACGGCCTTGCATTGCGCGCCGTTGAAGTCATCCGTCGAACGGGACAGCTCTTCGAAGTTAACGTCTGGGCTTACGTTCATTTTTCTGAAAGAAAAAAATCAAAATATTAGATTAGATAATGTCTTTATTGCACACTGTCACACTATTGTTATATTCTTCATGACCTTATCCCTCCTTCCCCCTTCCACCACCGGACAAGCAGGCGTACCGAGAAGTACCACCCATACCTGGTCGGCATACCACCTTGCCGTACCAAACAATTTGCTTCAACTTTTCTTGTTAGCACAAGTGGAACTCACTTCCGGTGTATGTTTTTCCAAACCAGTATAATCTTGGAGTCTTCAAGTCCAGAGTGAGTAGGTTCTTTCTAGGCAAGCGTGCTCCATCTTCGATCACACCATCACTTACCACCAGGTGAGTTAGTGGTCAAGCGCTTGACTAACATCAATAAAAAAAAATTCTGTGGCATCTAAACATTCAGGTTTGATTCCTGCTGTAGTACTAATGTAAAAAAAAAACGATGATTATGATTACAATATGATAAAAATGGCTTGAATGAATGATAATATGATCTACAAATATTTGCTCCATATTTGCTATATTTATTGTATAACTAACCTTGAGTGAATCTGCATGATCCTCGCCCTGGCCTCTTCGTTAGGATGAGGGAACTCAATCTTTCTGTCGAGACGACCGGAACGAAGCAGAGCAGGGTCCAAAATATCTACTCTGTTGGTAGCTGCTATCACCTGGGATACAAAATACATATTTGAAAAAGCTTAGCAGGTAAAGTTAGTACTTTTTCAGCTATGAGATATTATTATTTTTTTGTTTGTTTTTAATGTAGAGCGTTTTTATTTATACTACCTATAGTTGGATCAAAATAAAAATGTATGTATTTATTAATATCACAAGGATCACTTTGAAACGTAGGTAGGTTTTAGTGCCAAGGCAAGAAACAAAGGTGGTTGTTCTTTTTTAATGATCCTTTTAGGATACATAACAATAATGAAAATAAATCGTAAAAGATGTTAAGTGGTAACCATCACCTATAACCAATACCTCCTCACCACCTTTTGGTGGTAAACCCTCCGTTGACCGAGACACGTTCTCGGAGATCCGGATGACAAAATCACCTCTGCTAACGCGAAAGAGGTTTTTGAGTCATCTACATTAGACAGAGCAAACACTTCACAAATACACCGACCTCGCCAGCGAGGTCTACGAGTCCATTCTGTTGCCGCCAACACAAGGTACAAACATGTACCTGGGCGTTTCTCTCCTCTCCCCCCCTAGCAACGGCCTAAGCCGAGGTTCGTACCTAAGTGGTGCCCTTGCGCTAGTTGCTTCATCAAAACTTAGGGTTGAGCGCTATCGCAAAAAGTTCGGTTAAGCTGCAACGGCCTCAGAGGCCAACAGCGAGATCGTCCATTCGAAGAAAAGGAGAGAGGAACTATTTGGAGCATGTTAAGCCAACCAGCTCAATGTGGGCCTATTTCAGAGCATGTTAGCTAAATAATCATCAGACGGAGCTCATCAACATCTACGGGGACCCTGGAAAGCTGCTGCCACCAACCCAAAGTCCTACTCCGTTACTTGAAGGAGTTGGGATGGCTGGGGTTATGTTAGAAGGAGGGTAATGCACAATACACCCCCAATGCGGGACGTCAGTGCAGATCTTTTATTCCCCCCACCCTAGAATAATAATTAAGAATAGAATCAGAAGCTGAACCGGTAGAGCATGTTAGCTACATGCTCTACCGGTTCACATACGAGCTGGTAAATGAAAGTGTTTGAGTTATTGTAATGGATAGTACTATAGAGCTGACATCGTCGTTAAGTGATGGAAGCTTCTAAAAAATAGAATAAAAAAAAAATCCCTATACAAAGTATTGCCTCGTGAGTCACGCTCACACACCTTAGAAATGCTCTACTACTTTTAAACCTACCTTTATATCAGAAGTAGAGCTGAATCCATCAAGCTGGTTCAATAGCTCCAACATAGTTCTCTGCACTTCACGGTCTCCAGCCTTCTCAGAGTCGAAACGCTTGGTACCAATGGCATCCAGCTCGTCAATGAAAATGATAGCTGGGGCCTTCTCCTTGGCAAGGGCGAAGGCGTCACGGACCAGCTTAGCGCCATCACCTGGAGTTACAATTATACGAATTAATACAAAAGAATATTAGCAAATACTGTATTAGGAGGCATCCATTAAGGTCCAATTAATCAGAGTATAATTACAAATGAAGAGAAATATAAAATAATAAATTGAACTTATAATCCTAATACATAAATAAATAATAAAATAAATAAATAAATATTGCTGGACATCTCACACAGCGCTATCTAGCCCCAAATTAAGCAGAGCTTGTACTATGGGAACCAGATAACTGATAGAATACTTATATACATGTTTTTTTTTGTAAATACATACTTATTATATATAGAGAAACAACCAGACCCGGAACAAATATCTGTAGATCATGCAAACATTTGTTCCGCAGCGGGGATCGAACCCGCTACCTCCTGCATCTCAGCCGGCTATTCGCCCACTGCGCCACGGAGGTCGTCAAAAATATATACCCAACTAATATTTTTATTTTATTTTTATTTATTTATTTAATTGTGAACTTTCTACATGTAACTAAAACAAAGTGAACACTGGAAACTGCATTAGTAAAATACTGTGTCGCAGTTTCCAGTGCCCGTACATACAACTAAATGAGTTTGACGTTCCTTCCTGATTACGTAAGTATACCAATTAACCTAATTACAAAATTGATTTAAATAAAAAAAAAGTAAAGTATATAAAGAAAAATCAAATAAATAAACATGCTATGCCCTGGTAAGTAAGTTGTGTGTAAGTATGTGTGTGTGAGTGTGTTTCAGAGTGTTAGGGGAGTGGGTCCATGAGGGTGTAAAAGGGTGTAGTAGTGTGTATGCAGGGGTCTGCGTGTGTGAGGGTTGGATGGTGTGTGAGTTTATGGTAACTAAATCATAATAACCTAAATCATTATATACTTACAAATCTTTTATAACGGAGACAATCAATGCAATGTCAAACACAAGCTATTAATATAAAAAAAATCAAAAAACAGCTCAAGCTATGCCTATTCTATTTATCTTGGCTCAATTTGGGTGCAATTATGACTGAAAATTCATAATATTATAAAAGGATAAAGAACCTTAGATCTCCTACAGAAATGGATAATGAACATAAATTTTCAAGGCTTATGAAATAGGGCTTAAAAAGCATGAAAGTACTTTAACTTACCAATAAACATCTGAACAAGCTGAGGACCTGCCAGCTTCAAGAAGGTCGATTTGGTTTGTGCGGCACAGGCCCTCGCCAGCAGGGTCTTGCCAGTGCCAGGGGGGCCATACAGCAGTACTCCCTTGGGTGGGTGGATGCCTAGGTTCACAAACTTCTCTTTGTGGGTCATCGGTAACACCACTGCTTCAATGAGCTCCTGAAATCAAAAGAATTGTTTTATGGTAAATATTATGGGTAGTTAAACACCACAAGAGTTAAACACCTGCTAAAAACTGTGTAAAATAATTCTATACAAAAATAAGTAAGGATTTATTAAACACGCATTAAACAGTGCTTAACTTCTTTTGTGGTAACAAGGTAGGTACCTATTCAAATAAATCTCAATAAACATTTATTCATTAAAATCACAAGGATCACATTGAAAGATCATTTTTTCCACTTGCTCCTCTGCAACCAAGACAGATTTATGGTCATTCAATCATTATTTGGGAATTAAATGCTAGATCTGTTGTACTAACCATCAGTTAAAAATAGAGTGGAATACCTGACGAGAGTTTAATGTTTATATAGTTTTAATTTTGGTATAGGTACTTTACCATCTTTTCTATCAAAGGCCAATGCACAATAGTCATAAAGATTAGGTATTTTTTGTGCAATAGTGTTGACTACAAACCTGAATTTGTTTATCCAGACCACCAATATCTGAATACTGCTCTGTCGGCCGCTCATCCACCTCCATAGCCTTTACCCTGGCATCATACTCCGCCGGCAAAGTCTCCAAGATCAGGTAAGAATCTTTGTTCACTCCTACCAGATCACCCGGTTTCAACTTCTCAGCATCTACAAGACCAATGACAGGCAAAAAGTAGGTCTGACGCGTGGAGGTTTTAATCACCGCGCATTTGCCTTTACGCTGCGAGTCCAGGTCTACCACAGCACCGTCTTCCTCTTCTTCTTGAGGGTCCACATCCAATAGTTCGATAACGTTGGACACAAGGTACGGCAGTGTTTTGTTCACTTTGATTTTCTCAGTGTTCTCTTTTATCTTTTCGTTTTGTGCTTGCAGCTCGTGTGATATCCGCATGACTTCGCTTTTCATGATCTTGATCTCATTGTCGAGGAGTCGGGTTCGGCTGATTATTTCGTCTGTTGGCATGCGAAGAACCTCCTCACTGAGCGCTTCTTCTCCATCCTCCCAGATTGATTGGTCTTCTAGCGTAGCTGTGGCCATTGTTCTGTTTGAATTTGTGTAAACCTATTGATTTATTTTGAGAAATCAGAATTATTTCAAACAAAACACGAATCACCAAAATGAATTGTCATTCGGTTCTGGGATAACCACTAAGTTGACTTATTTCTACCAAATCTACATAAAATAATAAAGCATTTTAAATCTATTATTTTCAGCTGTATTTTATTTGGTAATTTATATGGCAATACAGTAATAACATGCTAATAACTTTGAATACTAAAAAGAGATTTTATGCTGACTAAACGACTCTTCTCTAAGTAATCAAAATGTGCACAAGGTAATCTTTTTAATAATCCAGACACGAGACACATTTTCTACTAAAATAGTAGTTTTTTTTTCAAGTGGTTACATCAATACTTGCCATTTTATAAATAAAGTTACTATACTTTGGGTAATTTACTATTTTGAAGCTCCTTACTTACAGAATGCAGGATGGATCGAGAGGCTATTTTACCATTTTTCAGTAATGATGTATGAAAATCACATGGTTGCGAGCACTTCATACATTTTTTTGCCTAATATTATTTGATGTATTTTTTGAAGTTATACTTCTTTTGGCGCGATGGAGAAAAATGATGAGAATGAATTTTTACGATGCGCGCGCACACCGACACCTAAATTTAATAGCATGAAGTTAGTTCTAGGTGGTATGAAAATTGATAACTATGTTCAAGTTGTATATTCTAGTATTTTTATATGTAGAACACGTGTTTCGTAAGGGTACAATGAAACAGTGTGAATAAATAAATATTATTTTGGTGTTTTTATTTTATTTAAATAAAATCTTTTTGATTAATTTTAATATTTATCGTTAATCACTACTGCATTTTAGTTATTTTTTTTCCATACGCCAAAGAAGTATAACTTCTAACGCGTGTACATAAGTACACACAATCTTTTTTTTTACCTATGTGTTCTAGTTGTAGATTCTATGTACCTATATCTCATTCTATTGTATTTTTTCCTGTCTATCAACCTATTTTGTTTGTGATCCGTTCCGTTTCTTTGTTTGTGTTAAATAAATATATTCTATTCTATTTATGTATTGTAACATAACAGGATTCAAGACATCAAATTCAAACATGTAAGCTACTATTTGGGAAAACGTAAATTTTACTATAAGTGATAAATTATTAAAATATAATAATGTATTTTTTTTATAATTATACTTTTGATTTTGACAGTATAAAACTGATGACAGATGACACCGCGCGCCGTGTGCCAAATTTGAAACTTGAAATTAAACCTTTGTCAAAATTTTGGTAATTTAGTATGTAAAAGTTTAGTGGAATTAATTATAAATTCAGAAAAAAGACATGTGAATCCGTTTTTTAAATTGCTTCGTACAATACCACCGGCGAAGAAAAACTAGCCTATAAACGTAAGTAGATAGCATAATTCTTTAATTTTGACCAAACTGCAGAACGTCATTTCTTAAAAAGTATTTTTGTTGTGTAAATGCCGCATTGCTATCGATTTGTGAATGTTGTGCTATTAGTACAGCATGCTGAGGTTATTGTGAAGGCTGTGAGCTTTGGTACTTGCAGCTTATTATATGTTTATGAAAATAATTTAAAATTTTCGCGTTCTGTAAGTTTTCCTTAAAAAAAGCTTCCCTACAAAAATGTTTTTATTCCTACCTTTAATTTACCTTACTTACATAGTATAAAAAATATTTTCAATTTATGTTCTGATGATGAATCTAAAAAAGGATAGAAATGAAAGTGATTCTAAATAAATTTTTAAGAGAGTACCTACTATGGAGTTGTCATTGACATAAAACGCCGCGGTTTCGAAAAAATAGATAATAAAAATCATTATCAATTAAAAAAAAACATTGTACATTTGTAGTTACTTACCTATTTACTTTGGTAGGTATAGAGTTTTGTTGATTATTTGTTTAATTATGTATCTAATATATTTTTAATGGATATCTAGAGCAATGGAGCCAGAAGATGAGAGTGTGGCATGTAGGAAAGCCTCAGATGATATACCTAAAGTACACACAAAATGCAACCACAACCGTCCACATACAAGGTTTACTTTGAACACTATTGTATTTGAATTTATTTATGTTATTTTTTGCCTTGGAATCCAAAATATCCTTGTCTAAGACTAGATTTTTTTAAAGGTCATAGTCTGAGTTTGAAAGTCTTCATAGCTTATTATCTAAGTACTACAATAGTAAATTAAGATCAGGTCTAAAAATATGTCCATGGTCACGAAGAATAAATTTCTGGATTCTAAGTTTTTTCTCCATAAATTTATGTAATATATTTAGAATTTTATAGTATTCACTCTTACATGCTGTGCTTATATCATGATTCACACAATTGCATGAAAGGAGAGCACCCTTTCACCACACCAATTTTTTCTACCACTACAGAAGTTTTTTAACCACTTCAATTTCTTTATTTGTGAAACATAAGTTATCAAAGATGTTATAATAATTTTTTTTAGTGTGGTCTACATAACAGTTGCAATACATAACTGGACTATGTGTAGATTTTATATGTAGCCTATCTGATCTCACTGCAGGGTAATGGCCTAAAATGTTACATAATTAATAATAAAATTAATAATATATGTAGTACCTAATAGTGCAATGGTAAATTCGAATTATCAATATAACTTGGTTTGATGGCCAAGAAAGAGTAAGTAATAAAACTCTTTGACACAATCAAGCATGTATTGCATAACACTCCCCTAATAATAAGGTGGGGTTCACATGGTCACCTCAAGTCACCTGTGCTTGTTCAACCGTGCACTGAGCCATTGTTACCTACCATGCTCCACAACCAATACTCCATTAGGTATGTTACTGATTGTCTGTTTGTCTTCAAAATTAGTTCAACTTCACACCATAACATAGTTGATTCATTTCTTCCTTAAAAGAATCTTATCAGATTATCTATAGCATTTTTCTTGGTTAGAGATTTCTTACTGATTTTTATTCATTTTTACTTTATTACTGCAATAGACAAGATATTGAATTGTCAAAACTAAGCTAAAACATAAAGGCACTAAAGACGGCCTTATCGCTATAATTTGTACAATGAAAGTATGACTCATAAAAACGGAAAGTGGTCTTAGTTCAAAAAGTTAATGAAACCATGAACCTTCATGTTGCATGGCATTTTACAACCCTATATTACCAACCCCTTTACGTAGTTTACGTTCCGGGAAAAATCGCGCTAGCCGTATCACCCTCCCACACCTTCCCTTAAAATACGTATTTCGGCAACAGCGTACCTAAAAAAATACAACGTAGCGTACATATACATAGTCGCTCGCCGGCGCTCGTGCGTGACAGACGTGTTCGAGCCAGCTGTTCTACACAGCAGTGCTATAATTGTAATCTGTGTACTGTTTACATTATCGACATTGCATTGGCTGGAGGGTGACTCAGTCGCTTAATCGCGAGACCGTCGAGCACGTGTTGCTTGATTTTTTGCGATGGGAAAGATTTTCGTGTGAGTAATATTATGAATTTTAATACCGGAAAGGAGTGTCAGAAAAAAAGAGTTACTTCAGGAAGAAAAAAAAAAATTCAAAACTAAAAATCATTTTGCAAGTCAAACCTGTTACGGTTTTAATGGAGTAAGACCCATTTTAAGATATCCATTATCTGCTTTCTTACTTTTTAGATATAAGTAAAACCTAATTATAAACCACTAGCTGTCCTGCCCTGATTTGCACGGATTTTTATCAAAATAAATATAACATAGAACCTTCAAGGATAGTGTAGCTTTATATTGGTTAAGCATTTCAGAATAAATTCAGTTTTATTAAGATTACCCAAACATGCAAACATTGAACACAAATATTCTAACAAACAACAATTTTTACCTCTTAATAATATTAGTACGGAAAGCGAGGCCGGGGAAGGCCTAAAAAGCGCTGGAGCGACGACTTGGACGTCTTCCAAAGAGGATGGCGGGATCTGGCTCTAGACCGTGACAATTGGAAGGAAGAGGGGGATGCCTTTGCCCAGCAGTGGGACAGTACGGGCTAGTAAACAACAATCATAATATTAGTATCTAGGTACAGTACAGACATGCGTATTCAAAGAGTTAATTATTAGTGCCCTACTCTGAATTGGAACATATAGACCTCTGTTAAGCCGATAAGCCTAAATAATTAGGATGTTCACAAGTAATGGCCAACTCTAGCTTTCTAATAATTCGTACCTAGTGATAAAAAATAGATAATACGAGTACCTTTATTGAACACAATTAAAGTAAAAAAACAAATGATTTTTTTTTAAATTATAGTTGCAATAAGCGGGCTTATTGCTAATAGTAATCTCTTCCGGGCCTCAATAAGATGCCTCATAATAGTGAGTAGTCTTAATAATAAAGTAACTCACCCACGACTATATTAATCCCCATGTTCACATCTTTGTATCTCTTACTCAGTACGCAGACCCATAAATATATCCTATAAGAAGGTTCTCAGAGGCAAGTCCAATATTACGTCTTAATATCCAGTATTATTCCAATTACTAGAAACTGATTGAATTCCACTCAGTGTCAGTCAGTCAGGTGTTTTCACATCAGAAAATTCAAAAAGAAAACCCTATGTTTTCACCATATCTCTTTAACGAGATTAGATAGTAGCAAATACATGCCATAACCCAGATTACCATATTCTTTAAGCGTGTGTTGGCGTGCAACTTGACAACTTCGTTTATGTAAACTTGCTAATCGTGTGCACTGTGACTTATGTTAGTAACTCGTAAATATCGGCTACAGATCTGCATGATCAGCTACATACTTACAAAGCCCCCCCCCCTGCGAACATTTAGGAAATGTATGAATGAATGAATTTTAAATTATGGATTTATTTTCGTGCATCGATGAGGCTGACAATAACTTCTGCCTGAGTCTTCGCGTGGTACCCGACTAAAAATATGAGTAAAAGTCACAAAACTATGTTTATATCTATTCTAAATTGCATCAAAATTCAGTTGTTAGAGTTTATAACCCAAAAAAACATCTTTTTTTAACTGTATAGATCTTCGTTTGACCACAATCTCACCTGATGGTAAGCGATGATGTGGGCTAAGATGAAGCACGAAGTTCTAGAAGAAACCTATTCATTCTCTTAGAGAGGCCCGAATTGTATTCTTTAGGAAAAACAGACGACGGCAAAGTGTTCCATACCTTAACTGTACGAATCAAACGTACAAAACGGTGTGTGCGAATGGGTGGTATATCAACTAGGTACGGATGGTACTGAGCCGTGCGCCTGCTTGTCCTTTGATGGCAAGGAGATGGCGGAATCAGATTGTAAAGTTCCTGGGCGGATTTACGTAACTGTTTACGCTTATTACATTTAGTAAGATATTTGCTATAGTACTATACGAGCAAATCCGATAATTTCCTCATTTTAAAATCTATCTATAATAGTTTCATGAATCTTTGATCGTGCGGGCCTCAAGCCGCTAGCGTTAACCTGATTCATGCATCACCATGGCCTGTGCATGTTGTTTGATTGACGATGGGTTGCACCGTACCACGTTACGTGCTTGCATCCGAAAGTTACGACTATCGTCACGAACAACTCCTTCGAGTATGTTAATAGATAGATGGTGCGATTGGCGTAACTCGGTGGTCGAATCACTTATTCGTGAGGGAACCGATTTGGGAGAACGTGTTTAGAATAGACGAATTGCCTGCATACAGATATTTGCTGGATATTTACTGAACAGTATATTTAAACAGTTGAATCCTCAGTCAAAGACGGTAAAGCACTCATGAAATTTTGGAAATAGCATGCTCATCTGGGCAATGGACTACAGTGGAACAAAATGTGGAATCAAATCCATCAACGGATTTGTACACTGGATTTAGAGTGGAACAGGGCGTTTTATCATATTGATCCAGGTCTTCAACTATGTACACGGGCTATGCCAGGGGCCTTATAGCGACAACTTACCTGCACTATTTCTACACATCTTAATTGTTTTAGCCCTTACCGCGTGATTGGAGTACAACTATTTGTTTGAGCTATGGACAAACCCCGATGAAGTACTAGATCCCCTGACCCTGTCTTTTACAAAAGGCTTTAAAGCAATGTAGAAAAAAAACGCCTGGTGTTTTTGGGGAAATAGTAGATTTTCTTGACCGATCGATCGATATTTGATGGTTCTGAAAAGGTCCGTGTCACCTGTGGAATTACATTCATATGAGACCTACATATGACTAGGGCGGACGGGCGCAATGCAATTCCGCCCGTCATGGGCCTGAATTGTGACTTAATTCTTTCAATACGTACAGAGCTCTTTATATCTCTAGCAAAGCTATGAACTGTATGAATAATCCCTAAACGGTTTACAGCATGCCCAAAAACGTCTGATGATTTCATTATATTGCGAGTCGGGTCACGGGCAATAGTTTGCAGTTCTATTTGTGGCTGCGTCTCGCCAGCTGGCCGTACTTTCTGTTTATTGGCATGAAAGGAGAGCATTCTACACTTCCTTTTGCCAAAACGAGACAAAAAGGCATCAGGGTTTTGACAATTCTGGTCTAGAAGTATATGTGTGTGTTTTCCCGGGCCGTTATTTTTTCGGGAGTCTTCAAGTCCAGAGAGATGCTGTTCAGTTCTTTTTTTACAAGCTTGATCCATCTACGACCATACCATCACTTATTATCTATCAGGTATGTTGGTGGTCTCTGGTCAAACACTTGAACATTCCCAATAAAAAAATTGTCTTCCATCAAATATCAACTGTCAGCCTCAAGGTCGTAAAAACTACAATTATAAACAACTGTCATACATACAGAGACTATTAACCGTATTATCGATTTTTTATGATTAAATATTATTATCCCATGTTATTACCTATGGTACATAGATAATAACATATATAAACAGTATGTACTTGAATATTACGATCAATATCTGATGAAATTTTAATCAGTATAGTCACTTTCACGGCCGTTAAAGAAATTATCGATTGCGGAACTTTATTCACCGTTCTAAGTAAATATATGTTATACTAGCTGTTGTTAGCCTGTTACTTGTTCCAAGAAAAGATAATCGTTTCATCAAAATCGGTCCAGCCGTTTAGTCGTGAAAGCGTAACAGACATATTGTTTTTTTAGTATTAATGTGGATTAAATAGATATACGACAATTTAACTTAATTCTTCTTTCCTCAATTTAAACATAATCAAAACGGTGAAGGAAAACATCGTGAGGAAACCCGTGGCTGCACATATTGATATCCATGTCTGAACTGACCAAAATCTGGTCCAAGGCGACACAATGACTGCGTTTTTGTAACTGGCCACTGGACTGTATCTTCAATAGATACGCCTTATTTCATTAATTTATAAAATTCCGTAAAACGAAGTGAAAATACAGGCGCATGAGGCTTTACACCTGTTTGCCTCAAGTTGATGGACGCAGGGCAGTATATCGTAGGGCACGTTTCATTAGCTGCGCCATATGTTCGATCTCCAGGTAGTAATTTATTGTTTTATAAAACGATAAAAATACCTCTTATAAGATCAATTCATTGTCCCTCTGTTTGTCTGTCTGCTAAACCCTTTTTCTCAGGAACGCGTCTCGTACGACTTAGGTCTACGGCCCCTTCAATCAATCAAAAATACGACCTACGGCAATTTATACCGTATATTTTAACACTTGCAAAGAAATTAGAACCCCTATAGGTTCCTGTATGGTACTTCCCGTTGACCTAAAATCCTGAAATTGGCTAAGAAGCAAGATCTCACAGCTCAAGTAAAGAAAAAAATCGTAAAATCGCAGATTTGTAGTTATATAGTTAAAAAAATTTACGGAACCCTCGGAGCGCGAGTCAAACTCGCACGTATCCGGTTTTTTTTCCTGAAGTTTTCTTGTCAACCCATTTTAAAACAGCATGTCATTTAGTTGCTGAAAAATTTCATATTTCGATTAAGGATTATAATTTTCAAATTACCTCGAGGGGAAATTCAGGAAATTATTATAGTCGTAAAATTTCCGACAAATTTGTCAGAGCGTGACTTTACACCCTTATTTTTAAACTACTTTTTACCCCTGGCTTCGGTCGCGTACCTATTAAAAATTCCTATTAAAAAGTGTCAACAGGGTGGAAAACTGAGTGGGCCACAAAGGACAAAAAAATTATATTTTTTTACATTTTCCGAGTAAAAGTATACTATGAAATCGTATTATGTGATTTGTGAGTTTTAGTCAGTATCCTAACTCTTAGTTGACTCCGTCAAATTAACTTACATCGTTTCTGACGCCGCCGCCGCCCGATAGGGGCCTGACCGCCGTAGGGGAGGCCGCTAGGTTGAAATGGGACTGGGCCGGTCACATCTGTCGCATGCCTGACGAGCTGTGGCCCAAAATTACCACGAAGTGGAGCCCTAAGATAGCAAGGCGGCGCCGTGGAAGACCACGCCGGAGGTGGCGGGACGAGCTGGACGCCGCCGAGAGGGACTGGCAAACGCTGGCACTGGATCGTTGTGAGTGGCATAAATGGGGGGAGGTCTTTGCCTAACAATGGGACAACATTGGCTAATAGTAATAGTAGCAATAGACACGCGGAAATACAAGTGGCGGTCTTATCGCTAAAAGCGATCTCTTCCAGACACCCTTTGGATGTGCTGGATTTCACGAGAACTTTAGCTTTTATTAAAAAATAATAATTATAAAAAAGTGATATTCGACTTTTTCGAACCACCAACGTCTGTAGCCAAGTTACATTCGCTTCGAATCGATTCGATTTCTACATAGGTTTGTTGTCGATATATCACGTGCTATTTCCATAGCATGTGTCAAATTCCATACATTTTCGGACTTATCGACTAGCGTCATCGCTAATCGAATGTAACTTGGCTAAGCCCTCAGTGAGGGCCAGTGTAATATGGCTATGGGCCCAGGTCTCTCAGACAAATACGTCACCAATAATGGCGAGTTAAAGACTTGTTTCTTATCAGGAATTTGATAGAATGTCCTGAAATAGTTTTAGGGAATACGTTTCTTGGATGTAATTTTTTTCTAATTCTGTGAATGTAGAAGTAATCTCCGAAAGTTGGATTAGTTTCTTACGAAGGTTTTCTGGAAGTTATAACAGAACAGATGCCCTTTGTGCCTCATCTCAATATTCTACCCTGCATTCTAACCGTGATGAATTGATGAGGGGATGGGATATTTACCATGATGAGTAAAAGGTTTTGAGTACCCCAAAAGTTTTTAATAAATATATTGTTTATGTCTAGGCTTGAAATTTATTTTAGATGGTTTTAAAAATCTTCTAATTTTCCGTAAGTGTTCGGATAACACATAATAATACTATTAGTTAGAAAAGTTGCATAATTATCTATTCCCCTCAAATTATTTCGTCATCAGACATCTAATTTGGCTTAGCAACGAACATCAAAACACAATCGCTTGCATTTATTAACACCAGGATACCAGGATCTTTCGTTAGTATTCTACACCCCTCTCCTCTTAACTGTTAGTTATTCCTTGTCGTTGGCAAGGAAGGGAGGGCCCTTCGACATTGAGGGATCAATACTCGACACGCAGCCCTCTTCCTTATTGCAATGTTCCTGTTTTTATTGGACCAGTATTTTTGAATTTATTACGTAATTTTGAAAGCGAGCGGGTAGGTACGAGTATGTCTAGCTCCGATGTTTCAACAACAGCTATATGTCTAAAAAGTATCCACAATAAATAATGGTAAATAAATATTGCTGGACATTTCACACAGCGCTATCTGGCCCCAAAATAAGCAGAGCTTGTACTATGGGAACCAGATAACTGATAGAATACTTATATACTTTTTTTTGTAGATACCTACTTATAATATATTAGCTGACCAATCCGCAGCTTCGCATGCGTAGTTTTTTTAATAAAAACATTACACTCCTTATGCGCAGTTGGGTAAAAAAAAGCGTATATTACTCAGGGATAAGATAGCATTTTAATGGTGAAAGAATATTTGAAATCGGACCAGTAGTTCTTGAGTTCATTCGTTACAAACATACAAAAATACAAATCTTTCTTCTTTATAATATTAGTATAGTTAGAAATACATCCAGACCCGGAACACATATCTGTTGATCATGCAAACATTTGTTCCGCGGCGGGAATAGAACCCGCCACCTTCTGCGTCTCAGCCGGCTATTCGCCCATTGCGCTACGGAGGTCGTACAATAGTAGCACATAGGCCTTTTTGCCACGAAATTTAATCCTTGCAAATAATAATCGCCAATCTGTGAACAATGATATACACATTCCGCGCACTGCGAAAAGAATCAACGTTCAATTTTAAAACATCGTAACATTTAACCTAACCTAACTGTAGTTGTACAAAGTTGAGTAGTCTTTAAGAGCAGTAATCGATCAACTTATGTATGTAGTTGGGTTTGTGAACAGTTCCTATTAATGTCAAAAAACCACAAAATTAACTTTGTATTTCAAAATTACTGAAATATAGTCGCACTGACTAAGAAACCCTTCACTGTGCGTGGTCTGACAGGGTTCTACATAAGTATTCATTACCACATTTCCACTAATAGAAAGCCGGCTTTAAAATATGGTGAATATCGTCAACTCATTTTTAATCTCGTAATCTTCACCAAACTCGTTATCAGCACCATATTTGTAATGGTCAGCTTTTTATATTAAATACATATCCGAATGGCTTTCGTTCGGTGTTATAAATAAAATAGTGGTCTGCTAGCTACGCTTTCTTTCACTCTACATATTTTATGAAGCTTGATGTGGGAACCGTCTTTGGTTAGATATAATATTCATGAGTACTTCTATTCTTTGGTCTAATGATATGCGGTATACATACAAAAATGTGACTCTACGTATACTTAGAAAATATATCTACCCAAAATATGTATACGTACGTTATTGATATTAATCTTGTAAGATAACTAAGTTTGCTGGGCAAAAGCAAACAAATTTTTTTGCTGGACAATTGCCCAGCATAGCTGCAAGCAGAAGCGGCTCCGATGGCTTGGGCATGTACAAAGGATGGACGCTTGTTCGCCTTCCCGTTTGCCAAGACAAACTCATCTTGCACAGATAGCACATGCTAAACGCCCAGTTGGGCGCCCAATGTTACGTTACCAAAGACGGTGCTAAACGTGACATGTTATATTTTAACATCAAACTTAACAACTGGGAAAAAGCCTCAGATGACTGTGATAGTTGGAGGAAAACTCTATTCGATGGGGTTGTCGTGCACAACAACGCCTGGTTCGATCTACTGTCCCAAAAGCGTGACCAACGCCATCAACGCACTGCACTTCCACCATCATCGCCAGGCACACAATTTATCTGCCAGTTCTGCGACCGTTGAATTTTTTATAGATGCTAAAGGCATATGATGTTGATGATGATGAAATAAGTTTGTATCAGCTAGTTGCAAACCGTTGTATACTTCAAAGGTTTGCCGCAAGAAAACTCTGAATGAGGTTATTCGCCTTTGTGTGTTGTTATCACATGTCTTTTTTGTAAGCTTTTTTTCTGATAATCTATTCATGTACAATGAATAAATAAATCAGTTTTTAGGCTGCCTAAAGGCCTTCGACGTGGCCTTGACTACAATCAAATTAAAGAAGAGCTCTCCGAAATGCTACAGCTGAGAATACTACCAAAGGCCACCAATCCAAATAGCCTGTCACTCTCATGTCATTATACCTAATTTGTCAATATCTGTCAAGCCATTTAGTATACAGGATACGCATGAACAAGCGTACATACATGCAACCTAAAAACATTAACTTCTGAGTAGTCGGGAAAGATAACTGATCTCAACTTGGGCAAATCGGCGTTGTATGTATGTATGTTTGTTTGTCTGAGGATAACTTTCGGAGCGTTGATCCGATCATCGTGAAATTTGATACATGGGTAAGTAGTGATGGCACAATTTTAGTATGACTAAATGAGCTAAAAATGTTGAGGGGTTGTTGAGATATTGGGGTTCAAGATGGGTAAAAAAAAAATTAAAATGAGACTATTAAGTCAAGTGTGACGTCAAATGAAAGGTCTTCATTCGTACATTTCAACCCTGTTTTTATTTTTAGTTTAATCCTTGTAGTTTTTGAGTTAATTAGCCATAATAAAAGCAAAACTTTGACAAAATTCACAGCGTACACCAGTGACCCCACAATGCTGAAATTTGGTATTCGTGTAGCTTTAGTGACACAAATATAGGCAAAAGTCACAAATCTAGAATAACTGCATTTTGTACCCCAAAAAAAAATATCAATTAATAAGAACTCCCGTTACCTGTAATTTGAATGAAACTGTAGGTCAAGTAAGGTGTTTGTTTATTTCCTGGTTCTATTTTGATAGTCAAAGATTACGAATAATATATTTTTGTTTTTATGGGAGACTCGCGAGATCTCAGTTCAGGGCGAACCACTAGTTTAAAAGATGAAATAAAAAGCAAAACGAAGTAGGTTTTTGATCCGTTACTTACTACCTTATTACCTTACTACCTTATTAGTTTGTTTCTAAAAGCATGCTGCAAAACTATAAAATACTTTTTTAGCTTAGCGGAAGGCTGGCGGAAGCTCATTCCATATTTCGCGAACCATAAAAAGCTCACAGGAATACGCACGGATGTACATTGTACACCGACTCCATTAGTAGAGACAAAATTCGAAGACATTATATGTATATCATTCTAGTTCTGTTATGGTTCAACCCATTATTAAGGCCACCTAAGAGCTAGGTTCTTTTTGCCTATTTGAGACGGTAAAGGGTCAATAAAAATATTTTTGTCTCTTTAACGCAACAGAACAGAGACCAACGTGGATAATTCTCATAATTCGGTTCTTGACGTAACGCACCCTTCATTTATTTTGATCCCAGAAAAAAACCAGCGACTCGACGGAGAAGCGTTGTAGAACTCTTGAATCAACTTTTTATAATGATTCAAATCGAAGATTTAATTACAAGAACTTACAAAAATGGATTGTAGCCTTGACTTATAGTATACATTCCCAAGTTCTTGAAAAGATTTACAAAAAACAGTTTTAATAAAGTGATCGCCATTAAAAGGTTTGGCATTGCCCATTGCCCACGGTACCTACGTGTTAAGCAATCTATGGTATTAGGTCAGTGTTAACCATGGCATGTCGTCATCGCAGATAAATCTACCGACACCACAACTCGTCATGTTTGTTTAGGTTCATATCTATGGTGAAATTCTCTCCAGCAGATGAATTTAATTTTCGGCAATCTTAACTTGAGAATACAACTTTGCAGATATCTTTCATGGTATAATAAATAAATATTAAATAAATATTGCTGGACATTTCACTCAGCGCTATCTAGCCCCAAACTAAGCAGAGCTTGTGCTATGGGAACCAGAAAACTGATAGAATACTTATATACTTTTTTTTGTAAATACATACTTATAATATATAGAAAACACCCAGACACGGAACAAATATCTGTAGATCATGCAAACATTTGTTCCGCGGCGGGATTCGAACCCGCTACCTCGTGCGTCTCAGCCGGCTATACGCCCACTGCGTTACGGAGGTATGTTGTGTCGTCGTGATATACCTATGCTCTTTAGAGTAGCATATAAGATCCGAATGAATTGACAGTAAAAATATATAACAAAACACTAGAACAAATTAAAGCCCAAAAAAATAAATTAAAACATATTCTAATGGAAAAGAGTTAGTACACACTAGATAATTTTTTTAACAACAGGACATGTATATAAATTTTTAGAATAATTCATTAAGCAACAAAATTCAAAACGTCAAATTGGCCAACTTCGATTCCACTAGATCTACCTATAGTTATAATATAATATAATATTTTATATTATATTAAGTTATAGCTATAATATTCCTACAACCTTACATAGAGTACAGGGTACGTATGAAATGCTGGACTCTTGAGTAGTCAATAAGATCTGACATGTAACATTTTAATCCACTTTGTATGAACGCAATAAAATACTGAATACTGTAGCTAGCTGGATAATTTTTACGTGATCTGAAATTAGAGTTATTCAGAGGCAAATTGAAAAGAAAAATAGTGCCGATGGTTAAATTAGTTATATTTGATAGTTTTTATTCATACTATTCGTTTAAGATTCTTCCTGCTTTTTTATGCAGCCAGTGACACCATACTCGTATTACCGTGTTAGCATAGGATTAAAATAATCATAATCATCTTTATTTGGAAACAATTTAACAAGAAAGAAAGAAAGAAAAATAATTTATAACAAGGGTGTAATTACAAAAACGAAAAACGATGATACTTATTTACTTATTTGTAACGCCATCTATTGACAAGACTGGGAGCTAGATTTAAAGACTTCAAAACCATCATCTACCAACATGTATTTTTCATTCACACCTCTGTTAGCTGTCATTTCTGTTGTCACTTCTTATCCATATCATCCTTCACATAATCGATCCATCTCTTCCAGGGGCTGGACAGTCCAATACTTTGATATTTTTATAGCTTTTGACAACTGTGACGTATACACCTAGCGACATCTGATAGGATGCTCTGTAAACAATATTGGCGAAAGGACTTGGGGGAAAAAATATATATGTAAATATAATTATATATAACTAGTTGTATGCCCGCGACTTCGTTTCTGGCACGACAACAGCGCCACCAACCGGGTTTAATTGTGAATCTAAACCATCCAGGGACCCACCCAAACACATACAAAAAAAAATCATTCAAATCGGTCCAGCCGTTTAGGAGGAGTTTAGTGACATACACACGTACAGTAGAATTATATATAAAAGAAGATATGTACTTGGATATATATATCTTATTACGTTTAAATAAATACCCAGAGCCAAAACAAATAACTGTAGGACAAAAAAATTGTTCCCGGGCGGGAATTGAACCCGCAGCCTCCAGCATCTCAGCCGTTCGCCCACTGCGCCACGGAGGACGCGAATAGTAACAGGGCAGGACGCGAGAAGAC